>CM024956.1:28874601-29474601 GCA_014282245.1 Rhododendron simsii | reverse complement strand
CACCACCACGCCACCACCTCCACCATCACCACAACTCAACCACCTCTTCCACCACCACTACTACGACGCTGCCACCGCCACCAACCTCCACTTCCACTACCACCATGCCACCACTCTATCACCACCATGCCACCACCTCCACCACCATCTTCACCACTATGCCATCACAACCTCCACTTCCACCACCATTCCTCCTCCACCACCACCACCACCACTTCCACAACACCCCCCTCCCCCCATCACCTCCATAACCATTCCACCACCACCACTTCCACAACACCCCCCCTCCCCCCATCACCTCCATAACTATTCCACCACCACCACCGCTTCACCGCTATCACCAACACCACCACCACCACCACCATAACACAAAACAGATACAGATATATCAGATACACCAAAACAAATACAATAGATATACCACAACAGATACATCAATACAAAACAGATACATATATATATATATATATATCAACAGCAGATGTACCAAAACAAATATACCAAAAATATCTGTTGGGGTTTGCTCCAGCTTCTATCCTGCAAAATTGGAGGGTGAAACATATTTTTCGTTTATTTTGGACGGAGGTTGACGGTACATAGGAGTTTAATTGACAAGTGTTTTTAATACGTCAAGTGTTTATATGATATTTCGTTAGGGTCAGGTGTCTATGTCTACCACCACCACGACCATGTCTACCACCACCACTCCACAGCCACTGCCACTGCCGCAACAAAGTCTTTTTTTTTTCCTTAAAACAAAACAGATACAGATATACCTGATACAAATACACCAAAACAGATATAACAGATATACCACAACAGATACACCAACACAAAACAGATACAGTTATATCAATAGCAGATGTACCAAAATAGATACAAATATACCAACAATAGATAAAAAAAATAGATATAAATATACCAAAACACATACACCAACACAACCCAACACAACACAGATACAGATATATCAATACACCAAAACAGATACACCAACACAAAACAGATCCACAACCTCCACTTCCACCACCACCTCTACCACTATAACCTCCGCTTAAAATACAAATATATCAACCATAAATACACCAAAAATGAACAGATACACCGGTCAACGTCAATGCCGATCAACAGTCAAAAAAATAAAGAAAAAAAATCAACAGATACACCGGTCAACGTCAACACTGGTCAACGGTTAAAAAAATAAAAAAAATCAACAGATACACTGGTCAACATCAGTCAACGCCGGTCAATGATCAAAAAAACAAAAAAAAACAATAGAAATACCAAAAGTGAACAGATACACCAGTCAACGTCGGTCAACGGTCAAAATAAAAAAAATAAAATAAAAGACATTATTGTGTTAGCCAAACAAGGCCCTTGTCTCATTAAAGTCAATTTAAATGAAAAAAGATATTTTTTTGTGTTAGCCAAACAAGGCCTTTATCTCATTAAAGGCAATTCGATCTTTTCACGGACGTTAAACTCCAAAATATTTTCATTAATGGACTTTATACATCACTGAAACTTAAGTTGGATTAAATATGCTTTGGGACCTCTTCTTTTGGACTTTAGACCAATTTATTGAAGTAAAAAAAGCAAAACTTTGAATACTTTTATCTGGACCTACATGTACAACAATACTACCTAGTATTAGGTACTCAATTTTTATGCTACCTTGAACGCAGATCATTTTGGTACGAGAAACGAGAACGAAAATGCAGTATGCCACATGCTTAAATTGTAGCACGCTAGGGGTAGGCTTTTATAGATTATAAAACCGGAACTTAATCTTTCAATAAACATCTCTAGTGAAACTAAATATTGTTTGTCAAGTTATTCATACAAAATAGATTTCTAAGGGCATAACGTCTGAACTTTTTACAATTTCTCCCATGGAAATTCCATTTTCTCTCTATTTTGACCATAATAAGTTGACAGAAAAACTAAGGTGATTGCTTTGGATTGCTAAATTTACTATTTTGGAATGGTGTGTACCATGTTTTAAAAAGTTCATACTAAAACGTATTTTGATAGGGTAGTAGTGTTCCCTCGTAACATAGCTCCATTTTAACTGATCAAAAATTGCCTTCTTAAGTTTAACTAGTCACCTGTTGAGTTACCCAAAAAAAAAAACTAGTCACCTGTTGAAAAAGAAAAAGTTTAGCCCAGTCCCATTTTTTTCGCAAACTCCAACTATTTTACCTAGCATCCATTAAAACATGTATTGTTTTTGTTTCTTCTTTTTGTCTTTTGCATTTTCTCGTTCTTACCTTTTGTTTTCTTCCCTAGAGGGAGGGAGAGAGAAAGTAATAGAAAAACAATGCCTTGCGAATAGTAACTAGGCATACTAGCAGAGGTACTAGAGCAAAAATTATATTTTACCTTAGCCTCTATTGATGCTGCTGGAGAATACATATTTTTGGCGCATTTGGCTAGATAAAATAGATACATGTAGATTTTTATCAATTCCATCTGTTTGTACATGCTTATGCTTTTATTGTTCTTTGGAAAGAAACTCTGCCAATTACAATTTACAAGTGGAGAAAAAGAAAAGAAAAAGCATATATAAGAGAATTCTTGTGTTTTGCCTCACATTGGCGTAATATTGTAGCTTTAAACACGAAAACCTAGCTAGTTCATTGTTGCGCACTCCAAATTTTCTGGTTTAAATCCGGATGCCATGCCAATTGTCCGAGATACTGTGAAGCTCGAACAGGACCTTTTACATTTTTCAAAGTCCTTTCTTTTTTAGTAATTTTACTTTTTGAAAGGTTTTCCTCCTCTTGACATAAGGTTCTCTTTATAAGATATTCCATTTATGTCAACTTTTGCAAGAGCCAGTCTTTGGTAAAATGATACTGCATCGATCGATCATGGCAAGTTTTCATGACAAAGGCTCAACCACCTTTTCTAAGCTTTAATTTGCTGCACTTATTTTTAAATGCTGAAAATTAAAGAATGAAATGTTCCTAGACTTGACATTAATTACAAGTCTCTGTAGATGTGTTAAAATGGATGAGACATTGAGATGCCCTATTCTGAGTAGAAAAGACCAATTGGGTAGATAGCAATCCGGTGTAGTTTTTTTTCCAAATTTTATTTGAAATCTGGATATTGGAAAAACCATAGAAGAAAAAGATCTGTATAAAACTACATTGTTGTTCCTTTTGGGCATTATAAATGGAATGTTGTGCCCGCTGGTTTGAAAATTGCCCCTTCAGAATTTCAAAATATATCATTAAATGAAATACTGTGTCAATCTATCCCAATTTCTACAAATTTCTGGGTTGGTGTCGATTCGGATTTGAACATGGGCAATGCACTCACGGCCATGTACTTGATCTTGGGAAGTTTGGGTAGAAATGGTGGGTTGAGTGATTTTGCCGGTCAATTATTTCATAGGCTGAGTTTGTGTATTTATTGAGTTTGTGTATTTAGTGTAGACTTTTCCTAGGTACTAAAATGTTACTCCATCATGGTAATAAAGTACTCTTCATGAAAGGGCCTGAGCTCCTAGCTAGCTGTTGTTGCATGTTCTGTTTTGATAGCAATAATAGAATCCCCAAGAATAATATGTTCAGGCCTTACATCACTACT
Source organism: Rhododendron simsii (assembly GCA_014282245.1). NCBI lineage: Eukaryota > Viridiplantae > Streptophyta > Magnoliopsida > Ericales > Ericaceae > Rhododendron > Rhododendron simsii. The sequence continues at coordinate 29,471,004 of CM024956.1, read as the reverse complement.
TGCCTCATTTACTAAATTCTGCGCTTTTCTCTGGCCGGATACTTGTTCTGTTACTGGCAAATTAAAGACTGTGATGCCATAGAGACATCCTTTTTGCGTCTGATTTAGAACCATTTGTTCGTTTAAGGGCCAAATCCTAGTGTTGTATCATGTTCATTAATATAATGAGATGAATACGAATAAAGATGTTGGGCCATTGATTTCAACTGCTGGATGAAATTAACCGTTTCATTTGATGAAGTATTGGTTTTAGAATTTGGAAATTATTCCTTATAAGCAGATGCATATTTTTATTTTTTTTTTGTACAGTTTCATTAATTTTCCTTTTCTTCTCTGAAAACTTAAACTTTAATTAAGTTTGTGAACCTACTGGTTTTCAATTTATCGATTCTTGCATGCATGGTCTCCTAACAAATGAATTTGATAAACCGTGGGTTTTGAAATACTGAAGAGACAGATGAGTTCAACTCAAACTCCCCTCAGAACACTTATGAGAAACCCATCCTCCATCAATTAAAAACGTCTATAGCCAAACAACTCCCCACCCAAATCATCAAAAAAACAAACAAACAAACAATACACTTGGATTGAAATTGAAGTTATTTACTATGTAGATGCTTTTCTTGCCGGAGACCAATCTATTGTGACATGTGACTTTAACCTTGCATGTGAGTGGGCCAATTGTGTCGTTTGGTTAAGGAGCAAAATGGGAGATGGAGAGTAAAGAGAGAGGGCCAGCAGAGTTGGATATTTATTAGGTGATTAGATGGGGGAGTGGGGCGGTAGCTAGATTATACTATTGTATGGCTGTTATATTTGCTCAATGTGATTGTGCAGAAAAGTGTGACGTGCTATGAGTGCAAATTGTGGGTAAAAGAGAGAGTGAGAGAACAGAGAAGAGAGAGAGTTCGGAGCATCTCAAACTCATCTCTATTTCTTCAAGAGTCCTGTTGTAAGGATCAATCGGTCCCCTACCGAAATTGTACCAACAGCCGCGTCGGGCCGTCTCCGGCCACCGGACGGCCAATCCGAACCATCCAAAAATTCTATAAAAAAAATGAGAGGGCCCACATGAAAATCAACGGATGGGTGTGAATATCTATGGGCTTTTTGTTTTTGGAAAAACTTCGGGGGATGTTATATATCAATGGGCTTTTTTTTTGGGTGTGAATATCTATGGTCTGTCCTAGATTTAATCCAATTCAAACCATTTAGCCCATTGTTTATTTCAGAAACAAACGGGCCCAATCCCATTTTAATTTAAAAAAACCAGACTGGCCCAATAAACGAAATCTAAAAAAAAAATTATTATTCGATGCAGCAAAGCCCAAAAAACCTTATGCCTCGTTTGGATGGAAACTCAAAAAATTTTGAGTTTGATTTTTTAGGTAACAAATAGAGAGAGATTTAGGGTAATAATCGGAGATAGAGATAATGATTAGAGAGAGAAATGAGAATAATGGTTGGAGATATGAGTAATAAGTGGAGAGATAAATAAGAGTAATGATTGGAAGTAGGAGTAATAAGGTGGTGTTCCCCTTTTTCCAAAAGTTCCTTTTTTTCAAACGGATGTAATTTCAAACTCAAATATAATGAAAATGAAATTTTTGTTTTCATTTTTTTTTTGCATCGTTTAAAAGATCTTAATGAGATCTATCAAACAAGATCCATATTGGTAGGAAAATTATTTACGTAAACACATAATTTTTGAGCTTGAAATTACCTTCTTTTTCTAAAACTTCCTTTTTTACAAAACCGGAACACCCTCTAAGTGTTTTTGGAGTTGATTTTTTTTTTTTTTCAAGTTCCCATCCAAACAAGACATTAATAATCTCAAATGTACGATCAAATTGGGTCATTCCCATGCTCAAAAAAGCACCATGTGACAGTGATAAGCACCCGGGAATGTAATGAGACGGTGCGCTAGTGTCTAGTTTTAGGTTAATTTAATTGTTAATTAGTTGTTTTTAATCTGTTCTGCTCGTAGAGTATGTTGGTCTGTAATGCAGGGAAAATCGCTTAATGAAGGAGCTTGAAGGCTTATGGAAGCCAAACAGCCCAAGCGAAGCCAAACAGCCCAAGCGAAGCCAAACCGCCAAGGCAGAACCAAGTTGCTCAAGCAGAAGTGATCTAGCCCAGGCAGAAGCAGAATTGCCAAGGCAAGACCAGGCGACGCCCGAGCAGATCAAGGCGCAGCCAAGGCAGGGCCAAACCAAGAGGAGCAACCCGGGCAGAAGACCAACGGCCAGTGATGGCCAAATCTACGCTAAGGCAGAATAAGACATGGCCAAGGCAAGACAATGGAATGGCCAAGCCGTGGCCAAGTTGTGTCCAAGGCAACTCAAGGCGTGGCCAAGGAGGAAAGAAGACAAGGTTCAGAACTGATAAGGGCTCGCGATCGATTGAATGTAATATGTCCAATCGGTACCGAGATGCTAAGCACCGGCTCCTCCTAACTGGCTCGCGATCGATTGAAGCTTTTCTTTCCAATCGGTACCGAGCCTTTAACTCAGTAATGCAAGGCTTGGCAATCGGTACCGAGGGCATTAGCGGAGCATCTTCAAGAGCATCTGGGGAATATTCCAGGCGCGGAATAAATAGAGTGATGTAATGAGATCCAAAAACAAGTAGGATTAGATTTTGAGAGTACTTTTCTAGATCTAGGATTAGATTCAAATTGTTCTTGAGTGTTCTTGCTTTTCAGCCTTTCAATATTTCAATTTCTGTCTTTAATTGTTAGTTTTTGATATTGTTGCCTTAATTAAAGTTGTTACTCTTCTTCCGATCTATCTTTTAAGTCAATTTATTTCTAGTCTTGTCTTTTCAGTTATGCTAAGTAGATTTTTGCTTACTCTTATCTTCATAGATATGTGTGAGTAGTTTCAAGGGTTAGGTCATGGGATGATTAGCATCTCATGGCTTGGGCAGAAATTGCATTTTTCACCAATAAAGTTTTAATCTTTGGATTTGAAAATTGATGTGGGGTTCGGATTCGTTCGGTAAATTACCGAGGTGTTAACCTCTTTGATCACGTGTAGGTGGGAACATCGACTACCCACCACACGTGATGCTTAGAGCTCTGTCGCATGAGGGGTTTACCAAGAGAATTCTAGAGCTAGCTTAATTTTCAAACCATCTCTATTTTCGGGTTAGGAACCTTAATTACGTATCTTGAACCGTGTGAATTGGTGAAAATGTGATCTAGCCCGAGTCATGAGTGCTAGTGATTCCTAGACCTAGCCTATCTTTTACCTAGTTTATTCATTTTAATTTAGCCTTTTAAATTTCCACCGTTCAAAGTAAAACTCGGTTGGCTACCTAATAGCCGAAACCCTTGCTTACTCTACAAATCCGAGCAAAGCCGTATAATTATTCCCGTGGGTACGATCCCGGTCTTCCGGATTATTATGCTTCATATGACGTATTAAGCCCTACGCTTGGGGCGTTATTCCTTATATCGGAGAAAACGAAGCAGACAGTTCATTCCTTCGGTGCCAAATTCGGATGTAAACACCTGCTCTATCCGTCCCCAATTAAGAATTCAATATTTCATTTTGAGTTGTTTTTTAATAAGTGTCTATTTTAAAATTTTAATTGGTATAGCTTTGTAAATCTTCTTTTGTCCTTTTGAAAAGTTAACAGGTAAAAGTGGAGGATAATATTGAAAAATAGAGGTAAAAGTTAATGTGAAAGATGTAATGATGATGTCTTTTTACTAAGTTAGAATTACGAAGCTGGACTCTTAAAAAGAGACGGATGTAGTATATAATTAGTGTAAAATCAATTCTCAGATGAAAATTCCAAGTGAGGGATCTACTTAGGACCATGAATTTTACTCATTTTTAATTAATAAGGGGAAAAAAAAAAACGAGTGGCATGTAATTACGTGTGCAATTATATAACATGGCTTTGTTGACCCCAATTTAGGCCATGTGGTTACCAACCAGCTACTCAACTGGTATGAAAGCAACATTATTAATGCAGATGGTGTACCAACAACAAAATTGCCTAAACTCAAGGTCATATGGTCTATTAATTTGGAAATTGCATTAGAACATGGTTAATGTTATTGACGAGTTCAAATGTATAATTTTGATCATTGAATTAAAGCCTCAAAAGAAACCACAATTAGCTAAAAACAGGACAAAGAGACGGAAGAAAAGCTGTTCATTTTTAAACTGTAATTAATTATTCTTAGCAAACCATTACACCATTTTCGGATGAAGCTGTTTCTACTAAGGAAAAAGGAAGGGAGGGGGCATCCAAGCGTGGCGATATATTTTTTCGGTGTGACCATAGAGTTCCAAACCCGCAGCAAATATTTGGCATGGACCGAAGCTCTAACATGAGTACTGTCCCACCTGGAGCTAGAACAATCTACAAGGGAGAGTATTAAGAGTCCAAAGAGTCGAGTTATGAGACCGCCGCCCTAGAGGTCAATACGGCTTCAATAACACGCCTTGACGAGGTCTGATCCTGCCGAAGATCCGTGGACCACATGGCCAACCACCCTAGGTGGTATTTCCACTTGAAGCTAGATACCATCTTCGGGAATGACTTCTAATTTTGCATTTTATTAATAAAACGTGTTTGCATCACCAAAACTGATATTTAGCAAAACTTATAAAATAACATAAGACTTCATTCCGCTAAGATTCTTATTTTTGAAGTATTTATTTATCGTTTTACGAGACAAGTTATTCTCCCACAATATATTTCGATGAAAGGAACCATAAGTGAAAAGAAATCCAAATAATATTATGATGTTAGGCTCATTATGAACTTTTCTCGATTGCATTTTGATGATAGGAACCATTCAATTTGTAGATCTTCTAAAATATATTACCTGTTGTTCTTGAATATTAAAAAAGTATGTATTAAAATGATCTGTGATTAAATTAATTTCTAATATAATAATTAATGGTAATGAAATATTTAATTAGGTTGAGTTTGGACTAAATTAATCTTTATTAAAGTAGTCGGTATTATTTAACTTGTAGGTGGCTTTCCTCAGGTTGACCGTTGGATTGCACCTGTACAATCCGGCTATTTTTCAATCTATTGTGATGATCGGGCTCGTTCATATTGTAGAACTTTTTGGTAAGAAAAACCACACCAAAATCAAGCTAATCAGACACCTAATACCTAAATGAAGCACATTTATGAGTTAAAAAATGAGTTCTTCAAGTTATCATCCATCGTGCCAAGTCATTTTTTTGACATAAATATGTTATGTTCAGGTATCTTTAGCTTATAGGTAAGGCCGGGGAAGCCGGCGCTTCCGGCCCTCGAAAATATTAAAAACGAGGGCCCCTAAATTTTTAGGATCTATATATATATATATATATATATATATATATATGGTCCAAAATTGCATTAGCCTCCTTTACACAAAATAGGTCCAATTGAAATTTAGGAGCCACAAAATATGGCTAAATTGTGGAACTCATTAGAAATACTAAGGCATTAAAAAAGAAAAAAGAAAAAAGAAAATAAGGCGTATTCCATAGCAAATACATATTCTTTATTTGTTTCGAATTTGCAATTTTGATTTCTTTTAATACTACTCCCTCTGTCCCAATTTATTTGTCTAATTTGGAAAATACAATTTTTTAAGAGAACACAATCATTACATCAATAAATGATCAACTTTTCAAAAGTTGTCCTCCAAACTTTTTGAAAAAAACTACTTTAGTTCAAATGGTAAGGGACAAAAAAGGAATTTTGTATCTTTTGGCCCCTTGGTTTTTTAAAGTGGACAAACATTTTGGGACAAGTAAAAGTCAAAAAGTGGATAAATAAATTGGGACGGATGAAGTAGAAAAATGCATAAAGGCCTCATTTTCGAAGCACGCTTCCGGCCCCCGAAAGTCTTGAGCCGGCCCTGCGATCAATTTTATTGTTTGTTCATTTGAGGCTTAATTTCAAGAATTCCTCATCAACTATCATGTTTTGTCAACATCACCCTATCAACTATAAAACCAATCAACTTCATCTCCTCAACTTTCATTTGCAATCAACTTCACCCCCCTCTGTTCACATTTGCTAACAGATGTTAACAATTTGGTCGGAAAAAGGATAACTCGGATTGAAAATGAAATTCTGACCCTAAAATGCCTTACCCTTTATGAGGAAAATTAGGCTTGGGGTATTTACACCCCTTACCAAACCCTTTTTCTCACTCATTCTCTCTCTCTCTCTCTCTCTCTCTCTCTCTCTCTCTCTCTCTCTCTCTCTCCCCTTTCCTTCAACTCCATACCCTCCATTCCCTCCATTCCCAGTTCTATCATCTTATTTCCATGCCTAGTTCTCCTTTCGTCTCATCAACTCCCACAGTACGCACCCAACCCCAACCCAAAATTTTGATTCCTTGTCTCCCTCATTTCCTTACCTGATACCCCATCAAGAATTTTGAAGCTTTAGGGTTACGAACGATGGAAAAGATGTACAACTTCGAGAGAGAAGGTTTTTGGCGATGATGAGTTTCACAGATCATGTGGGTTTAGGGTTTCCTCCATAGCGGAGAGAGAGAGAGAGCGCTCAAAATGTCTAAGCATAAAACCTAATTTTCATGTCCACTGCACATATATAAAAAGGGGCATATTAGTCATCTCCATCTTTTCTGGAAAAAAAAGATTAACATTTGTTGACAAATGTGACCTGAGGGAGTTTAAGTTAATTGGGAATGATAGTTAAGGGGTGAAGTTGTTTGGTTTTATAGTTAAAGGGGTGATGTTTACAAAACTTGATAGTTGATGGTGTGTTTTTGAAATTAAGTCTTAAAAAAAGGTTCTTCAAGTTATGATCCATTGTGCCCGTGTCATTTTTTTAGATATATACTATGTGTTATGTTTCGGTATATGTAGGTATCCGATCAATTTTATTTTTTGCTTGGTTGTTCTTATCAATGAGTTTTATGAACAAATCCAACCATTAAAGTGGGTTCAATTGGAACCCAAGAGCAACTGTCACTATCGTTGATCTCAACGAGAAGAATACAAAAGTATAACAAAATATAGACCAAATTCTTAAAAAATTAATATAAGACGACACTAAATCTACTAAAAGAGTGTCTTTTCAATTTTTTTTTTGTCCTTGGTGAATGTTTTTAAATTTTGATCTATATTTTTATATCTTTTCGATTATTCTCATTGAGACAAATGATTTAATTTAAAAAATTTAACCCAAATGTAAAGAAAATTAGAAGAAAACAACTAAAATCTAAAAATACAGAAGCTATTGCATATGCGCTCATAGGTCAAAATTGAAAAAGATTTTTATAAAACGACGAAAAAGACCAAAAACAAGTCAGTCATTTTTCAATTCCTTTAATCAATACGAACAATGTATTATAAAAATTGGACTCAACGCTAGTAAAATTTAAAAGAAAACAACTAAAAAATGAAAAGTCACAATTTAGGTTCTATATATTTTAAAGTTCCACCATTTCTGCCCGACTCTTCGGTATTATATTATTTTTCGCAATTTTTGTTGAGCTTTTCGTCATAATTTTTGCAGTTATTCATTCAACGTGATGAGAGGAGTCAAATTAATATACACATGTGGATCGATCTTTAAAAACAAATCATATAAGATGACACTTTAAAAGAAAAAGACAACTGTTTGATATTTTTAATTTTTGGTAATGATTTTTTTTCCTTTTCGACTCCTCTTATCGGTTTAATTCAAAAAATATGACGTGAATCTAATAAACATCTATCCAGCGAAACAAAACACATGAGAAAAAACACAGACAACAAACTTTAGAGTGTATTTCACTAACGAAAATTAGTACTTATTTGAATTTGAATTAAAAGTGATGTATTATAAAAAAAAAATAACTTATTTCGTTGAACGGAAAATAAATCCCAAAAAAAAAAACGTAAAAGAACCGAACGATGGCTTGCAAGAATTTTTGATCAGTAGCCTTTAATCCTCGTTGGCCATTGCCTTCGCTCTTACCAATAAACTCTCTCTGTGCTGTTTGTTTCTTTCCTTGAGATTCCTAGAACAAAATTTTCCAACAAAAAGAACTCATCGCCCTTTATCACAGATCTTTTTTGTACCCCCCAATTTTGTATCGTTAGATTTGTTTTGCCTCAAATTTTCGGCATTTCATCTCTCTCTCTCTCTCTCTCTCTCTCTCTACGTTACGTATCTCCTCATCTACTTTTCGCAGGAATGTACCATCTAACCTGGGTTTCGATTCGCAAACTTCAGTTTCAGATTTAGGGGTCGGGTTTCCAGCCCCCGGTAGATGTAGATTCAAGGGGCCTTCTTTTGATTTATTGGAATTTCTTTTGGTTTTCAAAGTCATAGAATCAAATACAAATTACGTATTTTTTGGTATTGATTAGGGATTCGTTTTGTAATCCTTTTCGAGCTTGTTGTTGAGATACATATGATTTTTGAATGTTGGGTTTTTGATGGATCTGGGAGTTGTATGGAGATTCTAGGGTTTGGGTGGTGTTTGGTTTGGGATGATGAGTTGGGTTGAATTTGTAAGTTGAAAAAAAGAAAGAAAAAAAGGGTCCAATTGTTGGGTTCTACTTGGAAGGATATTTTAGCGTTTGGATGGTGGTTGGTTTGGGACAATGAATTGGGTTGAATTTGGAATTTGAAGAAAAGAGAGAGATTCAATTTTGGGTTCTCAAGATAAAAGGGTATTATAATTTGGGGTTGAAGTTGTACGTTGAAACAAAAAAGAAAAGAAGGGTTCAATTGGTGGGTTCTTCGAAAAGGGTATTTTAGGGTTTGGTTGGTGTTTGGCTTGGGACGATGAATTGGGTTGAATTTGGAATTTGAAGAAATAGAAAAATATTCAATTTTTGGGTTCCTAAGGAAAAAAGGTAATATTACTTGGGGATTAAACTATGGATCATGTGATTGGTGGAAAGTTCAAGCTGGGGAGGAAGATTGGGAGCGGATCGTTTGGCGAGCTATATTTGGGTATATGCACTGTGTATTTTAAAATGGCATTCCATTTGTTTTGTTCAGAACTAAACTTAGTTTGATGCTATCTGCTTGGTTTCTAAAATATGTTTCAGGAGTAAATGTACAAACAGGAGAAGAAGTTGCTGTGAAGCTGGTATGTGTGCTTTTTCAAATATGGGATGCTGATTTTCAATTTGTGTTGTATGCTTTATATTTTGCAGTTTGGGATACTGATTTTCAATTAGTTTGTGAGTCTTTAATCAGCACTAGACATTGGTGCTAAATCTTTGTTGAATTGTGTCTATCTCCTGTTAAGTATGCTCCTCGAAACCTTCGATCGCTTTACTTCAACCTTCGGTCGTGGAACAGGCAAGCTATCAACTCCTGCCTATACTATCACAGGCATACAGACATATTAATGCACCAATCGTGGGCCTACTACTCACCTCTGACTAATTCCTCAAATAAAAAAAAGGGCTAGTGCGAAATGGCTTTCTCTGATAGGGGTAAGAAAAGAGATATTCAATCAATCAAGCAAAGAATCGATACCACTTACCAGGCCCAGCCCACCTTCATCTTTTGGCATACACACCGCATCCCAGGAAATTTTAGCTCCACCTGAACCTAAGTTGCTGCCCTTCCACAGAAATTTCCTCGGAGTAGCTTCATCAGGCTTAGTAACTTCTTTTGGTAACACAAACATGGATGGCTCTTTCGTGCACCATGATTGGGATTGGAAACTATACCGGGAGTCGCAATTAGATAGGCTTTTTTGGCCTTTAGTATTGTTAAGGGAGTTTCCTTTTTGCGTAATCCCGAATAGAAGGATTCTAAACTCCCACTTAATTAGCGTTTCTGTCCAATCGCTACATTGACACAATAGAATGTCTCACTCTCAGAGGAGTTCATTTGCTTTTGGTTTAATATGGTATCGAAAGCAATAGCTGTTTTTCCAGTTTGTCGGTCCCCGATTATCAGTTCTCGTTGACCATGGCCTATAGGAACCAGGCTATCCACTGCTTTTAATCTGGTTTGCATAGGCTCGCGAATTCTTCGATTTGTTTTGTGGAATCACTTTAAGAAATATTTCCTGTGCTCAAACAAAAATACATCTTTTTTAGCTTGGTCCACTCTATTCGAGTACTAGAAATATTTCTTTCATTTTTTGGGGGGTAGATTCTTTGTCATAACTTGTCTTTAGTTTCATTGATAGTTGGTTTCGGTACAACTAAAGTTTCGAAAGTAAGAACCTGGCCGCTTCTAGTTTGAAAGAAGTTTGAAAACAGATATCCTAGATTCCTAATAACTGGAAAACAGCTTCGGAACATAGTTTTTATCTGTCATGTTAACTCGTTGGTAAGAAGCTAGTGAAAGTGTGAAACTGTGAAAGAACTATTCATGGAGGATTTGATGTTTGAGTTAGAATTTTTCAACCTTAGTTTTCAATTTATACAATAAAATTAAATGTAGTAGCAATTACTATCAATTTGTCTTATCTCTCTTTATTAGATATTTCTGGTGTGATTTACGTTTCTTGCTTGCATTGGCTCTAGCGATAATGTCAAGTCTCATTTAGGTTCGGTTTTAGCTTGAATTTGATAATTTGACAACAAATTTCTATGGAGAGAATTCTATATTCAGGATTCAAATATTTATCTTCCCCACAGGAATCGGTAAAGACTAAACACCCTCAGCTTCACTATGAATCAAAACTGTACATGCTTCTTCAAGGAGGAAGTGAGTTTTCTCTTGCTTTTATTCTCTTTTCTATTTTGTGATTGACCATGATTTCTTATTTAGTTGAATGTAATGGTATCTATTTGTTTTGCATTTATTGAGTGAAGCTGGTATTCCCCACCTCAAATGGTTTGGAGTTGAAGGCGAATACAGTGCAATGGTTATTGACCTTCTTGGGCCAAGCTTAGAAGATTTATTCAACTATTGTAATAGGAAGTTCACATTAAAAACAGTTTTAATGCTTGCAGATCAGTTAGTAAGTTCGCTGTGCACTACAGAAATGTTCTCCTTTTGATGGTAGTTGCGCTACTTATGCTTCTTATGTTTCCCGTAGATTAATAGAGTTGAATATATGCACTCAAGAGGTTTTCTTCACCGTGATATAAAGCCAGACAACTTTCTAATGGGTTTAGGGCGCAAAGCAAATCAGGTTCGTTCTTCTGAGTGCTTTTTTATGTGTTGACGTAGGTACTTCATGCTTGCATGTATTGAGACTCTTGGATTCATGGCTGCGCTTAACCAGTTAGTGTAGGGTATAAGACTCTTAGTTTGACATGTCTTTGACAGTGGAAAACATAATACAGGAAGAAATTTTGTTTGATGGTTTTAAATTGTAGTCCCCATTTTGGATGACTCATGGCACCTTGCATGATTTCATTCAATAGGTATCAATATGATCGGAAATGATAATTGGCGCATTTCCCCATTTTTACTCTAGGTTGTCACACACAGCCATGTTTGATCTGATGATTGCATCACGCGGGACAAGTTATCCGTCAAAGTTTATCCTGGGAGGGCATTTAGTTATTTGGTTGCGTAAGAGTTATTGTGAGACTAACCATAGTTACCCGTTGGACAAAATACTCCATTATATGGGGGATGAAAAGGTCACTTGATCAGTTATGCCATGATGTTTTTGTGCTACCTTGCGTTATCAGAACATGCTTACACCCTTATGAATCACGATATGGAACTCCAAAATATGGTACAGGGTACACCTATATTCCACCATGGTAAATTTAGCTATCCAAAGTAATTCCCAAATTTTCTCTAATTCCTCAACATTGTCCTTGGGTGAATAAACAAATGTAGTAGATAAAAAAAAAAACTAGATGTGGAGGTTTAGCAAAAAAAAAAAAGGAAGTTAGTTTCAAACTCATGCTTTATTTTTCTGGATGTTTGTCTCTTGAAATAAGTAGATTCTAACATAGTGACCTATAGAATCATAGTCATATCGTACCCCACTATGTAGGACATACAGTTTACCATGTTCCGTTCTCATTCATCATACTGGACTGTGTTCCAGGTAACATAGGTTCTACCAAAAGCTGGATTATTTTATACTGGTATGACTAGTCCTGCCCATCCCCTTATCCTTGAATCAAACAAGTCTGTGTAGCTTAATAGCAGAATCCTTCTAAAATGGTTGCGCTCCAAAGATTGGAGCTTATCGGGCCGTTAAAGCAATTATTCTCTTAGTGTTAATGGAGTTGTGCTATTGTGGAAATAAGAATATGAAAAAATCATATTAGTTAAGAAGTTTTACAAATTGAAAATATCTACTTCCAATAATTACCCTTTAAGATTGGGAAAATTCTCAATCAGTATCACTTTTCCTTCCATGGTTAAGTATTTACAACAACACCAACAACAGAACTCATGTAGCCCCCAATCATTGGGGGTACGGGCGGGGGAAGATTGGAGACAGACCTAACCTTTGACAATATGCACAAAGTGGCTACTCCTAGAATACCACTGAAACAATGGCCCCCTTATACCCATTTTGCTGTGGAATCATGCCCCAAATCAAAGCCAAATGGCATCAGAGAGAGCAGGCCTAAAGACCCAATTCAATTTCTGTGCACATTTTCATGGTTCCTTCATTGATAGTCCATAGCATCAGTATGCACATAATGGTTAAGTATTTAAAGATATTTTAAATATGTATTTATATGTAATCTGTATACGCTCCTTAGGTGCTCCCAAACTTAGGAGCTTCTAAGTGCCCCGCTTCCGCTTCGTGGCGAATTTCATGACGTTGACATTAACAAGAAACTACTAACTGGTTGCTCTTAGATAGTTGGGCCCATACGAAGATAGAATGAACCAACCACCACCGGGCAATTCCTCTTATAGTTCTAAATACTAGACTGATCTTTCGTGCTTTTTATGATTAGCTACTTATGCTCCTATTGGTCATTATTTAACCATTCTCAACATGAAAAGCACCTGGAGCCTCTCTCCATGGAATGACATAGGAGCCGGTTCAACAGGAAGCTTTTGAAAATGCAGTGCACCCAGGTAAAGCACATGTAGAGTTTTATTGGGGGAGAATCACTCGGCGCCACACACACCCCCAAACACCCACCCCCCCAATGGCAGTCATATGCCTTGGGGCAATCATGTACCCGGGAAGGCACTGTTGGGCAATGGTTTTTCAATCCTCTCAAGGCGAATGGTGCTCTAGGGGCCGACCCGATACCGACCAGCTATTCGCTTTCTATGGGACCGCACCATGTCACTTTTCTAACTGGATTTTATTCTAGAGAATTGATTTTCAGATCATTGTCCAAGTGAGTAGGCAAGCCATTCAAAATCAATCCATCAGAAAGGGAAGGACGGTTTGGAAGACCGAAGACCTGGTCAATGAAGGTGATAGCACTGTAGATAATGAGGAAGGGGTAGAATTACTGAATGTGAATAGGTTTTATGAAAGCTTCCACAAGCAGCTTCCCTCTCCTGGTGAGCTCTCCTTGCTATGGAAGGAGAGTGCCCTCGACTGATGCTACCAGAACAAATATATCAGTAGAAAGAGGAATAGATAAAGGCCAAGACATAAAGATACCATTTAGTTTTTCACGTTCACTAAGCTCATACGAGTCTTCAACCGCCTATTAGCTGTCTATTTTGGTTGATTTTGTGAAATCTCATTGTCTCTTGACAACCCTGAGTTCTAATGAAAATCTGGGAGATGTTCATTTTGACTTTCTTGCTGTTCTTCACTTCTTAAATGTGTAAATTTTGGCATGGCTTAAAATATATTCCTGAACTTTCTTCTTTGTTCTTTTTACAGGTATATGCCATTGACTTTGGCCTAGCAAAAAAGTATAGAGATCTTCAAACGCACAAGCACATACCATACAGGTATATGAACACAATTTCTATATGTTGTGAGAATTTGACAAGATAATGTCTCATCTGACTTCTCCACTTTAACTTTGAACTTGCCTTAAGATATTCTGTCTATTTTATGTTTGGAGCAGTGAGTAAATTGAACTTTATGGAAGTTCTAATGCAAATTATTGGCATTTTATGTAATCGGGGATACATATAAATCTAGATGTTATTGGTATCTTTTGTGCTTTCGCTTGTACTTTTTTGCTGGGCAGACATGAAAGATGACCAGCTGTTCTCACACATTTATTGCATATCATTTGTTCACTAGCTTCTCCCTGGAATCGCTTGTCTGGGTTTTCCAAGCATTGACTTGGCATGAGTATCTGGACATGTGGTGGTATTCACGAGCGTCATTTGTGCTTTCACTGTCTATGCCATGTTTTTGGTGTGGAATAGGGACACTTCAGGATCATTAGGAGGTATTTTTGTTGTTAAGAAGACGTGAGTAAAAGAAAGGGAGAGCCCAACAATCCCATGATGTTTTCCACGAGAAGGGCAAGCTGTGGGGGTATTAAAATTAAGGAGTTACCTTTGGACGTTATCCCAAGGGACACTTTTCTTGAGAGGACTGTTATTCATCTTTAAAAATGCCTGTATTTCTCTTTCAAACACATCATGCAATGCAGAGAGGGGAAATAGCAGTTCGAGGGAGAGTACGGGAATTGGTGAAGGGAGAGACCAGGAGCAGATCCAGAGCAACTATTGGAGGAGGTGTAGAAGGGAAATATGACTTCGGCGTTGGAAGAGGCAGAGTTGGCTGCGGCTTCATTTGTAGATCCATCGTGGATGGGGGATTATGGGATGCCTCGTTATGGGGAGGAGATCACTACCCAAACAATATGAACACCATGCGCTTATCACAGTGGACGTGTATATTAGTTTCCTAGCCTCCTATATTCGTATACGGAATGGAACTTTGGATTCCACGTTGTAGTTATGGAGTCTCTGTTTAGAATGGATGACACGAACATACTACGTGCAGTTGAAATTTTGTAACTGCCGACTCTGAGAGAAATTAAATGGGCAAATAAAGTTCGGTTTCATCTACCTGGCATATAACTCGAATCTTGATCTGATGCATGGCATGAGATTGCCAGTTGGCCCAGTACTGATCTCCATAAGTTTCGGATGGAGAAGGGCAGGATGTTATGACAGTAGTTTCTTAGAAGATGTTGGAAGGACTGAGTGTGTGGAGGAGTAAGTGATGGAAAATCCATAGAGGGTGGGGGACTAGGGGGTCTTTTGTATAAATTTGATTTCCTCTTCCATAGCTTTCTTCCGAGCTTTCTCCTTGAGGGCTTTTTTGAAGCTTTTAGGTTTCCATCCTACAAAATTACATCTAGCATACACATCACTTGAACTCTTCATGTTCTTAAATCTCTATGGGGTTGTCTTTCTAACTTCTTGAAGGCATCCCCTTGATGCCTTCTCAATAATTTTTTTCTACTTGTTAAAAAAGAAAAAAGTGAAATTTGTTGAAAGCTAAAAGTCAAAAGTGTAATTGTTTATGAGTCAGAAGAGGCAATTGCCCCACTTGTCCCTTAGTAGCTGCAACCATGGGCATATCTGCGTCCTTCACATTTCTGTGTCTGTGTATGTGGCTTTTTGCTACACAGTCCTATTAGGATTCTACGGTGGAGATAAGCATTTGTAGTGATTTGTTGGTCTTCAATTTTTTTTCCCCTCATTTCCTCACTGCACTTCACCAGACAGGGAACTAATTTGGGAACTTGGAGCCTTTGAATTTTTTGATAACTCAAAAATATCTGGCCCAATAGACTAACTAATCTAGGGATGAATCCCACCATCAGCTAGCGAGGGCCCAATGAAAGCTGGGACAAATCCCCGAATGCGCCCAAGACAAGAATTGATAGCATGTGGGGGGAGTCAAACTCCTGACCAAAAGCTTCCTGAGTCTCCTAGTTGCCAGGTGACTACCACTGCCCAACCCCTGGGCCTGGGGGTTCTTGGAGCCTTCTGTTTAGGCTGCATTTTGTAATCAGGATAAAGTTGCTACTGCTAGATACTTATATAAAAAAGTTGCTACTGTTAGATAGCTTGATATACATTGTTGGGTCCATTTCCTAACAGCTTAAGCTATTGGGACTACTGGTAACTTAACATGGTATTAGAGCTCAGGTTGCAAGAGGTCTTAGGTTCAAGTCTCTCTATTTGAATTTGTTTTCCGTTTGCATTATGTTTCTCCCCTTTGCATTCTATTGCCATATGTATGATTGTTTGCATCTCCACATGCAAGACGGGGTTGCTCGTAAGGGAGGGTGTTAGATAGCTTGATATTCGTTGTTAGGCCCATTTTCTAACAGCTTAAGCTTTTGGGACTATTTGGTACTTAACAGCTACTTCTGTTTTGGAGTGATCCTCTTGAGAACTTAAGATTCTTTGTGAATTGTTGAACTACTCTCTTAGACTGTTACTACTTCCTGTTATGTACTTCTAAAGTGAAGTCATTATGCAAGCTTGAAAGTAGTGGAGCAAGCATATCATTATTGTTCTACCTACGACTATGTGAAATGTTAACATGGCTCATCGGCTTAAGACTAATGGCTGCAGATTGAGTGAGCTAGTTGATAGCCAAGGTATATGATAGGGGACAGAAATCCTGTACTGCAGATATTTTGATTCCTGCTAAGCATCTCAACCAATCATCCTTTTATTTACTTGTATCGTTTCGGCCCTTGCATAAACTTGTTTGCATGATTATATCTGGACTTTTTCCTTTATCTGTAGTTTTTTTTGTTTTGCTTTTGACATCGTCATGGAAACTTATCTTCTTCTTTTTCTCACAGGGAAAACAAAAATCTCACAGGCACAGCTCGTTATGCTAGTGTTAACACCCACCTTGGAGTCGGTTAGTAAATCCAACTTGATGCAGCGAGTGACCAAATTTTGTACGATATTCATTGTCCACATTTTCTAGTGTTTATGTTTTTCCTAATTGCATTCGAGTACGATTACTTGCAGAGCAAAGCAGAAGGGATGATCTGGAATCTCTTGGTTACGTTCTAATGTATTTTCTGCGAGGAAGGTAGAACGTCTTATAGGAATTTTACTAACGTTTTTTCCCATTAGCATTTTCACATTCCTAACCCAATTCAAATGATTTTTTTCTTAGTCTTCCTTGGCAGGGTCTGAAAGCAGGCACAAAGAAGCAGAAATATGATAAAATTAGTGAAAAGAAGATGCTTACTCCCATAGAGGTATCACTACTTGCTATTGATGCCACATTGCTTGGATTGTAATTACCAAATAATCTCATATATTTTACGAGATTATTTGCGAATCTCATCAGGTTATTGAGCTTCGTGTCATATGTTGTCTACCTGGCTTCTTAGTTTGTCAAACTTATTAGCCTAGGATACACTACTCCATTTAAGTGAAATTCTAACATGATGTTTGCAGGTGCTGTGCAAATCCTATCCATCAGAGTTCATATCATACTTCCATTACTGTCGATCATTGCGATTTGATGACAAACCAGATTATTCATACCTTAAAAGGCTTTTCCGTGACCTATTTATTCGAGAAGGTTCAGTGTACTTAATTTGCATCCTCCTATTTACCGTCTTTTTTTGTTTGTTTTGTATTTTTGACATTTGATGTTCTACCTGGAGTTGATGCCGACTTCAATTCAAAGAAGCGTTTTCAGTAAATTTTTACTTTCACTTAATGTAGTTTGGCCATGTTTAACTCTTACTCCCTCTACTTCACAATTAAATACATCCTTTGAACTTCCAACTTAAGTGTGCGTGTGTGTGTGAAGTTATTTGGTAGAACTTGACGAAATGGTTTACTGAAAAGATTGGAGGACAAAACCTCCAAAATCCATCATGGTTGAGGAGTGGGGAGGCAGGTCTTCTGTGGAAGTTACACATTGAGAAGGCTAATGACTGTGTGAATGGGGACTTGCTTATTTATATCTTGGGAAGAATGGGTTGTAGATTGCAGTTGATGAACTGGATCATGTTCTACGGAACTTTAGTGCGAACATCGGTTATGATCAATGGATCTTCTTCTGGCTTTTTCCAGATATATGGGGGCTTTTCATTCTCATGATGGAAGCGTTGAGTAGAATAATTATGAAGGCTATTAAGGGTGTTTTTTAGGTTTTTGGGGAGTGTGGTTGGAGAGGAGATTTCAGTGTCCCATGTTTTGGAGAGGAGATTTCAGTGTGCCATGTTTTGTATGTGGATGATAGACTATGATTGGTTGCGGTGCGGGTGCTACTCTGTTGACTTATCTCAGATGGGTTTTAATGTGTTCAACTTCAATGAGAGCTAATGAGAACTAGTCATTTGTCGCTATAAGCAATCATTTTTTCAGGACTTCCTTGGTGTCAAAAGAGCTTGTTCATAAACAAATAGATTGGACAGCATTTTCACACCATGCGATTCAACCGGCGTTGATGGTAATGGTGAAGAGGAGTGAGTCATTCTCTTCAGCTATGAAAGTTGAGGAGCATTATGGGCAAGTCAAAGTAGATTGCAGGGATGGGGCTTGGTTCTGGTGATGGAGGTTGAGTGGATGTTGTGGCCTGTGGGGCAAGGGTTTTGACCACGGAGGATCTCAGTGGTGGAGCAATTTTCAAATATTTTAGGCTAGATAGATAGAGACAGAGAAGAGGGAGGGTAGAGGGCTGAAAAGAAGTGTATTTTAGGCATTATTATTATTGTTTCGTTAGCGGTGTGAGTGTTCATAATTTAGTTGGAAGTTCAGAAGCGTATTTATCCAATGAAGTAGAGGGGGTGAGATTAAAAATGGCCAAAGTTCGTTAGTAAAAGTTCCCCTAGTTTTTTCTTATTTCTTGTATGATTTAATTGGTGCAGGTTACCAGTTTGACTATGTATTTGACTGGACTATTCTGAAGTATCCGCAAGTTGGTTCTAGTTCTAGAGCACGGGTTAGTGCTTTTTCGGAAATCCTTGAAATTATTGTAGTTTGAATAAATGATCCTTCCCATAACCTTCTCATTCTTCTTACGCAGCCGGTTGGGAAATTAGCTTTGAACCCTGGACCATCTGCAGAAAAAGCTGAAAGGCCTCCGGGTATTTCTCATTTCTCAGCAAGGTTTCTCAATGACTTAATTATTTGTTGTCCAAATGAATTCATTTTATACCTTACCTTAAGATGCATTTTGTTTAAGGGTATCATTGAGTTATTGGTTTTGCTATTTATGCCATCAGCTTAGATACACTTATCTAGTCGGTGAAGAAAATCAGTCGTCGGAGCTTCAAAAAATTTGACCTTTTATATTTATATCCCTGTATTTTGTTTAGTCCATAATAAAGGATGGTTAATTGCCCTAACTTATGCCATTATGCGTCCCATAAAGTGAGGCAAGAGGGCCGAGAAAGGTTCTCAGGTGCAGTTGAAGCATTTTCTAGAAGGAATGTTACTGGTTCCGGCTTGCAAGGCGAACACTCCAGGCACAGAGATCACTCCAGGAATAGATCATCTGATGATGTACCATCATCGAAGGATGTGGTGAGTAGTATTGGCGATATGCTTGTTTATGTGTTTCGTTCTTGCTTTTGCATTTCAGAATATCCCTAGACCTCATTTTAAGTGCATTAGTGCTATGGTTTGATGACTTTTGTCTAGAGTGGAAACGAGAATCTGTTTTTTTTCTTCTTTCTCTTTGGCAGGTAAGCAAAAGTATCACTCAAGACCCTAAAAGTGCCGAACAATACTCGGTACACACGAATTATACAAAACAGCCAGTAAACAAAAATTAATGGCAAAACCCTCCCCAGATCTCCAGAGGGATGTGCGAAGTCCCCCCAGAATTCTGCACACGAATCTATCGCAAAGCAGAATTTTTCCTTGTAGGAAATTTTATTACCATATATTCAATTTTATGAGGTAGCTACCCGGATTCCAGGATTTTTCTCCATGAAGTTAGGGAATTTTGTAGAGACTGGAATAGTGGAACATGAGATCAGCATTGGAGAGTATGGGGTGGAATATTTGTTTAGTTTGGGATTGTGTTTTTATTTGGGTTGGTAAGAATATCTCTAATGCAGATTGCAGTTTGGTTGCCAATATGAAAAAATGTCAATTCCAATCTTCTTGTTGCTCCAATGCACCTGGCAATGCGAAACACATGGCTAAAGCTTTAGTAATGCCCTAAGAAGCACGGATACAGCACAGGACACGGAAATGGACACGCTGATGTCATTTCTAATTGCACTATATGGAGGTATCTTATGAATTTATTCTATACAGAAAAACATCATTTCTAGCAAATGAAGATAAACCCACAAAAAGTGAGATCATTATGAAGATATTAGATATTAATCAACGGTTAGCACAAGTATTCATGGACTAACCATCAATTGAAATTTTGAACTCCGGGCCAAGGTTAAAACCTTGCATTTTAGCCTCCTAATGTGTCCTTCGCATGTCCGAAGAGTGTCCACCACTTTTCCTAGAGTGTCCATGACATGTCTTAGAGTGTCCACAATGCGTCATAGTAAAACAAATGTAATAGGAAAAAAATACACATTTAGGCATGTTTGACATGTGTAAGGGGAGTGTCTGTGTTGTGACCGTTTCTGACACGTGTTGGACATAGATACGTGAGCCCGGTCGACGTGTCCCCCCCCCCCCCCCCCCCCCCCCCCCCCCCCCCCCCCCCCCCCTCGCTCTCTCTCTCTCTCTCAATGGGGCCTATGAATGTTGTTTGGATTTCACATTTCGTAGAGATGACTAAAGGAATAACATTTCTAGCAATTTAGGAAGGTTGATAAATTTTGCTATTCTTAAAACTATAGCATGCCCAGATTTGGCTTAGCTATGTAATTTAGCCATTGTGCATTGGAGGTGCTCTAATGAATCACATTCCTGTTCCATTACATTGCTAACTAATGGGTAGTTCCTGAAATCACTTTTCCATTTCCCCTTAAGATTCCTGCAGATCGCAACTGAGCCCAACTTCTCATAACCATCCTGGGAAGTTCAATCTTACATTGATGTTTGCTTCTCTACTTCTCTGCAAGTTGATTTCGATCGGTTTTGTATGCATAATGCAGAAAGCTGTCTTCTTGGGTTTCACCTTTCTATTGAGAAAAAACAAGAGATCGATTAGTTTAGTTGTAGTGGCATACTGGCATTCATTGGTTTATATGTTATGAAAGTAAACAATGTAGTGATGTTGATGTATTTTGCTCTTGTATGCATCTACATATATATAAAATCCGTTTAAGTGAATATTATATAGTGTTGATTCAATAGGATTCAGGATTTCACTATTTCGTCAGAGCAATTCACCATTGGATATTTGTTTTGACAACGCCGCCCATGTCCCCTAAGATTTATGTGGTCCGGACCTTGTTTAATTCTTGATGTCTTTTGATTCTCTACATTTCAGCAAGTTGACTCTGAACGAGGACGCACTTCTCGAAATGGTAGTACTTCGAAAAGGGCTGTGGTGTCAAGCAGCCGACCAAGCTCATCTGGTGAAATCTGGTTGGGTACAGGCAGTGGTCGCCCATCTACAACCCAAAGGGTCCAACCTGGTTTTGAGTCCAAATCATCTTCTTTCACCAGGGCTGCAGCCACAAAAGCTGGCCGCGACGATCCTCTCCGGAGCTTTGAGCTTCTAACCATTGGCACAGGGAAAAGGAAATAAAATAACAGGGAAGGCCTCCATTCCCTATTTTTAGCTTTTTATGAAGATTTCAGCTACGTTACAAGTATAATACGCGAATGTACCTTTCACTGTTTTAAACTCAAGTTTTTCTCGTCTTACTCACTGATTCTTGCTGCTGTATTTTATACTACGTTGTAAGCTGATGGAACAAAAGGAGATTAAAAGTTAATCTCAAGCTTAGGGAATTTTTTGTTTTTCCGACCGCAGTAGAGTTGTAATAAGTTAAATTGGGTTTGTTGTACTAAGAAAATCTTTACTTCATGTTCATGGTCACCATGTAGCCGTCTCGTGTTTTTGTAATGCACACTCGGCCATGTGGTTAATAAAATTTAAGTTTGTGTATTTTCTCGCGATTATATTTTGATAAGTAAAAGTAGGTCTTACAGCATTAAATGAAAGAGAATAAGTTTCTGTCCGGATCAACCGGACAAGCGGCTGTTTGCGTGCTCTTCACGCATTTTTTTTTGGAAAATCCGAACTGTGTATTTTGTAGGGCATGCAAAATAATTTATCTACGCAAAAAATTAGATTGTCCGAACATCGATAGGTATGTCAAAAGTTGAATTTTTATACGGAAAAATGGATGACCGTGAACAGTTTAACTTTAAAAACAGTTGACAGATCGTGGTCGTCCATTTTTTCGTATATAAACTCAACTTTTGACATATCTATCGATATCTGGACAAGTTGATTTTTGGCGTAAATACATTATTTTGTGAGCCCTACAAGATGCAGGGTTCGGATTTTTCAAAAAAATGAGGGAAGGGGGCTCACGCGGGGGCTGTCTAGTTGATCAAGAAAAAACTTTTTCTCTAAATGAAATCAGCATATGAATTTGGTTTTCTATTGAATTTTGTCGAAAGCATCCTATTTCGTAATATTGAAATGAAATATGGTAAAAACAGCCCATTGGATGTTCTTTAGGTTGGAAAAGTTTATTGAAATGAATGAAAAGTGTATAAAAATTTATGAACAGTGTATTGAAATTTGTAAAAGTATATTGAAAAGTAAAAATGTATTGAAGTCTGTGGTGTGTGTGTATGTTTTTAATCATTTTGTTTAGCTTATTGAGAGTCCCTAGGTTGCTAATTGAAGGAACTCTCTCTTTATTGACAATCCGCTATGCTGGAATGTGGTCAATTTGGATCGCAAGAAATGATCTCATCTTTTAACATTTCTACTCCATACAAGTCAGAGATTGGGGATTTAGTGAAAATCAGGGTAGCTCTTTGGATGAAATCTAAGTTCAACATCAGAGATTACTCTCTTTTTTATTTTGAAGGGCAAAAAATTTATTGACCTTTGAAAACAAATTACAACTATTAAAAGGACTCGAAGCACAAGGCATCAACTCAAAGAAGGGCAACCCCACAAAGGGACAATAACAAACTCTAACAATCATATGCCGCAAGGAGCCGATGGGAGACATCAGAGATTACTCAGTTGAAGACTTCAGGGGAAATTTGGATGGAATCAGAAGAGTGAAAATCTGAGCCATATGGAAGACAGCAATGGGAGGCCTGAAGATTTTTCTTTTGTTTCTCCTTGCTTTTCTGCTATCATGTGGTTGGTTCCTCGCCAACTGTTTGGGTCTTTAGAGGCAAATGATTGTCGAGAGTTGGGGTGCCAGCCTTGTTGGAATGTCAAATTTTTCTTGTGATGCCATTCTCTTTGGATCCTCTTAATTTTTGTAACTTGTTTCAATGGTGAATAAAATCTTTTTTACCGATAAAGAAAAGGTTTTGTGCACTTCCATGACATCCATCTTGGACCTTGAGTTTGCTATTCATCTTGGTGTTGGCATGGCATGTGACTTGTGGGCTTAGATAATTCGATTGTTGAACTTTAGATCAGATCTACGATTCGAGTACTTGAGAAGTGGGGTGATCAATATAACACTTCCTATCAAATTATTTGCAAGAGAAAATCTCACCTCTACCCTAGATCGAACATGATATTATTACCAACAAAAAGATAGTAATATTTTTATTCTCTTCCGTTAAGGGTTATAAAAAAGCCGAGTAGCTCGCGAGCTCGGCTCGTTTACTAAACGAGTCAGGTGGAGCTCGGCTCGTTTGGCAAAAGCTTGACTCATTACGGGAGACTTAGCTCGATTAAAGAGACTCATTTAGTAAATGACTAAACTCGGCTCATTAAGGGCTTGACTTGTTAAGGTTCGAGTCGGGCTTGTTAAGGCTCGAATCGAGCTCGTGCTCGACAACCCTTCAGGACTGTTAGGGTCCGCATTGGGTAAATGATTGTTATGGATTTGGATGCTAACTTTGTTGATATACAGTCTCCTTGTTCTGATGCCTCTTTTTACGTGTTCCCTTCAGTATTTGTAATAAGTCTCATTTCAAGATTAATGAAATTTATTTGCCATTAAAAGAACCCAATAAAAAGATATCATAAACCTATGTTTGTCTAGCTAGAAGGGAAAAAAGGGAAATGCTACAATACACACATCTTATTTGGATGTGTATCATATACACCTCCAAAATATTATGATTTATAGATAAATGTTACGAATGATCAATGGCGGAAGTACACTGAGGCTTCACTAGGCTATAGCCTAGGTGCAATTCCTGAGACTTTAAAAAAAAAAAAATTATGTGTAAAGTTTCGTTCCAAATGAATTTAGCCCAATCCACCATCCTCTCATTCAGCCTAGCTCAATCCACAATCTGTTTGAACGGCGTGAAGACCTTATTTATTTGATCATTTTATTATAAATTGCCATAATTAATTTTTGTCTCTAGGGCTCTTGTAATCAAGTTTCTGCTCTTTATTTGGAATCCTATAGGATAGATACTTCATTATGAGAGTTCTAGATGAAAATATTAATTATGACTTTTTAGAGCAATATGATCAAAAAAATAAGATCTCCGCACTGATTCAAACGGATTGAAAAATGGAGTACTTAATTTTTTTAGATAGTTTATATATTTAAAAATATGGTTAAAATTAATTATAACCATTTAGAATAATATAATCAGAAAAATAAGATCTTGAACGTATTCGAACGAATGAAAAATTGGAGCACTTAATTTTTTTGAGACTGTTTAATAATATAAGAGAAATCAAGAGAGAGAAGTGAAAAATAATATAAAAGAAATTGTTAATGAACAGTCGTTCAGTATATATACCAAAGTATTGTAGCGAAATGTATTTTACCCAAGCTTTTATCTAATTGCTGCAGGTGGATTTTCTCGGTTTTAGAGGGGTATAATAGCTAATATTTTATTTTTTCTACTCTAGTGTACGTACTGTAATGGAACAACAAAATAAAAAGGGAGGAAAAGCTCTTTTGTACTTTTGTTTTGTTTATTTTTTAACATTTATATACGAGTTTGCCTTCTTTTTGATTCACATATATAAATTTTGGTTAGCCCAGGATGAAATAAATTCCTGGTTCCGCCCTTGCGAATGATATTGCTAAAAAGTTACGATTTTAGTATAAAAGTTATGAATGCACCAAAATGTTATGAATCATAATGAAAATGTTACGAATCGTATTGTTGAAAAGTTACTAAAATGTTACTCCCTCCGTCCATTTTTAAATGTTCTGCTTCGTAACTCCAACTTATTAAAAAGACATCATCATTATACCTTTCACATCAACTTTTTCCTCCACTTTCCCTACTTACCCATCATCATTACACTCTTTTACTCACTAACTTTTCAAAATAGAATTTACTTTTAGGGACAAAATAGACAATTCACCAACTTTTACCCACTAACTTTACAAAATGGACATTTATTAAGGGACAGCCCAAAATGGAATACTGGACTCTAAATAAGGGACGGAGGGAGTATGAATGAAGGTGCATATGGTACACACTTTTGAGAGATGTTCTGAGCCTAATAATGGGTCGTGATTCCTATTCCTCTACTTTTAACATGTTTTCAGAACGACAAAAAGGATAAGAGTCACGAGTTTAGAGAAGCGCCCTAGCTCTGGAATAACTAATGATCCATTGTAGGGCACTTAATTACTGGCCAACTTGTTTGCCTTAGTTGAGCAGCACACAAGCTGGCCTAGATCTTCCCTAGTCCATGTGTTGAACTGGAGGAGACAATTGAAAAGTGAACCATCCCAAATAGTAACTTCGATTCAAATTTAGAGTCGGATTTTTCTCATAATGAATCCTCTGATTTTCCAGCCCGTCTTTTCTTCCTTTGATGCGGTTTCTCTGCCTACTTATATTTTCTCAGGTCGCGTGTGTATTTAAGAGCATCTTAAATCTTGGCTTCAAATTTGGCGGTATCATCTTTTTGAAAGCTTATATATCTTCGAATTTGACACTATCAAAATCTTTCATCTCCAACCTTAGATTCAAATTTAGAGTCGTCAAAATTTTTTAAGTTTTGTCCTCAAATAGTAACTTTTTCTAACGAAAAGAGCTTCGAAATAGCTTCGAAATAGTAAGTCATGACAAATCCAAGTAGGATTTGGCCATTTTAACAAAAGCTGTGTTGGTTAATTCTCTCTCTCTCTCTCTCTCTCTCTCTCTCTCTCTCTCTCTCAAATATAATGGACACAGGCAGAAGTACACAGATCTAGATATAGATGTGTTCATAATCGTTAGATGTGTATAGGCCTCATATTTACGTGTGTTCAGATTTGTGCACCTCGGTCCGTGTCTACATTACTCCTTTTTTTTTAGACCAAAAGATGGTTATTAAATATAACTAACCGCATAAATAAATAGAGCTATAGATGTTGCAAGTAAGATGCCATTCAATTCTCTTCTTAGCTGTTTAACTAATGCAATGATGAAGAGATGATAATGACATCTTAATACACAGATAAATACCCTTATTTTGGACAATATTTATTAATCAATATTAAGCCGTTGTAATTAATTGTATCTTGACCTTATTTATGTAGGTATCATCTAAATGTAGTATCATGTATATAGGAACCAGTCAAATGTGATGCAAGAAAATAAATATATAGGTAATTAATTAGTGTCCTATCTACCATATACTGTGAGTGTCATTTATGACATTTTTTTCCGCAGATTTTGAGATTTTAATTTTTCACAATTAGTTTGTAGCTTTCACAAAAAATTCTAGACAAAAGATTCTTGGATTCTACAGATTTTGAAAAATTAAAAAAAAAAAACATGAAATTCTGAAAATCTCAAAGTTGGGATTGGATACTTTTTTAGTGCTTTTTTGATAATATTTTAGATTTTAAGTTTTATAAAAGTAGATTTTTCAGGTTTTTATAGTATACAGTACTAAATTTTACTGAAGCTATAATTACTACAATTTGACATGAGAAAATTTCTTTTATATCCCTTCGACTTTAATCAAAAATTCATTTTGGTCCTTCACCTTTCAATTTCGGCATAAAAATCCTTCGACTTTCCAATTTTTTTCAATGTGGTCCTGTTGACGGAATCCGTTTTCTTTTTGCACGGAAAAAACGACGTTGACTTCTTTTGAGGGGCATTATTGTCCTTTCCCCTCCTCCTTACCCTAGATCCATGGGAGGGAATCAAAACCCACGTTTGGATTGAAAAAAAAAAAAATCAAAACCCACGTTACCACCTGTAAATTTTTTATTTTTACTTAGTTTGAACAAATAAGCTAAAGTGACTTATTTTTTGTCCTTAGTCAAATTTTTTTCGTATCACTTAGCTTATTGTCAATTTTTTTGGAGATTATTGCATTCTCATGACAAGAGTAATCTAAGAAGTAAAATTTTTTGACCGAAATCCAATTTTTTTGAATAAAGACGAAAAAAATTGGCTTATTGAAATTTTTTCGTCTTTATTCAAAAAATTTTTTGATTTCAGTCAAAATTTTTTACTTTTAAGATTCCTCTTGTCTTGAGAATGTAATAATTCTCAAAAAATTGACAATAAGCCAAGTGATACGAAAAAAAATTGAATAAGGACAAAAAATAAGCCACTTTGGCTTATTTGTCTGAACACATTAAAATTTGTCTTTTTGAAAAAAATTATGAGTTTCAGTCTAAATTTTTTACTTTTTCGATTCCTCTTGTCGAGAAGAATTAATAAGTCACAAAAGTTTCACATAAAATTAACAAATAAAAACAAGTGTGACAAAATGACTTTTAATTTGAAGGACCTATGGTGAGGGAGGAGAGAGGAGGGAAAAGGACAATAATGCCCCTCAAAAGGAGTCAACTTCGTTTTTTCCATCCAAAAAAAAAAACGGATTCCGTCAACAGGACCACATTGAAAAAAATTGGAAAGTCGAAGGATTTTAATGCCGAAATTGAAAGGTGAAGGACCAAAATGAATTTTTGATTAAAGTCGAAGGGATATAAAAGAAATTTTCTCATTTGACATCTATGGCAACCATGTTTATATGCTTCTACTAGAGTCTAAAATCTGGCGTTTGCAATAGAATCTAAAGCTTCAATCTAAATATATATGTATTCACAACTATCGCAAACGCACCCATTAGATGATATCCAAATGTGTTCTCAAATGTAATAGGGGTGATGTGAATTATTAGTTGTGGCACTTAGCCTATTTGGTTGTACTTCTTGGCTTTCAATGGGGAGGTGTGAGGTTTGAGTTTATAAAAAGACATCGAACCCTTTGGTTGTTAATTAGCTTTGACCCGTCCCCACCTCCGACCTCCCCTCGGGGCGGGGATGGTATTTGCTTCCCCTGCCCCGTTTTAACCCAATCCGACTCCGATTATAGGTATTTATATTTTTGTACTATGTATATGCCTAAATAAATTTCATTGATTTCATATAATAAGAGCAATATACCAATTAATAAAACATTCGACCCGTCCCCGCCTCTGACCTCCCAACCCGATCCAAGCGGGTATTTCCCGATTCGATAAGCAAGTAGGGCGGGGATGGTATTTGCTTCCCCTGCCTTGTTTTAACCAATCCGGCTTCGATTATAGGTATTTATATTTTTGTATGTATATGTCTAAATAAATTTTATTGTTTTCATATAATAAGAGCAATATACCAATTAATTAGACATTAGTTTATGTTTTGTTTTTTTTAAATTTTAAACTCTCATCAATCATCAATATCTTGTTCTCTTGTCAAAATACTCCAAAAAAAAAAAACAAAATTAGGCCCCGTTCGGCTAAATAAGTCAAATTATTACGGTGAATGGGGACCTGATTATTTCCCGACACCGACACCTCCTCGATTTTTCTCGCTCCGACTCCGATCCGATATAGAATGAGACGGGTTTGGGGGACACTATTTCCGACTCTGCCCCATTGCCATCCCTATATACAATATATTGGAAAAAAGAAAAAGATGTGAATCATTTACTTTTCCCGCAATATGAGGTAAATAATCTTAATGCCCATTGGCTATTTTGTGCTGTCAACATGAAAATGGAAAAATGTTATACAAACTGGATTACAAAGCACAAAAAAGTTTTAAAAGTTGGTATCCTTGTAATAATTAGATATATATCATACATACTTTATTACAAAAAAAAAAAGGCACAAAAAATAAGTATCAAAACTATTTAAGGTAGCATACAGCAAAAGAATTAGACACTGAGCATGAGTGCATGACCAATCACTGATAATCAGATTCTCAAAGGTAACACATACCAGATTGTGCTAACCAGATTCTCAAAGGTAATTAAGTCCTTAATTAATTTCTTTGTTTGTTCATCTTCTTCTTTTTAACCTACCAAACAATGGGTATAGTTAATGGGCAATAAATATGAAAACAATTAATTAATTATATTGTCTTGACTTTCTTTAGGAACAAGATTCACTCATTTATGACATAGCAAATAGATTTCAATTAACTTGACTCATGACATTTCAACCAGGCCATTTCCCCTCTAATTTCAAACTTGTTTGGCTGATAAAACCAAGTTGTAAGTCATTTTTGTTGAAAAAAGGCTACAGCTCAGTCTGACATTTTTTTCCGTTGAAGCATCCTGAAACCCAGCAAATAATATTTA
Source organism: Rhododendron simsii (assembly GCA_014282245.1). Taxonomy (NCBI): domain Eukaryota; kingdom Viridiplantae; phylum Streptophyta; class Magnoliopsida; order Ericales; family Ericaceae; genus Rhododendron; species Rhododendron simsii. The sequence goes on along the minus strand of CM024956.1, from coordinate 29,441,547 downwards.
ATGATTCATAAGCAATAATGAAAAATGTAAATAAACAAATCTCCAATAAATATAGCTCTCTCTACGCATTAACTGCGAGTAACGAGTTCCTTTCTCCAGTACTAGCTATAAATGTTTCCATTGTGGAAACCATTCAACACATCTCAGTTACCGTCTCTCTCACCGTGTGTCTTCTCTTTCTAGCTAGCACAATGCGAAGGCCAAACCACCCTACGCATTTTGCATGCAACGTATGTGATAAGGTGTGTGTGGGCACGCATGACATGGTGAGGCACTTCCAATCATCTCACATGAGAGACAATAAGTCAGTCAATGAAGCGCCAAATCTCAAAACCTACCCCAATTACTTAGACCGCGTTCCAAATTTTCTTAGGCGTAATCTTTCATATCGAAACCCCAACCCTAACGCCACCTGTAATGGCTTTCAGCCAATTCAACACTACCCTTCCATTGTACCAAACCCAAATTCCATTGCCTCTCGAGTACCCTCCGTTCAGGTGATCACTATACCCCCGTCGTCATTGCATCCGCTCCTGCCATCAATTCTGCCTAAGCCACAACCAACACCACCACAACCTCACGTACCAACCACCAGTGTCTATTATTTTCAACATTCGCCGAGCCTAGCATCACCGCTACTCCCATTTGCTACGAGAAACCGTACATTTGGAGAGAAAATATCGATCCAAGAAGTGGACCATGATTGCACTAAACCGTTGATTGACAAGTTGGATCGACCGATTTTGGAAGGTATCAAAAGTAATGAAGAGAATGCTGGAAATGGATTCAATTCAAAAATTGATTTAACCCTAAAACTCTAGATGGTTCAAGTTTACATTTCCTTTCCTTTTGCGCATTAAAATATTTCTTAATTAGTTTTTTTTTTTTTTTTGTCATTTGGGTGGGATGGGGGAACTTTTTATCTTTTCTTTTTTTTTCCCTTTTCCTTTTTTTTTTTTTCCCCTGGTGGTGTGGGATGGGATGGGATTTAGAGTTGCTCAGGTTAAGCTGAATGCAAGCCCTACATCCTTATATGTAATCTTTTTTTATTTATGTTATGATCAGCATTTTTTTTAAAGGCAATTTTTTTTATTAATTATTGAAATTGTTACACTGATAATAGAAATTACAAGGAGAACGGCATCATAATCATTGAAATAATTGTTATCAGCATTTGTTGTTAGGAATATCCTTCATTTTGGAATTGCAAATTAATGAGCTCTACGACGTTACATTAAAAGCCATTCGACTGTTACAATTTTCATCCAATAATAGAGAAAATGAGCAACAACCAAATCCGAAACACTAATGATATCCAATAAACGTAAAGAGAAGAAACTTATGTCTAAATTCTAAACACGAGCCTTTGAAAATCTATCCACACTGACAATAAAATTCGGCACCATTGGTTCTTAAAGATTTAGGCACTAAAAGTGTCTAAGTCGCCTCAGGGTGGCGCAAAAACAAATCAGAGTTAGCAGCAAAATCCAATGGAAATCTAACTGTGGATTTGCTATAAAAGTCAAAAACGCTTCTCGAACGCTGCTATGGTGAAAAAAATGGACTGTGAGAGCCTTACAGTGTATCGTGAATATCATTTCCATACTGAACAAAATATAATTCTAAAAATTTCTTATAATCGATCGCTCTTTCCTCACTCTTTCCAATAGTAAATGAAACTCAAAGCATAGGTCCGTATATATTTATAGCTCAAGATTTAGCGAATGATTAAGTGTTCGACCAATCAGGGATCGCCATGTCATTGTTCGACAAATCAGGAAGCACCTTTGTTATACCCGAGGTTTGGGGGAAGTGAGTGTTCAGTCTCACATTGTTTGGAAGCTAGAGTTTCAGTTGGTAACTTGGTTTATTTAACACCCACCTACGGCTACATGACACCTTTCTTAGGTATGCTTTTAAAACCAAGTGTTCGGTTCAAAAGGGGATCCATGGCCAGCTGAGTCAAGTTTTTGCAAATGATACTCACTTCCCTAGTCCCAAGTGATTGATGAGTAGGATGCACTCTGTTACCACAGAAACCAAGGAAGGTTTTTGGGATTATGCAATGATGACGTTGCATATATGCCTAATCCGAAGGTTTAGTCTCATACTGTTTGGAGAAAGTGAGTGCTTAGACTCATATTGTTTGGAACTAAAGTTTCAATTGGTATTTTTTTTTAATGGCGAAACAAAAATTTTATTGATAAGAAAAAGAATTACCAAACAAACTCTTGTTGGCAAACAGAACAGCCAACAAAGAGAACCTCCAAAGGGCCTAGCCCAAAACACCTAAAAGGTTAAAACAGGTATTAAATATATAACGATAAAGCCAATAAGAAATTTGTAACCTAGATACAACAAGAAGCCCAAGGTGTCAAAATTCTAGCCCAACAACTAAAAGGCATAGCCCATAGACAATATAGGCCAAGCCGGAGACCAACCTGTAGACAACATATGCCAGCCTAACCCTTGAGACAGAGTCCACACCTAATGGGCCGAAGCCTGCACTTTTTTTTTTTTTTTGAACAGTGAAGCAAAAAAAAATATTGACAAAAAAAAGAATTACAAATCAAAACTCAAGTTGTTAAGAAACCAACAAAGCATCCAATATATGGGCCAAGCCCAAATCATCATAGGGGTCGATCTATGGGTACAAATATAACATTGAAGCCCACAAGAAATCCAAAACTCAAATGCAACAATGAAGCCCAAAGCACCGAAAACCAAACCCAAAACACAACCCATAGACAACATAGGCCTAGCCAGAAACAAACCCATAGACAACATGAGTTAGCCTAAGCAACAACCCTACCCACCATCAACCACGGCCAACTTGGGTGAGAAGAGACAAACCCATAGACAACATGAGTTAGCCTAAGCAACAACCCTACTCACCATCAACCACGGCCAACTTGGGTGAGACTAGCCGCTGCTCGGGAAACAAGCCCACACCCACATGGGGCTACATGTCAGCTAAATCTGTATGGTTATATACTTCTTTGTTCCCATTTATTGGTTCCTTTTGGGGATTCTAACTTAACAAGGGAGTAAGGGTCACATCGGGCCAGGCCGGCCAGCCCGCCAAGTCACTGTCCAAGCCCGCCCACGGGCCGGGCTGACTGGACTTTTTAGTTTTTTCTGGCCGGGCTACCTACCATAAAATGAAGCCCAGGCCCAGCCCACGGGCTACCCAATTGACGGGCCGATGGGCCAAAAGTCGGGTGGGCCAAGGGGCAGGCTTAAATTTCCGTAGGCCGAAACAAAATCAAGGGAGAAAAGAAAGGATTTTATAGGATTTTGTGCTATTGGGCAGATACCTCGGGCGGGCTCACGGGCCAGGCCTACGGGCGGGTCGAATAAAAGTTTATAGGCCCAAGCCCGCCCATTACAAACTACGGGCCGGACCAACCCGCCCGTTTTACGGGCTCGGGCCGGGTAAAAGCCTGATGGACTGGGTAGGCTTTGGACGGGTCATGGGCTTCGGGCTAAATGATGACCCTTACAAGGGAACATAATCATTGTATTTTATCACTTTATTTTCCCATTTTACTATCCAATCATTACCTGTTCTCACTCCTCCGTCCCATTTTGTTTGCTCATATTTTCTTGAGCCGTCCCAAATTGTATGTAATTTTCTAAAATTAGGAAAACCATAAAATGCTAAACTTCCAATTTTACCCCTAATTAGTTTTGAGTTGAAGGAAACGTAACTAATTAAAGTTATTTTATTGTTCTAAATGATAATATTTGTGGAAAACTAAACATTTTAATTTCAAACCAAAGACTCTGAGTCAATAAAAAGTTGGAATGAGCAAACAAATTGGGATGGATGGAGTCCCATTTTAGTGCTATTAATTTAAGAAAATTGATTTTGCCACTCACTTTTTTGTTAATGTCACTCCCCTTTTCTCGCAAAATAAATCATCTAATCAAGACACAAATGGGAGTGAATTAACAAAAAAGGGAGTAGCAAAATCACTCCCCTAATTTAAAGGGAAAGGTACAAGAAAAAGTCCATTAAATATTGTCCATTTAAATTTGAAATGGGGACATTCTTTTTGGGACAGTAAAAAGTGCTAATTTAGACCAACAAATGGCGACAGGAGTATGTAATTAAGAGCGATATATGTATGGCTAGCATTTGGTCAACTTTTAAAGTTTTGCACACATCTCCATTGATTGAGGTCTTTCCTCCGATATCTAAGCAAGAATCATGGCACCCCTCATATTGACATTCTCAAATTTACGTCCCACAAAATGCTTCTATTTTCTCTCTAAAGGGTTGGAATCAATCCATCAACCTCATAATTTGTTTGCTTTGAGAGAAATAGAGTTCCACAAGATTTTACCCTTAGATTTCTTGTTGTGTGTGAAATAAGATCAAGGAGGGGAATAGATTGTGAGGTTGAAAACTAGGGTCTGTCAGGCATAACTAGTTTTGTAAGAATGGGGACCTTGTTCCTCGGGCAGATTAAGAAGCAGGCATCCTCTTTTCTACATGAGAAATACAAAACTGCTAGGCTGGTCTTAAGTGATGTTACTCAAGCCGAATTGTAAGTATGATCATTTCCCTAATTCCTTCTTTGAAACAACAAGTTTATGAAAATTTTGGAGTGAAATTCTTGAAAGTGAAAAACAAAATCCCACGCGTGGCAGTGATTAGTGATTTGATATACGTATTCGTTGTTTTGAGTGCTTTACCAATACATCTAACAATCGTTACGAGTACTGAATCACGATTTAAAACTACCTCTCTCGATACACGCAAACACGTATATATACATATACATAAATATGCTTATATACATTATTGCAAAAACATATAATTGGATGAGTGTAGCGGAAATCTGCTATAGATGTCCATTGTTTCTGATCTCTCTATCTCTCTCTATGCAGCCGTGATTCATTATACATGTCTTCTCTACCAATACTTCTTGTAAACCTATATTCTTGTCAACGATATTTAAAACAATCACAGTCACGAAAAACAAATCTCATTACATATTGCTCAATACTCCTGATATCATTCCACCGTGACGATATATATATATATATATATATATATATATATATTTTATGAAAGGAAAAAAAATTTCATTAATCTCTGAAAATATTACAAAGATTAATAGGAGCAACGAATGATGACATCAAAATCCTAGCCTGAGACCCAAAGAATCTATAACGCTAAGAGTAATCCTATGTCCATCCGAAATCCAATCCCCGCAAGAAACTAAACATGAAAAACTCATTGGGACAAAGTTTACACTTGTTGGCCTAAAAGCTCAGATAAAGAAATTGGCCTAAATGCCCAGATAAAGAAATTTAAGATCAAACACCAGAAAACGGGCCAGGCCTAGCCCAAAGAGGGCCAAGCCCAGGCCCACACCCCTAATCCCTAACCAGAGCAGGTCACACCGCCTCAACACCTCAATATCGTCGGCCACCACCCCCAACAAGCAACCCGCCACCAACAACAGACACCACCCACCAGGCCGAAACCCATAACCACCTGACGATGATATTGTTAAACATGCCAATTAATTACGATATAGGATTTTGACACCCTCTCTCTCTCTCTCTCTCTCTCTCTCTCACGCACACAATTTATCTGCACATCTTCTTGTGTTAAAGGTTGGCCGAGGAAGCAACAAATAATGATCCATGCACTCCAGATGCAAAAACAATGACCCAGATAACTCAGGCATCCTTCGACATAGATGACTACTGGAGAATTGCTGATATCCTTCACAGGAGGTATTGCTTGTCAAATTACGGTCTCATTTTTTTTTAACAGTACAATGTTAATCAGAGTAATAATACCACCTTTATGATACCGTGTATTTTACACTTTGCGAGATTGTATATCCGAAAGAAATGTCAATATTTTAACTTCGCGCCAAATATTTGCTCGTCATTGTTTATATCATCCAATCTAAATGTTCATATTTGACCCAAAAAAAAATGGCCCTTTGTCTCCGAAATAGTAGTACGAGATTTACACATGCATCTAAGTTTTTGTCCGCTAATTCTGACTTCATTTTTTTTTTTCCCGTAGCTTTGTTTTTATTTTATAGTTTTACAAGCTGATATCTCTTCATGGTTTCTGACAAAATGTAGGTTCTATAGCATTGACTTGAAGCAATGGAGGCAGTACTACAAATCGATGGCATTGCTCGAGTTCTTACTAACTCATGGCCCTGAAGAATTTGCTGGAGAATTCAGACGCGACTACCGTACCATCCAAGAGCTTGGAACGTTTCAACACACAGACGAAAATGGGTACAGTTAGCTCGTCATTTTATTTCTTTAAAATTCAAAATGTCGAAAGAGATTTATATATAAAGATAATTTCGTGCTTCTTTTTTTTTTTTTGTTGAAAAAGTTATACCTTACACATCTTAATTTTGAGTGTATATAGTATGTATATGCTCTCCATAAATTCACAGCATCAAAACAAAAACTAAATAACATATAAAATTGTCATAAATGTCAATATTGATGTGTGGAAATAAATGAATTTCTATGCAAGATTATTACTTGGAAACTCATATTATGAATATTGTTTAGATATGATAAGGTTTTATAGTAAAATTTAAGGGGTGCGTACCGTAAACACCCGAATATAGATTGCATATTGTAGCATTTCTCTTTGCATTAACTTCGCGTGCTTATTGTGTGCTATATTAAGGTTTGATTGGGGGAAGACCATGCGAATGAAATCCGAGAGGATACTAGAGCTTCTAAGCGGAGGAGAAAGGCTAAAACAAGCGCGCTTGAAAGCTTTGAAAATCACAAAAGAAATCCAAGGTTTTGGGAGTTCAACGCCGTCTCCTTCATCATCCTCTCCCTCAAAAATGTCAAGTACTTCGACTTTTGGCTCAAACTCTACCTCCTCAAGCCCTTCACGGTGGGAAGTAGGTGCAAAAACGAAACACGATATTGAACAATATCCAAGCGCCAAAAAGGGTGTGGTAGATAGCATTTCAATAGGAGAAATCGAAAGCGAGGAATTTAGCACTCCAACCGGCGGTAGAAGGAATTTTGAGGGATCTCATGGATGGGAATGGGATCGCCCTCCGGTAGAAGAATCCGGTTCCTTACTCGACTCTGAAGATGAAGATGGAGATGGAGATGGAAAGGAGGAAGAAGAAAAAACATATGGTTTTATCAGTGGAATTTGCTCCAAGTTTGGTGGGAAAAGTCCTTCAAAATTTATTAAGGGTGAGAAAGTGGCATTTAGGAGCCTTTCCGATGTTGGTAAGGTTCGGAGGAAAAAGTTGGATCACCAATTTTCCAAGGAGTACTGATTGTTAGGTGTTTGTTTGCTTAGAGGTATCGTTAATTAATTAGTTGGCTTGATTGTTCAGTGAGATCCTACATGTCACGAAGGGGCGTAGTCAGAATTTCGGTTCGAACGAGCCGGAAGACGAGATAAATTTGCATCTTGAAAAGTGTATTCGTTGCATTATACGCTTTTTGTATGTGTCCTAGTGTATTATTACACTAAATACTAAGATGCTTTTGGCCCAATGTAGCAAATAGCAATTATAAGTATGTACTTATTGCAATCTCTCTCTCTCTTTAACGGCAAAAGAAAGTTTCCGTTAATCATAAAGATGATTTAGGATAAAGGTTCTCGAAAGAGTTCATGAAGTTCCAGACGTACCGTTTGAAAGTCCTCCAAGTAAATCGAGTTCTTCGTGTCTAACTAACATTATGACTGTCTTCATTTTAACTACTACTACAATGCTGATTGTTTGTGCTATTATCTTCAGCTGGCTAGACCTAGGTCAAAGAACGTTTCGCTCTTGCTTTTGATCCTCATTTTAAGTAGTCGATCTCATTCTTTTCTATCGCGAATTTTAGTAGTTTGAGATCTTTTAGAAAAACGCTTTCACGCTCACGCACTCTCGGTCACGCACATGTACTATGTGACTTAAACAACTCATTTATACACTGGATCTTTTTAGTAAAGGAACAAGATCCTCTCCGGTTACAAGATGGTTATGTCCAGCTCCTCGTGGGTCTTTTCTAGTTCCATTTCAATTATTGAAACTGTTTTTTTTTCAGAGAGCTTGTCAAGAACATCAACAATACTTGCAAAAAAATCATGTCCTCGATCCCCATAACGATTGGTATGTTGCAAGTGAAGTGGAGTGCAGTTACGTGCTCCCTTATACTTCCATGCACATGAGTAGAATTCGATTCCCGTAAGCACTCATTTGTCTCCCCAAATTCCATAGAATAAAGTAGATTAGGGTTAACGAATGGAAAAAAAAAAAAGAGAGAGAGAGAGAGAGAAAAGATTGGTATGTTTTGGGAGTACATTTTTAATTTAAAAAAAATAAGTTTCGATAAAGTATTTTAATATTTATTTCTTCAACATAAATATATTACGAAAGCAAAGCTATATAATATGGAGCAGCGTTTTTTTAATTCTCTATATGTTAGACCATCGGATTTTTACATATTTATTCTATAGCTGAGATTTATGAATATAAGACTAGAAATATACTTGGAAATAATGACTATTTGGAAGAATGATGAATGAAAAACTAAAATTAATGTTTCATAATTTTGGTGTTTCGAATTGCACTTAGCCGCTTTGAATTACTCTTGGACGAATCGAATGGCTCTTGGCCGCATTGAATTGCACTTGGCCGCATCTAATTACTCTTGCCCGCATGAAATTGCACTTGGTCGCCACTAATTACTTTATAGTCTCACAATTCTTCACGGCCAAGTGCAATTACAAGCGGCCAAGTGCAATTTCTAGCGGCCAATAGCAATTCTACGCGGCCAAAAATAATTTGACACGACTAAGTGCAATTCGATGTGGCCAAGAGTAATTCCTAGCGGCCAAGTACACTTCAATACTGTCAACTGCAATTCGATGTGGCCAAAAATAATTTGTAATGCTCCCCTTGCATGAGATGGGACCATACGCATATCTGAGACTCACCTCATGTGAAATGGGGTTTAAAAAAACCAATGTATCCACACGCAAAATTTTGAAAAAGTGAAATTTGATACTTCATTTAGACTATATTTAAAAAGTATTGCACTGTGCCAATAGGTGTGAGCAATTACTAGTCAATCGATAAGCGGTGAACATAGTTTTTTTTATTTTTATCTTTTATGAATGATATTCTCGATGAGTTATACGTTGAACAATTTTCTGTCATCGAATTCGTGGACCTCAAAAAGGCCGTCATAGGCCCAACAACACATGCCAGTCCCTTTTTTTAGGGACTGATCAAGATCGAGAAGCTTATCCTCCTCTAATTATAAACTCCTTCCTAGTTCAATTTTTCCATATCCTTTAAATTCAAGTGCGGAGTGGAAGTGCGGAATGGAATCACTGTTACAACTGTTTATCTAGGCATTGCATTTGTATCTCCAGCATTCGTATCTTTTGTTTTTTTCTCGTGTTGTCAATGAATGTTTGGCATTTTATCTTCCTGTTGTAATAGCTGAACTCAGTGAATGTATCTTTGTTGTTATTAATGAAATTCTTACTCTTGCAACAAAAAAAAAAAGTTTCAACTTTGCACTGGGATTTCTCCAACTTAACATTTTCATTCATATTCCCTTCTTTTTTTGTATGTTCCTCTCTATACATATAATAGAGATTCAAACACATAGTACTTCACATAAATGATCATTACCAAACCGACTCGATAAATCATGGCTGCCCTCTTAAACTTCCACGTATATATATTTTAACATTATGTTGCTCAACTTTCTTTTGGCTTGATGATTTTGCCTGTGACTTAAGGGCTTGCTCTTTCTTAAGTTGTCATGTTTGATTCTTTCTTTTCATCAACTCTTGGGATTAGCTTACTCTCAAGTGTAAGTGTGGAAAGAATTGTTGGAGGAATTGTACAATTATTACGAAGTACACTCAAACTAGCTCGGGAACCTGCATTACCAAATTAAGACAAATTAAAAGACTTTCTTTAAGGTATTTCTCATCATACTTGTAAATATCGTTGTACGGATTGATTGAAAATATATCATATAATTGCATATGGCTGTACTATAGATATGGCGTTTCCAAAGAGTCCAATAGTAGGCCCTTGCACACATTGGGTCCATGCACTAATTACGACTAATAACAAACACGTCTTATATTTTCTAAAAAAAAAAAAATCTATAGAGTCCAATATTCACCATTGTCTTATATCAACTTGCTTGGCCATACCATGCATGAATTGTCAAGATAATAAAGATCTCAGCTCAAGTTATGCCAAAATAGATTTTTCCTCAAAATTGGATGGTTTCATGTTGTTTTGGACCCAAATTTTCTCTCCTTTTCAAAAGGTGAAAGTAGTCGGAGAGGGACACTACTACTATGTGCTCAATCCAATAATTCAATGTGGAGCTTGCTCACCAACATTTAAGTGATTTTCAGCCTGGGACTTATGGGTTTGCTCCCTTCTAATTAATTAAGGTCTAAGGTTTAATTCTCATTTCCAACAACTTTTGGAGCTATCTCAACTACATGCGTAAGTGTGTGAAATGGCTGTGGAAGGGGTTGTAGGAATTAGTCTGAGGTGTGTGCAAGTTGACCTAGAACACCTGCATTACCCAAAAATAAAAATTATCTTCGCTGTGAAAAATAATGAGAAACAATGAATTACACCAGACCACTTTATATAATTTTAAATAAAACAATACAAAAAATTGGTCATCTTCTCGGATTTGAGGGGAGACTTTTTTTTATAGAGCAAGTTATGTCGTAAAACAAATAATGGGGGCATTACATCAAAATCGATCGCAAGGAGTTGTAATTAGTCAAAGCTTGAATTTTGATGGGTTTATCCTCTTAACCTGGTTGAAATGTTATTCTCCCGTTGTGATGCCGTTTGCTTTTGCTCCTTTTAATCTTTTGTACATTGTAAATGATTATAATAAGAAAAAAATTGCTATCAAGAGAATATATCAGTTCTTGTGCAATCCATATGTGGTTTTGCCCCGACTTTGAAATTAAGAGCCTACTGCTTTTCTTTTTCTTTTTTTCAGAAGGAGTCTAGCTACTGCCAGTAGACAGTTTGATTAGTCCTTCAGAAAATAGTTGAAATGCATGTAAGAGGACGTGGACCTTCAGAGTCCTAAAGAATTAATCATCATGTCATGTTCTTTAATAACTACATCTGTAAATCATCGTGACAGTATATACCGAACAAGTTTTGTCTCCTTAACCTCGAGTAATAGAAATCATAGAGGTTAACCAGGTAGATTAACTCTAGTTAATTAGTAAACCAACTACATATATTGGTGGAGTTGATTGATCAATATCAGAGTTGTCATGTGAATTACGGTGAAGTTCGATATAAAGATATATACTGTGAAGAAGTTTAAGCGCCTTTTGATAGAATTAGAAACGTGAATTTGTAATGTGTGTCTGAGGGGTGGATCCATCTAACTCTCTGTTGGATGTTCATTTTCAGTCTTTCTCCCTTTTCTTTCTTTCGTCTGAACTCCTAAGCATTTGTTTGCTTTTGGTGTTCGCCTCGATATAACCCTTTTCGAGTTTAATAAAAGTTTCGTTTGTCGAAAAATAAAAAAAAAACCAACTACATATATTTCACCAAACAAAAGAAATTAGAAGATGTAAAGACATTTCTATTGCTAATTGAGGAACCAGCTGGTATATATGCCCCATGTCGTCGGCCGGGGGGTATGGGCCACATTGGGCCCCCACGTCATTCATCATCCTTCAACTTCAAACATGTGGAACTATTCTCATCAACCACATGAATTAAAAAACCAAAATTGTGCACTCACAAGTTGTGTCTTCTTTCATTGACAATAAATACTCTCTTTTGAATCCATCTACACATAAAAATAAAAAATAAAAAGAGGCGGAGCCAGGATTCGGGTGAGGAGTGGCACAGTTCGATGAGAGTTCATTATTGTTTATTGTGTAAGTTATTCGTAAAAATTTGAAGGAAGAGGTTAAACGTAAAATTAGACGTGTTTTGGGCTTTATTTATTTTGTTAAAAAGAATTAAGGCTGGTTCAACTATCCCGAGGTATTTACATGAAAGATATCGAGATTATTGTTTCAATGATGAGTATTTTGTTAATTATTGTTGTTTCATCAATAGTATAAAAAAATAAAGTTGTCCGGGACTTTTATTAGTGTATTTTTTTTTTTTAAAACCAGAGGTGACATATGCCATACCCCCTCCACATGCCTCCGTTCGCTGCTCACAAGTGTTAGAGCTTTTGAATAGTTTTCGATTTCCCTTTTGACATGATACCCATTACATGATTTAAAAAAAAAAAAAGAAGCCTCCATTAAAAATAATGACGATAATTCCATGCCCATGGCATACTCTTATCAATTATTATTGTAAACAATTTGTAATTGTTCCGATCCTAAATACTCACCATAATGATGACTGTGGATCCCTTATACTATGTTAGGCCCGACAGGTGCGTTGAGCTTGAATCAATCATCATTTGGGAGAAGCCGTTGGATTGTTTTCTTGACAAACTTTTTCAGCTTCTTTGTTTGATGGAATTAATAGTGAAAGAAAATACGAGTTGATTGGATATATTATCGGATGCGATTAATTATTCCGATGTGACTAAAAATACCACACTTATATCACATACTCACACACTTTCTAAATTTTTATGCCCAATGTATATTAATATTCGGCTTGTAAGATTTTTAATCAAACACGGAATATATGTACTTTTGCGGAAATAATTAATCTAATTTTGACGTTCACATCAGGTCAAACAAATGGAGATCATCAAAACTCCCCCGTATGAGAAATGGAATTGGGAAATCCTGCAGTGTAAGGCACCCTGTAAGGCGTACATGGGCCATCGATCTTGACAATGAATGGTTGAGATATGATTTTTAATTATGACCGGTAAGAATCATTTATTACTGATCATAATCAATTTTTAATATGGATCGTTAATTGATAAGATCGACGACTGTGTACTGCCTTACACGTGCACTACAACACCCCCAGATCCTGAGAAATGTACTAACTAGATTTTGTGTTGTGGGAATTGCATTTTCTTTAACTTTTATATGAGCCATGGACATGGGGCATGTGGAAACAGTAGACCGACAAACTATAATGCAAAGGTCATGTTATATATTGACATAACATATACTAAATATTCATAAAAATATATTTATGCGAAAACATGAAATATATGCATTTACAATAGTGGAAACAATTATACTTAACTTAGAGGGTATTACACAAATATACTAGGAGGGATCTGTGTGGAACTATATCTACAAAGAGTCGATCAAAAACTAGATCGATCTGCAAGATAGAATCCTATTAGTGCATAGCTGGCCCGGGACGTTAATAGCAGCCCATTTTCTGGGAGCTTTCAATCCTACATGGCGAAGTAGATATCGTTTTTGAAGCCAACACGAGCTCCATTTCCAATGCCATTTGAAAGATCAAATACTACATGGATTTGACGTGATCCTTCATCCCTACCATTTTTGAAAGCTTGTTTCTTAGAAAATGTGACCGTTTGAGAACAAAACTTTCAAAACAAAACAAAAAAAAGATTACAACTCCAAGTTTGAAGTTAGGTTGGACAGGGGAGAAGTGTCACTACAAGAAAATTGTTCTATAGTAACGGTTGAAAGCGTTGCCAAAGAACCCAAAAACCGTTGGTATAGGCCCGTTTAGGCTATACCAACGGTTGGAGAACCGTTGGCCAAACCGTTGTAATATATCCGTTGCTGTAGAGGTATAGCAACGGTTTTGTTGAGCGTTGGTACATAATTTTTTTTTAGTAACGGTTGGTTTAGCAACGCCTGTAACCGTTGCGAGATGGTAATTTCTAATTACCTAATGAACCGTTGCTATATGTTAGGCACAACCGTTGCCATAGTCCTTTCATTTTATTTTTTTTTGAAATTACCTAATGAACCGTTGCTATATGTTAGGCACAACCGTTGCCATAGTCTTTTTTTTTTTTTTGCAAAGCACCGCTTCATGCCAAATTTCTATATACACATACTCATCATAGTTGTATGTGACCCTGCTCCAAGCTAACATAACACTAATTTTGAAGGCAAGATTCTTTCCATTAAAAAACCAAATTAACAATCGTATATATCATAATTCAAACTCCATTACATAAACTTGTTCAAACAAAAATCCATCAACATTGTTTGTACTTTAGCAAAATCTCCCATAACACATACCAAAACGATCCACAAAAATCATTGCCCAAACTTGTCCAACAAAAGTCACATAGGTTGTCATCCTTACAAAACCTCCATGATAATATATATCCAGCACGAAATGCTTCTAGATAGTCCTATCACCTGAAATAAAAATGACAATGGAACAGATTAAATTTAATTTTTAACCTTCAACAAATTGCAAACTTCAAGTGAATGTTCACTAAAGTCTCATAAGAATTATAAGTAAACAAACATGCCAAACAAGGAAACTTGGAATGTCATAGGAGTTAGATCCAACAATGAGCATAAAACGCAAGAAATGGTACAACTGTATATTTCTTTTTAACCCTGCTGTATCCTAAATGTGAATGCTGTATGTATCCCCGGAGTAGCCCTCGCGTATCCGAAACATATGGCCTTGTATGCTTGTTGGATCATGACTGCTTGTGTTTTGAATTTGGTTGGTACTACATTGAGTATTCATTAGAATTTGGATAGTTAGTGCAACTGCTGTGGCTGGATTTGTGGCCTGGTTGTTTGTGGTGGACTTAGCTTAATGTAATTGTTTGATTAACGTCCATTTGCCTATCCTTGGGGGTAGTCCATTGGAACCTTTAATGCTTTTCTATGGGGCTTGTTAGTCTCTCTTGGACAGTGTGTTTTGAGTTTATTGGGTTCCAGTGATGTCTAGGTTCCTTTGGTTGGGTACAACACATAAGGCTTTAACATGCATGATTTGGCTGCTATAGGGGGGCATCCCATGTTGATCAGAGCACCCATTTTTCCAGTTCTACTGTGGTTTCTAAGGGGGTTAATGCCTACTTTTGCCATCATCTAGCACACTTGCTTGATTATCTCGCAGCGAGAAGTTGCCGTAACAAAAGCAACAGTAGAACAGCAGCAGACTAGCAGCAAAACAGTAACAAAATACCAGTAGCAGCAAAACAGCCACTACACACATGCAATAGAACTTGGGCAGCCTTCGAACTGGGCAGAACCCAATTGTTTCAGCCCAATCTAAATGATTCCAACTATAGTAGAAGGATCTGGGTAAGTTCAGAATATGCATTATCACAGAATATAGGTTTAGAACATGCAGTATCACAAACAGTAGCAGGTAACTGTTGCCAAACGGAAGCATTGGATCAGCAACAACAGATCAGTAGCCTTTTCCTACTGCCATTACAACAGCAAGCATCATAAACTGATTTAACCAAACACAACAGAGTGCGACAAAAGTTGGTGCAAGATCAAACTAGGGACATGAAAATGCTTCGTTATCTTCCCGATATAGAAGAATATTACCCCAAGCGTAGGGCTAATAAGTCGGTTGAAGCATAATAATCCGGAAGACCGGGATCGTACCCAAGGGAAAACTAGTACGGCTTGGTTGGATTTGTAGGAGTAAGCAAGGCTTTCGACTTTTAGCCAGTCAACTTGGTTTTACTTTGAACGGTAGAATTAAAATGGCTAAATTAAGAATGAATTAACTAGGAAAATATAGGTTAGGTCTAGGAATCCTAGCATTCATGACTCGGGCTAAATTGCACTTTTCACCAATTTACGCGATTTAAAATACACAATTGTAGGTATCTAAACCGGGAAATAAAGATTCGATTATTAAGCTAGCTCTAGAATTCATTCGATAACCACCTCGAGCGTCAGAGCCCTAAGCATCATGTGTGGTGAGTAGACGATGCTCCCACCTACACATGATCAAAGAGGTTAACACCTCGGCGATTTACCAAACGAATCCGAACCCCACATTAATTTTCAAATCTAAAAATTAAAGCTTTATTGGTGAAAAATACAATTTTTGTCCAAGCCATGGGATGCTAATCATCCCATGACCTAACCCTTGAAACTACTCACACATATCTAGAGAGATAAGAGCAAGCAAAAATCTACTTAACATAATTGAAATGCAAGACTAGAAGAAAATTAGCTTAAAAGATAGATCGGGAACTAAGTAACAACTTTAATTAAAGCGACTATACAAAAAACTAGCTAAATAAGGCAGAAATTAAGGTATTCAAAAGCTGGAAATGAAGAACAAGTAAGAACAATACCCAAAAAGCAAATTGAATCTAAGCTAGATCTAAAATTATGGGTACATTTCTGTCCAAAACGTGCAATAATGACATAACGGGGTATTTATATCGCCCCTGTTTTGCGCACGGAATATCCCCAGAGATGCTTCAAAGATTCTGCTCCGAAGGCCCTCGGTACCGATTGGATGAATTGGGTTCTACCGATGCCGAGATGCTTATGGCTGGCGTTGAAACCTTGCTAATGCCTTCGGTACCGATTGGAAATATCTTGCTTGATCGATACCGAGCTTCTTATCTTCAGCACTTCAGCTTCATACCTCCCAGCAGCTTCCACAGCACCCAACAGCTTTCACAGCATCTTATTTTCATTCTCTAAAGTTAAGTAAAGATTGCATTTTAAACCTTTCTTTTATCTTTTCTTTACTTTAATTTATTTAATGAAAATAAGGAAGTACCCCCCATTTGGAAACAATGGCATTACCAGAATTTTGAGATTTTAATCCAATCAAAATGTTGACCCCCAGCTTTTAGTGTAAAACAGAAAACAGCACACTTTTCTATCGAATAAATGGCTCAAAACATGACCTTAATCTTTGAATAAAACCTTGCAATTTTGAAGTTGCTCTTAGAAAAATTCAATGATCAATTACCGCCATTTTTTATCTCGAAAATCAATACTTTTTCAAAAAGTGATTTTTTTATACTTAGACAGATTTTCAGAGGCCGATAGGGTCTTCATTGGTTTCTCGGGTACTTGGACGCACTCGGACCTTCCATGACGTCAAAACATGCCTTATTCGCACGATTTACCTGAAAACACTAAAAACAAATCTTACGAGTAAAAGCAGATAAAGATAACTAATTAACAATTAAATTAAACTAAACCTAGACACTAGCGCACCCTTTCATTACATTTCCGGGTGCTTATCAACATGCCCCCTAGAAAAACATAAACATTCCAAGGGAAACCCCAAGGATAGGTCAATACAAAAAGGGGCTATTAACAACATGATAACAACCCATACACAACAACTGAGACAAGAATTTAATCCAACAGCAAAAGATTGGACTTTGCTTCACAGAACACAATAAAACAAAACTAAACAGCAGATAATGTGCATCATCCATGCTTGTGAAAATAGCCATGGTAGAAACAGAATCATAACTGACAGCACATACATTGCTTCAGGAGAACTGAATGATGGGCAGCAGAGCAAAACAGAAACTGAACAGACCTATTGCTTTATCTGCATCTTGGAGGGCTATACCTAAAGCTATCGATATATGTTTCAGATCACTTAAACTGTCTTATGAGCAAATATCCTAACATCGTCTCCAAACATATAATTTTCGATCGTAAATAATTAAACCTTAATAAAGTACATGAAATCTCTATGCAATTCCTATAACAGTGGAAATCTCTATGTAATCCATATATACTGAGAGAGAGAGAGAGAGAGAGAGAGAGAGAGGGAGGGAGGTTGTTACCTAAAGGAGCTTCTATTTCATGACTTGCAAAAGATGACCCTTGATTTGCTCGAGGAGAAACTTGATTTAAGATGCCACTAGCAATATCTTGAACCTAAGTCATTCAAGAAAGAATTGATATGAGAACATTAACAATGCAAGCACATATAAATTATACTTATCTTTACATCACAAGTAGACATAAAGTTATAGTCATAACCTGAAAACCAGACTGCCTAACCAAGAATTCAACAACTGATTTTACATTGTTCAATTCACTGACTGCAGAATTCAACTTATCTTCTAACACCACTATATAATTGTCTTTCTCTCTCATTCTTTCTTCGTTTGAAGCCACTCTCAACCTTGCATCACTATTGGAAGTTGAGTCGCAAGTTTTAGAAGTGTGCCCAAATCCCAAACCGCGAAAACGACCACTATGCTCTTTCTCGTCTATCACTTGAGAGTAGATGTCATTCTTTGACCAGTTTATTTTCCCCTTCGTGTTCTCTTCAGGGGTACTTTGTTGCGACACCATCAAATCCTTCATTTTTCTGTGCAATTCATATAAATATAATACCGCTCATGATTTTACAAGTACCATTTGATCGTAAATATATACTTCTTTACATAGTAATACAGTTTGAATGCAAAAATTAAGCTATCATACCATATTTTCAGCTGCCTTATCACTCACAGGGGTCTTTCCGTCTTTCTTCGTGTGAGTTGGCTCATACAACATTGTTCTACTGACTCCAACTTCTTCTTTTTTCTCCTATATTACAACCATTTCATTGACCATATCATCCAAACAATTAAAGAAGTGCAAAAAAAAATCGTATAAGCAATTAATACAAAGTACCAGTTCATGGGCATGTTGTGCATAAATTTTCGATCCAGCTGTATGAGGATTGTTTTTCTCCCTCCTCCGTCTCTTGTTAGCAATACTAAGGAGCTTTTTTCAGACATTGTAAACAAAAAGCATCATCAGATAGAGAAAAATTAATGAAGACCATTGAGTCACAATTAATGTATTTTACATACCTATCCATCAGTTGAATACCAATAAGAGAAGAGTTAAGTTCTCACTTTGGGCTACCCCTAAGTGTCTTCTCTTTCTTTTTCCCAATGGCCTTGAGGAAGGTCTTCGTACTCCACTAAAGGATTGGAAAGTTCTGTATTGCAAGACCCTGCAAAACACCCTGTAGGGCGCATATGAGCTATCAATTTTAACAATGAATAATTGGATATAATCCGAACTTTTACAAATTCTACCCATCTATAATTATTTGGATGAAAATCCAAACCGTCCATCACCGAGATGGACAGCAATTAGTCGCACTACACTAATAGTGCGGGGTGCACTACAGCACTCCGGATTCCCACTTAAAAGTACATAAAAGGAGGAAGATATAAATGTCACAAGCTCATATACAAGTGAAGATAAAGATGGCAGTGAAATTGTAATGATGGTATCGGACGTTTTATTCCGAGTATATTCTATAAGTGCCTATGGTTTCCAGATATCATAATTGCGAGCCCAACTATGGGTACACGGAGGATAAAAAAATTTTTGGGTGTACCTGGGATTCATTTCAAGATCACATGAATGATCGGAGCTATTCAATTTTACAAAATTATTTTTTTCAATAGTCCATGTAAGACATCAGTTCATTAGTTCGGATATCAATAAGATTTTGATCGATTAATTCAATTTCTGCTCCAGGCACGAAAATCGATAAAGCACTTACAAATATTCTAATTAGCTAATTTTATAGAGACTCTTAAAATGACGTTTTAAACAAATTGAATGATTCCGATCATTTGTGTGATATTTCAAGACGAGTCCCACACTATTTGGTCTATACCAAATGGTGTACCCACAGTAAATTTTACCCAGTTCCTCAAAAAGAGTGAGAGTTTATATATTTAATAATCCCTTAAGCAAGAGGTTAGAATTGGTTTGTAAATCAAGTTATTGACTGACATAAACCCAGTAATTATATCACATGTTAAAGCCAAGTGTCATTATAATACTGCAAGTATTGTGGAACCCAAATGGATATTTTAACAGTATTTTTAAAGAAAAATACATATACCTCATACTTGGACCCCCAGAATACTAAACTTTTACTCAAAGCCAAAGGAAAACTAAAACAAAAATGATATATGTACCGACGAGTTTGTAGAGAAATCGTACCGACCGGCCGCGCCGGGCCTCCTCCGGCCACCGGACGGCCGATCCGAGCCGTCCAAAAATTCTAAAAAAAAAAACCGAGGGGCCCTCGCGAGATTCAACGGCATCCGATGTGTCTATGGTACTCGATCTAAACACCCATTTTTCGTGTATATATACACACATGTATATATACACGAAAAATGGGTGTTTAGATCGAGTACCATAGACACATCGGATGCCATTGAATCTCGCGAGGGCCCCTCGGTTTTTTTTTTTAGAATTTTTGGACGGCTCGGATCGGCCGTCCGGTGGCCGGAGGAGGCCCGGCGCGGCCGGTCGGTACGATTTCTCTACAAACTCGTCGGTACACATAGCATGACTCAAACTAAAAATACTAAACTTTTACTCAAAGCCAAAGGAAAACCCAGTTAAAAAAGTGAATGTTTTCATATACTATAATTCTTCGGAAGTGGAGTGGAGTGCAGTTGGTGCTTCCCTTGTAGTATTATGCACAGCAGCACATGGGCAGGGTTCAATTCCCGTAAGCATCCCTCACCCTCCCCAAATCTCCTAAGATAGAGTAGATTAGGATTAGCGAAATGTCAAAAAATAAAATGAAAAATGCTATAGTTGTTCATGATTGTGAGAATGTTACATTTAAACCAAAAGCTACAATATCTGCAAAATACTTTTGCCCTTGACCACCTAACAAGATGGAAAAACCTATATGGTTGCATTCTCTATTTATCCGGCATTTTTAAAAAAAAAAAAAAACATTTAAAAAAAGTTAACGAGTCTTTTCAAACAAATAGTTCAAAACTTAGAATGAAGAACTATTCTTCAACCTCATTTGACACTCGATCTTATGGCCTTTAAGTGTTTGCAGATAATAGTTTCCGGTGAAATTGTTTAGTCAAAATTTGCGTCGATCCCCTAGTGTGACACATCGTATCAGCAACAGATTTTTATACTCTTGAATTCTTGTCATTTTAGCATGTCAATGAAACAATTTAAAATTATTAAAATTGTTATAGGTTTGGAACTTAGTTCATAAATTTCACATAAATTAATTGACCCCAAGAAAGCATTCTATATAAATGGAAAAAAAAAAAAAAGCACGTACTGTATTGTGTAGATTGTGAAGAATCTATGCCACAAACAAACAGGACTAAATGGATAAAAGATAGTAAATTGGGTTAGGTAAACCGTAAACGATGAAAAAGACATTTCTATTAACATGCCAAATAATTATAACTATCAAGTATAATTAATTTATAGCGGATGAGTAGCCATCAAGGAGTACTCTTGTAAACTAAGTTCATCTCCTATCAGCGGCGGAGTCACATTGTGGCAAGTGGGGTCACTTGACTCCAATCGCCTGTGAATTTTCTAAAATAATGGTATAGATTTTATTTATGGTCATGAATTTGACCCAACATATATTAGAAAATCGCCCCAAGAAACTCGTAAAAATTAGAACAATTGTCATTTTCTCATGTATTAGTTATGTATTTGACTACGCTGTCTAGTAATTTTGGCTCCACCCCTGTCTCTTATCCATGAATATGTAAGTTCGATCGCTTAAAATTTTAGAATATAATTTTCTTATTATTACGTCAAAATTTAAAAATTATATGTCATGTGCAGCGAATTTTTCTGGTTTATGGTTTATAATCCTATCTCCCAATATAGGTGCAATTTCATAATTGGATTAGGCTTGGAGTTTAACCATTCTATTGTCTTGATGGTGAATCCTTCAAACTTATGACAGTGGCAAAGATCAATTTGTACCAATCGGACATAGTACCTACACAAACCATTGTCTTTGCTAACTATAAATTGTACTAAGATATAAATGATTTTGTGAGTTGCACGTGAGTTATAATTGAACAAACAAATTAAGGTGGAGGGATTATCATATTACTTGCACCAAGTAAAGTCTGACGATGAGTACACTATAACAATTGTAACCGGATTGTACGAGACTCGCCTTGGAATTGCACGCCCATGATCGGGAGAAGTTTTTGGGTGCCGAATGGATAGCACATATGTCGTACCCAATCAACAATTCCAACCGTTCAAATGTGTTTTGATCGGTCTGAAATTTAGAAAGAGAAAAAGAGAGGAGAGAAAGTGATAGGTGCTGCCCACTATGTGATCGGAGACTTTGGTGGTGTCAGGTGTGAATATTTACTACTTGCACCAACTTTTGAAGGGAAACAGACAAGGGAGTCTGCCCTTCTTTTGTCGTTTACGTTTTATCCCCTCCACCGCCTCCGTCGTTTCGAATCCAATTTCCCAAACAACCCTCAACCTTTTTCTCTTTTTGTCACCTCGACCTCCGGCCAAAATTCAACGTCACACGCGGATACTTCTCTCTCTCAGCTGTCTCACTCTCCCGCACTACCTCCCGTCGGTATCCGAGGCACATAAACAACAACAACAATCCCTTCTCTCCATTACTTTAATGGGTTTGCTTCGCAATAATTTATTAAAGTTTGATTCTTAAGATCAAATTGAAAAAAATAATTACTTAAGAATTTTTTAATTTTTTTTTGAACTGTTGAATATATTCTAGTTTGGCGTTGGTGATTTGGAAGCAACTGTAATAAAGAGATTAATCGAAATACTCGTAAGCTCACCCGTTCTCTCCCCACCTAAATTGACTAGAGCTGCATCTCTCTCCCTCTCTCTCTCCCTCTAAAATGCTCTGTGCAGTTTCTCTTCCTTTCTCTCTCTCAAAAAATGACTAGAAGAAAAGCACAGTTGAGAAAAGCATCACTCTCCCCCACTAAAATGCTCTGTGACAGTTTCTCTCCGTTTCTCTAAAAGTCTGTCAATGCAATCACTAAAGCACGACTTTTTTGCGTTTCTGCCGATCGCCGGACTTGAACCGTCGTTCTGTCAGATTTAGCTACCATTTCGAGATCCAAACCTCTACAATTACACGCCCGGCTGCTCTCTGATCTTCCTTTCGTTCAAAATGAAGCCCACCGCTCGCCTCGACTTTGCTGTTTTCCAGCTCACGCCCACTCGAACAAGGTAAATTATCCCAACAAAATTTCCACTGGTGTTGTTTTCTTGGTTATTTTTGCTAATTATGCACTCCATTAGTTGAGACTCTGTCCAGTTTTTCCCTAATGTTGTTCGTTCTTTAATGATAAAGTCAGTTTTGGATTTGGTCAAAAGATCTGAGTCGTGGTTAGTTAATTTATTGAATTTGACGTTCTTTTTTTGAATTTTAATAATTTAGGACAATTGTATTGTGTTGTATGATTTTTTTTTTTTCCTGATAATCGATTGTCTGGGCCAGGTTGCACTTCAATTCGTTAATAGTCTTGGATTGTGTAATTGTATTGCATTTCTGTCCGTTTCGGGTATTCGCAGTTTCCATATGTGGTTTTCCATCACTCAGTTTGGTTAATTCTTGTTTTGTTATTATTTTTAATTTGGGAATTGAGAGACTTTATTTCCAGAAAATTGAAAAAGAGGACTTGTAAAAGAACCGAATACTTGCATCCTGAATTGAATAATGCCGTTTATTGGAGAAAATGTGTGGGGTTCGTAATTATCACCTTTCCTTTCCTGCTGGCCTGATCTTACGATCAAATGGATGAAACCAGTTTCTATCTTCTCCCTCCTTCCTTATCAGGAGCAACACTGTAAGATGAGCAAACCATTAGTGCTCACCAGTCGAGTTATTCCAGCTCGAGGGCACTCAGACGCCACCCACACAAGATTTAGATAACCAGTAACGACATACCTTTCCAGGGTTTATTGTACCTTTTATATCACGATTGTACTTTTACTCGAAGTAAGTCAGTGCTCCATGGTGTCACATCGTCACCCGTAACCATATTTTTTCCAAATGAAGTCATACATGACAATTGCCAAATGACACGTAGAAACATGGCTGAGCCATGCCACTTGCCATCCACATGACGTCGATCTAGCACAAGCGTTCCATTGGGTTGGACTTGGACCTGATCCAGTCTGGCCAGTCCTTCAGCCGCCTGCCCGCCATGCCATGGGTTTGGCACTTATTCTTGGACCTTCCAACCTGTAATGATCAGTCAGCCCAGATTAGGCCCTTCGGACCAATGCCTCTTGTTGTGTTGGGCTCATCCCATCTTGTGCGGCCCAAACCTCATCTGGTTCGACCGACTACAAAATGCACATCAAATTACTGGGCGAAAACCTTTTGGAGCAATGAACCTCTATAGATTCTATGGATGACACAGATCCTAGATACATTATTTCTCCTCTGAAAAATTAACTACATCACTCAGGCAAATGGAAGTTGTAAGCTAATCATACACAGAACAGCTTAGTGTCAATGAACTTATGAGATATGGATGTGGTTTGTGAGATACTGAGACTTTCTTTCTTTATGCCGTGGTTAATACTTGTACTGGAGAAAATGCATTTTGGTTTTTTTATGGTAAATGGAAAAGTTGTTTTTTTTGAATTGGGATTGGAATGCTTTGTCTGTAGTCGGATATTCCTGTGGCAGTTTGTTCAAGCAGTAGGTGCTTTAGAAAATAAAAGTGTTCATGGATTGAAAAATGCTGCTCATAAAAATGGATTGAAAATAAAATTATTTGGTTTAGTGACTAATCCAGGGGTTTTCTGTCATTGTTGTTTTAATTTATGCTCCCTTTTCGCCCATCATATGTCTGCTTGAAGTAAGGGGGAAAGAAAAAGATATTGTTTTAGCAACGAATTCTGCATTCTCATATGTATCCTAAAATGCAGTACAGTAATGTTGCTGACGACATTTTTTCGCAATATGTTGTTGATAACATTAGAGGATTATAATTTTCATATGCTAGCCTAACACTGCTGCTCTATTATCAGGTTTGATTTGGTTATCACTGCAAATGGGAAGACAGAGAAAATCGCTACAGGTCTACTGAATCCTTTTCTTGCCCATCTGAAGACTGCTCAAGAACAGATTGCCAAGGGCGGTTATTCCATTTCGCTTGAACCTGAACCTGGCAGTGACAGAACTTGGTTCACCAAGGGCACGGTAGAAAGGTTAGCACAGCTTTATAATGCTCTTTGTTTGTTAAATGTGATATATACTCTAAAGTCTTAAGTCAAAATCAAAAGACTTAGGAAATATGTCCACATCTCTTGCAGGTACCTTACTTTGAGGTGGATCAGATGCCTCTGTAGTTTAACATTCTTAACTGGGTGATGTAGTGTCTCAGAGTGTTTAGTATACATCAATTTCTGATGATAAGGTCGGGAGATTAGACTGAAAGGGGCTCATTTCGAGTTTTGATTTTAGTCATGGGAGGTTGTGATTTGAGGTGATGGCTTAGAGTAGAGTTGCAGTAGTTGTTTGATAATGGGCTTGTAAAGCCCGTGTTGGTCGTTTTGAGTTGGGTATTATCCGCTGTAGCAAATCAAACCCTAGCAAGGGTGACTTTTTAAGAGGCGAGATCCAATCAAATCTTCTAGCTATTCAGAAGTAGTTTAAAAAAGAGAGAATTTTTGGAAAGTCCACTATAGCACTTTCATAACCCTTCTAGTCCACTTCTTAAGTTTCTAACCCCTCTAGTCCACTAACCTAATAAAATAATCTCTATGACAAAAATACTCATCCTATATAACCATTCATAAAGAGAAACCCTAGAAACAAATCTGTAACACCACCTCTCTCTCTCTCTTTCGGATATGTAGCACCGCCTCTTCATCTTAGGTCCGGCGTCCCACAATCGCCGTCCCACAAAAAACCCGGTGGTGCGAGCACGATCAACCACGAACGCCGTTCTTCGTCCGGTTTGGAGGAATTATCGTCGACGGTTGCCATGGGGGGATGACGTCGAGGTAGGCGAGATCAAAGTCGGCGACGACGTCGTTAAGGAGGATGTCGTCGTCGTTTAGGTTGTGGAAGAAGCCGAAGCACTTGTGGTCGTTGAACCAATGGACGGTGCCTTTTGATCTTGTTTCGTCCGCCATTGATGGATCTCAATCCAAGGATTTCTTTTTGTTTCTTTGTTATTTTTTTTTCTTCATCTCTATTTTCTGTAGCATACAACGTTATATATGTAAATCAATTATCTATGTCGGGGGCTGGCGAGGACTGGATATTTGTATTTTTAGTTTTGTCTAAGTTGAACAAAACACATATAAGCTTATATGTGGAATTCATGCAAAAAAAAAAAAAACGTTATATATGTGAAAAATAAAAATACATGTTTATAAGGTTATATGTGTGATCATCGATGGCAGAGATATCACATAAATAAATACACTCAAAAATGAGGTTATATGTGTAATCAGAGATGACGAAGATATCACATAAATAAATACTGATGTAAGACAAAAATGGAGAGCTTTTGTATTTTATTTTTATTGTTTTAGAATAAGATTTTGACTAGGAATATTTTCATTTAGGTTAGAATTATTAACTTTCCGTATTCAATTTGATTTTGATTTCTACCTTTATTAGGATTCTTGGTCTACAAGAATTAGGATTTTTATTTTAATTAATTAGGAAATATCTTTTCTTTAATGCCACTTGTTTGGCCTGTTTTAAGATTTCTTTTATACAGTAGGATTTCTAGGGTTAGAGTCTTATAAAAAGGGCTGTAACCTATTCAATTAATATACTTTCATAACTTTTATCAATAACATTGCAGAGATTTTCTCTTTCATTCTTGTGCACAAGAATTGCTCGTTGCGACGAGTTGTTTTATCTCGTTTGGATTAGTACGCTAACTAGTCTCTTGTGAATTCCGCTGCGTCAAGTGGTATCAAAGTAAGGCTTTGCCTCGTTCGATGGAACCAAACAAAGTTGAAGACACACCCATTGACGGTGGTCGTGGTGAAGGATTTAACAGGACTCGCACCAAGGGATTTGCCCATGGTCAACCTGTTAAACGTAAAGTTGATAGGAACTGCGTTGAGGGAATTGCCCACAACCAACCTATTAACCAAAACATCTCCAGAGAATATTCTTATTATTAGGAATAAATTTGAAGGCTAACTATTCAAAAATCGTGATGATTATCAGTCGATAAAGCGACAACCAAATTTCAGGTATTACGATAGTTTACCAAAATTTAGTGGTCTTGAATTTTTTGAAGATCGTTTGGATTGGATTCTAGACATTGGATTCTAGACATCGAAGATTCCTTCGAGTATGCAAAAATTCCGCCAGAACAAATGTGGAGGTATTTGTTAGTGAAGCTTACGGGTCCAGCGCTACGATGGTGGCTAGATCTGCAATATCTAAGAGATCGATTGGGCAAGTGTCGAATTTATGCATGGTACATAATTAAAAAATGTATGATGGAGAAATTTTTACCAAGAAATTATGAGCAATTGTTGGAGGAAAAGTATAGTACAAAACAGTATCATGCAGAACAAATTATTGTAGAAGCTGTGAGAGAGGTCAAAATTGAAGTTGAAGATCAAGCCGAAATTAACATCGATGCTTGTGTGCAAGAGGATACTGAAATTGTTTCCGATGCGGTTGTGGAGGAACAAAAGAATATATCCTTGGAGGTTTGTGCGTTTGGGCTTGATGAATCACCCACAATGGAGTTGACTGCAACACTACAAGAAAATATGGCCGTTGCTGAAATCTAATTTCCTGACAAAGGAGTGGCAACCAACTCTATAATAAATCAAAGTCTAAAGAACCAGCAACTTCAGCATAAGGTTCTAGTTGTCGATTTTCTTGGAGTGCAACAAGTTGATTGGGTTCTCAACATTTATCTAGTGAATTTTGTCAACAAGTTAAAGCATACTGAGAAACAATCTTTGCAAATACATTTTTTCTTGAAGTTTTATTTCAAGTTAAGAAAGGAATTGAAGTATTCTAAATATCTGTTTCTTTGGCATGGAAGATGGCAGATTCCCAACGAGAACTTGAGGTCGAGTTCTTTTAAAGAAAAAGAGACTGATGTAGGACAAAAATAGAGAGTTTTTGTATTTTATTTTTATTGTTTTAGAATAAGATTTTGGTTAGAAATATTTTCGTTTAGGTTAGAATTCTTAACTTTCCGTATTCGGTTTGATTTTGATTTCTGCCTTTATTAGGATTTTTAGTCTATAAGAATTAGGATTTTATTTTAATTAATTAGGAAATATCTTTTATTTAATGCTGCTTGTTTTGGCATGATTTATTATTTCTTTTATTGTAAGATTTTTAGGGTTATAGTCTTATAAAAAGGGCTGTAACCTATTCAATTATTAAAACTTTCATAACTTTTATTAATAATATTGCAGAGATTTTCTCTTTCATTCTTGCGCGCAAGAATTGCTCGTTGCGACAAGTTGTTTATCTCGTTTGGATTAGTACGCTAACTAGTCTCTTACGAATTCTGCTGCGTCAAGTGGTTAGAAATATTTTCATTTAGGTTAGAATTATTAACTTTCCGTATTCAATTTGATTTTGATTTCTACCTTTATTAGGATTCTTGGTCTACAAGAATTAGGATTTTTATTTTAATTAATTAGGAAATATCTTTTCTTTAATGCCGCTTGTTTGACATGTTTTAAGATTTCTTTTACAGTAGGATTTCTAGGGTTAGGGTCTTATAAAAAGGGCTGTAACCTATTCAATTAATATACTTTCATAACTTTTATCAATAATATTGCAAAGATTTTCTCTTTCATTCTTGTGCACAAGAATTGCTCGTTGCGACGAGTTGTTTATCTCGTTTGGATTAGTACGCTAACTAGTCTCTTGTGAATTCCGCTGCGTCAAATACACACAAACAAAACGTTATATATGTGACAACAAAATAAACATATAACCTTACATAAGGTTATATGTTTATAAGATTATATGTGCAGCGGCGGAGCGGATGAGATCTAGAATGTAGAGAGAGAGAGTTGTCAAAATTCTAAAAAAAAAAATTGGGAAGGCATTTTTGTCTTGTATTAATTCCTTTTTGGCTTGGCAAGGGTTCAATTTGGCTAACACAAAAAATGAAGAAGAATAAAAATACATTTTTTTGTCTTAGCCAAACAAGGCCCTTGTCTGAGTGAACCTAGTGGGTTACAAACTTGGGAGATGGACTTGATGGGTTACAAACACGCCATGGTGGACCCGAGACTAATTTTTTATTTAAGAAACTAGATGATGTGGGGGGTCATTATTCTCCACATACCCATATTCAGCAGTTATTGTTTGTTCAGTTCCATATCATCTCCTTAATTGCATTATGTATTCGTAGAAGTTTCAAATACTCCAATATTTTATAATATCGGTTTTGCCCTCAATGACCTATTACACGGTTTACCACTGAAATGGTGTTGTAGCCTTGTAGGACATTACTCTTATTAGTCAACGTTGTTAAGTTTGGACCACCAAGGTTATGAATTCCGTACTGTACCAGCTGGTACGCACCAGTATTGTCCAAATCTGGCAATCTACACCTCTAATTTCGTTCCAGCTCAAATACCGGACGGTACCGAAGATACCGAACAGTACTGGACTATTTTTAAATTTATTTTTTTTCTTTCAAGTACCAGACAAATACCGGACCTTTTTTTTTAAATTTTAATAAATGTGTTTATTATACTATAAATTCTTTTATGTGGGAAAATAACACTAATAGTGAAAAATCGGAAACGGTATCTCACCCGTATCGGTACGTATAGTACCCAGAGGGGGGAAAACAGGTATTCTAGCCGGTAC
Source organism: Rhododendron simsii (assembly GCA_014282245.1). Taxonomy (NCBI): domain Eukaryota; kingdom Viridiplantae; phylum Streptophyta; class Magnoliopsida; order Ericales; family Ericaceae; genus Rhododendron; species Rhododendron simsii. The sequence goes on along the minus strand of CM024956.1, from coordinate 29,412,001 downwards.
GGTATTTAGAACCTTGGTTTGAACGGGGCTCTCGTCAGGATTTTCCTACCGTGTCAAATATGTTATTGTTTTATAATTGCACCTTCTTTTGCAACTCGATACTCATGTTTCATCACTATTGTCGTGAAATCACGAAGTAAAGAAAAACAAACCAAGAAGCAAATACACAAGAACAAAAGCTTTTACATGGTTTTACATCCATGGGCGAAAAGCAATAGAGGATTCACTATGAACGAGGAGAGATTACGAAGAGCTCACTATACCCGTTACTCTCAAAGAGGTACCCACTGTCGAAGACAAAACCCTAGAACTCTCAAAGTTTCATGTGTCAAAAAATCTTAAAAGAAACGTAATTTGGATTCATTCCATGTCTGACCGTCTCGATGGGAAAAGCGGTGAGCCCAAGAGACTGACCATTGGCGTGGAGTGATTGGCTCCCTTCCGAACGCACCTTGTTTAATTCAAGGTAAAGTCACAATAAATCGCCACCTTGACTTGAATGCAATAGAATCCAACACCATAGAGCAATCCTCTCAGCAACCATTCTTCTCCAAAACCCTTGAAGGGGTAATCAGAACCGGCAAACACCAACTTGAACTTAACATGTCTCGTATGCTCAAGCCGCATGTTCCACAATTGAGTTAAATCCAAATTCGATACCATTGATGATGAAACCGATGCAGTACCCACAATTGTACGGCCCTGAAGCACAAAGAGCTTACCCAATTTTAGACCCTTCATAATTAAAGCGCGCCCTTAGAGATGCTCAAAACTCCTCCTTCAGTGGTGTACCTGCAACCATTGTTTTTCTTAAAATTTGGAGCATTTCGACCATCAGACAATGTCCTCACAATACTATCTTGGATTCTAACTTGACATCATGTACCCCATGAGAACTGTACCACCATTGTCCAGTTTATATGTTGGGAACAAATCTTTATACAGACACGTGGTAAGAACACCCGGAGTCAGGAATCCACTCGTAATCTGAACGGAAATCCCCAATGATCACTGAGAGAACAGTTTCTGACCTATCAGAATCATCTTTAGCAATACCAGATCTTGTCCTTATTTTTCAGTTTAGGACAATCTTTTTTATAGTGCCCGTAATAACAGTGTAACACATTACTGTTTCCTTATCTGGGGACTGCAATCTAGAAACCCCTGTATTGCCATTATCCCTATCTTTGTTCTTCCTCGCAGAACAAACCATTAGCGTAACCCTCATTCTCACTGGATACCTTTCTCCTTAACTCCTTGGAATTTAGACTAGATTAAACATCCTCCATGGAAATGAAATCTTTCCTTGGAATAGGGTAGTACAAAACTCATATTATATGGCGACGAACATAAAACAGTAAGCACTTGATCTCATCATCAATCTTAACATCAAAATTTTTTCTGGTCCTTAAGAATTATATATAACTCATCTAGATGGTCCTTAATGGGCGTACCTTTCCTTATACCAAATTTATAGAGGGTTGTTCCAATACAACCTGTTCAGGAGTGACTTCATCATGTAGATCTCCAGCTTCACCCGTATACCAGTTTCTGTAGTCTTCTCCTCAACCTCTCAAAGCACATCTTCAGTCAGACTCGCCTGAATCGAACTGAATGCTTTAGCATCGAGTTCATCCCAAAAGTTGTCTTCCATATTTTTAGATTGCTTCTCCTTCTCCTTCTCCAACAGTGCTTTGGGCAGTCCCTGTTGAACCTAGCAACGCACGAACCTTCACACACCATAGACTGAAGCTGCTGCTTTGCCCATTAAACTTCTCAACTTTGAATTTAGTTGTCATAACCCCAATTGAAACGATAACCAAGAGCTCGATATTACTTGCTGGGAGTTCGTATGATCCATTGCTCTGCCCTTGCGCATACAAGCCCCAATTAGCGGGGGAGTAACTGTAGAGACCACCCCATATCCACTTAGGCCCAATAAAAATTTGATAGACTTGGACTTGCTTAAAAGCTTAAGCCTGAAAGTGATGAGTCATCCAATATTATATCAGGACCCATCCTTCATTCTGTTTATCCCATGGGGAACTTAACATCCTAAAATGTCCTAATATTGATGTTTCCCTTCCATTTTAGGCTTTGAAGGAAGTGGGATTTGGACTTACGTCTAATTGTGTTTGTTTCAACAGGTTTGTTCGCTTTGTAAGCACTCCAGAGATCTTGGAACGAGTGTATACAATAGAGTCTGAGATCTTACAGATCGGTGAAGCAATTGCCATACAGGGCAACAATGATATGGGTCTGAGCACTGTAAGTGTTATCTATCAGAACTTTTGTGTCCAGCACTCCACAAGGACATTCAGTTTTTATTTCCTCTTTATGTGTGGCAGGTGGAAGAATATCAAGCGAAACCTATTGGAAGCAGTGAAGGTAATTACAAAATGGGCAAAAAGTTAGGTTATGATTCATAATGTTAGATTTAGTTTTCTATGGCATTCTAAAATTTGTTTTTCCTTATTCAATGATCTTCACCTGTTTCATTTTCTTTACCATGATTTCTCTATTTTTCCTTCTCTTTTGGGGCCAAGGGAGGGGCAGATTGTGATTTACTTTCTTTTTAGTTTCTTTGTCTTTCATGAATTGGAACCTCTAATGCGGTGAAGAGTCCATTAAGAGATATTTTTATTGAGTGTAATCTTTTTTTATGGTACTGAGTTTCGCTTTCAATGATCAACAGGCAGCAAACCTGTGGCTGATGCTAATGATGAAAAGGCAATTGTCCTTTATAAGGTGACTGAGCATCCAGTATTTTCATCATATGATAGACATATAGTACAATATCATAATAGAGTTTCTCTTCCTGGCAGCCTGATTCACAACTGCCAGAGGCAAATGGTTCCGCCACAAAGGAAGGAAATTCAAAGTACTCTCTAGTGCTACTATGGGTGATAAATTTACATATCCGCATTTTCTTTCTGTTGCTCAAGGGTTCAAACATGAGTTGCATATGTAGGATTGATAATTTAGTACATTATGTTTAGCAGCATTAATAATTTAACGGTTTGGCTATAGTGGGCGGAGGATAATATCCACATAATTCCAAATAAGTTCGGATATCAATGAATATCTCACGGATATTAATACACTTTCACAAATATCAATATACCTTTCTCGGATATCAATGCATTTACCTATTATCCTACACCCTTTGGGCGGATGTTAGAATAATCCATAATTTAATACGAATACAAGTAGGATAAATCTTGATGTAACCAAGGTCGAATGGCGTCAAGCATGAATCATTTGTTTGAATGTCAAAACACTATTCTATTGCATTGGTGGGCACCCATACACAAAATGTGTGCATGCAATGTCTCTTTTTTCTTTTTCATGTTCTCAAGTTTCCTCTATTGTCATAAATCTGCTATGCCTTCATTGTCATTTCTGGTTGATGTGTAAACTACATAAGCTTAGGTCGTATATTTTAGTTTGAATGTGGAAGAGGTAAATGCAACACGTTGAATGATCAAAAAGAGTCATTTTTTTTCCCACAAAAAGAAATAGTTCAAATGCACTGTTTATTTTTTTCTTTTGTTTCTTGTTTACTAAAGTTCCTTTGCAGATGCACACATTTTGCCTGCCTTGGCTAGATTCTAGAGACTTACGTCTTGTGTTTTTCCAAGTCCAATCACTGTCTGCACTGATATGGCTTCTAAGCTAGTTTCTTGCATGAGTGATTCAAGAACATCTATATGGATGCTTCTACTCGTTAATTATTCACAGTAGCCCGAGTGTTGTCTTTGATGGCGGTCTAGTCTCTTGCACCTGCTTTTGTTGTGGTGGTCCATAAGCCATACAATTACATGAAGATAATTTGAGAAAAGTAAAGCTGATGTTTCATTGCTATGGTTCTAATTGAAGAATTAACTGCTTTCCTTGTAATTTGTGAATTGACATAATGTTTCTCATTGAAGAATTAACTGCTTTCCTTCAGAACTAAGTAGCTCGTAAAGATCAAAATTAAAAACAAAATTCAAAGTTTTAAGGTTGTTATGCCTTCTGTCATCTGATCCTATGTAACCCATATCTCATCATATGTTTTAGAACATTCCTAGGAGCCCTCTTCTCATTGTACATGATTTGCGTGTTTGACCAGAGTCCAGCTTTTAAAAGTCCTGGAGATACGTAAAACCGTACTGCAGAAAGAACAAGGCATGGCTTTTGCACGTGCTGCAGCAGCTGGTTTTGACATTGATCTCATGGCACAGTTGGTTTCATTTGCTGAATGCTTTGGAGCCTCCCGGTTGATGTAAGCAGCAATTCCTTACTCAGCACTTCCTTTTTTCATTCCAATTTCTGTTCTCTTTCATGTGGGCACTTTGATGTTCCATTGGTTAGACGTTTATGTTTCCCTTCTCTGCAATTGCAGATCTGTGCCAGTTTTTCATTTTAGAAACCATTTTATTATGATGTTAGATTTATCCATTCCACAGGGATGCATGCTTAAGGTTCATGGATCTGTGGAAGCGAAAGCATGAAACTGGCCAGTGGGTTGAAGTTGAAGCAGCAGAAGCAATGTCTAGCCGGTCAGAATTTTCTGCCATGAATGCCTCAGGCATTATTCTTTCCAGCATGGCTAACAATCAGAATGAATCACATGGTGACTTAGTTTCAGAAGACAATGGACAAGCAGGCATTAACGCAGGTGCAGGTATGTACTCCATTTAAAAAAATTGCTTTTACCAACACAAGATGTCCTCCTTTTCACTTGACTCCCACCTCTGTCTTCATCTCTTAGAAATTGATCACTCTGCTGGTACCACCCACCCATCCCCCACATATGCAATAGATTTACACTGAAGTTGGAGGGCTGAAAGGCCATTTTAACTGTTTGTGGAATGGAGACTTGGTAGTGCCGTAAAATAGTGGTGGACTGGCGGTAGTCCGAGCATCACTCTGCAAGGACTGAACTCACTGAAGTAAAATGGCTTTCTAACTTTTAATGCAATTTACTGATCGAAAAGGTGATTTGATTTTTTAATTTCTAAAAGTAGAATTTAAGATTAAAAGCAAGAAATTGTCAAAACGAATCAGTGGAGAAAAGTCTAGGTAGTCGATTCCACTCCCTCTGTGTCATAATAAGTTAGTCGAATTAAAAGTAAGCATTAGAATTGAGTTTAGCACGGTTACAAATCTAATAATTTCATGAGAGAATATTTGTAATTCCCTAGTAGCATAGACTCTACAGTATTATGACCAATGATATCAATGCACCATTCATCTCTCATAGCATATCCTATCCTAACCGAGCGGTAAAAGAATCAAATGATTGTATGAATAGGACTTTGCAGTGCAGAAAACAAACATGTAAGATTGATGGGTAGATGAAAATCATGATTACAATTTCCAATAGTTGAAAACCCCTAAAATTCTTACAAAATTATGCCACTTGAAAGATGGTTTCATCTACATGCTCGAAGATGTCTCTAGCCACGTATGGTGGATTGGACCTTCAAGTAAGTCCTCAACGATGGAAACCATGGAAACCTTCAAGTCTTTCTCTTCTTACCCCTTGTGTCTCTTTGAAGTTCAACAACCCTAATTCTGGTGTAGAGACTGTTTTGTTCCTTTTTAAGTACAAAGCAAACTATGAAACCCCAACCATAGGGAGAATTTCACTTGAAAATTGTTAGCTTTTTAGGCTCAGCTGCAGGCCCATTTTGACATGCTAAACGACGGTTCAAAATTTCCTATTTCAGACAGTTGTAGCCCTTCAAGTTTCATTCTAACCCAATTAGAATCACCTCAGATAATCGAGCAAAAAGTTATGGTCTAAATACTTGAGAACTCTGCAACTTGACTCCTAATTGTGGAGGGAATCAAATTCTTTATTCTTCCCAGTTTGATATAGATTTACTTGAGGGGGTTCACGTACTCAAGCCTTCTAGGTCTTAAAGGATTGTACTTCTTTCTCTATCCCTTACTTTAGCTGTCCCCAATTGCAACTGGGTCTGCCTTTGAGCCTTCAAACTTCCAAATTTAAAGCCCACTTCGCGAAATGGCTCCCAGTAATCTGTAATCATGAAAATAGCTCGAAATATGTCAAGTAACATGGATTAAGGAGTTAATGAATATAAACCAAGGGGCCTTCACATGTGCATTTCGGCACTTATCAAGACTATTGCTTTGACTTTCACCAAGCATATTGAAGTTTGAGGTGTAAAATGTATACTGAATATGCCTTTCTTTTCTCCTAGATCCGTTTCGTAATTTGATTGAAACTTGATGTCTCCGTTTTTACTTCTGTTGAGATCTATTGCTTCATACTTAAATTTAGTTTATTAAAGCTGAATAATCAGACAAGACTCCTACTTTTATGGGGTTCCAAACAGTTTGCTTAGTCACATGATTCGTCATCCTAGGGGTGTGGATCGCAAACTGGTCTGCAGATTAAAGAATTGAGAGCGAATGCGCAAATAATTCGTGATTTTACTAAATTTGATTCGCGAATTCATCTCATCAAATACGCGCATGCACAATTTCCACCATTTAAAGGTGACACGTGTACCGTGAATGCACACACAGATTCATGAGCTCACCTTTTGTGTAAAGCTGTCGGCAGAACTCATTACTGCGTTGAAACTTGAAAGTAGGTTTGGAACCCTGTAGTGGACGAAAATTATTATTACCTACATGCATCCCTGCTCCACCTTTTATTCTTGGCAACTTCCCCTGCTCCACCTTGTTTTATCACCCTTAGTTATATAAATCATATGACACATAATTAACTCAAATATATGTAATACCAATTCCTGTATGGCAAATTTTTAAGCGCTAAAATTTTGGCATTAATGAAATAATTTTGGCACAATAATTTTTCAATAACTATTGATGAAATATGAAAATTAATATATGTATATATAGTGAAGACACTCTGAAGTATAGTTCTTTCAAACATCGATGCTCTCGCTCTCCCGCTCTCGCACCTGCACCCACTTTAGGTGACCTAGGGTAGAAGTCTTCACCATCTGTTATGGATATTCTTGTAGTGAAGGGGATGCATGAGTCATTTATGAGAGTCAATCTCACAGATTAGAGTCTTCACCTTCTGTCATATACGTTTTGGTTGTATATGTAGTTTAAAGAATCTTCTGAAATATTATTTGGAAGAGAGATTCCTTGTTGCATTAGCTTGTTTTGTATCGCTCTCAAACCCTGTTAATAATCTCTGTGTCATGCAGCTGATCAGAATTTCCTTTAATTTTTTTTTTGTTGGTTCACCCTTTTTTTTGGGGCTAAGCTTGTTGGTTCACCCTTTGCACTTCGAAATTTAAAAGTTATCTTCACTTGGTTTATCGTCTGACTGTATCCACTTGTCGCGCAGAACAAAAGCATCCAGTGGATCACCAAGTCCCAGTAGGCCCACAAGAATATTTTCAAAGTCAGTTTCCACATCCCATGTATCCTCCCTGGCCTATCCATTCTCCACCTGGTGCTCTACCAGTCTTTCAACCATATCCTGGATTGCCCTACTATCAGAATTATCCAGGAAATGGCCCATTTTATCCACCACATTATCCTCCAGCAGATAATTCTCATTCCAATGGTGGTCATAGAGCAGGAAAGAGAAGACAATCCATGGATAGCAGGGATGGAAACACTGAATCAGAAGAATGGCAGATGGAACCCTCCAAAACAAAGTCACCAGGTGATTTAGAGTTGGAGAATGAGTCTAGGAAGAAAGCTGGAAGATCAGGTAAAAGGCAATCAGGCACAGTTGTGATTCGGAACATCAATTATATTGCCTCAACAGGGCAGAACTCTTCAGGCAGCGAATCGCTATCAGCTTCTGACTCTGATACAGACAAAGAAATGATGCACAAGAACTCTTTGTCCCCAAAAAGAAAAGGAAGGAATGCTAAGTCTAAGGATGAATCAAAGTTGTTTAATAAGGAAGGAACTAATTATGAAAAGGAGGCAGAGGGAGGAAACTGGCAAGCATTTCAAAATTTCTTACTGAAAGACACTGATGAACGGAGTCATGCTGCTGATCAAGGAATGTTTGATTCAGAAAAGGATGTTCAAATGAGGAGACGGAAAAATGCTGTAGGTGGCGATCCTTTAGCTGATTGGAGATATTCAGCTGAAGTCCAAGATGGGAGGATGACTGAATTGCATAAAGCTGGTGGAAGTATGACTCGGGTGATGAGGTCGTCTAATGATGAAGTATTAACTTCTAGAGGAGAGGGTCATTATGGTAGAGGATCTACATATGACCAAACGGACATACAATATACTGAAATAAATGGAAGAAAAGTTGCATATAGGAGGAATGCAAACGATGATTTTATGATTGCTGGACGGGAGACCCATTCTCAGTATATGAGTTCAACAGAACCACTGGCTGCTAATGGATTCAGGCATGCCACCAATAATTTCGATAAAAGTTCACAAGGAAAGACTGATGAATCCTTCATAGTTCCATTCAGGTCAATGTCACTGGATCAAGTTGGAAATGACGACAGAACTGCCGTTGATATGGATTCTGAGCTGCCTCATAAAACAAAAAATAATTCTAATAGGATTGGAAACCGAGCTAACTATGAGCCAGATGAGTTGAGCTTAATGCCTGAACGTGGAACCCAGAATAGCAATTTTGGATACGACCCTGCTTTAGACTATGAAATGCTTGTTCATGTTAGGGATGCTACTGCACTGGATAAGCAAAATAAGGAAGAAATGGCAGATGTCAAGCAAGGGTCCAAGAAGTTAGAAAGGGACAGGAAGTCAAAAGTTACTCCAGATTCCTTGAATAAGAAAAAGACCAGTGGACCAATACGGAAAGGGAAACCGTCAAAGTTAAGTCCTTTAGAAGATGCACGAGCTCGTGCTGAGAAACTAAGAACATACAAAGCTGATCTCCAGAAGATGAAGAAAGAGAAGGTACTTCTGCTTATTATACTTGCATTGTCCATGCTCTTCCGTACGGTGAGAAGCTTAGCAGCAAAATGGCCTGTAACTCTTGTGAGATCATATCTTACCAATCTGAATCCCTAGCTTTTGCTGCATGGTCTTTTTATGACAATTCATAAAATATTTACCTATTTTTGGGCTTTTGGTTGCACAAAATAGGGGTAAATTTTTTGCTCAGTAAAACGTTTTCCATAAATCTGAGGTAAAATGACTTTTTGAGAAAAATTTGTAAGTCATTTACCTGATGCAATCTCCATATCATCACTCACGGTTACTCTCCTCCCTTAAATTCTCTCTCTCTCTCTCTCTCTCTCTCTCTCTCTCTCTCTCTCACACACACGGGGGTGCTCACACACACATAAACATACACTGATATACATACACATCTGTGGGTGACCACAACAACATTTTGCCAAAACCATATATCTGGGTCCAAATAAACTAAATGATAGAGTACAAAGAAGAAGAGAAAAGAAAATTAAGATTAGAAGCAGTGCATGACAGCATGTGTATTTCATTTGATGAAATCATAGAGGTAAATTGAGAGAGAAGAGAGGTTGAGGAAGTGAGATGCTATCAGCGACAATAAGAAAACTTATGATTAAGGTAGAAGCTATGTGCTGAAAAGAAATCAAATACCAACCTAACACTGGAAAACAAAACGAAAAGTTTTGTTTTGGCAAAATTATTTTGCTTGGATAATATTTTCCGGTGTAAACTATTTGACAGAGAAACAAACGGAGTCTTATGTAGTGATGATGCAGAAACGGCGTGGATTGCTAAGAAATATAACACAACCAAGTACGTTTGCAGTGTTCTTGGTGGTAACAAAAGTTTTTGATATGATAACAAAAGTTTTTGATATTTGAATGAACATAATCAATCCAAAATCTGGAAGTGAGAAGTTTGTAGAATGTTTTCACGTACAATGTTGTATATGAAACATGTTTTTGTCTTGTGAAATATTTTATGTTCAGACAATTTGTTTTTTGAGCGAGCAATTTTGGTATTTCAAACCGGTTTCAGTATCTTCAAATTATTTCTCTTCACAGGAAGAGGAAGATCGGAAACGACTGGAAGGTTTGAAGATGGAGAGGCAAAAGAGAATTGCCGCAAGAGCCAGCTCAGCTGCTGCTCAGTCTACATCCTCACAGCCAAGCAAGAAACCATTACCTACAAAACTTTCACTTGGCTCTGTCAGAGGGTCAAAGTTCAGCGATTCAGAGCCAGGATCATCATCTCCTCTGCAGAGATCTAAGATAAGAACTTCTACACTTGGATCCAATGCATCTCAGAAAGCCTCCAAAATCAGCAAATCAAGTAATGGAAGCCACATGCCAGGGAATAGGATGACTAGATCAGCTTCATCATTGTCAGAGCCAAGGAAAGAGAGCAGGCATGCAACTCCTGATTCAAAGCCTTCTGTGGTGAAAATCAGAAGACTATCCGAGCCTAAAACAATGAGAAGCCCTTATGTTGCACCGGTGAAGACTCCAGGTGCGGAATTAGTATCAAAGCGGAAGGTTTCGTCTGAGCCCGAGAGCAAAAAGATTTCCGCTATTATAAACCTTGATAGAAGCAAGGCTGCAACACTTCCTGAACTGAAGATCAGAACATCGAAAGAGTCGTCTGATATAGGCCAGAACAAATCAGCACCCAAAGAGATGACACAGGAAGTGAAGGCGATCAAGTCTTCTGTAACATCCTCCAGTACTAAATTAGATAGGAAAATTGACAAACGCACACACCAGAGTGAGGTGGATGACAATCCTGTCATTGACAAGACAATTGTGATGCTCGAGTATGAGAAGCCCCCTCTTCCAGTTGTGCATTCATCAGAAGAAAATATGGCTGTTCAAAAAGAACACTATGGCAGTCATGGCAAAGTAGAGAAAAATGACATGATATCAGAATATGTTGCTATTCACGCACCAGCGTCACCCACGGAGGGACTTGTGATTGAAGCTGTTCAAAGTCAAATACAAGAGCAACCCAAGTTTCATATGGTAGGATTTCGAAAAATCAAAACTTTTTTTATGGTCCATACATACTGAAACTTATGAGGTCTTCATATAACAACCTAGACCAAGTAAAGCCAAGTAAATTGAAACTTATTGGGCAACAAGATCTATGTACCATATGAGGAAAATGTTCGAATGTAATAGTAAAAGTAGATCCAGTTTAATTGGAATCTGGATTGGGGTAGATTAGGCACAGATGTCACCTTTAGTATTACTTGCACAAAGTGGCTGCTCTTTCCTTCGAACGTACAACCTCTAGGCGATGTTTTTAGCAGTCAACGAGTGGCCTCCATTATTTTTTGAAAGTAATAGTATAGTAGAGTTTTGAAATGGAAGCACTTACTGCTATTGTATGAACAAATGATTAAACGGATCGATTACATTTGTAAATAACCTTAAACCTAAGGTTATTTGACAGCTAATGTTGGTCCTCCATATTGCAGTGTCCTAGATTCTGGTTGTAATTTTGAAAGTTGGTGTACCCAAAATCTGCTAAAATATCCTGAAAATTTGTTAATTTTACTATTAATAGGCGCTATTTGAGCTTGTCTTTAATTGTGATAGCATATTTCAATTTGTTTGTTGTACTGAATTGGCTTACGGGAGCAAGTTAATCTCATTCCACTAAATCCAATTTCTCTGGTCTTCGGTTATGAGAAAGAGGAAATTTTTCATGAACTCAGTGTATTGGAAGCTATCAATTTTTCTTATTAATCTAAGATATGGCATTTGTTTGTCAGGTAACATCTGCGGAGAAGGAAGCACAGAACTCTTCAAGTGTCCGTACATCTGGAAAACCCTATCAAGCCCCCTATGCTCGGCTCTCTTCTTTAGAAGACCCATGCACTGCAAATCCAGAAAATGGAAAAACACCTTCAACAAGATTAGAGACGGAGACGATGGGTGTTAAAGCACAAGTTTCTGGCTTTGAAGACCTGAAATTAGCAATGATTCCTGAATCCCTGGCCAAGGTTCAGGTGAAGGAATCACCCAAAGGCTTTAAACGACTCTTGATGTTTGCTAAGAAGAACCATAGTTCAGTTGCAGGTGAGCACAGTGTTGAATCAGATAATGCAAGTGTTGACGGTTCAGAGTTAGATGGCAATGTAACAAATGCAGCTTCTTCTAGTGAAGGTAATATGCATTTCTTTAGTAATTTTTGCACTTGTTTCTTGAAAGATAGTATATAAAAATGCCGGATTTTGCTCCATACGTTTGGGCATATACTACGCATAGCTATGCGAAGACAGCATGTAGTTTATCAACAGTAGGTGATAGAATTTTCAAAATGCAAACTGTCTTCAAGTCATGATTCTATCTTCAACTTCAAGGAGCTGATTCGAGTTGAATGGTGTATATGCTTTCCTTTGACATATTCTATGTTCATGGCCAGTTTTTGGTAAATTAACTTTAAGATATGCTTCATTAATTTTGGGCACAAAGAACCCTACATGAAGCGTAAAAAAAAAGGATAAGACAAAAGAGTAGTGCAATAGTGATATTAATACATTTATAGAATTTATCGTTTCTTGTCAAAAAAAAAAAAAATAGTATTTATCATTTGATAAGATGTGGCCCATTACATCTACTGCTTCAAAACTGAGGAACAACAGCATGCATTTATTTACGAAAATGCCACTGCCACCTCATTTTGTTGATCCAATGTCTACTTCTTGGCTAGAGGGAAAACGAGAGCTGAAAATTGGCGTGAAGAGCCCATTTCGGTTGCTTTTTTTATGTCAAGAGTATCATTGTGATACTGCATGATAATTGAATTGTTTGTTGTACTTAAACATGGGACATGAGATGAGGTTATACTATGAAAGATATTAAACAATCCTTGTTTCATTTTCTTAAAACAAGAATGAAGTTAGCTTGCCAAGAAATAAACTTAAGAAACAGTAATTTTTTGGTTTTCAGTCAATGTTAGTGAGTTTTACCTTTCAACTCAATTAAGTTGTGTATTTTCTCCACCTGCCACTTGTTTAGAAGCAAGGGTAAGATTTTGATGTATTAGTATATGGTGTTATTAGTTTCAATCAGTTTTGAGGTTCCCTTGAACCGTTTAACATTATGCCATACCTAGTTTGCACGCTGACCTTGTATTAATGGTTCTTAGGTTACCTTAAATTGTATCACGTCATACTTAGTTTGCTAGCTGACGTTGCACTGATTGTTCTGAGGTTGCCTTTATTCATATTACATTGTACCTAGTTTGCAAGCTGACCTTGTATTAATGGTTCTTTTCTCGTGCTCAGTTCGTACATTGAAGAATCAAATCTCTCAAGATGAAGAAGCTACTTCCCAAAAACGTAAGTGATTGCTACTCTGCTTCCCCTCCGAGACTTGTCTTGTTTTTCTGTCCTGATTTTCTTTCATTGGTTACAGCTTCCCGCAACTTCTCTCTGTTGTCGCCCTTTCGTAGCAAGACCAGTGAAAAGAAGTTGACATCATCATGAGGTTGCAGTTTATGTACCTGCAGACGATATGACCAACCCTACTTCTGCTACAACATTTGCACATTTAGATGCTACCACTACGATGAGGTGGGTTGCAGATTTATTTTCTTCTTTGGTCCTCTGTGGGTGTGTCGGAAATGTCATGTATCAATTTGCATGGCTAGCACGGGAATGGTTTTTTCTTGGCACTTAAATCATTGTATAAAAAGAAATGTTCAGCTTACCTCAACTCACTTTTACATCTCGTTCCATTTCAAACTGAATTTCAGAAAAGTATTTATACTTAAATGGACCTTGTTTTACAACATGGAAGGATGTCTTGAAATGTTTTGCCTCATTTTGGTATCTCCAACCTCAAGTTCTGAGCTTCAAATGGCTTTCTACCCCTTATCCGCCTGTTGGTTGCGTCTTGCATTCTTGCAGGCTACAGCCACGCAACGATGCATTCCTCAGCGGTGCTACGCCCATTGTACGGTTTCACCACTCTCTTTCACCGCTCTCAATCTTAGTGTCTGTTTCGGCAATCAATGGTCCGGATTTTAAACATACTCTTCCGGGAAGAGTTTCCGGATTTTTCAAAACACTTTTGGATGGTGAGATTGAATGCGGTGAGGTGAGTGGTAAAAGAGGGGTGGATGTAGACTTTCCATATTGTGAATCGGGTAACTAAGAGAGAGTCTGAGATAGGAGGGCAGGGTATCTCAACTGCTTTGTCTGTTAGATTATAGTTTGAGACTGTATTCTACTTCACTTCTTGCCAAAAAAGAGAGTAATCAAAAACCATTGTTATCAAGCCCTAGTAGCCTCATGTAAACAGCTTAGCTTTTTTTCTTTTTTTTTTTCTTTTTTTTGGGGCGGGGTAGTGAATTAGCCATTTTATGAAAGCAACCAAACGAGGAACAGAGGGAAAGTCTCATACAACGAAACAAGGCAACCACATCCCTAGCCATCTAGAGAACAGCAAACAACCAACAAATTACAGGGGACTTTTTTTTCCTGGAACTAAGACTCCAGGTCCTGGCTAACAATCTGTTAGAATCACTGGCCTTCAACCCTCTCCAAGAGCTTAAACAAGCTCTACAAAGCATAAACAACTCAGTTATCCAGCGGATATAGCTTTTAGTCTTCGATTCACAAATAAAAGCACCATTTTGTTCTGCAATCAGTAAGATCTGAAGGAGAGGGAACCTACGCCTAATATCAACGAGTTTCGAACAAGGATTATGAGTTTAGCCTAAACGCACAAACATCGACTCGAAAATCACAAGAAGTGCATACAAAAATTCAAGTTTGACTTACGTATGGTAACAACGTAATATAAGGTTAACACAAGGCTTGTGGGATTACATTGAGCTCTTGTATTGAAAGGAAGAGCTAGGATTTACCTATATGTGGGAAAAAGTTTCGAGCAAGTCTTGTAAAGAGCATTTTCAAGGGAGGTGGTATGCTTGATGTATTCTTTTTTTGTTTCTTTTAGCTTTGTGCTTTGGCTTATAATGAACTATGGGACGTAATGACTCTTTATTCTATGAAGTTCTTCTTTATTGTCAAAAAAAGGGAGGTGGTGCCATGGTGGTGACAGGTGGCAAGTAAAAGAGCCGTTTGCAACAAGTGCGCTCCAAAAGGCTTTTGCGTAGTTGAAATTTTTACTACACCTTCGACTTTAAAGGATATTTTGCCAACTAAACAAATTACTTCACCAATCATAAACATAAGATTTTGTGAGTTGACAACTTGAAGAGAAAGAGCTACACCAAATTGGTGTAGTCAAATACGTCTAATAGAGGAGTGAGTTTTGAGAGCCTCCCTCTCTAGTCTCTAATTCTACCCTTCCCTCGGTGGCTCCACCATCGTTTCTTTTTTTTGTTTTTAGACTAAGCTCATGGTTAGCAGGGTAAGTAGTGTTAGGTATTAGGTATTAGCAGCCTCATAACAGGGGAGGGGGAGCTCGAACCCCGCTCTTGTGCATAAGAGTATGGAGGAGACGTCAACTGCACTTCACTCACTTGCGCTCCACCATCACTTCATTCCCCTTTTTTGTTCTCCCCATAATTTTTGGACTTTGGGAGCCAAATCTGGCTCTCCAGATCTAGATTTAGATTTTGACTCTTAAATCTGATAAGTCTGACGACGACTTTTTGAGCTTCCCAATAGCAACAATGAACAACAAATCTAGTGATATTCCGACGATATCCTCTAACCTGCAGCAGAATTGCGCATGTATGTTACATGGTGTAGACCATGATTTCCTCACCCACCTCCACAAGCGGATTGATTCCGACACTGGAGCTGATTTCATGCTGCTTTTACTTGTATTTTGTTTTACTTTTGCTGTTTTAGTTGTGTTTTGCTTTTGTTCTAATTGGAGCTGATTTGATTTCATGCTGCTTTTACTTGTATTTTGTTTTACTTTTGTTATTTTAGTTTTGTTTTGCTTTTGTTCTAATTGTAATTTCGTTTTGATTTTAATATTATTGGGATGATCATTACCATAAAAAAATTACTCTATTTGGAACTCACCCGTGCCTACTTGTGAAGTGGGACTGTGGGAACTTTTTTGGTGTAGTATTGTAGATAGCTTGTTAGAGCATCAACACCAGCGCATGTAAAATGCAAAAATAGCTTTTTTGACTACGAAATGGTCAAAGGAGAGCTGCACCAGATTCTCTAAAAGGGACGGTAAAATAAATCCATGAATAGTTCGTCGGTACCTTTACCGTGCCACTGTGGATCAGGTTTCCAATATTCTATTACTTTTCCTTCCCTTTTCTCTCTCTCTCTCTCTCTCTCTCTCTCTCAATTTGCAATTTGGATTTTGGTAAAAGGAGGGGCAAAATGTATATTTTAATTGGTGTTAGGTAAAATAAATAGTGTTGGTGTAGTTGTGAAAGAAAAAGTTGATAGGTAAAATAGAATTGTGAATTGTTCACGAGATAGTATTGCTACCGATTGATAAACTTGCTCTTACCCCTCTTAGATTGTTTTTTTGTTGCATGACATGACATGACTCTTTAAATATAAATTAATTTTGAATGCTCTAAGTACAAGTGGACAACATTGATCACGACTATAAATACACACCAGGTAAGATGAAATGAAAAGTTTTAAATTTAAGATTTAACATGGAAATTGATTTTTGTGTTCAATTTTTTACTGATGGCGTTTTAATTTTAATATGAAGTAACGCTATCAATAAAAAGTGGAGCGTGAATATCACTTTACTTTAACATTTTGAAATAGTCAGCTAATTGAGGTAAACCTCTCTATCTCTCTCATGTGTTTCCTTCTTCATAGCCCCCATCGGGTTGCTTCATCACTCTTGATAGTTTTGAAAAGAGGCATAAAAAAGTAGTCTTTTGTAATCTTATTTTACGAAAAGTAGTCTTTTGCTAGAATTACAAAAAAATTGCACTCACAAGTGCACAAACATATTCACAAAATTGTGTGGAGTGAGTATAGTCGCCACACACCTTTCAGGTGTGTTTGTAAATCTTCGACAACATATGTGTATTGCAGTGGTTATCTTGGATTGAATTTTGATAATTTTGACGAACTTATCAAATTTCACCTGTTTTACTTTTATTCGGGTCAAAGTCGTTAAACTTGTTCATTGCCTAGATGAGAAAAAAGGTACCCAAAAATTATCCGGTCAAAATTTTGATCCAAGCCATATGATATTTTCGGTATCGGGATAAAGATCGTCCCTCTCCACTTGCCGGTTGCCATCCCTATCAGGACAATGAGGGTTACCGACCGGTTACGAGTTACGACGATACCGGTACCCATGATTCTTTAGCGTTAAACAAAGAATGTGAATTTCCGATTGACAAAAAAAAAAAAATTAAACAAAACAAAGAACGAACCAAAGGACGCTGCTACAGGTACAGCAGCGGCTGCACAGCAGCCGCGCACAGACCAGTTTCGCTCCCGTCTCGGGTCCTGCAAAGATGATCGGAGCCGCTCATTTTGTTCAAAATGCTTCGTTTAGGGTCCCTGCAAAAAATCATCTCAATCTGATATCGGAAAGGGTGTTTACGAATCATCCAACTTTGCTTTATAATTTAGCCTAAAATTTGAAGAAAAGTTGGATGATTCGTAAACACCCTTCCCGATATCGGATTGGGCTGATTTTTTGCAGGGACCCTAAACGAAGCATTTTGAACAAAATGAGCGGCTCCGATCATCTTTGCGGGACCCGAGACGGGAGCAAAACTGGTCTGTGCGCGGCTGCTGTACCTTTAGCATTTCTGCGAACGAAATTCCCACCGAATGGTGCTACTGGTACAGACAAATCTGTACCAGTGGGTACAAATCACTTTTTGAGCCCATTTTGGGTCCCAAAAAAATGATTGGAGTCGCTCATTTTGTTTAAAATACTTTATTTATGGTCGGTACAAAAAATAAGTTAAATCCGGTATCGGTAAGAGTATTTACAAAACAACCAAACTTTGCTCTATTGAATTCTAGTGCCAATTTCGGATGTTTCGTAAATACTCTTACCGATACCGGATTTAACTTATTTTTTGTAGTGGCCATAAACAAAGTATTTTAAATAAAATAAGCGACTCCGATCATTTTTTTAAATGCAAAAAGGGGTTTGTAACCACTGGTACAGATTTTTGATCTGTACCAGACTACCAGTAGACTTTCTGATTCCCACCCGACCCAACCCGGTCCGTGCCATTGGTTTGATTCACCAATCACGAAGTCGGAACGACACTTCCCCCAAAACCCCCAAAACCTTCTTATACCGGATTTAACTTATTTTTTGTAGCGACCATAAACAAAGTATTTTAAACAAAATAAGCGACTCCAATCATTTTTTTAAGACCCAAAATGAACCAAAAAAGGAGTTTGTACCCACTGATATAGATTTGAGCTGTGCTATGTGCACAGCAAGCTGTGCATAGCAGCTGTGCACAACAGCCTTTTTCTCCCACCTCAAGTCACTAAATTCTGAAGTGATTTTGGGTGTTTTGTTAACGCCTCTAACGATATCGAACGAAGCTCATTTTTTGCAGACTTTAAACGACGTATTTTGAACAAAATGAGCGGCTCCGATCATCTTTGTGCGACCCGAGGAGGGAGAAAAGGATGCTGTGCACGAATCATTTCTGTATAGATTTTTGATCTGAACCAGTAAACTTTCTGATTCCCACCCGACCCGACCCGGTCCGTGCCATTGGTTTGATTCACCAATCACGAAGTCGGAACGACACTTCCCCCAAAACCTCCTTAAAACCTTCCTCCCTAGTCCCTCCTTCTCTCTCTCTATCTAGCTTTGCCAATTGCCACCATCTCCCAACACTCTCAAACGCAGAGAGAGAGAGAGAGAGAGCAAAAATGGCGCTCTCTCGTCTTCTTCAAGTAAAATCTAGACCTCTTTTCCAAAGACGAGGTAAAAACACTATCTCCTAATCAAATGTCCGCTCAATACTCAATTCTTGTTTGGTGTTCCGATTACACTACACAAAAAGTTTCCTTTCTTTCTTTTTTTCTCTCTCTCTCTCTCTCAATTGCAGGGCTTGTGAACCCACCAAAGTGGTGGTGGCGTTACTGCACCTATTCCTCTTCCAGTGCTGAGGCTCAGAAGTCCGCCAAGTGAGCGCCTTTGTTTTTAATGTCGCCGTTATGAAATGGTTTGAATTCCCTTTATGGAACGACTAGTGGGTATTCTTCATTTTGATTCCACAGAAAGGAATTTTTCATTTCTTCCCTTGTTTTTTGTTTGTTTCCTATAACAAGTGGTAAAAGAATACAAGTATCTGAATTAGATCGACATAAATCCACAATCATACTAAAGCCTATTAGGCAGTGTTCTAAAAATTGCTAGGCACTAGTCGGGTGGAAGAGGGCGCCTAGCGGTCGGCTAATCAGTGCGTAGGCCGATTTTAATTTAGGCGTTGGACCCTCGTTGACCACGTAGACCGACTTTTAGAATACTGCTATTAGGGGCCCATTTAGGGTAAGAAATAATCAATATTTGCTTTTGGCAAAGATTGACCCCGACCTCCGCAATGGAAGTGTACAACAGCACAAGGTGGCCAACTGAGCTAGCCTAGTTGGTTGTCCCATGTCGTTTCTAATGATATGGAGTATGAATACAAAGGCATCTCCACAGGAAGTAAAAAATTTACCATTTAGTTTAAATTGAAAGCATTTTGTCATAGAGAAACACTTCAAGGGCAGTAGCAAAATTTTGCTTTCTCTATTCAAGCTTGAATGAAGATATAATTGAATCTTCAAAATTACCTCGTCAACAAATATATTCCCAGGTAACGATGGATAGATCATAATTCTTTGACAAAAGTGAGCCTCTAAAGCATTAAGATATGGTTAAAAACAAAATTTTTGAGAGCACGTCGGAGTGCATTGCTTTAGAGGTAAGCAAAGTACATCTTTTGAGTAAGCTTTGGCTTCATCCCAAGGAGATGCTCTAAAACAATGAAGATCTAGGAAGTACAAGGAACGTGTGAGAAGGATGTTGATACTGTGGTGATTTGTTTACCTCTAAGAGTCTTGATTCAGGTTTGATTGGGGCGAGGCTCAGAAGTCATCATCACATTCAAAGAAACTCATTTTGGCCAAGGAACAAAAGGCCGCCGCTGTGGAATCATTCGTCGCCAAGTGAGCTTCTTTATATATTGTGTCTTTTGCAAATATAATTGTTTTCAAAGTCCACAAATATAATCATTATATCACGTGCAATAGTAACGGTATTATGTTACAAATGTCCACCCAGAATCTAGGAATTTGATTACATCACCAAACACTTTCAAGATCCATTATCTACTTTTCATACATTCACCATACACTTGGACAAATTATGATTATGAATTGTTTAGAATTTAGAATCCATAATCCAATAAAATAAGCAAGCACCTAACATCCCCTTAATATCCCATTATGATATGATTCGTGTTATACTCAATGGTTGAAGTCTGACAAGAAAATTAGATTCGCTGATTGGAACAAATAATGGGTTTGTTTTCTTCCCTTGTTATTTCTAAGATATGGGCATATTCAAATGAAGTGACTAACTAGCATTCGCATTAAAGTTCAGAGAGTCGTGTAACCAAAAGGCAACATTGGTTTGGTTTAGCTTGCTTTGCACAACTGTGAAGAGAGAGAGAGGGAGAGAGAGTAAATTGACAAATAATTGTCAATGTAATGAGGAATAAATTATCAACTAAAATTGGGTCCCTAAAAAGCCAGAGAAAGGATGAAACATTGGTGCACTAGTTATAGTGCCTATTAAACTTGCCACATAGGTAAGCAAAGTACATGTTTTGCGTAAACTTTTTTTCCTCCTTTGGAGATGCTCCAAGACATTAAAGAGCTAGAAGTCCAGTCGACGTATGTGCATATATATGATTAGCACAAAAAGAAATATATGGCCTTGTCTGGGTTTGTACTTTGTAGATACTGCGGTGATTTGGACATTTGGTTACCTAGCGGTAAATGTGTTGATTCAGGTTTAGGGTTAGCATAGGATCAGATAAAAACCGTGAGTGCAGAAGTCCAAAAATCAAAACATTTCATAAATTGGAAAGTTTTGCAGGTTTAGATTTGTTTGTTTTCTGTTTGATAATTGTTCAATCGGGCAATTTATGGGAACATGACTCTTGTATAATGTGTTCCTTTTCTTGTCACTAAAGAACTCAAATATGATAGCATTATAAGAAACAAGGATACGGATATGAATCACTGCAATTCGTAAAAAATGGAGATAGACACAATGAGGGACATGACAAAGAAATTCTTGCAATTTTTGCCTTTTATTTTAATTTTTTTAGAATTTAAATTGACCATGGTCGTATCCCCACTTGTCTCTAACTTAAGACACACATGTCCAAGCATGTCCTTTTGTGTCCTCGACTTGTAAATTATAACATTAGTTGGACAAGCCACCTGTCTGTCAGACACAGATACGTCGACCAATTAGGCATGTTGGTGCTTCACAGGTCGCATCATGTGAGAAGGTAAGTTATTTATTGGTATGTCAACAAACGATTAAAGAAAGAGAATGAGACACGAAAAGATATAAAATGAAAACCTTGCACAATAGAGATGTTCTTGTGGTGTAAGCTTAAGAGTTAGAGCTCTTGACCAGGTTTTGATTTGCAAAGATTGTAATCTGCTTCACCGCATGCCGAAGTTACTACCACCTAACGAGTTTTAGAACACTAGGCGGTAGTCGGGCGGCCGGCCACCTTCCACCTTCGAGGCCCAGTACTCGGCGATTTCTTGGCAAGGACTTAGGAGCAATTACTTAGATTTTTTTTTTAATGTTCCCCAAATGGCATCCATAATCCATAATGAGAAGTTTAATGTTTATAGTTCAAACCAAATGAAAACAAGTACGAAATTACTAGTCAATTACAAAGTTTAACGTTCAAACCAAATAAAACCAAGTACGAAATTACTAGTCAATTACAAAGTTCAACGTTCAAACCAAATGAAACCAGGTACAAATTAGTAGTCAATTACTCCTCGTCTTCCCCATATCCCTCCATAATTGTAACATTGATTAAAAACTTAATTACACCATTGTAAATTTGTAACACGCTAACACAGTAATTTACTGAGAAAAAAAGTCTTAACATAGTAACGAACCTAATACTTTATACATCTAACCGTATGAGTTATAACATAATAACACCACTACACCAATAGAGAGAGAAGGAAGAGCCGAGAGAGAGAGAGAGAGAGACAATCAGATAGCGAAGTTCAAAGAGAGAGAGACGAGCTTACCACACCTGTCGTTGTCGAAGAGGAAGAGCAGCAGTTGTCATCGAGGAGTCGAGGCGTCGTCGTCGAAGAAGAAGAGCAGCAGTCGTCATCGAGGAGTCGAGGCGTTGTCATCCGAAGAGAGGAACAACACCGGTCTCTAATTCGAACAAATCGATATGTATCGCTTAGGGTTAGCATATTTCATATTTACCCCGATTTTATCCAATTACCCAGACTCACTGAGTAACCCCAAGTTACCGAGTAATCCCGACTCATCAATTACTCATTGACTAATGGCCGAGTAATCGTCTGGCCAAGTAATGCCCGCCGATTAGGCCTTAGTCACCTCGGCCAGCCATCGAGTAGCGAGTACTTAGCTAAGTATTTCCGAATTTTAGAACACTGCTGCTGCCTAGCGAGTTTTAGAACAATGTGTAGGAGTTTGTAGGCAAGGGTATCTTGGATAGAAACTTTGCAGTGGCTTTTGATCTTATAGTTGTGAACACTTTCTTCAAGGAGAGAGGGGAACACCTAATTATCATTAAGAGCGGGTCCAATAGAAGTCAGATAGACTACTTTTCCGTTGGATGCATTGAACGTTTGGTACGCAATCACAACATAGATTATGATATTAGATATCTGACTGAAAGGACAACATAGAACAAGGAAAGAGACTAGACGCATACCAACTAGATGGTCTCTAAGAGGAGAGAAACTAGAGATGTTCAAGGGCAAGATGCTTCAACAAGTAAGGTGGGCTGTGGATGGTGATGGTAATAGTATGTGGAATAAGATGGCTCACACTATTAGAAAGGTATCAAAAGAGGTTCTTGGAGAGTCAAAGGGGAAAGGTCCTATATCTAAAGAAACTTGGTGGTGGAATGACGAGGTCCAAACTATTGCTAAAGCAAAAAAAGTAATGCTTTGAAAAGTGGCAAAAGGATCAGAATGAGGATACTTATAGGAGCTATAAACAAGTCTGCAAAAGCAAAAAAAGTAATGCTTTGAAAGGTGGCAAAAGGATCGGAATGAGGATACTTATAGGAGCTATAAACAAGTTTGCAAGGAAGCTAAGAGAGCTGTTACGGATGTTAAGCTGGGAGCTTATGATGATTTGTGTGCTAGATTAAATAGTAAAGATGGAGAGAAGAACATTTATAAACTCGTCAAGCTAAGAGAAAAGAAAACTAGGACTTCTCTTAGTTAAACGTATAAAAGGAATGATTCGAGGGTGTTGGTGAAAGATGAGGAGATCAAGGATAGATGGAAAATGTATTTCGAGAAGCTTTTGAATGAGAAACACTTAAGACAGCTTTGGCGAGGAGGGATTTTGTAGCCCTGGTGAGAGTCTAGAATACGAAATCTATTGTCGTATACAAAAGTCTGAAGTGGCCAATGCTTTGAAGCAGATGAGACCAGGTAAGGCCTTAGGGCCATATGGTATTTCTATTGAAGTGTGGAAAATCCTAGGTGCAATGGGGGTGTCTTGGTTGACAAAGTTATTCAACAAGATTATTATAGGAAGATGACTGACGAGTGGAGGAGAAACACCTTAGTACCTATATTTAAGAATAAAGGGGATATTCAAAGTTGTGACAACTATAGAGGAATTAAGTTGATGAGCCATAAAATGAAGTTGTGGGGAAGAGTTATTAAGCATCGCTCGAGAATGGTGACAACGGTGTCGGAGAAGCAAATTTCAATTTGTGCTGGGGAGATCGACCATGGAACCAATTTATTTGTTAAGAAGGTTGGTAGAAAAGTATAGGGAGAAGAAGAGAGATCTCAATATGATTTTTATGGACTTATAAAAAGCCTATGATGGGTTGCCCAGGGATATCATATGGTGGGTTTTGGAGCAAAAGAAAGTGACAAAAGGATATATCGATATGGTTAAAGACATGTATGAAGTTGTTGTCACTACTATGCGTCCACTACTATTAGATGTCCACTACTATTAGATCACCAGTAGGGAAAACAAGTGAATTTTCAATTACAATAGGGTTACACCAAGGGTTAGCTTTGAGCCTTTACCTTTTTGCCTTAGTTATGGATGTGCTAACTAGACATATTCAGGATGATATTCCATGGTGTATGTTGTTTGCAGATGATATTGTCTTAGTGGATAAAATTGCAATGGGGTTAAGGCTAAATTAGAAATTTGGAGAGAAGCATTAGAGTCCAAAGGGTTTAGGATAAGTAGGAGTAAAATTGAGTATATGCACCGTAAGTTTAGCAACAATAGAAGTGACCAGACATAAAAAGTGAGGATTCGGGATCAAGAAATAGCCAAAGTGAGCATTTAAGATATTCAGGTTCAATTTATATCAAGGGTGGAGAGATTACGGACGATATAACTCATAGGATCCAAGTTGGGTGGCTTAAGTGGAGAGCCACTTCTAGTGTATTGTGTGATCGAAAGATACCTTACAAATTGAAAGGAAATATTTTGCAGAATTACTTTTCGACCAGCAATGCTGTATGGGACATAGTGTTGGCATATCAAGAAGCAACAAGTGAGCACGATGAGTGTAGCTAAAATGAAGATGTTGAGGTGAATGTGTGGTAAGACTAGGAGGGATAGAATTGGAATCACAACTATTCCTGAGATAGTAGGAGTTGTACCTCTATAGGATAAGTTGAGAGAAAATAGATTAAGATAGTTTGGACATATTTACCGTAGACCTGCAGTAGTCAATAAGAGTGACATGATAGTGGTGGATAGTCAGGCTTGGGGAAGAGGAAGATCTAAACTGTTTTTGGATACACCGTGATATGGAGAGACTTGGGCTTACTAAATTAAGTGAAGAGGTAACCCTAGACAAAGCTTAATGAAAAACAGGATTATTGTAGCCGACCCCAATTGATTGGGACACAAGACCCGTTTGGTTTGGTTAAAGTTAAAAGTGGGACCCACCCACATGATCTCTCTCTCTCTCTCTCTCTCTCTCTCTCTCAACCATTCCCCATTGGTACAAATGGTACTGAAATTGAGATGGGGTTTTTTATGTAAAGAAGTTTACTAAATCATTTCCAGACTGTTATGTCAATGGTGAACTGACTTGCTTGTGCCATACTCCTTTTTCTTGTTTCCACATTTGTATCATTTGTGTTGTGTCTGTGCACTGCATTTGTTTCTATGCTACGGCACCCTACATTGCATGATTTCCTTTGGAATTGACTTGTATTTGTTTTGGCATGATAATTTCTCTATCTTCAAAGTTTTATCTTAAACCTTTCATTTTGATATCCCAGCAGTCAGCTGGTTCAACTGCTTACAAGTTCAGTTGAGGTTCTATTGCATGACAATAGTCTATTGTCTATTTTTGTGTCTATGTTTTGTTTTTGTTTTTTTGCGGGCGAGAAGCTGCCCAGGTGGGTGTATGTGTAGTTTCTCATTCTGCAGCTGGAGTCATGTAATGCCAGTTGGTTTACAAAGTATATGCTCTCTGAAGCCCTTTCCCCTGTGATTGTTCAATTTACAGATATATGGAAACACATCAAGGGACCTTCCCTAAGACCACACACGTACAAAGCAACGTGGGAGGATCATGGTACACTGTCAAAGGAATTCTGACCTACCTAAAGGAAAAAATGGTGGGAAATCCTCAACTCCAGATTCACTCTACCAGTGAAACATCAGATTCTACAGTTGATGTAACAGCTACAGAGGTCACTACAGCTCAAAAAAGTGAAACTACTAGTGAACTCGTTGAGGTCAAAAGTACAGTGATGAATTCTGAACTTAATAATGACAACACATTGCCAAGTTCAACATCCGGCATGTCAAGGGAGTTCTCATCTGAGAACATGATTAATGTACCAGATTTTGAGAGTTTCCAAGCACACAGTAACTCTGATAACACTGAAACTGCTAAACTTGAGACTATAGTTCAATCATCAACATCCTTGCCGAATTTTGGCAATAATGAGAAGAATTGTACCAATTCAACCTCTCACATGCTGGAAGAATCTTCTTCAGCGGACTCTGTCATTCTAGAAGCTTCCAATGAATATGTTCGTGGACGCCAAAACAATCAACCTGAAACTGAAAAGATGACTTCTGCAAGCCCAACCCCGAATGTGAGCTCTGAGGTGGGTGGAAAGCATTCTGTACCATTTGGTGGGCCTCAAAAGACAATGGGGATAGCAGATCTTTTAACAAGGACAGGGGAGATGACTGGTGAAAGGAATGATAGTGTGACACCCAGTAGTCCTGACTTTTTAAATGAAGCAATGGGAAGAGGTGAAGAAAAAGGTTGCGATATATCGGGTTTAATGGACTGCATTAAGGAGATGCCTGAAAGGAAATCAAATCCTAGATCCCACAACAGTACTACATCCAATAAGAATGATCAAACGAGCAGTAAAAGTGCAATTAAAGGGCTGCAACGTGAGGCTAATTCCCCAAGGTCTGACAATAGGGGAAGAAATAGTCCAATGCATGGCCGCACTATGGTTAAGGAGACCAGCAGCTTCAAGGGAAGTGAGGGTAATATACATGAAGGTTCTCTGTTCGAATTATTTTTTGATACAAATCCCATGAGGAAGGATAGTAAAGGAAGTGGTGCAGATATTGCTGCCCTTGATTCCATAAAGTCAAAATCAAGCCAGGAAATTCTGTTTCCAACGAGCAAACATGACTTCAAAAAGACTTGGAATGCACTTCTGGCTGAAAAAGAAGCTGATGCCAACAAAGTGTTGGTGAGATTCTTGCATGTATCGGTCAAAAGGAGTGACATAGAGACACTATTCAATCATTGTGGGTGCATTACAAGGATTGATTTTCATTCTAAAGGAGGCTTATTCAAAATTGCATGCATTTACTTTGAGGTATGTGTGTATTTACCTGCATTTCAGTTGTAGAACTTATGTCCCCTTTGTTTATTGTCTAATTGGTCTCAAGTTAACATTTATAGTGGTCAATGAAAATTGGGTGATATCTCAAAAGGACAGAAAGGACTTTAGGGGTGAATTCCATTAATACCCTGGCCACATGGGTGGCATAGAATACATGTCTTTACAATGAATGACAGCTCAATGAAAATTTTTGTGGGTGATATCTGCATTAGAGGTATAGGACTACGGTTATTCACTTCAACCTTTTGTAACCGTTGATGTTGGTTTAATGCAGACGAAAGAAGGGATGCAGAATGCTCTTAAAAAAACTGGTCTGATACTGAGAAATACAAATCTCATTGTTGAAGCAGCTCATTCTAAGGATAACATCCCCAGAAAAACTTTAATTCCTAACCTGACTGGTAATCCTGAGGTTCCGGCCTCATTAGTGAAGAATCCAACCCGAACGGTGATGATCAGACAGCTGACTGCTGACATAAACTCTCGTGACATTGAAGAAGCTCTTGCCTTCTGTGGAAGCAAAATATCTGGTTTTTTCTTTGGTTCATCAAGTTCTGTTGCTTATGTGGAATTAGCGGTGAGTACTCTTTATTTTCGTCTCCTTTCTCTTTTTTTGCAGTTATTCTGACTTTAATATCATATTCAATGCTGGCATTAGTATTTCTGCTTAGACTAGCTTTCTAACTTACTAGTTTGTGGGGTAGGCATTACAAAACCTAATCCAGTTCCTAAGCTAATGCGAGAGAACTGAGTAATTTTGTGTTGATTACATGAAGCAATTATGTAGTCACTTGAGCTTTGTGAGTAGTGAGTAGTTCTTGAATTTGCTTCTAAATGTGCAAGGAGAAGTTTGGACGTCTTTATTTGTTGCTTCACTCATTTACGTGTGTTTGTCACAGACAGAAGAGGCCAAACAAAGGGCACTTGAAAGGAACTCGATTTTCGTATCAGGAAAGCTGTTACGAATCTTCAGAATAGATGCACCAAGAACAACTGTAGTTAGGATTTCAAACCTTTGCTATCCGGAAGTACAAAATAAATTTGAAGGCATATGTGGGTCTTACGGGCGGGTGAAGCATGTAGTTGTGAGATCCAAGGGCATTGTGGATGTACATTTCAATATTACCGAGTGGCCAAACATGTTGAGGATTCTTAACGGGTGAGTAATGCATGTTTTCTTAAGAATTTTAGGAAATATTTTTAGCACTCCCTTTTGTATGACCACACTCCTTTGTTTTTGTCTTTACTTGACTGAATTAACAATATTGCATTGCTTTTGCAATTATTTGTATTTGGAGCTAAAAAATGAATGGTAATTTCACAATTCGCGTAGCAAAAAGAGTGGTTGCACAAAAGGCAAGTGTTGAAGTCGTTTTCATTTTCTTTCCTCCTGCATTAGACTTCTAATTTTGCTTGTGTTTCCATATTTAGATTGAATGGATTGCAAGTTTACAATAGCCAATGGATAGCTCAACCAGCACCTGTCTTCCCTCCGGAGGTTCTTCATGTTCTTTGGAATCACCCAGATGAAAGAAGGAATCTGAAAACACAGATTCACAGATCATTGCAAAAGCTTGTAGAGTATCCTACTGCTCATCAAGTTGGGTTAGCTTCCATGGCAAATGAATACTATGGCACATCCTGTGAATGAATGAACTTTTACGAACTTTGATTCCATTAATTAACATCACTTGTTTTGAATGGAATGGTCTCTGCCCAGTTTTGGATATGTTCCTCTGTAGAGAATTATATGTGTGATTAAGCTAATTGAAGATGAGGTTCTCCTGAGGTTCGCTTTCGGTAAAAGATTGTTCACTTTTGGTTGTAGAAGATGAAATTGTTCACTCCTGGTTCCCTTGATTTGTAATTGTAATCACTGCAGAGTGGCCTGCTAAATCCACAAGGCCAAGGATCCTGTCCGTAAAGTCTTTCCATCTGTCGTAATTCACTCTCAACATGCGCAAGAAATCTCGAAATACAAATTTTGGTGTTAAGGACAGAGATAGCCAGAGCCGTCTATGTCTGGATCTATGTCTTGACTACATGTCCGAAGCTTCCTTCATATATTTAGTGCAACCTGAGAGTGCATTGTACATGGACAGAAATTCAAGATAAATTCAAGATACAAGATCCCAGGTCTATCCACGATTTGGCGTTTCGCTTTTGTAAACAAACGATGATGACAGTTAGTTGAAGTGCTGGCTTCAAGGGTGTTTGTATAGCCATGCTCATGGGTCTATTTTGTCTAATTTTGCATTTACCGGACTCGAGTTGTCTGGTGTATTTTGGCTCAACCCAGCCCACTGGTAAACATTGCATATTTCCTTGCTAACAGCCAGGTTTACGGTAAAACAAGTTGGTTCCGAAGTGACAGTAGAGACAATTTTAACAAACCTCAAACCAGAGAAATGCAATGCAAGCTCAATCTAAATGGGTAACAAGATTATTATTTTTTGGTACTTCAGAAAATCGGGTAACAAGATATTGATGTGGATACTTCTGTTCAGTTCTTTCACCAAGCTTAATTCCTAAACCTAATCCGTTCAAAAGGACAATGAAAATCATAACACAGCCCAAATAATGATTCAACATTTATGCCATTCGTCAAGAGACGTGCTTATTACCATCAGCAAAATCAATCATGATGTATGCACCATCTCTTAATCGCCAACAAAAGACAGTGAAACTAACACAAAAAAGGACCGCACAAGAAATTTTCCAGAGAACAAATTTGATTCTGGAGTCTCATACAACATCTGAACTTCTTCTTTTTTTATCCGAACCTGAACTTATCCCTAAAAGAAACTAACATCAAACTCCCAACCAACAAGCAAAAAGAAAAAAGATTAAAAAAAAACACTCCCAACCAGGATAACTTGCAAAAATTCATAACAAAATTGCTGTTGCATATAAAATAATGCTCAGGATGCATTCTGCTTTTTAAGCTTGGCAAGCTCTTGTCGGATCAGTCCACCCCTCTGCATATTCAAACTTTTCAAGTCTTATTAGCTAGTTCAAAATGTAAGAAGGTTTAGCTAATCAGATAGAAATATAGACCTTGAAAAGGTTATTGGGAAATATGTTTAGACCAACTAACCTTGATTTTTGCCAACATAAGCTTGAACCTATCAAAATCATTGAGAGCTGCCCTTCTTTTCTGCACAATCAGCTTTCTGCCCCAGGAGCTGTTCTCCCACTTGTTCTTAACATCTGCCATTACCGGAATACAGTTAAATCTGACAAAAACACTAAACAGAAGGCAAAGGAGCTTCAAAATCTTATTCAGCTTTCTTTACCTCCAGCCTCCATCGCTGCAATCAGCGTCTTCTTCTTTGGGGCCCTTTTGATGTCAATTGTGATGTCAGTTAGAGAGAGCCTCTTGAAATTCATTTGGCATCTCACCATGTCAGGGGCATCCACAAGAGCCTGCATTAATATTTCATAAAAACTCCCAAGTAAGATGGATAGTTGACAACCAAGAAGCACGGATAAAGATACGAGACACGAACACAACACCTGGGTAACTTATTCCTCTAAAAAGGAGCACACGGGCAGGTTTGGGTACGTTGAATTATATTTTAATAACATAACATACTTATGTCTAGATATGACCATAAGCTTACGTTTACGTACACAAGAAAAAAAAAAAACTCGAGAAATCCTTGATTTTCATAAAAGTACAATTATTAATCTAATAATGATATTTCTCGATCTTGTTTACAATACTGATAAGCCAAATTTCAAATTTAGGTAAGCTCATGTTACTAAGAAGTTTCAACTTCCTATTAATTTTTGTAGCCATAGGTCCATAGTAGACATCTAAGAAGAGTCGGACACATTGCGAAAAGATTGTCTTGACATGTGTCCAATTAACATTTTTATTTCTAACTATAGACACGAAAGAAAGTATCAGACGTGTTCAAGAAATCCGAGAAGTGTTGACGTCCAACACATGACGGAGTCCAGACACGAACGCCTCACGTTCTTTCAAGTGTCAGTGTTTCACAGGTTCCAAAGGCAAGTGCAAAAGTTTGAAGCTAGAACAGAGGCCTAGGGAAATTGAACGAGAACCAAGATGCTATCACCGTGATTTTTCTTTGGCTCAACACCAGAATTATAGCCACAAATAGTAATCAAACTTTCACTCCATTGTGGGCAGTGCTGTAGGGCAGTTTGGGCCCACCACAAGGCCCACTTCGATTACCAAACCATTCCATTTTTAGCTCCACATACTAAAATCATCTATGAAAACAATCAGATTAGCCAAATAATCCTAGCCACGGGATTTTTTAGATCATAATTGCCATCCACTTTTTGGACTAATGTGACATAATCATGGCTACAAATATCACGCCAATCTTCATTGTTTCCACAAAAAAAAATGATCTACACGCGTGCAGAAGACAAAGTAGCTAGATCATTGAAATGGGCTTTGTGATGGGCCCAAACAATCCGAAAGCAACACCATCCAGGATTCCAGTCCATGCATTGGACTGGAAAGAAGCTGGACTAAGATTGAATTCCTATTAATGGCATATAAAGAAGCATTGCTACTTAATTAACAACTATAAACGAGCTAAGACTTATCATGCCTACTTTCAAATAAGATCTCATTTTAGGGCTGATAAAGAAATTTTTTATATCATGTCTACACCACCCAAGTAAAAAAGCTGCAAGCTCCCATGGTTCTACTACGGAATCATACCTAAAATTGCTCCCCAAATCTGGCAAGTCGGCTTTTGCAGATATTGATGGATGTTACTGCATAGTTGCAACTAATAAACTAAAAAACAGGTGGTGATAGTGCAACAACTCTGCTGCGACAATTAAATAAATATTTGTGTGCCCCAATTGACTGGATCCATTATCAACTTATAGATTCTTCCATAAGCTAAAACCACAAAATATAACAGAATGATGTAATAACTGAAGGGTTCAAAAAAAAAAAAAAATCTAGGGTCCGGTTTGATATATGTTGATATCAAATAAATGAATTTGACACTATTCTTCAATAAGAACCGCTCAAATATAAATTCTATAGCTTTTCTACCTCTAATTCATCTCCATTCTAGTTTCACAAGCTACCTTATCTAAGCCTGCTAAGGCCCGTTGGCGGGCGAAGAAGGGAGGAAGATAAGGGCCTTGGGGGATTAGTTAATGCGGGCCCACTCCTATCCGGAGTTTGGCTCCCCCCTTTGGACCTGGACTGCTTCTCCAGCACATAAGCTAAAACCCCTGCAAAGGGTCTAAGCAAAACCCACCCCAGCCCCATCATTAGTTCATCCGGGTAGGCGTATAAGTATTTACCAGTGTAGCCCTCAAACCTCTTCAAACTCTTTTCGTATTCTCATCACAACAATTGCATAAGGGAAACTATGAGAATTCCCACATTATTTCTTTATACACCCACTCTTAGCCATACATTTCA
Source organism: Rhododendron simsii (assembly GCA_014282245.1). NCBI lineage: Eukaryota > Viridiplantae > Streptophyta > Magnoliopsida > Ericales > Ericaceae > Rhododendron > Rhododendron simsii. Next base: position 29,379,569 of record CM024956.1, on the reverse strand, counting down.
ACTACCAAACAAATCCCTTATCAGTAATCCCTCCTTCTCAACTAATTCTCCCTTATGGCATATCCACCTCTTATCCGCTTCTTCCTCATCAAAAAACCTTATCCGCCCGCCAAAAGAATCCTCATATTTTTGTTCAAATTTTGGCACCTAAATAGTTGAACCCACTCAATTAAGCTTCTAATAATACATAGCTTGCTTGAGTTTTTTTCTTCACAATATTTGGAGAAAATGAAACCTAAAATACAATAACTACAATATTTACTGTATTTTTTAATCCAAACGGGGCCTAAATCATTTAAGTTATCCAATTAAGCTTCCATGAGAAAAATACATAGCTTACTGGGACTCTGGGAGATGCTGTGGTATCCTCCCTCTTGTCCAGGGATACCGAAACCCTATAACGTAGCCACTTGAAGGCATTTCATTTTTAATATGTTTAAATTCACTTTTTTACGGTGTCTCCCTGTCATAATGCTAACCACATTAAAGCATAACATTAATCATTCGAAGGCATATTCATAAGAGGGGTGTCCCTAGCTTGCTAGAGTTGATCACTAGAAGTGCAAAACAAACAAAAGAGAAACATTAGATTACTCGGTTCTGGTCGATGACGTCAACAATGACGACAAGCTTCCCGTATTCGTTGCCGTAGTTCACCAGGGCAACCCTCCCGACCTCCACGTAACGCTTGAACGGCTGAACAAAAAAAAAATCAAATCAATTAACAACCAAATACATAGATTGGAGAGAGAGAGAGAGAGTCACCATTTTGGGCTAGGGTTTTTCCGACGTAGAACCTGGGAGGCGGGTGGAGTAGGAATGGAGAGAGGAAATGGGCGAGGAGAACTACTAGGGTTTTTGAGAAAAATTTGAAGGGGGTTTCTCAACCGTCCGATCTAGGACTAGTAGTTCGTATAATTATTAGAGAAAATGATGGCTAATAACGTGTTTTAATAATTAATATTTGCTAAGAATATTTTTAACATTAATAAATATTTTTAATTTATCTTTACGGGTATTATTTATCAAACCTGACCGTCATTTTTCCTAATTATAAAGAGGTGATTCGAGGAGTTGTCGGGTTTGGGGTTTGGAGATGACTGTGGTATAATGCCCACAAGAGGACCCGGGTTGCAGTGGGCTAAGTTGCATAATTAGAAGGTGGTGCACGGCAACGCAAGCGTAAAAGAGTCTTTCGAAAATATCTTAAACTTTCTTACTATAATTTGCAAGAGCTGGATTGAGAGCTCGATCATAGAATGAGTATTTAGAGCACGAGCATTCAGAGCACGAGCGAAAAGTCCTATTAAAAAATTACTACTAGACGAAGTGAGGGCCGTTCTAGTTTCTAAAAAAAAGAACTTTTAGAAAAGGAAGATGATTTCAAGCTTAAAAATTACGTATTTACGCAAATAATTTTTCTACCAATATGGATCTTGTTTGATAGATCTCATTGAGATTTTTTAAACGGTGTAAAAAAAATTTAAAAATTATTTTCATTTTTATTTTCATTATATTTGAGTTTGAAATTACCTTATTTATTAAAAAAAAGATTTAAAAAGAAAGTGGAACGGCACCTTAAAGGCAGTGAAGTAGAAAAAAAAAAGTGAGTATGTAAGAATTTAAACTCTCTTTGTGATTAAATTAATTACTATGCTTTTTGTGAAATCATTTTAAATAACTAACCGAATTTTTGTGCGTTTATCCTCTTGTTTTTGTCTTCTTCTAGGGGAAAAAATGGAGTAGGTGCCTTGCACCATTGTCATGTTATGGAGTTTAGATTCGAAGGATAAAAAGTTGGAAGAAAAAAGTGTACAAATAGAAAAGTAATTTAAGAAATATTAAAATGCATGAAAGATATTCATGAAAATGTAAATAAGAGAGACATTGAATTTGAACCGTTCATTTCTATGTCAAATACACTTTCATAAATATCTTTTTTGTACCGTATCAATCCTCTTTAAAAAATTCGCTTTCATTAATAAATGACGCCAATGCGAACAAATGAATAATTATTTGTATGTTTTGTGGAAAGAGAATATATTGTTTTGTTGAGGAACTTATTCTTTTGTCAATTATACATGAAAACTAATTATTCAAGGAAAATGCAAAACCAAATTTGAACCAAAATTCAAATATGAGTAAAAATGACTCAAAAACAGCTATATTCCTTTACCCCCAGGACTAGAATACAACTTTCAGTCAGGGTGTTAGGGAGCCTTTTTTTTTTTTTTACTTTTTACTGTATATATCTTTTGGATTAATATTTTTGTTTTTTGGATTATAGCCAAAATGGATTATAAATTTCTAGAGTGCTTAGGTGATACTACATCCAAAATGCATTTTGTAACCAGAGTAGTGTTAGAGATATATGTGCAAAATTCCTATTATAGGCTTTTTATATTAATCAAAATTTAAAAAATTAAAAATAATTGTAGTAACTCAAAAAAGCTCATCTCCCCCTGCTCCCAACTTTGTTTTGTTATCTTTCATTTTCAAAAAGCATTTTTCAAAAAATTCTCCCTAGATTCTCCCTAGATTCCCCCTACTTCTAATATTTCTCTCTCTACTTATTACCCCTACTATTTTTCAAAAAAAAATTTAAATACTAAACCAAACACAGAAAAAACTGAAAAAAAGGGTGGACTCATTTTTAGAATAGAAAAATATTGGAGGAAAAAAAAAAAACGAGGAGCTGAAACACTACACAAAGCTCCTCGACTGAGAGAGAGAGAGAGAGAGAGAGAGAGAGAGAGAGAGAGGATGGCAATACCTAGAGCTTGTAATTGCCGGAAAGGTACTAGTGCTCTTCTCTCTCTGATTACAAAACCTCTTTGTGTTTCTTTCCCATTGGGACTCTACTTCTCTTTCATTCTCACTCCCAGCCTACAAGCCCTAATTTGACGACCCAGCCTAGCATTTTAGCTTTGCCCAGAAATCAACCCAATTTGGGACCCAATGATGTTCAAGATGCTCTAGAGTTGCTCAATCGGATGGCCCAAGTATGACCTTTTCCTCCCATTTCTCGAATCAATACACTCTTAGGAACCATTGCGAAAAAGGGTGATTACACCACTACTCTATGTCATTTGGAGAAGTTACAGTTTCTAGGCATACGGGTAAATCTCTTTACCGTAAACATTGCAATTAACTGCTATTGCCGCCTGAATCGAGTTGATTTTGGTTTCTCACTTTTAGGTGGCCTCTTCAAACGCGGTTGTACGCCTAGCGTAAGTACCTTCAACACTCTATTGAATGGACTTATTTTGCAAGATAAAACTGCTGAAGCTATGGAGTTATTTAAGAAATTAGTGAGGAATAGAGACATTGAGCCTAACGTGGTTATGTATGGAACAATTATTAATGGGTTTTGCAAAACGTGCAACACTGCTGCCGCTATTAGGTTGCTCAGGCTAATGAAAGAGAGAGGTTCTAATCCTGACACCATGGCATATAACATGATCCTTGACAGTCTTTGCAAGGATAGGATGGTCGACGACGCTGTGCGGCTCTTTATAGAAATGAAGGACAGAGGTATTATTGTAGATGTGGTTACTTTTAACTGTTTGATTGATGGCCTTTGTAGTTTAGGCAAATGGAAGGAGGCTACAAGATTGTTTGGAGAGATGCTGAATTTTGGCATTTATCCAAATGTGCGTACATTCAATGTGTTGGTGGATGCACTTTCCAAGGAAGGGAAGGCGAAGGAAGCAGAGGAGGTACTTGAAGCCATGATAGGAAGAGGTGTGGATCCTAATGTTGTCACATACAGTAGTTTAATGGATGGATATTGTTTGCAAGGCCAAATGGATGACGCAGTGAGAGTGTTCAATACCTTGGTGGAGAGGGGCGTTCAGCCAAATATTTTTTGCTATGGCATTTTGATCCACGGATATTGCAAGAAGATGAAAATAGACGAGGCTATGCATCTCTTTAGAGAAATACCTCAAAGGGGGTTAAAGCCTACTGTTGAAACTTTTAGCACTATGTTACAGGGCTTGTTTCGGGTTGGTAGATGTGCAGCCGCTCACAGACTTTTTGATGAAATGCAAGTTGTGGGTGTGATTCCAAGTATTCAAACCTTTGGTATCTTGCTGGATGGCCTTTGCAAAAATGGTCATATTGCTAAGGCATTGTCCTTGTTTCACACTATGGAAAGCAACGGGTTGAATCTTAATGTTGTTATTTACAATATTCTCATTGATGCATTATGCAAGGATAAAAAGACGGACCATGCAAGGAATCTTTTCAATAAAATTTCTTCCAATAGATTGTATCCTGATGTCAAGATATACAATATCATGATACGAGGTTTTTGTTATAAAGGACTACTGGGTGAAGCTAAACTGTTTTTTTGCTGAAATGGAACAAAATGGTTGCTTTCCAAATGGTGGCACTTTCAATGTTATTATCCGAGGATTTCTTGCTAGGCAGAAGTATTCTGAGGCCTTGGTATTCCTTAAGGAAATGGTTGCAAAGGGTTTTTCAGCAGATGCATCTACAGTTTCCTGTGTTGTGAATCTAATGTCAACTGAAGGACAAGATCCTGCTCTCCAGGAATTGATAAAGTGGTTCATGCAAAATAATTAATAGGGAATGCAAGAGATAGAATTAGTCATTTGGCTACAAAGGTAAATCTACTTCTATACTGGGTAGTACAGCTTATGAAACTTGTTCAAATGGTAACATATTGTGTCATAATATATTTTTGCAGTATGATCTTGTAAAGGGTGAGTGAGTTACTATCAAATTTAATTCCAATGTGCCTAAAATTGATGTACATCGTCCATTCTCGATTAATACTTTTTTCATTTTCTTTTTGATAGTTGTCATATGCAATTCTGTATAGTATGTCCAAAATCTTTTATTCTATTAAGTCTTTGGAGAAGGCTCAAGGAGACATAGTTATGTTGCCCTTTGGAACGTTTTCCAATGTGTATTGCAAGTGGAGGGACTCGGTTTGGCCAGCTTGTATTCAACTTCTTTCTTTGGTGTAACATATTAAATGGTTGTACAAGAAAGGGAAAAAGTAATGATCTTTAAGTATAGTTGTGTATCTACACTTGATGCATATCTAGTAGTAACACGAGCTGATTTGGATAGAGATTGAAACCAAGTTCTCATCTCTGATTATCTGAACAACCGTAGGCTGCTTCAAAAGGAATATGTTGTTTAAGTGAGTCCCTAGCTTGTTAAGCCATCCCAAACAATTGAGCTCCATAAAATCAACTTTAATATAATTAGTTGATAGAATTCCCAAAATTGTATGTTGAAGATTAAGAAATATCATTGTTAGGTATTTATTATTGGTATTGGTGCCCTTATAAATGTTGTTTGGAGTCCAGCTGGTTAAGTAAATACACTTGTATCTTCTTTACCGAATTTTTCTTCTCATGTTTATACCTCACCTATTGGGCCAGCTTCATGAACCCATTTTGCCATTCCTAGATGGATCCACTTGGGAGATAATTGAGGTCCCGTGGTGGATTACGTTCGTTCTTACTTGTGGCTAGTTTGACTTGGAATTGGTTTTTATATTTCGTGGTAGATCCAAGAATATTGCTTTGTGACTTGATATCCTGTTAGATGTAATGTTTTGTTTGGTTTTTTGTTTTTGTAGAGAAGTGCCACTGCAGTACTGTGTACTAGAAAGAAACTAAATTGCACATCAGAGGATGGAGGACAATGCAGGCTTATGGCACATCATTCTCGAGTGAGTGAGTAGTACATTCCCTAGACTCTACCCTTTGTATGACTTTCTAAATGCTTTCCTTTGCTTATTTATGAGCCCCCTCTCTTGCTTAAGTGGTACCTGCTCATATTCTTAGCATAAACCATATGGATTATGAAATTGATGTATGCTGTCCATCCTGAATACCTCATTGTTACTCTTCTCCTTCGCCTCAATATTATGGATGTCTGTAAACATCAAGTAGCATCTCAACTCTTTCTCCTTGCTCTCCTTAGATTTGGGATGCAAACTTGAGTTCAATACTCTTCTTTGACTAAAACTTCGGCTGGAACCATTGGATGGAAAAGAATTGAATTGTATGGCCAAATATTGAAGTGGAGAAAGGTTTGTATGAATTTATTCTCAATTCTCTTGATCTCTATATTTAGTGGACACATTATTTTTGAAATTTGATGACATCTCATCTCATACACTATAATTGTGATTCTAAATGTGGTGCCATTTCATGCACATGGGATTTTACTCCTCTTTCATCTTTTCATGACTTGTTGCTACCTTTCTGGAAAACTGTTGGTCAGTGGTCACAGTAGACTATTTTATTCTTGTTGAGTTGTTTCTAAGTCTCTTTGCTCTATTGAAATTGACATGTTGCAGATTATAGTATATCCTTTTGATGTTCTGTCTAGTGGTATGGCCATGTCCTTGGGATTTTGTTATAAAACTCAATGTCGATTTCTTTCTTTATGCGCAATGGGAGTATCATATACAATTATTGCCTCATTACTCCTTTGTTTTTTTGTTAGTTTTTGAGAAGTAAAATTCATAGATATACATGGTGTCCCCACATTGTTTTCCCTTATTAATGTTTTCAGAAGGTTCAAGGGGGCAAATCTTATTTCTGGTATTTATCATGCTTTAGACATTTAGTCTGCCACATTTATAGCAATTTAATGGGCATGTAGATTGACATGTATCTTTTGCAGTTTACTGTACAGTAATATTCTAGATGCTTCACAAAGTTAAAGATTGAAGAGAGGCCCTTCTGAGAATGGTGAGGGCATTTGTTAAAGCGCCCAGATACTTACCATGGTGATTAGTCTGTCAGATTCTGTAAGTAGTTTGAAGGCTATATCAACTTCTAAAGTTTTACTTACAATAATTGATGATTCAGTGTCCTTTAGAACGGCCCACTGGAAGCCGGTGAAGTATTTTTTTTTTTACTGCAGGTGTTGTGAAAATGGAAGTGAATGGTGTCACTTATAACCCTGTTATTCAGGCTGTGTAGCTTTCAATCTTTACACGGTCGAACACATGTTTTTGAAGGTGGACTTGGTTTTTGTTAGTAGTATATTCTTTCTATTAATGCTGGAACTGTACTTTCTGTTATCTGAGTATAGCGCAACGGGATATGGAAATGCGTAGCATTTCTCTTCAAATGGTTGTAAATTTTCTTAAATGCCTTTAAAGCTCAAATGTTGCTGAAGCTTTAGCTCTCCGAAATGACGTTTTTTCCTTAGTTGCTTATGGGCTGGAGTAAGCTGATTTTCATATCAAACGCTTTGCTTCTGCAATTGGAATTTCCAAATAGGAATTCAGACATCGTTGAAAACTGGAATATAGACAGGAGGTTGTTGTATGCTAGTAGATTACTCTGCTTTTGTTCTGAAGGTATTTTAGGTATGATTCAGATGCTCTTTAAGTTTTGCAAAAAACCAAACCGGTTTAGTTTTGAATTTTCGATCCATTTCGGATCTACATAGATGACCTAAACCACTGATTTCTTAGAGCTCATCAAGAAGTTAAATTATTCCGAAAAAATTTTGTTAATCATACACCAATGCAAATGATTTTGGAACAAATTCTATAGCGAAAAAATACACTTGACAAACTGGGTTGGAATTTAGTTGTTCCTAGATAAATATGTCCAATTACTTACACATGTTTAACGCAAATCTTAGCATGATTTAACATCTCAACGAGCTTTACAATGTTAAACAGTTTTGATGATCGAGTCCGGGATGAACCCGAAATTAGACTTGTTTTTGTCAAAATTAACTACATAGGATATGCTCTCTGTTAGCACCTTGATTTCCAAGGCTTGCTAAGCTTGGCTAGCGGTGGCACCTTGCACCCTAGCCAACCGGTGGAAACAAAGGCATGAGGCAGACATGTCTTTACAAGATGACCCGATGGTGTCGGTTGGTGTCGGCACTGGTCCCTTAGACAAGTGGCAGTCGTGATGCACGTGAAGGCCCGATGATATCGAGGCAGGGATGCAAAATGGGAAGCAGGCTTGTGGGACAAGGCAATCGAGGAAAACGGCTAAGTATTGGGAAGCTGGGGTTGGATCACGAGATTGGCCAGGCAGCCTTGAGTTGGCTCGGGCAAAACGGTTATTGACGGTTAACAGCATTCTGCACATGTTGCTGGGAGCATGGGACAGGTGTCCAAGGCAGGAAACGGGCTGCTTATAATGCTGGCAGCATGGGACAGGTGTCAGAGGCAGAAACGGGCAGTTATCGGCAGTTACAGCCAGGCAGTTTCAGGATTCAATGTGCTGGCAGATTCTGGCAAAGCCAGCACAGCCCTAGGGCAGTTGGGGGTGTCAACTGCAAGATCATGGGTTGGCCCCATGATCTCATGTACTTAGTGGCCACGTTTTATTGATTGTAGCCTTATATAGGCACTGCATTTTCGAGTCTAAGGCAGAGGGGATGTTCTGCCTAGTACTCTAAGTATTTTCCTTGTATTGTTGGTGCAATAAAAGGTTGGGACGGGTTCCTGTAAATTGTGGGCGTGCTAGACATTCATTCAAACTCGTGTGTGTGTGTTTTACTTCATTGGCTGAGACCAAGTCTTGGTGGAAACTTGGTGCCATCACGGGCAGAATTTGTAGGCAAAATATAGCCCCGTGACACTCTCTATGGTGAAGATAAGTTTGGCAGTCGACTGTTTGGATTTTGGTGACACGGAGCTGCCTGGCCTCGGTACTCTAGGACTAACACGGGATCTACTGCGGTCTCATTAGGAAGGACTTGATCGTTGTTGGTCAAACTCGAGTTGGAATGTGGTATGATACCACGACTCTTTTGTTTACCACCTACGTACCCTGCTCTCATTCGGATTATTGCCCCATTCTCTTATCCAAACTTTAGCTTAACCAGCAGCGGGGAATTTGCACACTGCTTGATCAATAATCTCTTCACCTCAAATAACAGCATTTCGCCTTCGCCTTGAAGAAGGCGAAATGGACTTGGATTTCGAAATTGCCTTGTACCCCGAGAATCCAGCATTTCGTTTGGGTTCTTCACTGACAATATATAGCCATCCTCGGAAGAGTAAGGACAGTATTCTTGTGGGTGAGGTTCCCCATGTGTGGAGATTTGTTGAACTCAACACGAACGGTTCAATTAAATTTTATTAGCCCGGATAGAGCTTCCGCCGGAGGTACTATTGATAAGCCCATTCAATTAAGTGGGAGATCTCCATATCTATCTTTACATTCCATCGTATTATTAAATACCCGAGATGAGATGTTAGCGTTTCGTTCGTTTGATTTGTTTTGAATGCACTTTACTTATCAGAGAGAGAGAGAGAGGATATCCTATTCACTGTCAAGGTACTATATCCAATTTCCCCTCATAGTATTGAATTTAATTTATACATTTAAAAAGTATAATAATACAATGTTGAGAGCACCGTAGTTTCACCGATAAGATCACAAGTCTTGGGGCATTTGAAAATTAAATAACTTTGGGCATTGAGTATGTGAGTCACACCGTTGTCGTGTTTTGCATTTATTAAGATTAGTAGGAGGAAAAATATGTGAAAAAATAAAAATAAAAGAGACAACATTGCATTATTATACTTTTTAAATGTATAAATTTTGATCAAAACTAGTAATGTTTTGAATAAAGATAAAAATAAGTCAAAAATGTAATTTTTTTTTTTACTTATTTTTGTCTTTTTTTAAAAAATTATGAGTTTTGATCAATATTTTTTCAATTTCTTTCGCCGAGACGAATCAATAAGTTACAAAATTTTGATCCAAAACTAGCTAATACGATTATTTTTTTTTTTTTTGTATACAGATAAAAATACTACTAAGAAGTTACTGTATTTGACTTTTAAGCCAAATCCAACCAACCAAACTAACGGCATTTCAAAGAATCCCCCAAAAGGTGAACCGAAACGTTGAACCCAAATCGATCCTCAACAGAGAGAGAGAGAGAGAGATGGCAAAGATTGGTGCTTTTGCAACAATCGGAGGGGATGGTACTCATCGAAAAGGTGCTACTGCTCTTCTCTCTCCCATTAAACCCTCTTTGTGTTTCTCTACCATTGGGACTCTACTTCTCTTTCATTCTCACTCTCAACCTAACAAGAAAACTTTGCAGAGAAAGCAACCCAATGATGTTCAAGATGCTCTAGAGTTGTTCAACCATTGAGAAAACTTTTCCTCCCATTTCTCGAATCAATAAACTCTTAGGAACCATTGCGAAAATGGGTGATTACACCGGCCACTACTCTATGTCATTTGGGGAAGTTGCAGTAACTAGGCATACGGGTAGATCTCTTTACCGTAAACATTGCAATTAACTGTTTTGCCGTCTGAATCGAGTTGATTTTGGTTTCTCACTTTTAGGTGGCCTCTTCAATCGCGGTTGTATGCCTAGCGTAAGTACCTTCACCACTCTATTAAATGGACTTATTTTGCAAGATAAAACTGTTGAAGCTATGGAGTTATTTAAGAAATTAGTGAGGAATAGAGACATGGAGCCTGACATGGTTATGTATGGAACGATTATTAATAGGCTTTGCAAAATGGGAAACAATGTTGCAGCTATTACGTTGCTCAGGATAATGGAAGAGGAAAGTTGTAAACCTAACACGATGTCATATAATATGATCATTGACAGCCTCTGCAAGGATGGAATGGTCGACAATGCTGTGAGGCTCCTTTCAGAAATTATCGAAAAAGGTATTCATGTAGATGTGGTAACTTATAGCTCTTTAATTCATGGCCTTTGTAATTTTGGCAAGTGGAAGGAGGCTAAAAGAATGTTGAGAGAGATGTTGAATGTTGGCATTTATTCAGATGTCCATACATTTAGTATGTTTGTGGATGCACATTCCATGGAAGGGAAGGCGAAGAAAGCAGAGGAGGTACTTCAAGTGATGATTGAAAGAGGCGTGGACCCTAATGTAGTCACATACAATAGTTTAATGAATGGATATTATTTGCAAGACCAAATGAATAAAGCAATGAGAGTGTTCAATAAAATGGTGTGTGTGTGTGTGTGTGTGCGGGGGGGGGGGGGGGGGGGGGGGGGGGGGGGGGGGGGGGGGGGGGTACTATTTTGATCAATGGATATTGCAAGAAGATGAAAATAGACGAGGCTATGCACGTCTTTAGAGGAATATCTCAAAGGGGGTTAAAACCTGATGTTGAAACTTTTAACACTGTGTTACAGAGCTTGTTTCGGGTTGGTAGATGTGCAGCCGCTCACAGACTTTTTGATGAAATGCAAGTTGCGGGTGTAATTCTGAATACTCTAACCTTTGGTATCTTGCTGGATGGCCTTTGCAAAAATGGTCATATTGCCAAGGCATTGTCCTTTTTTTTTTGCTAAGGCGTTGTCCTTGTTTCACACTATGGAAAGCAATGGGTTGAGTCTTGTAGTTATTTACTGCACAATATTCTCATTGATGCATTATGCAAGGATAAAAAGATAGATACTTCAGATGGGTTAGTAGATGAATATGTGACGGATATTTGAAATTTCCAGCCATAAAATATTGGATATCTTAAAGAGTTATTTTAAATTTGCAGAAAATTTTCAAATTTTTTTTCCACAAAAATATATTCTTCTCGTTTTGTGTTGTTAGCAATATTTTTGGAACGCAGCGAATATTAATTGTCTGTAACTTGTTCTGTATCTGTAAAATGTAAACTGTAAACAGAAAAAACATTTTATAAAGTCTATCACACATCCTAACAGGTTTTAAGCTCCCCTAGAGATCTTATAAAGACATGAACATCACAAATTCAGGAGAAGGGGAAATCAACTAGGTAGAAAATCAATTGAGAAGCATACAGCCCTCTTCTTCTCGTAGCACTGCAGAACACCCTGCCAGTTTCTTCTCACTTCAAGCTGAAACCCGAGAATTTCCGGTATTTACCATTGCTTCAGTTTGGTTATGGAAACTTAACATCTTGTTTAAAGCATTAACGTAAGCTCGGACGCTGGAGACAACTATATCCATTTCTGCCTCAGTTCCACTGCCACCAAAGAAGAGGAATAAATCATTTGAAGATAACTTTCTAAATATAAGAACTGCAAAATGTATTAAGGTGCAAAATAATATATTACCCGATGTGTTTGTCCCGATTAAAGCATCGGATTGGACTATAAATCCAACTAGAGCACAAATCATGTGTTTGGCAGTTTGGTTGCAACTTTTTCGACCCGGATTAGGTCGTCCAAGAATAGTTATCGTATCAGATTCTATATTGCTTCACTAATGGTCCTTTTTTTTATTTGGGTGAACCGGCTCCACTGTTAGTCCAGCCAAACAAATAGGGCCACAAGATTTTGTTAATGAACATGTACAGCTAGAAAGTTAGAGAGCCTTATGTAATGGTATGATCCAAGCACGTGAATTCATAGGGTGAACAAAGAGAAATGCTGAGTTTAAGAAAACTAAATTTTAAGCAATTGTCACACCTAAATGTACGATGGGAAGTTTCTCCACCGAAGTGTGTAGATGTATGGTTGTTCAACCCACGAATTAGAACTCGTGTAGTGGCAATTGTATCAATGCCTTCTGTTACAGCATTCAAGGAGTACTCAAGAAGGATTACACGTTCCTGCACATAGGCGGAAAGAGGAGTCATTACAAACAATTTTCCATGCTGAAAGATTACGGTATCACCTATAAGTGAATGTCCAGGAAAAATGACCAAGAGTGAAAGAGAAGACATTTAAGTTTCAAAAAACGAATATTTGAAAAACAATGGATGAGGATCGTACCCATACGATTTTGCACTTCTTGAAAAATCTAATCTGTTTCATTATTCTAAGTGGCTATTCTATTCTACGTAATCAAGTGGCTTCCCTTAACAAGTACACCACTGAGAGATCACCTCACATAACACAAATGAACGAAACTTTGTCGTAACAAATGTAGTCATAGACTAACATCCGTACATTTTATCCGAGGATATGTTAACTCATTTAAAAGCAGTCCTGGACCAAGACAAATACCCATGACCGAGGCTAAAAATTAGGCAGCAGAACAATACGAACCTAGAGGTCCCCTAGTTCTAACAATGACTCTGCTTAGTCATAAATTGATAGGACGTTCAGAAGGTTACATATTCCACTTTCTCTAGAACACGTTAGACATAAACAAAGTGACTGGAAGAGTTCATATAGTATTCTCGGCATAAACAAAATTATGCCCAAACAATCAATATTGTTTGGTTGACTTTGTCATCATCAACCTAACAATATTGTTCTGATAAAAAAAAATTATGGCCAACCAAGAATCCATTTGAAATTATTTGCATATTCCAAAACAGTTGCTTCCTTTTAACTGCCATTTCTACTCTAATCCATTACCTGATCACGAACGTAAATTATGTTCCCATCCCTTCTTATTCAGCTTGAATGCAGTACAAATACTAATCATAACTTCCTACGAAATATTGAAAGTGCATACTATGTGTAATTAAGTACAGTTGAAAGTCTGGCATTTAACCTTTGTCGTCCCAACATACTCAACTGCTGATGGTTTTTAGTCTCATAAAAAAATGGCAGCATGTACAGAGATAGTAAGAGATTCTTATCTCTGTGCACCAGACAATCATAAACAGCCTGGAAGAGCCCAACATAATCCGAGCCAGAGAACCCAAGATGGCCAGAACATCAAATATAAATTTCATAGGTTATGTTTCAAGAGGTTGATCCTTGAGTGGTTGAGGTAAGGAAACAAATACAAAAAGGTTGGTGCAGGCGAGTAAGGATAAGCAGGTGGAAAATTGAATTCCGTACGCTACACGGAAAAAATTGCAATTTGCCCTCCTCGACCTTTCTAAAGTATACAGGTGGCATCAGGGACTAATTTTACCCACCAAAGCTTATGGACCAGTAATAGACTGCTGGAATCGCCCCTTCTTGGCCTTTCAAGCTAGAGGCAGATTGAAAGGGGTATCTTGTCAATATGATGGCATGATTGCAAATGAGAAACATATCATGGAAAATTTATCCTAGCAGGCAGTCATGAGATACATCTGGATACAAAATTTCCACCCTATCTTACACATGCATAAGTACCATGGGGCAAGCTAAAATTTACCTCCCTAAGGCTTGGGTCAATTGCCTTCGCCTCCCTGTGATCTAAGGATAGCCAACTTAGCGCCCATGTGGTTTTGGAGATTTTCGCAACTCTCTCTCTCTCTCTCTCTCTCTCTCTCTCCGCACAACAACAGGAAAAAAAAAAATTCTAATAGCAGATCTTGATCAGAATCTTTAAGGCAAACCAAATGATCCATGATGTTTCCCTCTTGTGAAGTAAGACATGCCTTTAAATCTTTAAATTTATGTCAAACGAGGGCATTATGGTCCATTCAATCACTTGCAAATTGCAATCCCCCACCACCATCGGGGACCTGAAAATGGTCAGGTGAAGTGCGTGCGACCGTTCTCCACCAAAACGAAATGGATCATTGCAAAACGAATTAACCTATTTGACATAATGAAACCAGATGATGAACAAGAAGTAAATCATGTTACGACTTGTACGTGGACATGGAGGGACTGAATTAACAATTTAACACATCATTCTAGTTCAAAGGATGGATAAAAGATATCAGACCAGAGATATGTGCATCTCGGTATAAGGAAAAGGTATTTATCCTCATACCACCGTCCAAATGGGGGAAGAGAAGCTCAAGCTACCTAAAGAGGAGAGTGCATCTCGTGCAAGTGTCTTTCTCTATACAATCGAAAAGGAATATTATGGGGCTTCAAACCTTAACAATGTGATCAATAGCCTTATAAGCAGAATCAACAGGCCCAGTTCCATTTGCGCATGCAATATGCTCTTCCCCATTAGCATCAATGAGTCTAACGGTGGCCATCGGAAGATCAAGAGTTCCACAGGTAACCTGCTTGCCAGATCATCTCCAGTTAGCAGTTAGATCCTTGGCTTAATTGAATAAAAATGAAAAGTTGAGAGTCTACGCGTACTTGCACATCTCCAAGCTTCCAAACCACTTGTGGCTGAAAAACTACATCGGACACCAGTGCTATCAGATCATCATCAGTAATACTCTGATAAAATAATCAGATTTAAAATTAAACGTCTTATCAAAAGAATAGTGATATAAATAACCAAAGAATAAGATTATCAACCTTAGCAAATATTTACTCTTGTGCTTCACAACCATATTGAGACAAATAGAATTTGTGCTTAGTTAAATCTAGGGACGTAAAGTAGGTGGTACTGATGCCATGTCCACAAAGCTCACGACACACCCACAGGTACACAACTCTCAAAGAGAGGCAGACAAGTGTCTGACGTCCAAATTCAAAACAGGAAAGTGTCTGCTACTTATTGCTGCAAATGGTAAATTTTTTTGATGGTATCAGACATCATATGTTTTAGGAAATAGAAAACTGACTCCTTCCATCGTCTTTGCAGCATGTTCTGAAGGAATATGAGATGCCTACACGTGTTGGATAATTTTTTTTCTTTGGACAACCTTGGTTAGTGCAGTTGATTGAACATGTAGTAACTTCAATCACGAATATCATCAAGATCATGTAGAGTCCAAAAAAATGACAAGATGATTCAGGTCAGGTTGTGACCATGTTCTTTTGATATTCTGAATCGGAGAGGTGAATACTTCTCGATCCAACCCCCAAAAGAATCAGAAATAGTTTTTCACATCCTGCTCCTAAAATTCCACTTTTGCCAAAAATGTTCCTCCAAAATGACTCCAGTTGCCCTCGCTTCTTCCCACCCAATGTTTGTATGTAATCGATTCAACAATGTCGACCAGCACGGGAGTGCTCCTCTCTTACCTTTTTCTTTTCTGCTACAGCTTTGAAACGCCAAAAGAGATCATCAAGGTCCTTACTGTCAATGTCATAACCAAACTGAGGAAGTAGAGCAGAACTATTAATCCCGGGCATCGAAGACAAGAATTCCATCTAACACTTTGAAGAACATGAGATTGCAGCCTACCTCTATAAGTTGAGATCTTAAAGCATGGCGTCCGCTGAACCCAAATCATTTTGCAGAAAACATGTTAACGTTACTCATAAAGTTAATAGAACAAAAAACCAGAGAGAGAGAGAGAGCAGAGGGCTTAGGATAAGGAAACAAATAGAAACCCATGTTTCATCTGTAACCCACTAATGTCTCTGTGATCCCCAAATAATAAGGCCCATTCAGAGACCCAAATCACAAATCCCCCAATTTTGATTTTTGTGTTAGGGCGATCGCTTATGGAGATTAAAACAATGTTGGCCAACCGGGAAAAATGGTGGTGGCGGAGAAGGAGCAAGAGGAGGGAAAGCAGTGGCGCAGTGATCAAAATAGATTTGTTGTTAGGTACATGGGGGCAAAGTTATCAATCCCGTACCGGCCAGCATACCGTTTTCTACTGAAACGGTATTTTAATACTATTTTTGTATTATGTGTACAAATTAAAGCCGAGCTAACATGCATACATATAGAACTGAATTATTATATCGAGCATAATAAAATTTTATTAAATGAAAAATATTGGACAAAATATTAGAATTCAGAATTACTTATATATTCACACAAATTACTAGAAACATTATGCAAATGTTGTTTGGGTTCTTATGTAATAAATTGTAGTTGCGATGTGTAATCCAAGACAATTCTTACGTTTCCCAAGCTCTGGACAAGAGGGTTTTTGTTGGAGACCTGCTTTTCCCCCCTCCCCTGACAACCCACCCCCCCTGACCCCACATCCGAATTCCACATTTACCCCCTCCGGCGCCAACCCACCCCCCTCCCTTCTTTCTTTCTTTCCTTCCAGATTTCCATAAATTTTTTTTTTCTCTTTATTTCTTTTTTTTTTTTCCAGTTTGAAATTATTTCCTTTTTAATTTTCAATTATTTTCTTTATTTGTTTCTTTTCTCATTTACCTCTCTTCTTTTTTTTTTGATTAACTAAAATTCTAGTTTCAATTAAAATTGACTTTATACTTAATAAATTTATATTATTTTAATTAGTTAATTAATTTATCTTAACAATGAATTCTGGTTGGTGGTAAATTTCGGTATATAATCGCGACTATTTATGGGAGATGCTCTCCCCACTACGAACATCATTCTTAAATGACCAACTATTTGAAATTGAAAAGTTGTAGTCATTTATTTTTCCGTCTCGAATTTTTCACTGCGACGTTGCTAAAAAATTGTGTGCGCACAGTCTGTGAGGAAAGCTTAAGTAACCATGCTACTAATCAAACTATTATTTCTTACATTTAAAATATTGTTCTTTCTTTCTTACACAATAGGTTCAAGTCTAATTCTACATTTTGTAAAGTAATTGAGAGAAAAAAAAAAGTGTTTCAATTGATCTTGTTTATCCGCCTGTTTTTTTTCCCTTTTTTGTCTTTTATAGATTAAAAAATATAGTTACAAAAATAAGTGTTCCAATTTTCAATCCGTTTGAACCGGTGCAAAGTTGTTATTTTTCTGATCATTTCATCCTAAATAGTCATAATAAATTTTTGACTCCAATGCCTTTCAATGGACACCCTAACAGAGTCTTGAAACTAAATAATAAGTCTTAGAGTGTTTGTTGAAAGGCCTTAAACCAAAAAATTCATTATGACCATTTAAAATAAAATAATAATAAAAACGATCTTTGCTCTGATTTAACTGAATTAAAAATTAAAGCACTTAATTCTTGAATTATATTTTTAAATATACAAAGGGTGTATTTATAGAAATTAAATAAATAAGATATAAGTAATTAAATAAAAAAATAAATTAAAACGTAGGGAGATCCGGGGCTCTGCTGCCCAAAGGGCACAGTAGCCCCTGCAAAGCCCCTAAAACATTGCCGTTTTAGTTATAAAAAAAAATTGAAACCAGCTATTCGCAATCCTATGGAGTAGAAACGTAATTATGAGAGCTCTATAGACAAAATTTGATTATGTCTCTTTAGAATAATATGATCAAAATAATAAGATCTTCACATCGTTCAAATGAATTAAAAATTGAAGCACTTAATTTTTTAACCATATTTTTGAATATATAAACGGTCTCAAAAAATTAAGTGATCAAATTTTCACTCCATTTGAATCGGTGCAAAGATCTTGTCAATATAATCAGAATAATAAGATCTTTGTACCGATTTAAACGGAGTGAAAATTTGAGCACTTAATTTTTTGAGAGCGTTTATATATTAAAAAATATAGTTAAAAAATTAATTACTTCAATTTTTAATTCATTTGAACGGGTGTGCAGATATTTTTATTCTAATCATATTATTCTAAAGAGACATAATCAAATTTTGTCTTTAGGACTCTCATAATTACGTTTCTGCTTTATAGGATTGCAAATTGATGATTTTAATTTTTTTTTTTTTTAACTGAAACGGCAAGGGCTGTGGGGAGGGGAAGTGGGGGGGTTTGTAATCTGGGGGGGTGTTGGGGAGCCGGGGTTAATCCGGGAAAAGTGTAGAAAAAGTGCTGTGGGGTCGGGGGGTGGGGGTGTCAGGGGAGGGGGGAATAGCAATTTACTTTTGGTGTCCTTTTTCGTACCGTTAGATTAGGATCTAAGGGCCAGCTGGTACCTAGTCTGATTCCTACCATTTACTAGGGGCTGCAGCCCGGGAAAAAAATAAAAACCAAGTGTAATTTTGTACCGTCCGGAACACCGAAAAATGTCCGAAACAGCCCGGTATCGTCCGGTACATCCGGTATTGGCCGGAACAGTCCGGTATTTTAACCGGAACGGATATCTAGTCTTTGTGTTCCGTTTAAGCTCCGGTACAGTACGTACCGCCGGTATGGAACGGATTTCACAACTTTGTATGGGGGTAAATTGAACAGTATATTAAAAATAGGTATATGTATACTCAGATTTGTATATATGTATGTAATTGTATAAATTCCATGGTTTAGTGCTGTCTTCTTATACTGAAATCAAGCTTTATCTTTCTTTTTCTTTTTTTTAATTCTCAATCTCATAAAAGGCATGTGTATTAAACCTTCCATTAGTTGCAGAAATGATATCAGTACATACAAAAATCTGAACTAGCACGTACAAATCTCCTTTTGGGCTTGTTTTGGATCTCAATAAAATGATCGGAGCCGTTCATTTTGTTTAGAATACTTTGCTTATGATCCTTGCAAAAAATAAGTTCAATCTGATATCGGTAAGGGCGTTTACAAATCATCCAACTTTACTTTAGAATTCATGGGCATGAATTCTGGTACAAAGTTGGACGATTTGTAAACGCCATCACCGATACCGAATTGAGCTTATTTTTGACAAGAATTGTAAACAAATTATTTTAAACAAAATAAATGATTCCGATCATTTTTTTGACACCCGAAATAGATCCAAAAAGAGGTTTGTACAAGCTAGTACAAACATTAAATTTGTACCAGTAGCACCACTACATTAGTTGTGAGGCAGTTTATTCCAAAACCATGAGGAGGCAAGTTGTTCATTTGCAAATGTTACGAAGGTGAAGTGTCAAAGAGGCAAACCACGGAGAGGTAATCCCCATTTTCCCCAAAAAATTATGCATATTGTTTCGTATCTGTATCCAATGGATGAAATAACCCAATCAAAGATAACTTGGACATATGAGAGTACATTGAATGCTAAGAAGCTTCACACATAAGACACAGAAAAATACCACACAATTTGGCATGGCATACCTGAGCTTTCCAAGGACAATGCCAGACTTATTAGATCGGTGGAGACCAATATCTTCAGGAGACATAATTTCATATGTATTTTTATGTTTAAGCATCCCATCCTACAAATGGATAAGGATTAAAGCCAATTGCTTAGGCTTAGGCCTGGATTAATGACAGATAGAGAAATAAGCATGACAAACATTGGATACGGAAATGATATGAAGTTTTAACAGAAAAATCATGCCAAATTATGAACTGTTTATGGCAAAATAAATCAAGAAAATGAACAAACTCTAAAACAAACTTTACGAAAACCAAGTACTCCCTCCGTCCCAACTGGATTAAAAAACTAGTTATATCTTTAAAGTGTAATGAATTATATATCCAATATAGATCTATTTGATAGATCTTGATTTGTTCTATAATTCAATGTTTTCGAAATCACCTACAACATTATAAATTATAAGATATAATTAATTGAAAAGTTGCACGAACTCCAAAAAAATAACAAGTAAATTGAGACGGAGGGAGTACTAATAAAGTTTTTAACTCGACTTTGATTTTGGAGTCTTATATCAAGAATAGTCGTAAAATTTTCTCTAGGGTGCAAGAGATACGCGTCCATGTACGTGCCACATAGGTCAAGTCTATTAAAATACCACCAGAAGAGTGTTACAACCAGTCACGTTTGTAAAAAAAAAAAAAGGTATACAAGAAAAAATTATTAAATGAGGTACAAAAGCTAAGAACCTAAATGGCGAAGATGTCAATTGTTAGAAAGCAACTGCTTCCAGAACAGAAAGCACAAAATCAAGCAGCATTAAGTTATGCAAATGTGAACCATGACAATGAAACACGAGGTGCAAGTTAGAAATTTAAAGCTAATAAGATGGAAAAAGGGGAAATGACGGCCAATGACGTGTCTTGATAATTAATACACGTCAAAAACATTTTTAGTATTAACAAATGTTCTTAGCATGTACTTGGCGGGTATTAATTATCAAAACACGTCCTAAGCTGACATTTTCCATTGGAAAAATTTTCCAGAAATAACCAACCTGATGGATACCACTTTCATGTGCAAAAGCGTTTGCCCCAACAATGGCCTTGTGTGGTTGTACATGCAATCCACTAAACTCTTCAACCTAACAAAATTAAACTCTAATTAGCTATATTAAGGACTCAAGAGAAGCAACTTATCAAGTAGGAAATGATGCGAAAACGCAGGTCCTGAAACACTACCATCTTGCTTGACATAATGATTTGCTCTGTATTGATCCCTGTATAAAGTCCTCCTAACACTTGGTCGCCCCGACATTTCAGGGCCATAACAACCTATATCGAGGGGAAAATAACCTATTAATGGCTACAAAAATCAAAATGCCATAAGTCGCACTCTGCACAGATGACCCAAATGTCGTGTGCAACAGAGACACTCACCTCCTCCAATGAAGCATTACCCGCTCTCTCACCAATGCCGTTTATCGTTACTTCCACTTGTCTTGCGCCTGCACAAGCCCCCTGAAATTAGATGAACTAAGACGTGAGTAACTTGGTCAGTAGGGCCCTTAAATGAGTGTGAGGGGGAAAAAAAAAATTACATACCGCTAATGTGTTGGCGGTAGAAAGCCCAAGATCATTTTGGCAGTGAGTGGAAACAATTACATTTTCAATTCCTTCGGTGTTGGCTCTTATATCAGCAATCAATTGTCCGAACTCATTCGGCATAGTATACCCAACAGTATCAGGGATATTGAGAGTGGTAGCCCCAGCATTGATAACCTCTGCCAAAATCTGATAAAGAAACTCCCTGTCGGATCTGTTAAGAGCCAAAAGCAAAGGAGTGCTATGTTAACAAGAACACATCGGCAACAAATACCAGGCTGCGCGAAACTTGTTGTAAAACTTATGAGGAAGAAACTCGCAAAAGTCAAAACAATTAATCGTACATACTATGTTTAACACTATCAGATTAATACATTTTTTTTTCTTGAACGGCATTAATACATGTTTTTCAATAGTACTTGCATAATTCATTTTTGTGCTAGACATAAGGATGAGCAGGGCGGCCACTATAGAAACTGTAAGACCATGGACCAAACCTCAGCTTGTGTCCAGAACTTTTTCCTTTCGAATATATTCTCAACCCTTAAAACCCTCGAAAGCATGTTAAAGCTGACCAGCAAGGAAAATAACCTAGATAAAATCATGAAAAGAAGACTTCAAAGAACCACTTTGTGACATAAGGGCAAGGTGTTTTATCTAGTTTTAAGTAATCTAACAACTAAAGCAATTGTATGCAAAACCTACAAATCGGGCCTTGTTCTTTTGTTCGCGGACCAAAACTCAGCCTGTTCCAACTTGCAAGCACTTTTTGTCACAAGAAACTCTCAACCGTAAAAACCCAAGAAAGCATGATAAATCTGACCAGCAAGGAAATAAACCAGATACAATCCTGAAAACATGACTTCAAACTTCAAAGAACCCATGTGCGACAGAGGGGCAAGGCATTTCATCGAGGCTTAATAACAAAAAATCAAACCGTACAGAAAACTTACAACAGGGCCTAGTTCTTTTGTTCCTTCGGATTGTTCATTATTCGTTCGTCCATAATAGGGCTTTGTTTTAACAAACTAGAACAAGTAGCATATACAAATAGTTGGAGAGGAAAATCAATACTCTGGAGTACAACAGGAGACAAAAACTAAATTTAACCAACTGAATCACTAAACAACCACTATTCCTACAAGTTAGTTATACTCAAAATCAACAAACTTGACACAACTAGTTGAGGTCAGCTGCAAAGGGTTATAGTAACAAATACTCAATCTTGATCAAAGGGAAAGGATTGACAGGGAAATTATGTGTACATACTAAATCTAGTCTTTTCACTTCAGCATTTCCTTCATCTTTAACAATTCCTCCACTAATCCTTCACCCAAAGACGGCCTACGTACGTCACCTGAGATTCGAAACTACTTGTGGGATCCATGTCTTTTACCTTTTACTGGCCTTCTTTGCAAGACTTTTTATTCTTCAACTAAACAAAATTTCAACATTTTTGCCAATATTTGTCAAACTAACCCTCAAGAAAATAATACTATATTCTTACTTTGATACCTTATCCTGGGAAAAATTATAAAGTGCAAGAGCTAGCCTCAAGTGGGTCAACATCACCATCCAGATTCTTCACAACTTAAATCAACATGATGGAAATGGCACATCCAGTTACAACAGGGAAAGTATCAGATATTAAACCCCAAAACTCTATGCAACAATAAAATTAAGAGAGAAAGAGCATGAACTAACCTTCCAGCATCTTCAGGACTGAACTCAACATCATCACAACCCAAACTTCTCGCATAACTCACCATACTCCTTGCCTTCTCGATCACCTCCTCCTTGGTCTTCTTCAGCTTGTGTTTCATGTGAATCTCACTCGTCGCAATAAATGTGTGGATCCGCGGCCTCTTGGCATGCTTCACGGCCTCCCAAGACGCGTCTATATCCCTCTTATTGCACCGCGCCAGTCCGCAAATAACAGGCACATACCCATTCTCGTCCACCTCGTTACCCACCTCCTTCGCGATCATTTTGACAGCCTCCAGGTCGTCGTTGGAAGAGGCAGGAAATCCGGCCTCGATTATGTCGACCCCAAGCTTTGCCAGCTGTCGGGCAACGTCGAGCTTTTCCTTGCTGGTCATGGAGGCACCGGGGGACTGCTCGCCGTCACGGAGGGTGGTGTCAAACACGCGAACATATTGGGGGTCTGGAATCTGGTTGGGGATGTATAATGCAGGGCGGCGGTGTGTGTGGCGGGTGGCGGAGCAGAAGATGGTAGTGAATGGGGTTGAAGATTTTGTTGGGTGAATTGTGGGGGTTTTGGGGGTGGTGGTGGTGGTGCTTGTGGTGTAGTAGAGGAGGAGGCGAGCTGGGTGGGAGGTGCTGAGCTGAGATACAGGTATGAAACCAGGGCTTGTGAACAGAGATGCCATTGGGGACTGTCAAGACACGCCTCACCGTAATACAATTATGAAAAAGGTACTATAACAACTTATTAGGCTCTTTGTGCATGTTGGAAGAAGACCTTAATATTTTGCTGAAAAAGCTGATGGCGGTGCAGATTAAGGAAGGACTGAATTCTTAGCTGAAACGGGAGAATCACTCAGAGAGACATTAGCCAAAAGGACCGTTGAAGATTGAACTCTTTTTTATGGGCAAATTTCACTGACCTCCACTGGGGTTTCTTACCGGACTCTTTACCTCTCTCATTTGTAAAAACAATATACAAATATCATAACACTTTGTGTTCGTTTCACTTTGAGATTTTATCCTTATTTAAAAGGATTTACATTTGTTAATTTTCTTTCCAACTTTTGTGAATTATTGGTTAATCTCTATAAGAGGAATTGAAAAAGTAAAAAATTAAGACTTTTACCAAATATTTTGAGAAATTAAATTTTTTGGGTAAAAATAATAATTTTATACGCTTTTGATTTCTCTATTTGATACAAGCCAATAATCCAGCAAAATTTAACGCAAAACTTGCAAATACAAAAAAAAAAAATTTAAATATGAACAAAAATCAAAAATGCTAAAAATTCCACAAACAAACCCTGTAAAAACCAAAAAGCCTAAAAATTCCACCAACAAGCCCGTACCGTCCGTTGCCAATAGTTTGTGGGATTTTTAGGCTTTCGGTTTTTACAGGATTTGTTTGTGGAATTTTTAGGCTTTTTAGTTTTTCTTCATATTCGAATTTTTTCATGCAGACTTGTTAGTGGGATTTTTAGGCTTTTTAAATTTTGTTCATATTTGAATTTTTTTTGTATTTGTTAGTTTTGTGTTAAATTTTTGTGAATTATTGATTTGTCTCAAACAAGAGAAATCAAAAGAGTATAAAATTATTACTTTTACCCAAAATATTGAATTTCTCAAAATATTTGGTAAAAGTCTTAATTTTTTACTTTTTCAATTTCTCTTATCGAAACAAACCAATAATTCAAAAAAAATTGATAGAAAATTAACAAATGTGAATCCTTTTAAATAAGGACAAAATCTCAAAGTGAAACGAATACAAAGTGTTGTGATGTTTGTATTTTATATTTTATAAATAAGAGGGGTAAAAAGAGGGGTAAAGAGTCTGGTGTGAATAGTATAGGTATTGTAAAAAGTATAGTACAATGACATCACCTTTTCCATCCATTTTCTAACGTGTAGGTAACGGACCGGGGGGGGGGGGGGGGGGGGGGGGGGTGGTTCCTTGGTATTGTCAGGTAAAAGAGGGGAGGGCAGTGCCATTTCAGAAACCTCAGGGGAGGTCAGTGAAATTTGCCTCTTTTTTATTCTCAAGTTCAAGAAACAGAAAAGAGAGCTGAAGTATTTTTCCCTGAGTTTTTTTTTTCTTTTTATCCTTACACTATGCACATTTTCTCTACTTAGTCCATAAATTATCAATTTGACGATTTCATCTCCTCAACTATCATACCGTTACCTACCTAGTCCAATATGGAAGTTAGGAATTTGGACGAAAAATGCTATGTAAGGCCTGTTTGGGATATTGTAGAGAAGATAGTTGATTATGAGAGTTTTATAGATAAAAATTAATTATGACCCTTTAGGATAAAATGATTAGAAAAACAAGACCTTCACACCAGTTTCAACAGATTGAAAATTGAAGTACTTAATTTGCTGACCATATTTTTTAGTATACAGACCTACTAAAAAAAATTAAGTGCTCGAATTTTCAATCCGTTTAGAACGGTACGAAGATATTATTTTTTTATCATATTATTCCAAAGATTGATGATTAATTCTTATCTCTAGGGCTATCATAATTAAATATTTGATATCTATATAAAGAATTCAATCTTTAAAAAAAAAAAAAAAACATGTATGTATTAGTCTCTATAAAATGCCACGTAAGATTCTAATATATGAACCTTGTAAAAAAAATTAAGTACTCCAATTTCAATTTGTTTGAACCGATGCGGATATCTTATTTTTTTAATCATTTTATCATAAATGATCATAATTAATTTTTATCTCTAAGGCTTTCATAATCAAACATCTATTTCACAGGTTCCAAACAGGGCCTTATATAACATTTTCCATTCAAATTTCTAATTTCCCGTATCTATTGGACTAAGTAGATAACGATGTAATAGTTGAGAGAACAAAATCATCAAATTGATAGTTTAAGAACAAAGTAGAAAAAGGTGCATAATTTAGGGGATAAAAAGAAAAAGAAAAAAAAAACTCTTTTTCCCTCTACCTTTGACAACTTGAATTGCAGAAATCTAGGCCTGTTCAGTTGCCAGAAAAATACAGGAAATGATGGGAAAATCAATTTTCTCATAACTTTCCTAGTGTTCAGTTGGCAGGAAAATTCTAGGACTTACTAATTTAAGTTTTCCTGCAAGAATTACTTTCCTGCAAAAGTGATCCCGTAAAAAACACAGGATTTTGCATAGCGGGAACAGGAAAATGAGTGAATACTCACAAAATTTTCCCGAAAGTTTCTTTTTCCTGACAAATGAACAACTAAATCTTAATTTTTCTTGCAAATTTCTTTTATCAAATGAACACTCACAGGAAAATAATTTTCTTTTTCTTTTACTTCACCTCACTTCACTTTTTCTGAGAACCAATTTCCGACACAACTTTCTCGACAACTGAACGGAGCCCTAGCTTCACTTGTTCACAGTAAGAAACTGTACCATTGGAAATAGGAAGAGTTAATGAGCAGTGACTATATACACCATTTTGTCAAGCAGGATGAAAAAGTCGAAGCAACCAACAAACTAAAACTTGGTTATCTTTATACCCAAATTGGATCCTCTTCAACTGGTGGGACTGCAAGCAACCGCGTCATTACACCTATTTTCTGATACAAGATTGTTATTGGCTGCCAACTGAATAAAAACTGGGGAACTCTTGAGGGAAATATCATTGCATGTTCTCCTAGCAACTAAGAGCAACTCCACCCATTGGTGCCAAAACGGCGTTGCCCTAGTCATTTCTTGGCTTGCTACAGTGTCAAACGGCCAAAAAATGTAATATCGCTGCACTGATTTGGTGCCATTTTGGCACAATCTCAAATACAGGCCATTAAATTAAACCCATTTTATTTTTCAAATTCAATGGTTTGGATGATGAGGCAAGTCCGGCCATTGCCAAACTGAACGCCAAACTCTACACCAAGAATGGCATTGCCAAAACTCGGCATCGGGTTCGGGCTCAATGGTGGCATGCCGAATCTCAGCTTCGGCATGGGTTTTGCCTCAAGGGTGGGCTTTTGCTCTAACCTGTCCCATAACGATTTCCGCAACAATAAACACCTCAAAGTCTAGTAACCGAATGGTGGGAAAATTCTATAACCACAACCCTTCACACACCCACATTTACTTATGGGTCACGCACACTAGACTTATTAGTGCGTATGGGCCCCAACGTGAATTTGAGCTTGTGTAAAAGTATTTGTGGTACTTACCAAAAAAAAAAATAAGTGTTCGTGGTAAATTGCCGAATGGTTTAGCTCTGATTCTTCGTTTCGTATGGAATAAGGTGGGTTTCAGGTCTTAATTCTGGAATTATAATACTACCCGTGTATTATAATTTTCAAACCTGAATGCAAAATATTAAGAAGAAGAAGAAGAGGAGCAAACCTCAATGCAAAATTTTAAGAAGAAGGAGAAGAGCAAACCTAAATGCAAAATATTACTACTCCTTACTAGAAATCCTGCATTCTCCTAGTCTAGCAATATCTCCGTCGGAGTTAGGCCCCGTCCTGCTAAATAAGTTAACTGGCTTATTTTTTTGTCATTATTCAAAATTACATCGAAATCTAATTTTTTTTGAATAACGACAAAAATAAGCTGCCAATCTTTTAGTATTTATTCAAAAAAATTGGATTCTGATAATAATTTTTTATTTTTTAGATTCTTTTTTTTACTTTTTAAATTTCTTTCATCATGACGATACAATAATCTTAAAAAGATTAAAAAAATTAACAAATACAAAAAAAATTAAATAAAAACAAAAAATAAGCCAATTAACTTATTTAACCGAACAGAACCCTGGGATGGATGGATTTGAGAAACGAAGGGGACAGCGTACTACAGACTGCATGTTGGGCATGTGGTTGTGGCGGCGGATAGGACCCACAAACGTCAGTCCTCAAAACTACAAGGCACTTTTGCCTGATTAATTATGGGTAGTGATTTTCAACATCACTTCTTTGTTTTTTTAAATATCACTCTCCTCTGTGTCTAAATGAGATGATCATGATTTGTTTTGTGAGAGAAAAGAAGTGGCATTATCAAAAAGGGCAAAATCAATTCCCTTAATTATTTCCTGATTAATTATGCAGCCGAACAGGTGCAAAGCGGTTGATCGGGCCAGAATCTCGGCACCAATGGCTTAAATTAAAGTTGAGTACAATCGCATACAAATTTGAAACATTCATTGTTCGATTAAAATTTGAATCGTCAATTGCCAAAATGAACAGCCGCTTTGCACTATTTTACATGAACTTCCATTCATAATTAATTATACTGTGGGTGAGATTGTTGATTACGTTACTTTGTGGTTGATTATCAATCTGGATTATCATCTCGAATCCTTCTGGGCTCCATTTACGATTGGATAAGACTTTGTTTCTAGTTTATATGAGTTTTTGAAATTAAGACAGCAATCACCACTTGTTTTTATTACTAATCAAGAGTGCATTAATGCTCCTTTACTTTATTCCTGCAGACTCTAAAATAATCAAATGATCTCACTTATTAGTAGGAGTCATGTCGCTATCTTAGATCCACTCGTTAAATTCATTCAAACTTAACTCATTTTATGAGATGGGTCATAATGAGTTTTAATGCAATTTGATGCATCTCATATAAATCCTAAATGGGTGATTTAAATGGCTCAAATGGCTCAACGTATATAACCTAATAAGTTATTCAATATATATATATATTTTTGGTTTGATAGGACCTAATAAGTTATTTTCATTGATCAGAGTACAAGTTACTATCCACCCATCCACGCCACATAGCACACTTTAAAATTTAGTGAGTCCCACCAAACCCACTATTACCACAACTAAATTTACTAATGCAACACTAAAATTGCTATTGTCATGCTGGACGAAAAATTACTTATGCCACTGCCATAATTTACTAACGTCGCACCCCTTTTTTTCTCATCGATATGAATTTGATAGGTGATTGTTACTGTGAAATTTAATTGGGTTAACGTAAGGGTGGCCATTTACGAAGTTAAATGGTTTGGATCAATATTTTTGCACATAAGCACGATCCAACAAGAACCAAAAACATACGGGACGAATACAGATCGTACTCGACTGTTTTATTTTATGTGTCTATCCATGACACAACTCAACTATGACAGGACATGACACTGGACCTAGTCTTCACATAACCGTTTTATTTTATGTGTCATACTTGTTGGTGCTTTTTTATTTTGGGTAAATTTCACTTACCTCCCTTGAGGTCGACAACAACCACCTCTCAAGTTTTTTAAATTGCATTGTCCTTCCCTCAGGTTTCTTGGTCGACTACGACAAGGGCATACAGCCTTGGGTCAATATCGGAAATCCAAATATGGTAGATGCCTAGTGTTGATGCTTTGATAAGCTAGATCCATTAGGAACTCCTTGGTGCGTGTGATCAATTATGCCACTCAAGCAAAAGAAGAATATTTGAATATGAAATGTTGTTCTTTCCAACAAAAATAACACTTTAACCGGCTTCACAATTAGTCTCTCTTTTCTTAACCGACTTCAATATTAGTCCGGCGGCCTAACTCCGGCCAAACAAATATGGCAATAGGATTTTGTCAATGAGTATCCTAACAGCAATTGTTAACATCCTTGAATTGATTGTACATTCTCATGGTAGTGCATGTTGAACGTAACAACATGTACAACTATAGAAGAATATGTGATGGGTATTTGAAATTTCCTACCACAAAAGATTGGGCAAAAAGTCGAATATCTTAATGAGTTATTTTGAATTTGCAGAAAATTTTCAATTTTTTTTTTCCCGCAAAAATACATTCTTCTCGTTTTGTGTAGTTAGCAATATTTTTGGAACCGAAGGAAATATTAATTGTCCGTAACTTGTTCCATATCCGTAAAATGTAAACTGTAAACAGAAAAAACATTTTACAAAGTCTTATCACACATCCTAACAGGTTTTAAGCTCCCCAAGAGAACTTTTATAAAGACATGTAAATCACAAAGTCAGGAGAAGAAGGGGAAATCAACTCAGCAGAAAATCAAATTGAGAATCATACAGCCCTCTTCTTCTTGTAGCCCTGCAAAACACCTTGCCAGTTTCTTCTCTCTTCAAGCTGAAACCTGAGAATTTCTGGTATTTACCGTTGCTTCAGTTTGGTTATGGAAACTTAACATCTTGTTTAAAGCATTAACATAAGCTCGGACGCTGGAGACAACTATATCCATTCCTGCCCCGGTTCCACTGCCGCCAAAGAAGAGGAATAAATCATTTGAGGATAACGTTCTAAATATAAGAACTGCAAAATGTATTAAGGTGCAATAATATGTTACCAACTTAGCCGATGTGTTTGTCCTGATTAATGCATCGGATTGGACTATAAATCCAACTAGAGCACATATCATGTGTTTGGCAGTTTGGTTGCAACTTTTTCGACCAGGATTAGGTCGTTCAAGAATAGTTATCGTATCAGATTCTTTATTGCTTCACTATTGGTCCTTTTTTTTTTTTTGGTGAACCGGCTCCACTGTTAGTCCAGCCAAACAAATAGGGCCACAAGATTTTGTTAATGAGTACCTTAAGGGCACTTGTACATTCTCAGGATAGTGCATCTACAGCTGTCTAGAAACTTAGAGAGCCTTATGTAATGGTATGATCCAAGCACGTGAATTCATAGGGTGAACAAAGAGAAATGCCGAGTTTAAGAAAATTAAATTTTAAGCAATTGCCACACCTAAATGTACGATGGGAAGTTTCTCCACTGGAGTGTGTAGATGTATGGTTGTTCTCCCCACGAATTAGAACTCGTGTAGTGGCAATTGCATCAATGCCTTCTGTTACAGCATTCAAGGAGTACTCGAGAAGGATTACACGTTCCTGCACATAGGCGGAAAGAGGAGTCATTACAAACAATTTTCCATGCTGAAAGATTACAATATCACCTATAAGTGAATGTCCGGGAAAAATGTCCTAGAGTGTGAGAGAAGACATTTAAGTTGCAAAAACAAATATTTGAAAAACAATGAATGAGGATCGTACCCATACGATTTTGCACTTCTTGACAAATCTAATCTATTTCTTATTCTAAGTAATCTACATAATCAAGTGGCTTCCCTTAACAAGTACACCACTGAGAGATCACCTCACTACATTTTGTCGTAACAAATGCAATCAAAGAATACCATCTGTACATTTTATCCAAGGATATGTTAACTCATTTAAAAGCAGTCCTGGACCAAGAATTTACCCATGACTGAAGCTAAAAATAAGGCAGCAGCACAATACGAACCTAGAGGTTCCCTAGTTCTAACAATGACTCTGCTCAGTCATAAATTGATAGAACATTCAGAAGGTTACATATTCCACTTTCTCTAGAACACGTTAGACATGAACTAAGTGACCGGAAGAGTTCATACAGTACTCCCTGTATAAAGAAATTATGACCAAACAATCAACTATTGTTCGGTTGACTTTGTCTATCATCAACCGAACAATATTGTTTTGCTAAAAAAATTATGGCCAACCAAAAATCCATTTGAAATTTTTTGCATATTCCTAAATGGTTGCTTCCTTTTAACTGCTATTTCTACTCTAATCCATTACCTGATCACGAACATAGAAAGTGCATACGATGTGTAATTCAGTAAGTCCTTTCATAGTTTCATAACAATACTGGTGAAAGTCTGGCATTTAACACTTGTCATCCCAACATAATCAACTGCTGATGATTTTGTCTAGTAAAAAATGGCAGCATGTACAGAAATCATAAGAGATTCTTATCAGATAACAATCTAGTGAAACAATAGAGTTAACACATCAAGACAATCCTAAACAGCCCGGAAGAGTCCAACGTAATCCGAGACAGAGAGTCCAAGATGGCCAAATGGCCAGAACATCAAAAAACAATCTCATAGGTTATGTTTCAAGAGGTTGATCCTTGAGTGGTTGAGGTAAGGAAACAAATACAAAAGGTTTGCGAATGCAAGTGAGGATATCAGCAGGTGAAAAAATTGAGCTCTGTACACTGCAAGGGAAAAAAGCTGCAATTTGCCTTCCTCGACCTTTCAAAAGTATACAAGTGGCATCAGGGACTAATTTTACCCTCCAAAGCATATCGACCAGTAATAAACCGCTGGAATTGCCCCTTCTTGACCTTTTAAGCTAGAGGTGGATTGAAAGGGGTATCTTGTCAATATGATAGCATGATTGCAAATGAGAAACATATCGTGGAAAATTTAACCTAGCATGCAGTCAATTAGATACATCTGGATACCAAATTTCCACCCAATATTTATATATACATAAGTACCTGGGGCAAGCTGCAATTTACCTCCCTAAGGTTTGGGTCAATTACTCTAAGGATAGCCAACTTAGCACCCATGTGGTTTTGGACTTTTTTGCAACTGTAACTCCCTTTAAACAAAATCTCTCTCCGCACACACGCGCACACACACACACACACACACAAAATTATAGATTTTCCACTTGCAGATCTTGGTCAAATTCTTTAAGGGAAATCAAATGATCCCTGATGTTTCCCTCTTGTCAAGTAAGACACGCCTTGAATCTTTAAATTTACGTCAAATGAGGGCATTATGGTCCATTCAATCACTTGCAAATTGCAATCCCCCACCACCATCGGGGACCTGAAAATGGTCAAGTGAAGTGCATGTGATGTGACCATTCTCCACCAAAACGAAATGGATCATTGAAAAATGAATAATGAAACCAGATGACGAACAACAAGTCAATCATGTTATGATTTGTAAGTGGACATGGAGGGACTGAATTAACAATTTACCACATCCTAGTTCAAAGGATGGAGAAAGGATATCAGACCCAGAGATATAATCCTGCATCTCGGTGTAAGCAAAAGGTATTTATCCATACCACCCTCCAAATGGGAGAAGAGAAGGCCAAGCTGCCTAAAGAGGAGAGTGCATCTCATGCAAGTGTCTTTCCCTATTCAATTGAAAAGGAATATTATGGGGCAATAAACAAAAGTTCTGTTTCAAACCTTAACAATGTGATCAATAGCCTTATAAGCAGAATCAACAGGCCCAGTTCCATTTGCGCATGCAATATGCTCTTCCCCATTAGTATCAATGAGTCTAACTGTGGCCATCGGAAGATCAAGAGTTCCACAGGTAACCTGCTTGCCAGATCATCTCCAGTTAGCTGTTAGGTCCTCGGCTTAATTGAATATAAATGACTAACATGAAAAGTTGAGAGTCTGCGTACTTGCACATCTCCAAGCTTCCAAACCACTTGTGGCTGAAAAACTACATCGGACGCCAGTGCTATCAGATCATCATCAGTAATACTCTGATAAAAAAAAGATTTAAAATTAAGCGTCTTATCAAAAGAATAGTGATATAAATAACCAAAGAATAAGATTGTCAACCTTAGCAAATATTTACTCTTGTGCTTCACAACCATATTGAGACAAATAGAATTGGTGCTGAGTTAAATCTAGGTGCGTAAAGGGGAAAAATTCAAAATACCCCCCAACCTATACACCCAAATTCAATTAGACTCCCAACCTTTTAAAAACTTCAATTTTACTCCCAACGTTATATTCCGTTATCAAAATGCCCCCTTCCGTCCAAATTACTAACGGATTCCGTTAAAGGCTCCGTTAAATAGTATTTTGATCGAATTTCGATGATCCGAGCCGCTCAATGTGTTCAAAACATGATTTTAAGGGTACTCGCGAGATATCAGCAAAAAAAATGATCGGGAAGGGCTTCATCTGAATAGTTTTTTATTGAACCATTCAATAAAAAACTGTTCAGATGAAGCCTTTCCGATCATTTTTTTTTTCTGATTTCTCGCGAGTACCCTTAAAATCACATTCTAATCACATTGAGCGGCTCGGATCATCGAAATTCGATCGGAAAAGGGGAGGTACAAACCGAAGCAAAATTCGGACGTCCGTACTTGAATAAAATCGGGATCGATCCACATCTCCCCTTTTCCAATCGAATTTTGATGATCCGAGCCGCTCAATGTGTTTAAAACGTGATTTTAAGGGTACTTGCAAGAAATCAACAAAAAAAATGACCGGGAAGGGCTTCATCTGAACAATTTTTTATTGAATAGTTCAATAAAAAACTGTTCAGATGAAGCCCTTCCCGGTCATTTTTTTTGTTGATTTCTTAAAAGTACCCTTAAAATCACGTTTTAAACACATTGAGCGGCTCGGATCATCCAAATTCGATCAAAATACTATTTAACTGAGCCTTTAACGGAATCCATTAGTAATTTGGACGGAAGGGGCCATTTTGATAACGGAATATAACGTTGGGAGTAAAATTGAAGTTTTTAAAAGGTTGGGAGTCTAATTGAATTTGGGTGTATAGGTTGGGGGGTATTTTGAATTTTTCCCTGCGTAAAGTAGGCAGTACAGATGCCATGTCCACAAAGCTCACGACACACCCACAGATACACAACTCTTAAAGAGAGGCACACAAGTGTCTGACTTGCAAATTCAAAACAGGAAAGCATCTGCTTCATATTGCTGCAAATGGTAAATTTTTTTGATTGTCAGGCATCATATGTTTTAGGACATAGAAAACTGACTCCTTCCATAGTCTTTGCAGCATGTTATGAAGAATATGAGATCTCCGAAAGATGGACCCTTATCACAAGGCTCGATGCCTACACATGTTAGATAAATGTTTTTTTCTTTGGATAACCTTGGTTAGTACAGTTGAATGAACATGTAGCAACTTCAATCACGAATATCATCAAGATCATGTAAAGTACAAAAAAATGAATTCAGGTCAGGTTATGACCATGTTCTTTTGATATTCTGAATCGGAGAGGTAAATACTTCTCGATCCATCTCCCAAAAGAATCAGACATGATAGTTTTTCATAAACTGCTCCTCAATTCCATTTTTGCCAAAAATGATCCTCGAAAATGACTCCAGTTACCCCTGTTTCTTCTCACCCAATGTTTGTATGTAATCAATTCAACAATGTCGACCGGCATGGGAGTGCTCCTCTCTTACCTTTTTCTTTTCTGCTACAGCTTTGAAACGCCAAAAGAGATCATCAAGGTCCTTACTGTCAATGTCATAACCAAGCTGAGGAAGTAGTGCAGAACTATTAATCCCGGGCATCAAAGACAAGAATTCCATCTAACACTTTGAAGAACATGAGATTGCAGCCTACCTCTAAAAGTTGAGATCTTAAAGCATGGCGTCCGCTGAACCCAAATCATTTTGCAGAAAACATGTTAACGTTACTCATAAAGTAAATAGAACAAAAAACCAGACACAGAGAGAGAGAGAGAGAGAGAGAGAGAGAGAGAGTGAGGATTTCTAGCTAAGTTTCACTAATGAAGATAGAGCAGAGGGTTTAGAATAAGGAAACAAATAGAACCCCATGTTTCATCTGTAAACCCACTAATGTCTCTGCAATCCCCAAACAATAAGGCCCATTGAGAGACCCAAATCACAAATCCCCAAATTTTGATTTTTGTGTTAGGGAGGTCACTTATGGAGATTAAAACAATGTTGGCCAACCGGGAAAAATGGTGGCAGCGGAGACGGAGCAAGAGGAAAGAACGCAGTAGCGCAGTGATCAAAACAAAATTGTTGTTAGGTATATGGGGTAAATTGAACAGTACATTAAAAATAGGTATATTAATACTCAGATTTGTATATATGTATGTGTTTGTATAAACTCCATGGTTTAGTGTTGTCTTCTTATAGTGTTGTCTTCTTATAGTGTTGTCTTCTTATACTGAAATCAAGTATTATCTATTTTTTGTTTTAATTCTCAATCTCATAAAAGGCATGTGTATTAAACCTTCCATTAGTTGTGATGGTAGCACTTTACTCCAAAACCATGAGGAGGCAAGTTGGTCATTTGCAAATGTTAGGAAGGTGAAGTGTCAAAGCGGCAAACCACAGGGAGGTAATCCTCATTTTCCCCAAAAAATTATGCATATTGTTTCGTATCTGTATCCAATGGATGAAATAACCTAAACAAAGATAACTTGGACATATGAGAGTACATTGAATGCTAAGAAGTTTCACACAATTTGGCATGGCATACCTGAGCTTTCCAAGGACAATGCCAGACTTATTAGATCGGTGGAGACCAATATCTTCAGGAGATATAATTTCATATGTATTTTTATGTTTAAGCATCCCATCCTACAAATGTATAAGGATTAAAGCCAATTGCTTAGGCCTGTATTAATGGCAGATAGAGAAATAAGCATGACAAACATTGGATACGGAAATGATATGAAG
The DNA here is from genome assembly GCA_014282245.1 of Rhododendron simsii. Taxonomy (NCBI): domain Eukaryota; kingdom Viridiplantae; phylum Streptophyta; class Magnoliopsida; order Ericales; family Ericaceae; genus Rhododendron; species Rhododendron simsii. Next base: position 29,343,425 of record CM024956.1, on the reverse strand, counting down.
TTTTAACAGCAAATCATGCCAAATTATCAACTGTTTATGGCAAAATAAATCAAGATAATGAACAAACTCAAAAACCAACTTTACAAAAACCAAGAACCAAAAAAGTTTTTAATCGACTTTGATTTTGGAGTCTTATATCAAGAATAGTTGTGAAATTTTCTCTAGGGGTGCAAGAGATACGCATCCATGTACGTGCTACATAGGTCAAATCTATTAAAATACCACTGAAAGAGTGTTGTGACTGGTCACATTTGTAAAAAAAGGTACACAAGAAAAAATTATTAAATGAGACACAAAAGCTAAGAACCTAAATGGTGAAGATGTCAATTGTTAGAAACCAACTGCTTCTAGAACAGAAAGCACAAAATCAAGCAGCATTAAGTTATGCAAATGTAAACCATGACAATGAAACATGAGGTGCAAGTTAGAAATTCCAAGCTAATAAGATGGAAAAATGTTCAAGAAATAACCAACCTGATGGATACCACTTTCATGTGCAAAAGCGTTTGCCCCAACAATGGCCTTGTGTGGTTGTACATGCAATCCACTAAACTCTTCAACCTAACCAAGTTAAACTATAATTAGCTATATTAAGGACTTAAGAGAGGCAACTAATCAAGGAGGAAATCATGCGAAGACTTGGAAAACACAGGTCCTGAAACACTACCATCTTGCTTGACATAATGATGTGCTCTGTATTGATCCCTGTATAAAGTCCTCCTAACACTTGGTCGCCACGACATTTTAGGGCCATAACAACCTATATCGAGGGAAAAATAACCTATTAATGGCTACAAAAATCAAAATGCCAAAAGTTGCACTCTTCACAGATGACCCAAATGTCGTGTGCAACACAGACACTCACCTCCTCCAATGAAGCATTACCAGCTCTTTCACCAATGCCGTTTATCGTTACTTCCACTTGTCTTGCACCTGCACAAGCCCCCTGAAATTAGATGAACTAAGACGTGAGTAACTTGGTCAGTAGGGCCCTTAAATGAGTGTGAGGGGAAAAAAAATTACATACCGCTAATGTGTTGGCAGTAGAAAGCCCAAGATCATTTTGGCAGTGAGTGGAAACAATTACATTTTCAATTCCTTTGGTGTTGGCTCTTATATCAGCAATCAATTGTCCAAACTCATTCGGCATAGTATACCCAACAGTATCAGGAATATTGAGAGTGGTAGCCCCAGCATTAATAACTTCACCCAAAATCTGATAAAGAAACTCCCTGTCAGATCTGTCAAGAGCCAAAAGCAAGGGAGTGCTATGTTAACAAGAAGACATTGGCAACAAAGACCAGGCTGCTCGAAACTTGTTTTAAAATTATTAGGAAGAAACTCGCAAAAGTCAAAACAATTGATCGTAGATACTATGTTTAACACTATCAAATTAATACATGTTTTTCCTTTTTTGAACGGCATTAATCCATGTTTTTCATTAGTACTTACATAATTCCTTTTTGTGCTAGACATAAGGGTGAGCAGGGTGGCCACTATAGCAACTTTAGGACCATGGACCAAACCTCAGCTTGTGTCCAAAGATTTTTCCTTTCGAATATATTCTCAACCCTTAAAACCCTCGAAAGCATGTTAAAGCTGACCAGCAAGGAAAATAACCTAGATAAAATCATGAAAAGAAGACTTCAAAGAACCACTTTGTGACATAGGGGCAAGGAGTTTTATCTAGTTTTAAGTAATCTAATAACTAAAGCAATTGTATACAAAACCTACAATTGGGCCTTGTTCTTTGCTTCCTATTAAGCAGGGTTTTGTTCTAACAATAATTTATATGCGGACCAAAACTCAGCCTTTTCCAACTTTCAAGCACTTTTTGTTACGAGAAACTCTCAACCGTCAAAACCCAAGAAAGCATGATAAATCTGACCAGCAAGGAAATAACCAAGATACAATCATGAAAACATGACTTCAAAACCCATGTGCGACAGAGGGGCAAGGCATTTCATCCAGGCTTAACTATTTAACAAGAAATCAAACTTGTATACAAACTTACAACAGGGCCTAGTTCTTTTGTTTCTTCGGATTTTTCATTTAAAGTTCGTCCATAATAGGGCTTTGTTTTAACAAACTAGAACAAGTAGCATATACAAATAACTGGAGGGGAAAATCAATAACTTTGGAGTACTACAGGAGACAAAAACTAATTTAACCAACTGAATCACTAAACAATCACTATTCCTACAATTAGTTACACTCAAAATCAACAAACTTGACGCAGCTAGTTGAGGTCAGCTGCAAATGGTTATAGTAACAAATACTCAATCTTGATCAAAGGGAAAGGATTGACAGGGAAATTATGGTACATACTAAATCTAGTCTTTTCACTTCAGCTTTTCATTCATCTTTAACAATTCCTCCACTAATCCTTCACCCAAAGACAGCCAATGTCACCTAAGACTGAAAACTACTTGTGGGATCCATGTCTTTTACCTTTTACTGCCTTCTTTTTCACTGAAATGCAAGCCTTCTATTCTTCAACTAAACCAAAGTTTTAACATTTTCGCCAATATTTGTCAAACTAACCCACAAGAAAATAATAAAGCGCAAGAGCCTCAAGTGGGTCAACATCACCATCCAGAATCTTTACAACTTAAATCAACATGATGGAAATGGCACTTCCAGTTACAACAGGGAAAGTACCAGATATTAAACCCCAAAACACTATGCAACAATGAAATTAAGGGAGAAAGAGAATGAACTAACCTTCCAGCATCTTCAGGACTGAACTCAACATCATCACAACCCAAACTCCTCGCATAACTCACCATACTCCTTGCCGTCTCAATCACCTCCTCCTTGGTCTTCTTAAGCTTGTGCTTCATGTGAATCTCACTCGTCGCAATAAACGTGTGGATCCGCGGCCTCTTGGCATGCTTCACGGCCTCCCATGACACGTCTATATCCCTCTTATTGCACCGCGCCAGTCCGCAAATAACAGGCACATACCCATTCTCATCCACCTCGTTACCCACCTCCTTCGCGATCATTTTGACAGCCTCCAGGTCGTCATTGGAAGCGGCGGGAAATCCGGCCTCAATTATGTCGACCCCGAGCTTCGCCAGCTGTCGGGCGATGTCAAGCTTTTCCTTGCTGGTCATGGAGGCACCAGGGGACTGCTCGCCGTCGCGGAGGGTTGTGTCAAACACGCGAACATATTGGGGGTCTGAAATCTGGTTGGGGATGTATGCAGGGCGGTGTGTGTGGCGGGTGGCGGAGCAGAAGATGGCAGTGAATGGGGTTGAAGATTTTGTTGGGTGAATTGTGGGAGTTTTGGTGGTGCTTGTGGTGTAGTAGAGGAGGAGGCGTGCTGGGTGGGTGGTGCTGAGCTGAGATACAGGTATGAAACCAGGGTTTGTGAACGGAGACGCCATTGGGGACAGTTGAGACACGCCTCACCGTAATACAATAAAAAAAGAATACAAACTTAGGTTCTGTGTTGGAAGAAGACCTTAATATTTTACAGAAAAAGCTGATGGAGGTGCAGATTAAGGAAGGAACGAATTCTTAGCTGAAACAGGAGAATCAATCAGAGAGCATTAGCAGAAAAAAATAAAAAAGGACCATTGAAGATTGAACTATCTTTTTTATTCTCAAATTTAAGAAACTGCAAAGAGAGCTGAAGTATTTTTCCCTCTACCTTTGACAACTTGAATTGCAGAAATCTAGCTTCACTTGTTCACAGTAAGTCAGAAACTGTACCATTAGAAATAGGAAGAGTTAACGAGAAGTGACCATATACACCATTTTGTCAAGCAGGATGAATAAGTCGAAGCAACCAACAAACTAAAACTAGGTAATCTTTATACCCAAATTGGATCCTCTTCAACTGGTGGGACTGCAAGCAACCGCGTCATTACACCTATTTTCTGATACAAGATTGCTATTGGCTGCCAACTGAATAAAAACTGGGGAACTCTTGGGGGAAATATCATTGCAAGTTTCTCCTAGCAACTAAGAGCAACTCCACCGGTTGATGCCAAAACGGCGTTGCCCCAGTCATTTCTTGGCTTGCTACAGTGTCAAACGGCCAAAAAATGCAATATCGCTGCACCAATTTGGTGCCATTTTGGCACAATCTCAAATACAGGCCATTAAATTAAACCCATTTCATTTTTCAAACTCAACGGTTTGGATGATGAAGCAAGTTCGGCCATTGCCAAACTGAACGCCAAACTCTACACCAAGAATGGCATTGCCAAAACTCGGCATCGGGTTTGGCTCAAGGGTGGCATGCCGAATCTCGGCTTCGGCATGGGATTTGCCTCAAGGGTGGGCTTTTGCTCTAACCTGTCCCGTAACAATTTCCGCAACAATAAACACCTCAAAGTCTAGTAACCGAACGGTGGGAAAATTCTATAACCACAACCCTTCACACATCCACATTTACTTATGGGTCACACACACTAGCCTTGTAGTGCGTGTGGGCCCCAACGTGAATTTCAGCTGGTGTAAAAGTGTGTGTGGTACTTACCAAAAAAAAAATGTTTGTGGTAAATTGCCGAAGGGTTTAGCTCTTATTCTTCGTTTCGTATGGAATTAGGTGGGTTTTATGTCTTAATTCTGGAATTATAAGCCCCGTTTGATAACCATATTAGCCCTTGGGATTGGATTACCAATCCAATGGGACTACTAATAATGTGTTTGGTAACCAAAACCGAGTTGGGATTAGTAGTCCGTAGGACTAGAAAGCCGGGGATTAGGGGTATTAGCAATACCCCGGGGACTTGGTATTCATAGTCCGAACCCAACCCCTCCTCGTTACCAATCCCTTCTCATTACCAATTTCTTCTATCAATCCAATCCCATCATCTAATCCCATCTCAAACAAACATGATATTAATAATCTCATCATCTAATCTCATCCCAAACAAACATACTCATTATCAATCCCTTCTCATTACCAATCCCATCTCCTTACGAATCCCAATCCCAATCTCATCTCCTTACGAATCCCATCCATCTATTACTGTTATCAAACGGGGCCATAATACTACCTGTGTCTAATTCCAGGTAGTATACAATTACTATAAGAAAAGAAGAAGAAGAAGAAGAGCAAACCTGAATGCAAAATATTACTACTCCTTACTAGAAATCCTGCATTCTCCGTCGGAATTAGGGCTCCTCGAGCGGGTCAGTCAGTCTGGGCTCGCGGCAGAGAGAAAGAGAGAGATTGTGGTTAGCCGGCCGTCGGCGGATGGGATGGATGAATTTGGGAAACGAAGGGGACAGCGGCACTACAGACTGCATGTTGGGCATGTGGTTGTGGCGGCGGATAGTACCCACAAACGTCAGTCCTCAAAACTACCAAGGCAGCACTTTGGCTCATTAATTATGGATAGTGATTTTGCTATTTTTTTTTTTTTAATGTCCACTCCTTCTTGTGTCAATTTTTGTTTTGTGAGAAAATAGGAGGCCGTGGGTTCAGAGTAGTTGATCCGGTCAGAATCTTGACATAAACGGCTTAAATTGAATCAAAATATATATAAATCTAAAATATCTATTGCTTGATTAAAATTTAAGCCGTCAATTATCGAAATAAGCGGATGTTTTTCACCACTTTACATAGACTTTCATTCATAATTAAATATACCGTGGGTGAGATTGTTTATTACGTAACATGGTTGATTATCCATCTAGATTATCATCTCGAATCCTTGTGGGCCCCATTTTCGATTGTATAAGACTTTTTTTCTAGTTTATAGTATGAGTTTTTGAAATTAAGAAAGCAATCACCTCTTGTTTTTATTACTGTATCAGGAGTGCATTAATGCTACTTCACTTTATTCGTGCAGACTACTAAAATAATCAAATGACTTCACTTATTACCCGTAGGAATCATGTCGCTATTTTAGATTCACTCGTTAAATTCATTCAAACTCAACTCACTTAACGCAATTTGATGCATCTCATACTAATGGATGATTTAAATGGCTCAACGTATATAACCTAATAACTTATTCAATTTTTAATTTTTATTTTGGTTTGATAGGACCTAATAAGTTATTTTCATTGATAGGAGTATAAGTTACTATCCATCGATCCATGCCATATAGCACACCTTAAAATTTAGTGACGTCCCACAAAACCCACTATTGCCACAACTAAATTTACTAATGCAACACTAAAATTGCTATTGTCACGCCAGCCAAAAAATTACTTATGCCACCGTCATAATTTTACTAACATCGCACCACCTTTTTTTTCGCATCCATATGAATTTGATAAGTGATTGTTACTGTGGAAATTTAATTGGGTTAATGTAAGGGTGACCATTTACGAAGTCAAATGGCTTGGATCGATATTTTTGCACACGAGCGCGACCCAACAACAACCAAAAACGTACGGGACGAATACGGGTTGGACTCAACCGTTTTATTTTATGTGTCTGCCCATAACACAACTCAAATATGACAGGACATAACACTAGACCTAGTCTTCACATAACCGTTTTATTTTATGTGTCATACTTGTTGGTTCTATTTTATTTTGGGTAAATTTCATTGACCTCCCCTGAGGTTTCTAACAATGACAAAAACCACCTCTCAGGTTTTTTAAATTGCATTGTCCTCCCCTCAGGTTTCATGGTCGACTACGACAAGGGCAGATAGCCTTGGGTCAATATCAGAAATCCAAATATGGTAGAAGCCTAGTGTTGATGCTTTGATAAGCTAGATGTCCCTCTTTTCTTAACCGACTTCAGTATTAGTCCGGCCAAACAAATATGGCCATAGGATTTTTTCATGAGTATCCTAACGGCAATTATTGAATTGGTTGTACATTCTCATGATAGTGCATGTTGTACGTAACGGCATGTACAACTGTTTCATGCTATGTTAACCCAATATGCCCCTAGGGCGTTGTTAGATAGCTATGTTAACCCAAGCACATGGATTTCATAGTGTAAAGAGTCAAAAATGCCGCGTTTGATAAAACTACATTTAAGTAATCGTCGCACCTAAATGTATGATGGAAAATTTTTCCACTAGAGATGTGTTGATATGTGGTTGTACTCGCCACGAATTAAAACTCGTGTAGTGGCAATTGCATCGATCAATGCCTTCTGTTACAGCATTCAGTGATCGAATACTCGGGAACGATTGCACGTATCTGCACATATGGGGAAAGAGGAGTCATTACAAATAGTTTTCCGTGCTGAAAGATTACGATATCGATCCATCATCACCTATAAGAGAATGTCCCAGGTTAGGAAAAATGTCCAAGGGTGAAAGAAAAGATATCAAACAAAGCTTTGCTGTAACTAATGTTGTCATAGACTAACATCCATACATATTCTATCTGAGAATCTGCTAATTCATTAGGTAGCAGTCCTAGATGTTGTGTGCCACACCAAGACCTCAAACCAAACACGCTCGCACACACGAATCAAACCCGAGAGACGCAATAATTTTTGAGAGAAAATTTCCTCAATTCCACTTTAATCACAACAGTTTACAAAACTCTCACCGGAGGAGGAGCATCCACACACCGGAGCTCGCACTCGACTCACAATCTGGTTCTCTCTATTCCTCACCACACCCACTGTTTTGCCACACACACTACAGGTGAAAATATATAGGCCAAAAGGGGAGCCAATTTGCAACTGATTAAATTGGGATATGGCACACCCGCCAAAGCACTTCTTCAATGCCTGCAACTGTGTCTTCTGATTTCTCTGCTCCTAGACCACCGAACTTTTACTTTTTCAATGTAAAATTAGGGTTTTTTAAAATTGTAGGGGGCGTCAGCCCCTATTAGCTCTCCTCTAGCTCCATCCTTGGTTACATATTCGACTTACTATAGAACCCATTTTGACATGAACAAAGTGAAAGGAAAAGTTCAAGAATCCATTTGAAAATTTTAGCAGATTCCAAAAAGATTGCTTCCTTTTAACTGCCATTTCTACTCTAATCCATTACCTAGTCACCTGAAAAGCACGTGTACGGATACGAGTAAGAGTACCGGTACAATACGGGTACGGCGAAACCTAGAAAATGAAGGCTATGGGTACCGCTTCGGTACGGCTATAACGAACGTATTCTTGTAACATAGAGCAATGTAGTACACGTAATACTTACACGTCAAATAAAGGAAATAGCAAAATGACTAGGGCGATTAAGAATCCAACCTCAAATAAATGCTTAACACCAACCTTTTAAGGGGCAAATAAAAGTTTAATGGTATTATACTAGAGAACCTATTGACCAAAATCTTTATTCTAGAATCATGTTAAGCATAGAAACATGTCTCAGTTCTTTTTTAAGAGTCCAGTTCTATTTTGGGCTCCTTAATCAGTATCCATTTTATAAAATTAATAGATAAAAGTTAGCACATTTTTTATTTTGCTCCTAAAAGTAGATTTAATGATGATTAAAAGTTAATTTTACAAAGTGAGACTCTTAAAAAGAGACAGAGAGAGTACAATATTGCTATTGGCCGCAGATGAAAATAGGCTGGGAAACTATTGAGGGAAATGTGATTGCAAGTTTCTCCTGCCTACTATTAAGAGCATCTCCACCCGATGGTGTAAAAAGAGTATTGTCAAAGTCATTTTTGTCCTTGCTAGAATGTTAAAAAGTCAAAAAAATAAAATAAGGGAAATGATATTGTCACACCCTTTTTTAATAATGTCACACCCTGCAAGTGTATTTTTGCACCAAAAAATACACTTGCAGGGTGTGGCATTATCAAAAAAGGGTGTGGCAAAATCACTACCCTAAAATAAATAGCAATATCATTACACCGGTTTGGTGTCATTTGGCACAATCTCAAATCAAAACCATCAAATTAAACACATTTCTTTTAGCGCAGATGTGGTATTTATCTCCACGGGTTTCATCTCCAAGGAGTAACCATCAATTAGTCTTGAGCATCGCTTAATGACACAATACAACACCTTTCTCCACATACATTAATGCGGGCATCATAAATATAGTGTCGAGCCTCAAATGATTGTCCGATGGAGAAGATGATGAATACCGGGCAGTGCCTATGAGCACTCGATAAAGAAAATCAGTGATGAATAGCATGGGGCAATATCCTAGGACCTCCCGATAATTTTTCCACCTACGAGAGCATATATATCGCAGACATAGCTGTATTACTTTTGAAACCGTTAAGAAACCGTTAAACGTGGCGGCGACTCATCTAGTTCCACACAAATAGAGTTTATTTAATTATGATATCCAGCAATATAATATAGAGTAGATTTAGTTATCTTGTGATATGCACGCACAACTTTAGAACACATCTGCATTTGGAGACATTCGATACATTTGGAGTCATTCGATGCACGCGGACCTAGATTTACTACATATATTGAACGGTAGCGTGCACAGTTGTGTGTGGAGTTATGTTCGGAAGCATTGGAGGATTTTGACCCGGGGGCCGGCTTAGAAGACATATATTTTTTTATCGAAACATATACTTGTTATATCATAAAGTAACATATACTTGTTACATTACATTTATACCTTGAAATGATTCTAGCCTAATGTAATTAAAGTATACCAATCATTTTCCTTTTCTTTTTTGGGCTACTTCAACAGTTACGTGCTTAATTTTTATTTATGAAAGAAATCGAGTAATAAAAATATAAAACAACTGATTTTTTATCTAATCAAACCAAAATCAGTAATTTTAAGTAGTTGTTATACACGAATAATTATTAATGATATTCAAATCAGGCACATGCAAAATAGCCCCAACATAGCTCCGCCATGTTCGGAAGGTGTGTTTTTTAACTCTTTGATGTACATATATGGGACCATACGCATAGCTTTGGGAAATTTAGAGCTCTATCACTTTTAAGATCGCTTACAATCAATTCTCTCTCTCTACCCCAAATTCCAGGTTCTCTCACAATGCATTTCGTGATCCCTGTTCAATTACATTTTCTTGTTTTGATTTCATCTTCTATATATGATTAATCTCTGCATTGTCTTTCTTTATGTTGGTGTTAATGTATTTTGCTGCCATGTTGATTGATCTGATCCAATTTGATGTATGAATTAGCAAATGCTCTTTGGAAATTGGTTTGGCTGTCTAATTACATACGTACACACGCATATATACATGCACGTAATGAATTGTAATCCGTTGCCCTAATTCCTTCCATTTTAAAATCAATTCATACCCTTCATGGGATTTTGACTATTGACTATTGACAATTGCGGAGCCAGGATTTGAACGTGGAAGTGGCATAGGTCTGTGGAAAATCTTCCTTATGTTGTTGCGTGTCGTGCGCAAACATGGGAAGATGAAAATTAAATGTAATATCATGCGATTAGTCTTTGTTGCGGGCTTTGTTTTTTGTGAAAAGGAAAAGAGGCTCGGTCCGACTTTTGGTATTCAAATGAAAGTCACTAAAATGTTACTGTTCTGATCCAAACCGATCATTTTCTAAATTACAATTTTTAAATTTATTTGTACCAATGTTCTAAAAATTGTTAGGCACCAATCGGGCGGAAAAGGAGCGCCTAGGCGCCGACTAGTTGACCATCTAGCGCCTAGGCGGGAACTAGGCGCTCGACTAGTCTGCTATCTAATCTAGGCATCGGACCACTGCCTGTCTGTCTAGCGCCTAGGTGGGGACTAATCGGCCTAGGCGGCCACCTTTTAGAACACTGATTTGTACAAAACATTATGTTATTCACATTATGTTATTCACATACTAGTAAATACCTAATCGAATCACGTTAATTAATAAATAATTTATGTGTTCGCAAGTTGGGGTGATACCTACCCCGCATGTGGCTCCACCACTAACTAATCATTATAAATCATCTGGATTAGAAAAGGACAAGGATTATAATGCTTTGTTTGGAATTCGGAAGACGCTTTGTTTGGTTAGGAGGGAAAGAAAAATGTTCAAATTCCTGGATAAAAAGAAAAGAAAATAGCAAAACAAGTTCCGAGCACGGTGTAATTTTCATTACACTTTCCCTTTTCTAAGTTACAAACAAAGCCCTAATTCAGCTTGACAAAAAAATATATGGCTTGTCAAGAGCCGAATGGTGAATTTTGTTTGTTTCCATTAGTTTTCTTCCAAAAAAAATTGTGGGACAGATAAGAGAGTGAAAGGGAGAAGAGGATTTGGCATTGCTAAACCTTGTTCCAAATGTGGTATAATGTCAAGAATCGCCAAAATTTAGCAACATTTTGGCATAAACATTTGGCATGTGCATTAGAGACACTCTTACTTCGCTCCAGTGCGTTTCCTGTTAGCCGTAACTTCATTTTAGAGATTTTATTTTCGTTTGTTGGGAAGCATGGGAGCAGTAAATACCAACTACGTGAATGTAATATTGTTACTTGAAAGACATTTGGTTGCCAACAATTTCTTGATTTTGTTTCTTCTTGAGTTCATTGAGTTTTCATCTGGTGTTAAAGTATAATACCCAAAGAACTTAAAATGTTAAATTGTGTTCCATTCCATCTCTAAAACTACTTTAATTTGTGCAGTATCTGGATACCGCAGAAAACCTTGAAAATGGAAGGAACTGTGTTCACCCCTTCTTTGGAGGAAATGAAGCATGTTAAGTCTGACAGAGGAGAACTGTTGACAAAGCCTTTCTTGGATGTCTGCAAGCACGTATTGCCTATTCTAGGTGCGTCTTCTTTGTAATCTAAGTACGGGAATGCTCCAACGGAGAATATTAGCCTTAGTCTATTAGATTGTTGCTCAAAATATCATGTAGGTGCATCTCGTTCTTGTAACTGGATTTTCCCCCCTGACGTAGATAGCTTTCTTGTTTTCTAGAGCATTTCAGTTCCAAATATTTTTTCCGGTCAGAAACATCTCTCTTTGTTTGATCGCTGTTACAATTTGTCATTAGAGTGGTATAGGATCTGACTCTCCTTTTTTTGGAGGCTTCATATCAGCAATGCATTAAACTTTATCTAATATATGTCTGACTTCAGACAAATTTGGAGCTGCTATGGTGGTTGTGAAATCTGATATTGGTGGTAATATATCGGTAAGATACTTTTACTTTCATCACATCAACTATTCTCCCTGTCAATCAGATACTGACTAATCTCTTTTTTGCCGGTGGTAATCTGGCTGTTGTAGACACCATAAATATAACTTAATGGAATCCATTTTGACACATCTCAAGCTCTTGTGCATTAGTAAATGCACTGTTGTTAAGCCTGTTGATTCGACTTGCTATAAGTCATAGATTTTGTATGACTGACCAAATATTCAACTGGGATTAGTTGTTTGTAACGTAATAAGCCTACATCAGACTGGCTATTGAACCATAAAACATGTCATATTGTGCCTAAGGTGACTCTACCATTTTAAGGACAAAATCAGGACAAGGACTGATTGAAGGTGTGACAGAACTAAAACTTCACAAAAATCAGTTACCTAGTATTTAGCCCGTGACACAGGCACCGATATGATGCAAAAAATGTCAAAAAGCCCTTAAGAGACTGCTGTTCTTTATGAATCAACCTGTTAAGTAGTTATGTCATCTATTTATTACTGCACAGCTGGAAACAAAAGAGATCTAAAGAACATGAAAAAAAAAGTAGAGCCACGAGAACCTTTTAAAATTTGTTCTTTATTATCCTAAAAATTGACGGCTCTAGACCAATCATCTTATAGCTGGCTATCTATTTGTTGAGCTCAATTTGGTTGATTGTCGAACGTTGGTTTTACTTGCAGAGGTTGGAATCACAATACTCGGCCAATACGTCCAAATTCAACTACTTGTTCAGTTTTGTACAAGCAGAAGTCGAAACAAAAACAGCAAAATCATCATCAAGTTGTACGAATGCTCTTCTTTGGTTGACAAGGTATATGATCATACTGTGTGCTTATTCTGCCAATGTCATTTCTATTTTGTTACGTGTGCAACCTTTTTCAGATAAAAGCACTATAGAAGTTTGAAATTGTGCATTATGAATTCATTTATTGGTTGAGAAAGTAATGGAGGAAGTCCCTTCGGAGACATCCAATAAAATTGGAACGATACAGAGAGAAAGTAATGGAGGAAAGGGGAAAAAGAGTTTTCGAGAGTCAAGTCCTATAATTTCTCATTAATGAGGGGAAGTGAGCTAGAAACAAGGAATATATGGTCTTGGACAAATAAGAATTTGTCCAGGACCAATGGATTTCTTGGTGATACGGTTAAGATGATTCTACACGCAATATGAAATGTTTTCCCAAGTATTCCATTCAGCAGTTGTACTGATACAGTGAAGATGATTCTACAGAGCGATGGATTTCTTGGTGGAGCTGTTTCAGAACCTACATGACCATCAAGATTGGTCAATGACACAAGCTTGTACCGACTCCTACGCCAAGACTTTGAAGAAATGGCACGGCTGGCTTGCTAGTTCAAGTTTTACGGTAATGTTTCTGATGTACAGCTCAATCAATTTTTCATTTCATCAATAGAATATGGTCATATTAACCCCTCATATATAGTCTTTAGACTATTGGATGACAAAATTTATAGGCTGGATTGATGAATAACAAAATTCAAATGCCCCTTTTTATATTCTCTTTTAGAACTTGTAATTCATTGTTCCTCGTCTTCATAGAACTAAAGATAGTACGTACATTCTAATATCTATCCGCTCTTTGCATGCCTTGAATTTTTTTGTACATTAATTGCAGCTCGATTACATTCTCTTGTTTGTTTGTTTGTTTTTTCAAATGTCTTGTTACATTCTTTTGTTTTAGTATGACAAAATTTATAACTCCTTTAATGTAATAAATGTTGTTCCAATCAGTTGTTGTGAACGATGGTACTGCTCCTGAAGTAAAACTAAGTAAAATATGTCTTCTCCTTTGTAGTCTTTTTTTTTTTTTGATGCGGTTGAATTCAAATAACAGGTTGCTATCAAGCTTGCCCCGGATAGGAAAAAGTTCATGGAGTTGATAGGAGGGGGAAACGGGGATCTTGATCCCGATATGGAAAAGTTTTGCACCACATTCTTGCCAATGCTTCATGAGATCCACAAGTTTCTGGTAAGAAGCACCACCCCTTATATCTTATCGAATAAACCAAGCTGGTTACTCAAACAAATATAGTAGATATGACTTCAAACAGAATCAACTAGAGGAAAATGGTTCATTAAGCCGTCTTGAAGTACTCAAAAACAAAGACTTTTTTGAGTTTAGTAGCTACCACACTAAGTAATGCCATGTTTGAATCATGGGATTCTGGAGAAAAAACAAAACATAAGCGATTTCTCTTTTGCAAATTAAGGCGTATTTCCCTTGCCTTTTCTTGCTCTCTCAACAAATCAATTCTTAAATCCTTATTCAGAAACAACCTAAAGGGAAAAAAGGAAAACGAACTAAGTGACTTTCAACTTTTTTGTGACCGAGTTTGAGACTACTACAGTTTGAGTTTAGCTATTCCTATACAAACAGCAGAAAATACACAAAGAAGAAAACACTTAACGTACGCAGAATCACGAGGCTGAGTTGTACCGTGTACGCTAGCACTTCAAAACACACAGCTCATGAAATGCCTTTTCTTTGCAACAATGTCGCCGCTACCATTCTGGTCGAACATTATTGGCAAAATTTGTAGGAAAATAGAATCTTTCTGTATATATTACTTTCCCTTGGTTAACATTTTAACACACACTCTTTATGCAGGCTGGTGTTGGCTTGGATGGTATGAAAGCTTCATAAGGGCAGGGGTCTTCCTTACCAGCAACTCTTCAATTTTGTTGCCCTTTGTTTTGGCTTCTTTCCAGTTTTACCCTTTTCTTTGCTTTGTTTTCTACATGTCTCTTGGTCTGTGACTTCTGAATCTTTATGTTACTTTTGTTCTTAGCAATCTACATTGTTACTAATAGGCAATAGCTCAATACCATTTTTCATTCATATATATCTTATTTTACCTACATGGTAAATTGTAAAGCTTCTTCTTGTCTTATTGTATGGTTTTGTTACCAGCTGAAAATGGTTTTGTTTCTCAGTGATCTCTAACGGGTAGAGTTTATTTGGCGTTTGCAGTTGTGAATGTGATCGGAAGTAGATTGCTTGGTGAACATAATAAGTGAGTTGAGTTTTAAAAAAGGACCTACGAGAGGCTATGAAGCATCGACGCTCCTAGAGATTGCCGTATCCGTGTCGGACGCAACACTCCAAGGACACACCACGTGGTGTGTCCATTAAATATGGAGTAATAGTTTTTGTGGGGGACACGATGGGGAGCTGAGTGCACGCTTGGGTAGAGGTGGAGTCAAGAATCGAAGTCGAAGGGGGCCGAACGATGAAATATATTTTGATATGATAATTTTTGGAGATTAAATCTAGTCATTTGAGTTTTTATGAGACGATTTTGATAACTTTAAGAATTAATCTTGAGTATTATTGCTATCATATCACGACACATGGTATGATCATTATCGAATGGTAACATCCACCATAATTTAATATGCTCAAGATGAAAACTGTTCTTACTGTTAAATTAGGATGGAAATTCTATAATTTGCATACAGATATGTATCAGAATTATACAAACTATACTTGGCCACAATTGGAGTGCGCCCCAGGCGCATCGAAATGAGGCAATGCGCCTCTGGCACCATTCAAGTGCGCCCCTAGAGCATCCTACACAGATCAAATGCGCCTCAGGCGCAATTAAAGTGTGCCTTGGGCGTATACTCAACAGATCAAATGTGCCTTAGGCGCAATTCAAGTGCACTTAGGTGTATGCTCAATAGATCAAATGGGCACCTCAGGCGCAATTCAAGTGCACCCTGGGCTCATCCTGCACATATAAAGTGCGCCTCAGGCGCAATTCAAGTGTGCCCGGGCGCATGCTGACCGAATCAAATGCGTGCCTCATGTGCAATTCAAGTGCGCCTTGGAATAAAAAATTGGCCGGGGGCTAGGTCCCCTTCGTCCCCAAAATAGCTCTAACACTGTACTCGGGACACGCATGGAGACACAATAGAGTAATTTTTACAAATTTTAACCGCTTTTCCGCGGTAAAGTATTCTTGAACCTCAAAAGTATTGGGCCAAAAGTGCAATAGATAACATATGTGTACAGGCATGCACTATCAGGCAAAATATATATTCGATAGGAGTCCCGACATAAATATTTAGTGATTACAGTTTGTATATATAACTACGAAAATGTTTTGTGAATCTGAGCCATCCATTTATCTTTGATGGACACTTTCATGGATCAAATTCATGTATTGTATCACGCCTCATATAACTAAACCTATTATTTTATTAAAAAAATGATGTGTCCCGTGTCGTGTCGTGTCCGTATCCCCATTTTACAACCAGACCAGAGGATTTGGTATCTAGAGGGGCACATGCCTCTTAAGAAAAGAACAGTTAGGAGTCAACCCAAAAATAGCAAACTACATATATAGGAGGTTTTATCAGCTCTGCCACCTTGGATCCTCCCCTGAAAACCTGGCCATCTACTGGTTTTAGTTGTTCCACAAATAATAAAAGAGAAAACGCGTAGCCACCAGAAAAAAGGAATTGAACCAAACCTGTCAAGAAAAAACCATATCAGACCTTCATGTCATATTTTTCTCTCTCCTTCTTTTTCACGTGCAAAGAACAATGAGAAATTCCTCGTAGATCTTTCGAGCTTTCTTGTTATCTTCCTCTTTTTTTTTTTTCTTGCACTGAACGCATTCAGAAGAGATGATACACCATGTTTGTTCCGGCGATGGGAGAATTTGATGTGAGTTTTGTCCTGCGAATATCGGCTTCTCCATGGCATTCTCTCAAATTTTCTTCTGAAGGTGTGTGCTTTCGCCGTTTGCCAAATTTATGTTGTGTCTTCTTGACAAATTCTGAAGGAACAACGAAGTTGGTTCGGGTTTGTATGCGTTTCACAATCCTTTTGGATCACACAGTACTGTTCCCGGAGCTGCAACCGTGACTTTTGAGTTGATATTTTTGTTGGTTATCTTCCATTTTATCAGACACCAGGCATTTGGCTTGGTGGGAGAGGGGATCGAAAAGCGAGCGAAATCCTCTTCTTCTTTATTTCCCGATATTTTGATTCCAAATTTATTGTTTGAAACAATTCAATATGGATAACATAAATGATCGTAACCCAGGTTATGGCTTAAAGTACTACATTTTGGAAAACAGGAAAAAATATTATTCAGGAAACATAAGCTTTACCGAATATCACCGCGCCTTCCTATCATATGGCCACATTTTCTTTTCTCATTATGAATCCAATTATTTATTTCCTACTTTCTCCTGTCTGTCCTTTTCTTATATATTGAACTTTTTTCTGTCATTTGAATGTCGCGGCTTTGTTTTTTTGTCATTTGAAGACCAGAAGCAGCAAAAACAACTCGGAGGTGGAACATTTCTTGCTCGCCAAAATGACGACGATGAAGGGGATCTTGAAAGGATTAAGATACATCTCGCAAATATTTGGTACGTGTCTTCCACTCTGACTCAATTCAGTTGATCTTTTAAGAACCAATGCAGCTCTGTTTGGTTGCTGAGAAAACTGGAAAATCGTAAGATCGTATTTGTAAGGAATTTTCATCTGCGGATGTTTATGGGTATTTCGTGGGCATTAAAATGCTGATAATTGCGACAATGATTTAAAAAAATGCGACTGCCACCTCTCTCATGGACGAGTGTTTATAAGTCATTTCCCCCCTAGTCCTATTATGTGCATGTATATCAGAATCCTTCAATGGTAACATTGCACACCTGAGGATACTGAATGTGGTAAATTTTTTGCAGATAATGAAAAAGAAGAGGAAATGCAGATAGGGCACCCTACGGA
The DNA here is from genome assembly GCA_014282245.1 of Rhododendron simsii. NCBI lineage: Eukaryota > Viridiplantae > Streptophyta > Magnoliopsida > Ericales > Ericaceae > Rhododendron > Rhododendron simsii. The sequence continues at coordinate 29,325,646 of CM024956.1, read as the reverse complement.
TGTAAAGCATGTTGCACATATTGGAATGGATGGTCCCTCTGCTAATACACCAAGCTGGGTTGGTTGTTTTTTCTGTTTGCCATCTCTTCTCTTTTTAACTGCAGTTAGCGGCCCTGCTGTGACTTCAGGGCATCGCACATCTCGGGCTAAAAAATGTGTATGATCTAAACTGTTTATCTCGTTCGACTGTTAAAAATGAGAGGGACTGCTAATCAGCACGTGATGTGAAAAAATCACATCCTGCTTGAATGGTCCAGGCCCACTAATATGTTCGGAATCGTTCATGTCTTCATGTGGTTTATGCTATTACTTGATTTTTCTTTCATATGACCATAAAAGATCAATTTCAAAATTTTACAGATGAATGAGTACAAGCCTAATTCAGAAGGTTCATCAGTGCCATCAAATAGTGAACCCAAGGGTAAGCCTGCTACTAAAAAGTCATCCCAAGGTACCATTTCCTAACCACTCCTGCAATTTTGACAAATAAATATGACCCATTCTATCAATGATCAACAATCTTTTTGGGTGTAAAAGGTCAATTGGCAATGGACATTACAGATGACCCGTCGGGCGCCCCATTGGACTCCCCAACCCGACGCCACTCAAGCAAATCAAAACAATCCAGGCGGCACCACTCGTCGGGTGGGTCAGTGGGCTCCCCGTCCCGGGACCCATTGGGAACCGGTAGCAAGCCTAGGCGGCACAAGAACTCTGGTGATCTCGATTCACCGACCCGTGATTCACCCGGGCGGACAAGTCGGATCCAGAACTCGATCCTCGGGTCGGAATCCCCATCCCAGGGCCAGCCCAGGATCCCAAAACAGTCTCGTCAAAAGAAGACCAAGGGCTCACCGGGTGGCGTGTCAAGTACATCATCTAGGTCCAAAGGACTTGACCATTTGGATCAAAGTTTACCTTACTCAGATCCTGGACCTGGCCCGGGTTGAAAGAACCAAGGAGTTTTGCCCATACCAGGTTGTGAAGAAGGGAATGGATGAGATGAGATATCAAGAGGAATTGGTGGCTTGTATACTATAGGGGTTTGATTCTTTATGTTGAGGTGTAACTCATTAAAGTCACAACATTGTTCATTTAGTTATTGTCCACAAGTTATCTCTAGAACCGAAATTAGTGCTGCTAAGAGTATGAGCATATTATCTAGCAGATATGATACTCAAATTTAGGGCAGACGTCGGCATAAATCCCTCGTGTCACACATCGATCCCTATATCACATTCTGTAAACGCGTGGTGCTAAGAATATTTTGATGTGTTCCCGTGTTCTAGGCATAAGAACTAGAAGAATCCAACAGTTAAAGATTCATATTCGTACCTAACCGTACCACCCGTTACATTTCTTACTTTGACCTCAAAATCATGAAAATAAATCAATATGACCATGCCCGTTTCAGATATCAAAGTTCCATTACTGCTGCACATATGCAAACAAGAAAAGTTCGTAAACTTAGTTAATTTTGTGGCAGTTAATTCCTTCACATGTACCAGGTTTCCACCTCCAATTTTGACTTGCGCAGCTTGTTTTTCTACTAAGCTGATGCATGTCCTCAACGTGAATGATAAAATCTAGCCCCCACAGAAATTTACCAAGCTGGTGTCTGCTTAGTCGAGTTCAATTATTCCAGTAGCGTAATGGCCTCTATAGCAATCGGAAATCAAATATATTCGAATTTCTTGAAACAAAACAAAAGAATCAATACCGGCATGGAATATTCTATGCTGTAGAATACTCCTACCTGTATGCCTTCCTTCGATTGCTTCCAATTTTTACCAAAACAAACTTTAGATACATGTGTGCTTGTAATACCAAAGATGCAAATATAACTACTACAAAAGGGGGAAATCTTAAAACTGCGCAAAAGGAGTACACAATACAATATACTCAGAGTGGACTTTGTTCAAACAATTAAGCATGACTACATATATAGGAATACACACCACTAATACAATCAAGCTTTGGACAACTAACCATTAGGAAGCAGTAGTATCACCTTGCAGTGATATTTAGTATGTTTTGCAGAGGGCTGAATGGAAGATGATTTGGGCCTTGAAACCGCTGTTTCACCGTGGGGCGCAAGCAAGCAAGGTGGGCTCGTGACTGGTTGCAAATAGGCAGTTTGCTTGCGTGTGTTGCGGCTTCCTTCTCTCTGGGGACTGGAGCTCCAGTAGGGTCCTACACAGTTGATGTGGTAAAAAAAGGAATGTTTGTTAATCAAGAACTCGTAAGAACAACAAGATGCAGTAGACTTAAAGGCAATTGAAAACATGAATCTTTGATCCTTTGACAAGAAAAGGAAAAAACAGTCCAGCAGATTGCCATAGCCTCAATTTGGATGGCCGGAATCTTGAGGAGCAATGAGAATGTGATACCATATCATCAGGATCCCTACCGTTGGAAAAGACTCCAATGAGAATGTGATATTTGACAACACATCCAACAATGAATCACATCCACGTAGGGAAATGGGAAATGTTGGCTCTAATAAGTTAGTTTCCCGGATAACATAAGTGAATAAATCCATATATTGGGATAGAACTACTTCAGGTATTGAATTATTAGGTACTTAATTCTTTGTAATCAAATTTACTTAGCTCAAAAGGGAAATATCCCATAGAGCAACCCAGCATATGTGCAAACCTTCCAGTCATGCTTAACACCACCCAGTTATAAGGACAAGAAGAGGAGGGTGATCACTAGTAACAGCAGTTACACATGCCCCAGTCAAGGAATTGAATAACAAGTGTTTAAATTCATTACGAGAATTGATAGCACCTAGAAAGTTCGAACATGAAATCTACAAGGAAGTAAACCCTTTAGTTTACTGCGACAACCCCAAATGTTTATATAGGGTTAAGCCTAGGATGTCCACAAACGAAGCCACAGCTCCGTCATGAACATAGTCTAATAACTGGTGCAAATTGTTGTACTTTTTATGGTATCATTGTACTATTGGGATAGCTTCAGTGAATGGAGCAATGATTTCTTCAATGATAGAGGATCAGTGATCATGTGGAGATCAATTCGTATACACTTAATGTACACACATGGCAAGGCAGGACTAAATAGAGGACCTTAATGCAATCTACCAAACATAGGACGATTCCATGAAATTCGCAAAATGAAGGGATGATAAATAGTTATTCTCCTGCCAAGCTAAAAACCCATTAATGCGGAAATGTCATGCCTGAAAAACAGTATCTGATTTTGAAAAAAATACAAAGAAGAAGAAGAAGAAGAAGAAGAAGAAGAAGGGAACGCTAAGGGAAGTATTTCATAGATTTCCTCATTTGTATTTGCAACTAAAGTTCAAAACATCACAATTTACAGCGTAGAAAGTATCAAGCAACAGAGGATAACATACCCCAAGCCCGAGAAACATGAATGCTTGTTTATCCGTACCGATGTGGATTTCAATCAGCTTCCTCAGATCAGCGAGTGTTGCATCCTTCACAACCTTCAGAGTAGTGATAAACTTCCCCGGATGCTCCTTTGACACCTCCCATTTCACGTACACTTCAATCGCATCACCATTGCTTACTGCCAATGGGCTGTCGTTTTCCTTCGACTTCACTGCTATCTCTTCAGAGTCTTGTACTTTGTTCATCTCTGCTTTATATGATACCAATTCATTTAAAGATTTTTTGGCAGTAGAATCCTCTCCCATTGTCCTCACTGGAGATGAGTGAGGATCAAAGTTGTCGAACCTCTTTTGTATAGGGAATGGGGTCCCGTTGTGCTGAGAGAGCTCTCTATAATTTCCACACAGTGTGAATATGTTTTGAATTCTTTTTCGCCTAGAAGAAGAAGATTCCTTAGCATTTTCAGGTTCAAGTTTCCGAGGAGATGGTGTAAAATACCCTGAAGTGAAATTGAGCCTTGAGTCACTAATCCTACTAGAATAAACTCTCTTCTCCTCTATTATCTCTTTCTGTACTTCTTCATCTTGTTCTTCTACTTCTTCTCCTTCCTCTAATACAGTGCTCAAAGATACTTTGTTGGCAAATAATGGGGAAAAAGCATCATGTACTTCCCTATTCATTTTTGTAGAATTATTGCATGTATTGTGACCACCACCCTCGGAATTTTTCACATCGTGCACAGAGGGTTCTTTTTTTCCCGTATCCAAATCCATTGATTTATCCAAATCCATTGATTTTTCCATCCCTGGATCCTCATTGGAATAAATCTCCAATATCCTTTTTGCAAAACTACTTCCATTCAATAAGCTGGCCCCATCATCTTCACCATTTCTGCCCCTAGAACGGTGTAGCTCTAACTCAATTTCTGCCAAACGACGCCTTAGTGTTTCAACTTCCTGTTGCTGTTGAAGTATCCTTTCTTCCATCTTCCTCCTTTCAATCTCAACAAAATCATTTGCCATTTTCTCACATTCTAGTATTTTCTTCTCTAATTCGCATTTAAGCATCTGGGTTCGCTCGTTCACCTTCAAGTTGATCTCCTCTTCGCTTGCCCCCAATGCAAGTTTGGCCCTTAGAGCAGAAATCTCTTCTTCTTTCTTTATTAGCTCTTTGTTGGCTTCGTTGCGCTCTTTTTCCCTCAGCTTGTTCTCCATTTGGAGCTTGAAAATAAACTGGTCCATAGCTGCAATCCTTGATCCTAAAATAACTACCGAATCTTCAGTGCCATTCTTGTCCTTGAGTGGTGTATGGGGACCGCGAACAATGCACTTTGCTTTTGCCCCGTATTCCAAAGTAGATATTGTCTTGTGCATCTCCTTCGGGTCTGGGCTGGCGCACAATATCATCAAAATCTTTGACTTGTCGTCCTCAAAAGAATCCTAAGAACAAAATGAACATGGGTACATTAGACATCAACGTTACATTGATAAGCAAAATGTAAAGGAAAACAGAAAAACAAGGGAATCATGTGAGTCACTGCCAAAAATAATATGGCTGCATGTTACCTGCAAAAGCATAGTTAACTTGCTGTCTCTGAATGGAACATGAGAGTCACCATTAGCAATGGACTCAACCACCCTCTTCAGTGCTATATTTCCTTGGTTAATCTTTGCTGTCTGCAATTTCGAGGGAATCATATGTTTTGTCTTAATTATAGGAAACTATACTCAAATAGAATAGGCAGAAGAAAAATATGAATCATATTTACACAAGTCTACCTGCATTTTTGCTTCGAATCCAATCTGACCGGCTTGCTCAATGTTTTCAGAACCTGCCATGTCAACAAGCATGAGCCGACCGCCTACTGTTGGGACATCAAGAATTATCTGCAGATGATTAGAGAGAAGTGAGAGTTCAAGGGAGACAGGACTCCAGGTAAGCAAAAACAAAAAAAAACAAGGTCTTAGAGGGAAAATTTTGAAATTAAACCATGCAGTGGCTTCGGGAGCTTCTCTCATTGCATAATGTGCTCTTAACGATCCTTCGCTTCTCAACTTTCTGGATCTCTTTTGATATCTTTGCAGCTTCGGTTCCAGAAATAAAAGTTGCATTCTTTGCCTTCTTTCCCATTACTTCCAGTCTTACCTGCAATCACATAGCATTAATATGACGTAAGTGATACCAGACTGAGTACCCACATATCCTAAATTCCTGACATTGTACCATTTTTGGTAACATAAGCTAAAGTATTAGATGTCGCAGAAAGAATAAAGAAGGCTTCTGTTTTGAAGTTGAGGCTTTCATCTAAATATCAATGTCTCACACTGTGCACTTCAACAGAATTGGAATAAACTCTAGAAAACTGAAAACGTAAGCGAGTTCAGTTGTAGGTCAAACTCGAAAGGAAGAACTAGGCCGTGAACTCTTTTTTTTCCTCACTATCAATAAACTTCCGCAACATAGCAAACAGTTTTTCTTCTGCTTCATTGGCTAGGCAATTCAGGGAAAGGGAGACCCCTGAACTTGAATCTCTCTATGGGGGGATGGACACTCGCTCAGAAGTTGACCCACAGTCCCGTATTCTTCAGGAGAGAGGTAGAGTAGTTTGAATACAACCTAAGGGTATATAGGCTAAAGCAACATAAACATCAACAGAAAATACAACAAGGGTTAAATAATCCATCATTTCCCCCAGAATCCACATTTTCATGGTATTTCTCACTTCTCAGCCCATACTGTTCGAAATGTCACCACTTCAAAGTGCATGTACTGGTTATGCTTGATAAAACAGGATCTACCAAACACACTATAACTGAACGAGGTCCAGGAAAATCGTAGTTAACAAACATGAGCAAACCACAATGAATTGTTGAAAACCCAATAAAAAGAAGGGAATCAAATTCATCATGTAAACAACTTAAATAGAACTACTCTCGCAGACATTAGCCAAAAAAAGACTCATACTAAAGAGTGCTCTTGCTAAACTAAATGGACTAATGCATCAACTAAAATAGGAGTACCATTGAGCGGAAACAACTTGACTATTGTCATTAGCCTGTAGTCAAATAATGCTGTGGAAACTCAACCTAAAGAAGTACTCATTACAAATTCATCAACAATTCAATCAGAAGAGTGTTCTTTCTAACCTTAGAAGCACTGCCCTTGGGCCACCCAAGGCTCAGCCCGCCACCATTATTGGTCGACAACAGATCATATATCTCCTCGTTGTATATCTCCAAAACAGTGACTTGCACAAACAGCCCAACTCCATCACTGCCTCCACCCCCTTCGCCCAGTATGTCCCTCAGAGACTTGTACACAATCCCCTGTTGCCTTGCACACCCAAACATGGTATGGCTCTTCCCCGACCCGGTCGGCCCATACATCATCACAGTGCACTTAGCCCCCAACTTCACCCCATTTATCCTGGATTCCACGAACTTCTCATAAAACCCATCAAGCCCTTCCTCCTCAGACATCGAAACACCATCGAGGCTGAAATCCCGGTACCCGATCTCTGTCTTCACGCGGAGGGACCGGCGGTCCGGGTTGATCTGCAATGCGGATATGAGTTTTTCTTTCTGGTCCGGGTGGTCGCGGATGCGGCCGATCACCTCCACCGGGTGCTCTGCTGTTGTAAGGGTATCTTTGCAGTTAAGGCGGTGTTTGGTTTGGGATTGTGGGGTCTTTGGATGAGTGAAGTGGGTTTGATTAGGCTTTGATGGTGTGTGGGGATTTGACTTTGCCATAAATTAAAAAAAAAAAGAAAAAAAAACAGATGAAATTTTCAGATTTTTGGAGTGAAGATGATCTGAAAAAAAAAATGGGAAAATTTAAGAGAGAGAGGGAGGGTGTTAATTGAAAGGTGAGTTGAGGAGAGAGAAGGAAGCTGACTTTGGGTGAGGTTTTTAGGGTTTCAGTAAGTGCACAGTAAGTTTACAATGGAAAGAGGGTAGGAACTAGGAAGAGTTGTGCTTATTGAGAGAGAGAGAGAGAGAGAGAGAGAGAGAGGGAGGGAGGGAGTGACAGTGTTTCATGTTTTTGAAATGTAGCCGTTAGGATTTCTAACGTCTTTATTTCCTGGGCAAGGTATACGCCTTCTCTAGCGCGGATCTTGTGAATTAATCGGCGTGGTCACGTTTTCACGAAGTGTTTGCCAAGTTGGGCCGGGCCTGACAAAGAGGTCCATCTCTCGATCCTTCTACTTGCAAGTGGGCTGCAAACGATTTATTTACGGAACAGCTGGAGGCTCGGTTCGGCTCGGCTCGATTTATTTTTTTTTATAAGAAAATTATTTTATTAATCACTGAATTCAAAAATTACAGAGATTAAAAGAACAAGGGCACAAGAAAATTACAATTACTTAAATCTTTATAGGTCCCCAAGACTCACGTGCTGGTCAACGACCAACAAAACCCAAAAACACCCCAAACGCGAAAAGCCGTCTATCTCCCGATCTGTCACCACACCTGAAACAAACCCCTGTCCAAACAATATTAGGATCCAAAATGCTGCCACTGTCACGTAGACTGCCGTGAATCCGCCGTATGTCATTGATCCGAAAAACTCTCCGAGCCAGCCACGAACACATCGCATCTCAACCCTGTTGCTGCCCTGCTCCGCTGCAACCCGCTACCAATCGTCCAAACATGCACCATCCCCCACTGCTGCCTAAAAACCAAAAAGACGTTGCTGCCACCACCTCGATCACCATGCTGCCGCCACCACCTTGATTTTTTTCATTTTCGAGCTTGAGATTTAGGATAACTAAGTAAACGAACCGAGCTTGAGTTCATTGTAACTCGGCTCGTTTGTAGCGGTTCAGCTCGTTCATAGAGTCTCATTTAGTAAAATAATCGAGATCAAACCCCTGGATACTTAACAAATTGAGCTGAACCTTTATTATTTTGGATCAACTCGAGCTCAAGCCAAGCTCGATGACTAATTTTGGACTAGCTGACTTGGAACACTTCAAAGCTGGAACACTTCAAAGCTCAGTTCAGCTCGTTTGTAGAGCCAACCAGAGGTAGGCAAACCACAGTCCAACTTGAAATTTTTTAAGGGATGAATTGCATAAACACAAGTGCATGAGATAACATGATATGTATCATATTTGAAAATTCATAAACTTATCATAGATAGAAAATAGACAGTACAACCACATAAAAACAAACCATACAATCAACCCCATACACTAGCTAGTACAAAATAACCAGACAAAGCTTAAGAAAGAAAACTCAACAAAACCAAACAAGGCCAATTCTATAAAAAGGCGAAATAAATTATGCAAAAGACAAAATTATAAAAACACATTTAAAAAGGGCCTGGATGAGATAACAATTACAAAAAGGGGTCCGCATGGAACTGAAACAAAAAAATAAGACCGGCCAAGAATTTTTCGGGAAATGAGTGGCCCAAATTAAGAATGAATTTGGACCATTCATTTTTTTTTCATGGACACTTTCATGGACCATATCACAACATTTTCCAATTATAAATTTAGGACCACAACACCCTATCCATTGCATGGGCTAGCACGCCGTGTGGGGCCTACTTTAGACCCCCACAAAGTACATAAAAATATTCATAAATTTTAAAATAATTACTTATAGGGTCCTATAAAAAATCTATTCTAACGAATATCGATAAATATATTTTTTAAGTTTGTAGTCTATACAAATTCAAAAAATATATTTACCGATATCGTTAGAGTTGATTTTCAAGAGACCATAAATAATTATTTTAAAATTTATAAATATATATTTTTATTTTTATGGAGACCACTCAAGGCGTGCGATGGACTCTGTGGTGGGCGGGATGCGGTGGTCCTACCATGACTAGTTTCCGATTCCAAACAAGCACCCCGTCGGATCATAAAAGAAGAAGAAGCACCCCGTGCAGTTCTTGGCAATTGCCGATACGCCAAGTTCTTAAAACACCTACCAAACGGGCGCAAACCGACTCGACTCGTCTCGTCTGTCCCCTCCCCTCCCCTCCCCTCCCCATCCAAGACTGAGAGAGAGAGAGAGATGATGATGGCGATGCAGGAGGGAACGGCGATGAAGAAGAATGGTCTGAGAAGCGAAGCGGAGGAAGGAATATCAGAGAGACTATCGAAGCTCGAAAACCTCTACTTCCCTCGCGCCATACAACCCTCTGCCTCCACTCCCTCCCAACGCAAATCCCTCTTCCTCGACCTCCTCCACCGCGACCTCCCCGTCTTCTTGGGTACTCGCTTCTCTCTCTCTCTCTCTCTCTCTCTCTCTCTCTCTCTCTCTCTACATACATAGATATGATATATACGCGCTCTCTTACCTACATAAACAGGGGAAAAAATTCATGCAATTAGGAATGGGCGGAGCTATATATATAGCACAATTAGGGCTTTTTCCTGTCAGAGGTTGTGTAGGGTTTTTCCCCGCAGAGAGTTCAGTTCACTGTGAGTTTTCGAAATACTAGAGTATATTGTGTTGAAATTCTTTTTATAGTGTCCAAAATGGAATTTGAAGTTTTCCGATTGAGCTTCCCGGAAAATAATAGTATTTGAAATAAATTTTGTCGGATTTTCCTCCAGAAAGGCAGAAATTGATTTTACAGGTAATTTTGGTTACCTCTGGTTTGTGCATGAACATATTTGGTTCTTGTGGATACAACACTAGGATTATTTGCAAGGGTTAGGGACATTCTGTGGCTACTGGATAGTGTATCTCACCTTTGTGATGTGTTTGGATTGCGTGGTGTTTCTTGTCTCTTTTTTTTTTTTTTGTCAAAAAGGGATAAGTATTATTCATCTGTAGGCAAAAGCCTATACATCATAGAGCAAGGATTCCCATGGGGGCGGAAAGGTTGTCCACATATAGACAAACCACTAGCAAGGGCTTTTTTAGCGCAATCACGTACATCCCGATTACATTCATGTTTAATAGAACTAAACTCACAAAACTCAAATGCTTGTTTAAGCAAAATGCAATCATGTACCAAAACACTAACATCAGAGGGTGGTTCTGTAGATGTGAGACAATTCCGTATAACCGACTCTGAATCCGATTCAATAATCACACGTGACAGCTTCAAGGCAATTACCGGTTGCGTCCCATCTCGAATAGCCATTGCTTTTGCGACCCTAGGAGAGCTAACTCCCGTGTAACTGTTCAAAGAGATACCCAGAACCTCACCATTCCCACCTCTCGCAATAGCACCTGTTCCACTTGTGTTGGATCTCTTTGGTACGGCGGCATCTACGGTGATCTTCGCCGTGTTGATTGGAGGACGAACCCAAGTCCTATGTACAGTGCTAGTTGAAAGAGAAGGAGTTGAAGTATTCTTCGCATTTGCTTCCAAAAACTCGTGATAGTCTCCTTGTGCTTTCCCACTAACTGCCACTGTCGCCCATTTGATCCCGCTAAAAATAAAATCATTTCGTGTCCACCATATCCACCAGCAATAAACCAATCCTAGGCCAATAGCAGAAGAAGGGAGATGTCTGTGGGCTATGCGATCCTGGATACAGGTCCACCAGTCAGTCATGTGTCGAAACTCCATAAGCTCTTCAGGCCTGAAGCGAAAAGGTGAGAGAATCCATACTCGTAATAAAAGATGAGTGATAGATTCTTCCCCCTTCCCGTATAGGGCACAAATTGGGTCAGTTATGAGTTGTATTGAAACCAAGGCCAAATTTGTCGCTACTGCACCTTTGAAACACTTCCACGCAAACAGTTTGATTTTTGGCTGGATAACCAAACCCCATAGTTTTTTTTTCCAAACTGAGGATAAAACCCCATTTGAGCTAGATTCAGCTGCTTGATCATTGTCGTGATATCTTAGTCCTCCTTTTTCCAATGATAGGCAGATTTTACTGTGAAAAGTCCATTAGGAGAGAGGTGCCAAATCCTTCTATCTCGTTGCTGGGTAGTACTAGTAGTTATCAAAAGAATTAAGGTCACATCTTCCTGATTGAAAATGTCTCTGACCAGAGAGTGCTTCCAAGTTTTGGTGGTAGCATCAATAAGGTCAGATACCTTCTCTACCCCGTCCCTTCTTGCTGTGTTGCTGTTAATCTTGAAAAAGGGACCTTTGGGCAACCTAGGATCCTCCCATATGCGAATATCCACCCCTGATCTAACCTGCTAACGCCATCCTTTATCAAGAAGTTCTCGAGCCCAGATTATACTTTTCTATGCCCAAGAGGATTGGTTACTCATCGGAGCGTGCCAGAAGGATGTGTTCGGAAAGTATCGTCCTTTGAAAAAGCTTCTGAAAAGAAATGGTACTCCGGATACAAGTTTCCACTTCCAGCCTTGCTTTGCAAGCAAAGCTCTATTGAAAGCAACCAAATCACGAAAACCCATGCCTCCATCCCCTTTACAACGGCTAAGCTTCTCCCATTTGATCCGGTGGATTTTACATTCTCCTTCCTTTGAGCGCCACCAAAACTTAGCAATTTCTGCTGACATTTGTTGCAATAGCGTCTTGGGTAAGCAAAAGCAAGACATGGCGTAACACGGTTGGGCGATAAGAACAGATTTGATTGCAACTTCTCGTCCAGCATGGTTGATGTCAGAATCCTTCCAATTTCTTAACCGTTTTACCACTTGGTCTTTGACATAAGAAAATAACTCCCGTTTGGAGTGACCAAGAAAGATTGGAAGTCCTAAATATTTAGCATCTTGAGCCTCCAAAGAAATGCCCACTTTCACAGACAGATGAGAACGGGTCTCAGGGGTAGTGTTGGGACTGAAAAGAACAGACGATTTTCCTTTGTTCACTTTCTGGCCTGAAGCAGATTCGTATGCAGCTAAAACATCATGTAGCGCCTCACAGTCTCGGTTCGTTGCTTGACAGTAAATAATCGAATCATCTGCAAATAATAAGTGAGAAATAACCGGGCAATGACGATTAACTCGAAATCCATGCATAAGTTGTTTACTTACATAATCATTGAAGAGGGCTGTTAGTCCTTTGCTGCATAAGAGGAATAAATAAGCCGAAAGAGGGCACCCTTGCCTTATTCCTCTGCTGAGTTGCAAAGTATCCCCTGCCTCTCCGTTAATTGTTATCGAGAAAGTGACCATTTTGACGCATTCCATGAGCCAAACAACCCACTTTGGATGAAAGCCAAGACGTTTTAGAACCAGCTCAAGATAATCCCATCCCATTCAACCCGATCATAAGCCTTTTCCATATCCAACTTGAAAGCTGCCACACCATTTTTCCCTCCTCTCTTATGTCGGATGTAATGCATAATCTCATGCGCGATAAGAACGTTGTCTGTTATTTGGCGACCTCCAACAAACGCGCTCTGATTTTCTGAAATGAACAATTTTTAGATTGGTTTGAGCTTTCTTTGTCAAATAGGGGTGGTGTATAGGGCCTTTTTGTGTTGATGGCTTTTTTTGTATATGGGCGGCATTCCCTTTATGCGTTGTTTCTAATATAATTTCTTACTTATCAAAAAAAAAAAAAAGATTTTCTGAAATGATGGAAGTAAGAATATGTTTGAGACGGTTGGCAAGTACTTTGGCAATGATCTTGTACGGTGCTTTGCATATGCTGATGGGGCGAAATTCTGTGACCTTGGTAGGAGTAGAGGTCTGAGGGATAAGGATAATTTGGGTGTGGTTCAAACTACCAAGCATCCTCCCACTATGAAAGAAACTCTGTACAGCCCGACATACATCTAATCCTACAGTATCCCAATATCTTTGAAAAATCGGCCTGTCATACCATCATATCCTGGAGCTTTACTTGGATACATGTCAAAAAGAGCTGCCTTGATTTCCTTAGAAGTGAACGGTTTAAGCAAATTGTTGTTCATTGAACTTGTGACTTGGTGAGGGATGAGGCTACTTACAAACTGAGCTTGGGGGGTGCCCTCACTTGAATAGAGGCTTGAAAAGAAGTTCTGGAACTCGGTCATAACACCTGCTTGGTCTGAAATCCATACTCCCTGCCCATTCTCTACACGTGAGATATGATTCCTTCTTCGTCGAGCAACTGTGCTTGCGTGAAAGTACTTTGTATTGCGATCTCCTGCTTGCAACCACTTGTGATGTGATTTTTGACGCCAGTACAACTCTTCTTTTTCCCATTCCCCTGCCAAACAATCCTCAAGGGCTGCCAACTCCAACGAGTGAAATTCACGTCCTTGAGTTTCTAATATTCTCATCTCCTCCTTTGTTTGTTCAATCTTCTGTCTAGAATTTGAGATTTTGCTTAACGTGCCACGACTTTAGAGCCAATCAACCCTTCTTGATTTTCCGACTTAACAGAAAAGTCGAGAGCCAATGATCCCCTGTGCCCACTCAGATTGCACAATCCTCTTAATGTCCTCAGACTCGAACAATCTAGCATCAAAACGAAAGGGGGTTACTCGTCTCCTTATCCTGACAGTAGTGTGAAGAAGCAGTGCTTTGTGCTCAGAGCCTATACAGTCCAGGTGCTCTACGTAGCTTTGATTATAATGGAGAAGCCAGTAATGTGACCCCAACGCTCTATCCAATCTCAATTCGATAAAGTCCCCTCCGCCTCGATTATTCCGCCAGGTAAACGGATATCCTCTGAATCCCATGTCAGACAGTCCACATCCATCGAGGAAAGATTGAAAATGGGTGAAACTTCCTCATTCACGCATCACACCTCCTCTCTTTTCCTGGGAATCCAGTATGTCATTGAAATCCCCCCAAACTACAAAATCAGAATTCAGGCCTCTAATATGCTCTGATAGACAATTCAATTGTTGATAACGCGTGATATCATCAGGATTCAAATAGACAAGGTGTTGTTTCTAAACATTTCACCTTGAAATCAATAAAAAAAACTACCATATTTAAAAACTTCAAAAGCAACGGAGTCATTCCAGAACACACCCAAACCGCCTGATAGACCTATTGGGTCAATCCGGAAGCCATTATTCATGCTGATAAATCTACGACCAGAATCTATTTATTTTTTTTTGGGTTTTGTTTTATTTCGGACAGAAAAACAAAATTGGGACAGTGGAGTTGAACCATCGATTTGAGTTGATGGCATGTCCAAGGCCCCCCTAAACCCCGACAATTCCACGATAGGAGCTTCATTTGGCCACATGGGGCCATTCTCAGCTGGCTTCCGCCACTGTATCAGTCAAAACTGACTCCTCCATAGCACTGTCCATGTCCAGCTTGGAGCCAACCTGGCACGCCAAGGTTTTTTAGCTGGAGAACATACTTCATCTACATCTTTTTCAGAGCTCTGTTTTTCCCCCACACGCAGCTCAGAACCCGTAGAGGGAGTTGATTCCCTAGTTGGGCCAGAGTTGCTTCCTTTAGCGTTGGGTCCTCGTCTCTTGTCTAACTTCGATTTACTGCCCACCGGTCTCCCTCTTTTCTGCTGAGGCTGAGAATGGGTTTTCTTCAAAGAGTTCGAATTGGTTCCAAAGGTTGAAGGCTCCTTCAAGAGTGATGGCAGAAACTGGGTTTTGGATAAGGCAGGTTGAAATGGTGGAATTTGGGGCGCGATTTGTTTGATTTGGTAAAGTGGGAGGTTGGGGTGGAGTTATGTGGGTAGGAATAATAGCAATGGAAAGGGTTGGGTTTTGTATGGGGTTTGTGGAGTTCTGGAAGGTTGGGCCAACAATTGGGTTGTCATCTAGGTTTGGTTTATTCAGGGAGGGATTGGCTAAAATGGGCTGATGGGTAAGGTTTTGGGCTAATAAAGTGGGGGTTTGGGTTAACTCGTGGGAAGTATTATCAGTGAGTGGCTCGAAGGTTTGAACCGGCCCAGATTTCTTAGGGCCCAAGGATAGCCCAAGAGATCTGGATTTAACGGTTTTGAATGCACCAGTGTCAAGTAAGGGAGTGATACTCCTTTGAGGATTCAGCGGTAACGACTTCCCATTCCCATCTGATCTCCAATCAGCTCCTGAAAATCAGCCCCACCCAAATCACGGACCTTCAATCTCAATCCAGAATTTGAGTTTTGAAAGTTGGCCTTCCCATGATTCTCGCCATGACCCGTGTACTTGTTATTTCTAGATTTTTCCAGCGATGCCGGCATCCACCAGTTTCCCCCTTGCCCATATTTCTTCCACCAGCCGATTTGGTTGGTGAAGCTCTCAACCAAATACCGTATAGAGCGTACATATAAATCCCATTCTCTGTATCCGTGGCTTGTTTGAGGCAGCTTTCTTGATCATGTCCAATGACTCCGCAATAACAACAAAACGTGGGGAGTTTTTCATAGTGAAATTCCACCCAATAAGCCGATCCTTCATAACTTTAATTTCATACCTCTGCGCAGAGGAACAGTGCTGTTAATAGTCACCAAAATTCTCATTAGTCTGCCTTCTCGGTGCCCCGATACCGGCATATCAACTTTCAGTACCTCTCCTATGCACTGCCCAATTTTTATTCCGACCTCCGCCGAAAAGAATTGAATAGGCAATCCCTATACTTGCATCCAAATGGGTGAGTGTTGGAAAGTGGAAACCATTTGTTGTACCTTCATGTCTGTACTCCATCTAGTCAGGATCAAGAAACTATTATTAAAAAACCATGGTTTTACTGCTAGAACTTGAATAACGTCCTCTTCTTTGCCCAGAACAAACTGGAAGAGATTGTCTCCAATTTCGATGACCTTGAATCCTGAGGGGTTGCCCCACAGAGGGCCCATAGTATTTTTAATCCCATGCAGATTCACTGGTTTGGATGTAACCACCTTTCCAATGAGACTCCGCCTGTATTCATCTTCACTCAGTTTGATATCTTCTCCAAGAATCGTAACTTCGTTTGCTTCCACGTTAGTGAGAGTAAATCGGAGAGAGCGATCATCACCCGGAGGTGCCGTATCATCAGACATAATGGGTGAAGGTTAGGTTATTAAGGAAGGGTTAAGAGAAAGTTAGATGTGTGGGGAGTAGGTTGTGGAAAGGGAAGAAAAGAAGGATGGGGAGAAGGAAATAGAATAGAGAAATGGAGATGAAAAGGCTAAACATACTCTGCCGCCATGGCTAGCAGAGATGAACTTGCAAAGCAAGACAAACCTCTCTCGGATAGAGGACCATTATTGGAACTTGTGGTGTTTCATGTCATGTTTAACTTTTGTTTCCCAGAAATGGTATGTTGGTGACAATATAGTACACCATGTTCCAAAGATAATTTTTATATTCATAGCTCCCCAATTTTGTAGTATCCGTTGAATGTTTACTTGGTTCAGTTGTCCAATAGTGAAAATTACTGTATACCTTCTTCCTGAAATCTACCATTCTTAGTTTATATCCCAGTATACAGAAGTTGTAGCGCTGCCAATGAAGTATGTAATGTACATACACACGATGGCACCTTAAGAGACCTCTACTTATTCACTAATTCAGTATGTCTAACTCTTTGTTTGGTTTGTGGATTCAGAAAGGTATGGATCGAAATTGACCTTTGAAGAGCTTAAAGAGTTCGATATCATGACAGACGACTATGAAATCAATTGGCATTTAAATCATCTACGGCCTTTGATTAGCCCAACAATGGAGGAACTGAGGTCTAGGTCTAAGAAAACCAAGAACAGGAGACGAGCGTACATGGACAAGTTGATATGTGATGGACAGTACTTTTCGGAGGATGCCATGAGGGAGAGAGAGCCATACTTGCACCATGAGTACGTGGGGCAGTTTCAGGACATGAGCGAGAGAAGCATGCCGAGACCGGGGGAGCGGTTGTCTGAGACGTTGATGAGGTGGTCAGAGGAGTCCATTTTGGTCGAGAAGATTAGAAGGGAACAACAGAGATTAGGTGTTCAGGGCGACTGGGTTGGGAACCAGACGAAAGAGGAAGAAGAGGAGGAAGGAGAAGAAGAAGAAGAGGTGGAAGAAGCGGAGGAAGGAGAAAAAGAAGATGATAAGTTTGGTGTAGCTAATGAGAGTTCCCATCCTTTGCAGGTATTCTTGGGTGAACCTTATGTTTCTGAAATATCAATAGTGTGTGCTAATTGTCTGTTATCCTTTGTGAATGAATGCGTTATGTCTTTTTTCTATATGTAGTGTATTTGTGATGACTATGACCCTTTAGTTGTTCGTTAACTTAGGTTTTGTCGTTGCTTACTTCTTCGTTATAAGTGGGAAAAGAAAGGAAAAAAAAAACACAGATGGATTTAGCCGTTTTGGTGTCACCCATTTGCCTCCAACATGACAGATGCCTTCTAAATTGCTTCTTACCATCAAAACTCAGATTCTATGGTAATGCATGACCCAGTTGGGTATGAAATCTTTCTTCTCTCAAGAAACTTTATTCAAATGTAGATATGTAAGGGAGCCATAAGTTGTTTTTGCATTGGTTTATAACTTTGAATTGGGGACTCTCTTACTAGATCCACTATTTTCATGAAGATTTAATAGTAGCATGCCTTCTTTTTAAGTGTTTGTAGATTTGACTCTTTTGATGCATTGTGGGTTGTGCTGATAGATTCACCATAACGAATACCTGTTGGAAATTTGCTTTATCAAAGCCATATTTTTGCCATCTTGTATTCCCTTCTCTGTTCATTGGCCCCATGTCTCGATTAGAAGAAGCAAAAGGTTGGCTGCTTATTTAAGTTATTGAGTCCATCATTCCTGCTTATGTCACTACAACAAAAAAGGGTTTTTTATAACGTGCCAAAAATGTTGTGGAATGTAATACACAGCGTTCTCCTGAACTCTATATTAGCCCATGCTATTAAAAGTCTTCACTTTCTATAGTGTTCATTGTCCATTGTTGTTAACACTTTCCATAGCATTCATTGTCCGTTGTAGAATGTAATATATAGTGTTCTCAGGAATGTTGTATTACCCCATGCTATTGAAAGTCTTCACTTTCTATAGCGTTCTTTGCCTGCTATGTATTGTATACCTTTGGTAGTGTTTTTCGCCTGCTATCCTATCACTTTTACAGCATGTAATGATTGCTATCGAAAGTAAACAATAGCATTTGATGAATGCTATCTTAGCCAATTTTTGCATTTTTTAAATACTATAAATACAAATATACTAGCATTTTCAAACAAGATCATCATCATTAATTTTATATCAAGAAACAGAAAAACTTTATTGCATTCAACACCAAATACATCCAAACGCGAAATGATGTCAATGTAAAACAAATAATTCAACCATTGGATGAAGATTCATTACAATAGCTTAGAAAATAATTTTCCAACACAACCTACATGTAAGAGTCAGACTAATTACACTCATTAAAAAAAAAAAGAATGTAATCCTCCTTTCCTGAAAATGTAATCCTAAACTAGGCAGCCATCTCATTCAAATACCCTAATTCTTCACCCGTGGAATTGTTCTTTACTTGAAGATTACTTCTTTACCGAGTTTATGCCCTTTTGCTCCCAAAGCCAAACACATACCTGTAAGTATAGAAATAATCAAAGTATCACAATAGATATAGTAAAAATTAGTATTAAGTATTAACTACAAAAACAACTTTAAAGCAACACAATGCACAACTTATACATAGATGCACAAAAATTATCCCAAGTACTGATCCAAATCAGCTAATAGGATTGGCTTTTGCTGTCTGCCAAATTTCTATGTGTGGTTGATGGATTGCTGAGAAATTTCATGACAATCCTAGCTCCCATGAATTGCTAAATTTGTTGAAGGTTTTGTTGTTCTATTGCTACCTCATAGACTATGTCTTGTAAAGCCGGCTATTTATATTCCGTCGTACATAGTTTAGTCTAGCTGCTGCTGCTTCTTTTTTTGTTGTTGAAGGGAGTCTACTTGTATGTTGAAGATACACGATTCAGTTACTGCTTTTAATGTCCTCAAAGACCTATTTGAACATCCATCATTTGAAAAGTGGATGAAATCAGGACAATATAGGAGACGGTGACACTCCCGCCTACACCAATTTTCCAAAATAGGATAAGCAATTAAGCATAACTTGAAATATTGTACGGTGCAAAGCACAAGAAGTCATGATTGTTCTCCTTTCCACCCACCTGATGGAATGTGTTAGCGAGTGCCCTCTGGTCCTTCATTTCTGCACGGCCATAGTAGGAAGTTAGGAACCATTGGCATTCTGCTGTCAATGCTTTTAAGACTATCAAAAGTCAATATTTTTTCTTATGGAACAAGCCTCTGATTTAGTTGGGCTTTGAATTCATCTGCATAGCTTGGAGATCAAAGTGTTATATGCCACCAAGTGTATAAGCATCTGACCTCAGACCCACGTCACCCACCTATATCTCAACTCTGCAGAAGCAAAGAGAGAAGGATGATTAAACCTAAAGGACTATATCTTAAATTAAGAATTTCAAATCTGCTGCTAAGTCTTCCCATATTGGTTTTGTATACAGTTGGAATGACGTGGTCACCAATGCAAGCAAGAGCAAAAATGAGGCTTTGACTGCTAAAGGGACATAGTTGTATATATGCGCGCAAGCATCGCCTATGTTATCAATGTCGTATATTTACATATCCCGAAAGCAATATTGTGGTTATACTGTTATAGTGACACCTTGTCCTCCGTTTCGTTACTTATACAACGACACAAGTTTTAAACATTAGAGCACGACACCCCATCCCTGTATTCATTTTTTATTTTATATGATGAAAACAGAGGGGCTGTTGCAATCCCTCTATCGTCGCCAACCTTTAGGCTAAATTGGACCATAGGTTTATGTAGTTTATTTGCTTTTTCTAATTGTGGTATTGCAGTTGGTTTTTAATTATTGTACTTCTAATAACTGTTTCAGCTTAGTGATTAAATTCTTTACACCGCCGGTGTAAACATTTGTTTCCTCCAAATCAATTACATTGCACCACATCGCCATGTTCTATTAATTGGGACCACTGTTTTGACGACGTGGCGCAATATAATTGATTTGGAGGAAACAAATGTTTACACCGGCAGTTTAAAGAATATAATCTCTTCAGCTTATCTTTATCTGCCTGTAGTTCATTTTAGGAGTTTCCTATGTCCACTCTTCTTCCAAAAGAAAGAGTACCTCTATTTGAAATTCTTTCCCACTTGAGTTGTGGACTAGTTTAGGGATTGGAAAAATGATACTTGGGTGGATGCTGGGACAGGCACTTGGATGCATATCTAAGTTCAGTTAATGTATCTAAGTTCAGTTAACGCTGAGATAGACATGATCCAACATCTCTCATGTGTGTGCTAAGTTTGTTTCCACACCCATAGTTACAGTATGATGTTATGTCATTTTCATTGCTTAAAACCTCAAACATCTTTCTTCAAAGTGATGGCACATTTTGGAGTTGCTGACCTAGAGTTAAGAGTGCGGCCCATAGCATGCTAGGCCTATAAATTGAGACTGGAGTTAAGAACGTTTGGTCGGTAAGGGTCCTGAACTTAATTTTTCAGCCTTCTTATGGCTGATTGCATGACAAGTGAAATACTCGGCTGAAGTTCGAACATTGGAGACAGAACCCAATGGAGATATCCAAATATGGACAAGTGAAATATTGTTTTCAGGTAATTCAGAGCAATCCACAAATATGAAAGCCTTTTTTTTTCTCAGCTCGGCTCATCAAAGTACTAAGGAATGTATGTAGGTTCCGAGGTGATATCTCTCATATTACTCTGGAAATAGAGACCCACTTTAATATTGGCGTACGTAATCTTAGTAATCCGTGCATTAAATGTTCTATGCTCCCTTTGGTTACACACTCCATTCAAATACTATTTCGTGCTTGATGTTGGAATAAAAAAATTGTAGCAGTACAACCTTAGAACTCGGTACTCAAAGGTACCTTGATCAGAAGGAAGTTTTCTTATGATCATTCACACCACAATATCTAGGCTACGCCTATATGGTATGCTGGATGCGTTGGTGTAAAGTTTGGATATGTTTTGTCAAAGGTTTCTTTGAATAACTTGTCATGCGTATGTTTTCTATATAATCAATAGTCTACCTAAAATATGCAATACCTCTTCTCAGAAGTTTTCATCTCTGTAATATGTATGAGCCATTGTGTATTGAGATTAAATTCTGTATGCATGCAGCGTAAACGTATTGGTTTACGCATATTCCAATAAACAAGTGACACATCACCAATGATTGAGAAAATTAAGGAATAAATTCCCAAAAACTATCTTTAACTATATCTACGTTTGAAATTGATAAGTATTACTTAACCTTGGTTAGCTTTCTTACTTTCCGATTACCATATTTGTTATTGGTAAGATTACCAGAAAAAGAAAGTTGAAAAGGAAAATAAGAACATTTGGAGAAGACATTAACACAACGTTTGTCTTCTCCGATGACATCAAAAAGTCACCACCAAACTTAATATTGAGTGCATAATCATGATATATAAATCATTAGGACTGAAAGAAAAAAAAGTGCAAGAAATATTGTTCTTTCCGAATTCTGCTTTCTCCGAAGGTGAAAATCATATGCCAAGTTTGCTTCGATAAGATATCTACATTGAATTGATCTTATTCTTTTTTGTGTTCCATCGGAGAATAGAAGCTCTACAAGATTATGTTATAATTCCTTTTTTTATCTTTTTGTTTAATCCCAAACAATAGCAGTTAATTTATTGTAATTGTAAGTTGTAACCAAAGAAACAAACCTAGGTTACCAGAACCATTCCAATTAGAAGGTAGGTTTAGTTCAATATAGTAGGTGTAATAGATTCCTTAATTTTCCCGATCGACGGTGATGTGTCACTTCTTAACGTTAATCGGCGAGTAATGCCTACCGAGTAGGGATTAGTCCCCGCACCTTGGAGCCAGTACTCGGTGAGGAATACCTTGTTTTAGAACACTGCCTAAGTTTATGCTGCACACGTATAGAATTTAATCTCTTTTGTATTGTTATCTTTGTCATAATACGTGCATAGTTCAGTAACTTTGGTTATTTTATCTTGGTATTCTAATCTTGTCGATTTCAATTATTTAGATTCCTTCCGATAATCATGATGCCTCCGATTGTGACCAATCAACCACAGAGAGGCACTCAGAGGGTGCAACTTTATCTGCAGAGGAGATGCAAGATCGAATGGACCAATTCACCTACATCATGCAGGAAAAGTTTATGTCAGGGGAAGATCATCAACATTTAGATTACTCAAAAATCGACGAGGATGAAACTTTGGATGACCACTGGCAGAGGGAGGCTAGTCAGGATGCTGAAGAGAAGTACTTTGATGATGTTTAGCTTGAACCGGTAGCATCCTAATTTTCTTGTTACTAAACATTTTAGTTTCTGAGGTTCTCTATGGTGTGTAATTATACATAAACTTTGGCTGCAACTGGGAGCCTTGTGCACTTGGTATGAATGATCTTCTTATATGTGAAAGTGGCAGGCTTCTTACCATTTGGCTTCCAATATGCATTCTGATGATGAATAGAACGAACCCTCTAGGGTTGATTCTGATTCTTCATTTGCATCAGTGGAGGAATTCCTATGACAAGTTGGAAGGCAGTGAACAATAAGAGGACTATGCCCCAAGTAGGGTGTGATTTTGCTGAAATTAGGCAGGCTCAAATGGTGTGCATATGCCTAATCCAATATATATGCTTGCAATTCCATTTGGTTAATGATGTGTTGAAAAGCTGCTACTGGTATTCCTTTTGGGGAAGGTTGTGAAAGCTTCAGTTCGAATGCCTACTTTTAGCAATGAAATTGTGATTTTAGCTCATCAATTTCATATTATCAGTCCTTAGGACAAATTATAAAAACCAAAAAATCAGCTCAGTTGGTTTTGGCATTTTAAAAAAGCTAGTACATAGTTTTTACTTTTTGCATAAACCTAATCATTTTAATTTCCACTACCACTTGGGTAGTGATTGAAAGAGTATAACACCCGCATAAAGTATTTAAAATGTGGATTTTCTCACTTAATTTCAGCTTATTCTCCATTTATTTCTGTAGTAAACATAATCGGTCTCAAGCTAGTACAAAGCTTGAGATTTACGCTCGCTTAGAAAGCGAACCGAGCTCAAGTTAGCTGTAACTCTGCTCGTTTGTAGCGGTCCGGCTCGTTCATAGAGTCTCATTTAGTAAAATGATTGAGCTCAAACACCTTGATATATAATAAACAAGCCAAGCTCGACCTCAATTATTTTGAATCAACTCGAGCTCAAGCTGAGCTCGATGACTAATTTTGGATGAGCTGCCTTGGAACACTACAAAACTCGGTTCAACTTGGCTTATTTGCAGCCCTTTAAGCCAACTAGAGGTAGGCGAACCACGGTTTAACCTGAAATTTTATTAAGGGATGAGTTGCATAAATTAGAGCACAAGTGCATGAGATAACATGATCTATATCACATTTGAGAAATCATAAACTTATCATAGATAGAAAATAAACAGTACAACCATATGAAAACAAACCATACAATTAACCCCACACACTAGCCATCACAAAATAACTCGACAAAGCTTAAGAAAGACCCAACAAAACTGAACAACCAAACAAGGCCAATCGAACTATCCCCACATAATCCAA
Organism: Rhododendron simsii; assembly: GCA_014282245.1. Lineage (NCBI taxonomy): Eukaryota > Viridiplantae > Streptophyta > Magnoliopsida > Ericales > Ericaceae > Rhododendron > Rhododendron simsii. The sequence continues at coordinate 29,301,826 of CM024956.1, read as the reverse complement.
GACAATAACATTATCATTGCCCTCAACGCCGAACACACGAACAATTATACCTACAAAACAAGGATAAACAATTCTATGGTTAGTATCATTATTCGACAGAATCTAAATTACTAATATAGCTTAAGAGTAAACTCTAGGTTATCCATCAACATTGTCTTTCGGAGGGAATTCTTGACCAATTGCCTTTGCTTACCCTCCTGAGAATTTCCAGTAATTGCACAGATTCGAATTACGAAAATTAACATCTTTACAATGTTCTAAAGCTCCATTTGTTTGGACGTAAATTTTACTCATTTTTTTATTGTTTGGTTTGACAAAATTATGCAAATATCTTTTTTGGGAAACGATTTCCATCTAAGACGGTAAAATGACTTAACGCTTGATATTCCCTCGAGTCACCTTTCGAAGCCGTAAGACCATTAACGCCTCTGGAGTGCTCCATTCTTTCCATGTCAAAATAGCACCGAGCGGTCTACCAAAAACAACACTCCCGGCTAGTGGCAATATCACACAAAACATGAAGAAGAAAACCAAATACAATTGGGAAAAAAGACTGTTATGCCAACGAAACACTGAAGAATAAAAAAAATAAAATTCATTTTCATGAAAAGTCCTTTACAAGAGAAATATTTTTCAATATAAAAAATTTTACATCAAAACAAACAGAGCGGTAAAACTACTTCCTTATTATATATCTCCAAAACGATTACTACACTATACTTGGACATTTAGAGCATTAATTATTTGATTGCTTCTTTACTTTGTATTTCTCATTATCATTTTTGTTTTTTATAGGTGAAATTACTCGGAGTCCCCCTCATTTATACATTTTGGACACAAACAACCCATAACCTTTAAAAATAGAGGAAAGTCCACTTTCACCCCCTGTGGTTATCGCCATGTGCGGATACCCCCCTTGTGGTTTAAAACCGACCACATAACCTACCTGTGGTTTTGAAAATGTGTGGATAGACCCCCTGCCGTCATGTTTTCCATCCATATTAACGGAGGTGTATCTCACACATCTCTAAAATGTAATCTGAGTCATTCATAATGTATTAAATAAAGAATAGAGTATCTCTGTAAAAAATCATCTCGATCAGGCATCAATAACGCAGTGATCTAATTTTTAGTAAATTCAAATTTGAAATTTTAATTTCATAACAAAATCGATTTGACCATGAGCTTTTTATTTTTTGATTGACTTGAATTTTGGCATAGACGTAGTACTCGTCAAAATTTACAATATCAACGGTTTGGATTCAATTTTTGGTATACAGGATGGTATAGTTAGATTTAAAAAAGAAGAAGAATCAAGGGACGTGATGGGGGTATAACGGTCTTTTAATGATGTGTCCGTTAATATGGATGGAAAACATGACGGCAGGGGGTCTATCCGCACATTTTCAAAACCACAGGTAGGTTATGTGGTCGGTTTTAAACCATAAGGAGGATATCCGCACATGGCGATAACCACAGGGGGTGAAAGTGGACTTTCCTCTTAAAAATACCCCAAAAGCACCCCCTCATCCATAACCGTAAATCAATCATCACTCTTCAATCAAAAGACTGTTAAGATGAAGGGTTCAAGTTGGACGATTTTTTTTTTTATAGATGATGGGATCAGTGTAAGCAAGTTTTAAAAGGTAGAATCGTCATTTCTCATTCCGCTAGCGGAGTTGACTAATTTTTTTACGTATAGATGAGGGATTCTAAATGGACAACTTAAAATGTTAGAGAGTCTCCGTGTCCAAAACGTATAGATGACGAGATCTCCGTGTAATTTCACATTTTGCCTTTTTGCTCAATAAAAGTGGAAGAGCTGTGGCCGCGTGGCATCAACCCCACCACCACCCCTGGCTCCCCCGAAAAAGGTTAGAAAACTGAAAACCTAGAAGGTGATTAAACTGGATTCAACACTTTTCTCGTGTCTATCCGAAAAGAGACAGAAGACTTCAAAATGGTCCACAAAACAGGGGTTTTTTTTTTTCCTGGTTCGACTGTCACGGGTCATGTTACATGTACCTCAACAAATATTTTCATTGGTCCGGTCAAAGGCAGACCATACGCATCGGTATTGGAAAATTCACGAGAAATTAATCTCTCTCGACATGACCTCAAGAATTGAACCATAATCAATTGTGAAGGAAGCAAACCTACTAACTAATCGGACTAACTGTTAGGTTGGCCACGAAGTAGGCGGCATTTATGCTTAGTAGTTTTGCGTAGTTGAGGCTCATCAATTTTATATTTATTTCAATTAGTAAAGACAAGACATTTCAGGAAGGTTTCTCAAATTCCGTTTGGTTATCTGTGAGCTAGCAACCATAAGCATTTACTCATTCCGTTCCATATTGAGAGTCTCACTTTCTCTCTCTTGCTATTTTTCATATAAAAAAATTAACTACTTCCGTATATAATTTTTCAAATTTTTTTCGCACTGTATAAAAATCTCAATTAATACTTCAATTTGGTGCGAAAAAATTCAAAATTATATATGGAAGTAGTTGATTTTTTTATTTGAAAAATGATATGACTTTTCGTGGTGGACTTTCAATATAAAACGGAGGGAGTAATTTAGTTGTTGGTGATGATCGATTGGGCAAGAATAGAAAGTGAGACAACAACATATTGATTTCTACTTTTCAAGCATAAACCTTGAGATTAACCGTTAGAAATAACTTATTTTGATTATGTTTTACGACAAAATTGATTTCTTAAATGCATGGTTAAAATCCTCTTATAAAACCTCTATTGGAAAGGGTAAAAGTCTTAATATATATTCACCCATAGAAAAAAAGAAATCCTTATTTGTGTGTAGCCAAAATAATATATGCGTACAGCTCGTGTACAAATTCATTTTGAAAGAAAAGTCTCCTAGCCCCAAATTTTTTTTTTTTTTTTTTATCTTGCTCATAATAAAAGAACTCCTTTTAAAATCAGTTTTTGGCCTACGTGCATGCATGTAATCAAAACCCATTTGACCCAAAAGTAAACTTGCACAGTGGACCTCTTTACTATGGTCGACCGTTTCTTCATTTTAGTCTAAACTGTTTTCTTCCATTGTTGACTTTGAAGCTCTACATTTAATTCACAGAAGGTTCCAAATCAGTTCACAGATAAGATTTTGGACTCAAAGTCTATTTTTGCAATTAATGAAGAACAAGTTTTCTGCTAGAAGATATTTGCTCAAATGGAAATGTTGAACAGTCATTTTCTTCTTTGCTACAAAAAAGGAAGTTTCAACAGAAGAGAAGACAATGAAGCTACACCAGAGAAAATACACAGAGCATTATGAGAGCGATTTTCATTCTCTCCTACGCTTCATTTTTCATACAATTACTTTGAGAGATTTGTTAGCAAAATTGTTATATCTACTCTTCGAGGAGTGTTGCAATTGTGAGCTACAAATTCTATTATCTTTTGAGAGATTATAAGTGTTTGAGAAATCAAACACTGGTTTTGTAATTCCAGAAACAGGGGTTTTGTTTTTTAAAGGGGTTTTGAGGATTTTGTACTTTAAATTCTTGCGGTTGTCTAGCTCCTTCGGAAAGCTAGGAGCGACGGTAATTGTAAGTGCCGCAAGACTTATTGGTGTAATTCCATTTTTAATAGTGGAACCTTCAAACGATTGCCTTGGAAAGAAGTAGAGTAGGCTGGACCGTGGACAAATTCAATCCGAACCACTATAAACTGGTTTTGTGCTTCTTAACTCTCTTAATATATTTAATAATTAGTTATTTGCCTTTGTAGCTTTTAATTGGTAATTTTTAATTAGCCACCCTATTCTGGTAATTTTTAATTAGCAACCATAGCAATTCAACCCCCAACCCCCACCCCCCTTCTAGGTTGTTGTTTGGGTAACATTAACCATTTAGGGTAGCTTAATTAGCCAAGATTCGGACATCTCACTAAAAGGTCAGGATTTCGACTCTCCTCACCTGCATGTGAGTGTTCTTCCATTAAATTAGATGAGTTTTTTCTTTCCCCCTTAATTCTTGAGATAATTCTTGGCCGGTCCTATTTTTTTAGTTCACGGTTAGAGAAATCCTTCCCAAAAAATTGGAAAAATGACGGCCCAGGACGTATTTTGATAATTAATACCCGCTAAGGACATGCTGAGAACATTCCTTAGTGTTGGCGGGTATTAATTATCAAAACACGTCCTTGACCGTCGTTTTCCCCATAAAATTCCATGTCCCATTAGGCCCTCCAAAAAAACTCACAAAGGACCGGCCTAGAAGAATCCCTTTCTTCTTTGTTTCTTTTTTCTTTTTTCCCTATGATGGACTTATTTCTTGACTCTTGTATTGGTTTAGTTACCTCGTAGACTCTCCCAACTGATGTAGTATCCTAGATTAGTCCTTTGTACTTTATTCTTGATGTAATATGATCTCTTCTATCGATTAGAAAAAAAAAAAACATGAACCTTGTGATCAGACAAAACATTTGCTAAATTTTTGGGGAAAAAGAAAGCCAGACATATAGGAAGACTCGTATAATTTGATTGGTATACGTATACATACGCATACATACTTCACCAACTCTATTTTAGATGCACACACTCATTTTCCATGTGGGTTCACGTACAAAATTTTTAACTAGTTAATTACGGAAATGGTGCCGGGTATTAGGGGCTTTTCCCGAGCTAAAAAAGCATGACCCGGATTGTCACTTTGTAGAGCTCAACGTATTTAATATACAGTTGTTCAAAAAATCAAGTTGATCGGACATCATTAGCTTAGTAACAGACCAAAAACATTCTGTTGTGTATTTTTCTTTATCACATTCGTTATTTATGTACTGCATAGAAACGTGATTTGCTTACCAAGTTGCAGATTTCCGATCTATTTGCGAAAAATTGGAAACAACTTTCAAAAATGTTTAATCGAAGGTAAATTTATTTAATGAAACAGTTTCTAGAAAACAGGTTTTGAAACTATTAACAAAACAAGGTTATGATCTTCACAGCCGATTAGTGCTTTTTTCTGCTGCTTTCATTCAATTAATGCTAGCTGCATGCAACTTTTATTTTTATTTTATATTTTGGCGTCACTTTCTTGATGGCCGACTTATTTAATTATGGGTTTTCCTGCTAACCCCCAAGCATTGACTAATGTAAATAATCTTTTCCAACTATATATCCAAACACTGGTCATGGTTGAGAGAGAGAGAGAGAGAGAGAGAGAGAGAGAGAGAGAGAGAGAGAGAGAGAGAGAGAGAGAGAGAGAGAGAGAATGGCCTTTGAAAGGCAAAGACATGCTTCCAGTGGCTGTGGTTTGGTAAATCGTTGGGTTTTTTTTACTACTTCTTGTAGCAATCACTAACATAAAAAAATGCAAAACTTTGAATCTGTGCTAGCCATGCGAACTTACTGTCTGTAGATTTGACTCGCTCTATTGTCAAGCTCGTTTTCTGTCCGCTTTAGCGCGATTTGTTCTAAAGAGTTGTCATTGAAAGACTTGAGTTTTCTACTTCGATGTAATCTGTCTATCATTAATTTGTGCACCGGGCATGTGTTAAGTTCTCAACATTGTATTTCGGATGAAATACCTTGGCGAGTGCCGTTAGGGCTTCTTGAATGAGAATATTGTTGTTGATAAACAATATTTAAAATAAAATAAAAAAAGTAGCAACAGCACACATACTCAAACGTGCAAAATGGCAAATTGACAGTAATAAAAGTGGATATTCTTTCTGGAAATAAGGTAAGTATTATATATTCAATTCGATACCATATTCGTCACAAAGAATCTTCTCTATGTCACATGTTTATGAATTCGATCATGTGTTTGTTCTTTGTTTGTTTTTTCAACACATTTCGTTGCATCATCCTTCCTTCGTTCGAGGTCTTACGGTGGAGGCTAGAGGGGACCTTGCCTCATATGGTTGCGCAGGAACTGGACTACGTACTGGTCCATACATTCATCAAGACGCATGGACCCCAATAAATAAATATATATTAAAATTTGGACCCCAATACATAAATATATAAAAATTACAGGAACCTACCAAAACGGCTAGCCAAGAAATTATTAATTTGTCCTAATCGTACATGCAAAGTTCCCCACTATGTGGAACCGCAATAAACGGGGTGCTACGAGGCCATGTTTGAGACCTCATTATAAACGGGAGAGATGGGATTATTAATCCCAAAACGATAAGCACCGGACCCGGGGACCCTGCCTAGCGGCACCTCTGCTGAGCAGGTGCCAAGCGGGTAGTCCGGCCGTTCATCTCAAAATCGACGGCCCGGATCGAAACATCTTTTCCATTTCCCTTTCTTCTTTTTTTTAAAATCCATTCGGTACCTTTGCATCCGGACTGTCCAAAACACTTTCGGACGGCCGAGATGTGCTCGGCACCCCTACCAAGCACCCCTGCTTGGCAGGGTCTCCCGGTCCAGATTTTCTTGGAACACATATCGAGTCCCACAAAGATGATCGGAACCTTTCGTTTTGTTCTTTTTTTGTCGTTTAGAGACTCTGCAATAAATTCAGCTTTAATCGGATATTGGTAACGGCATTTACGAAACATCTAAGCCCAAGATGTTTTGTAAACGCCCTTACCGATATCCGATTGAGCTGATTTTTTGCAAAAATCTTAAACAAAATGAACGGTTATCTTTGTCAGATCCAAATTAAATACTCCCTCTGTCCCCATTCTTTTGTCCCTTTTGGGAGTTCGTATCACTTTTTAATTGATTATATCTGACAATCTATAATTTTTTATGTGATTTTGAAAACATCTTTTAAGAGAGCTCATTGAGATCTACAGCATCAGACAAGATCTGTATTGCATATCAATAGTATTACCAATTAGAAGTTATAATTAGTTTTTTTATCTGGTTGGGATAGAACAAGAGACAAAAGAATAGAAACGGAGGGAATAGGTCTTACAGGGATTTGTACCAATAGCAACGCTGTTATTAACTTGGTGATCCCCTTAATATGGACGTGTTTTATGTTTAGTCCATATCGGCATTGACTAAACTGCCCATCCCCATGTGCAAAACAAACACGTCCTTATCGATCTCGTCGTCTTAAGTTTCGTTCAAAATCAAACAAGACCATTAATCCGGGGACAAAAAAGGACCATGAGCTGGCTGAACAAAGCATTTACCCTCTGACCCTGTTACCCACTTTGGGCTAAACCACTTGCTCACAGTACAACAACTCAAATTGGCAATTTGATATTGAAAATTCGCAACTGCCCAAGAAAGGGACTAAATTACTTTTCCAGTTTAAAGCATTTATTTGAGTGTTTTTTTAGCCTTTTGCCCTGTCAATGAGTGTCCCCCCCCTTCAGTACTGAGAAAGAGGAATCCAAACAGACACTAGCTAACAAGCCTTGCCAACCACCCCCCCTTGGAACATTGCGTAACAAGGGAAAACAAAGTTAAGAGATCATGACTATCACACCCCACAACCCTAAAAATTAAAGGAACCCCCACGGAATATCTCTTTAGGGGTGGTTAATTACTTGTATGTATTATTAGCATGATAAACAGCCTTAAAGGTGGGTTTGTTTTTTGTTTTTTTTTGCTTTTGCTAATAACGAGGTATCGCTAATAGATATATAGGGTCCATTTGGATCACAATCTTTCGGGTTAAGGCTAAGATACTTGTAATTACCAGAAGAAGTTAAACAAGATATATGGTTTTAACAGATGACCCCACGGAGCATCCTGGTGGATTGAAACGACTATGCTGTGTTTCGATTTGAATTTTTTTTTGAAAAATAGTATGGGTAATAAGTTGAGAGAGATAGAGAAAGAAATGTTGAAATTAGGAAAAATCTAGGGGAAATTTTTTAAAATATGCTTTTTGAAAAGCAAAGAGAACAAGGCATAAAGTTACTATTTAGAATTGATACACGTAAAGTTGTACCCAGTACACAAGCTTTCACAGACGGTTCCAATCAAGTCCGGTTATGAAGCGAATCCTGGAACTTTATCCCCCATACTGGAATATTAGGATTGAAGGTAAGTAGAAGTCTAGGGTAACTAAACATCTTTCAGGATTGAAGGTAAGTAAACGTCTAGGGTGACCTAAACATCTACAAACAATAATTTCTCCCTTCGTAACTCGATCTCATACACGTAGAAGGGAATAAAAACCCGACGCTTCCATCGAACCAAACGATCAGGCAAACCCTACAGAGAAACAAGTACACCTAATTTAATGCCTTGTTTGCTTCTTTTTTTGAAAAGCATTTTTCAAAAGATTCTCCCTACTTTCAATAATTTCTCTATCTATCTCTCTCCACTTATAACCCCTATTACTTTTTCAAAAAAAAATTTCAAAAAGTGTTTTAAACACAACATAAAGCATTTGTTATCATATTACTTACGAAACAACGAATTTGTTACAACTACTTTCTTGTTTTGTATAGTTTAGCGTGTAGGGGGGGAAAATTTTCAAGATGATGGTTACAAGAATCTAGCTAATTAGTGAAACAAAAAGTCTGTGGACACAGCAAATTTGTGCACAGATTTTTATGTGGAGCATACTACGGGTCCCACATAAGTGATCCGAGCCGTTCATTATGTTTAAAATATTTTTTCAAAGGCCCCAACTAAAAATCAACTCAATCTGATACGTATAAGTACTTGATCTAATCGTCTAACTTTTCATTCTCTAAAAAACCGAATGAAAAGTTAGATGATTTAATCAAGCACTTATGGGTATCAGATTAAGCTAATTTTTTATGAAACCCTTGAAAAAATATTTTAAACATAATTAACAGATCAAATTATTTTTATGGGACCCTTAGTGGACCCCACAACATAATCTGTGCACAGATTTGCCCTCTCAGTAGCAAGATTCTTAGTGAAAAAGGTCGTGTAAAAAGTATTGAAATCATGTGGGTCACATTGTGTGTTAGTTAACAGAAGGCACTAGGTGGGGCTTTAGCCTAGATGTACGTGCCATGTACTACATGGTTATACACTTGGGCACGTATGCAATGGCAATTGGCAACCCAGGTCCAGACACTAGTCTAGAAATTACCAAATAGGGACAGATGCTATAGTCCTTTTTTTTAAATCATCAACAGATGCCATACAGCCGTAGTCCTTTGGGAGGAGGTTTTTTTTTTTTTTTTTCCAATAACCAGATGTCCGGGCCAACTTGCGCACGTTGGCTACTTTTGGGTCCTGAAGTTAACGACCGGCAAATTCTACAGTGTTTTCTAGGTTCGGAATGTTTAGCCTCCGTGGGATTTGAACATGCAACCTCATAGATGATAGACACCTATTGTTTTCTCATGCTTACTTGGTCAATTCCCTTTGGAAGGAATTTGGCCTAACTTATTTATGTTACTTAGTTTTGTTTTTTAAACTTTTGATCGTTTTGCATTAAAAAAATTAGACTATCTATTCATCTTAGCTAGAAAAATCAGAAATGTAAAAAAATATGAACTAGAAAGTTCAGAAAAGGCAAGAATAATCTGAAAAAGCTAGTATTTCATTTAGATTATTTTGGTCAATGAGAAGATTTTTTAAAAAAATTATTATATTTTCTTCCTTTTTAGATTTAGAAGAATAAATAATTCAAAAAGCAACGCAAAGCTAAGAAAAGCTCATAAAGAAAAAATATAAATACGAATAAATTAGGTCAAACTTACCCTTCCTTTTCTTTCATTGGCTCCCTATTTATGCATAGAAACTCAGCCATCTTCAAAGATTCGACCCTATAAATAGTCCACTCCTTGTTATCATCACATAGGAGCAACCAATACGGAGTAAAAAGAAACTTAGAGAGAGAGAGAGAGAGAGAGAGAGAGAGAGAGAGAGAGAGAATGGAAAGATCATGTCATCCTTTATTGAGGGGAGGAAGGAGAGAACAGAAGTACAGCCATGGGTTCTCTGCTGCTGAAATGGAGTCATTAGCTGGTGTCTGTGAGGCTATATTACCACCCCTACCAGTTAATTCTCTAGAAGCCACGGGAAAGGATGGCCAAACTAACAAGGCAATTCAATTCTTCCACAAAGCTTCTGGTTCTCAAAATTCAATCCCTGATGAGGTAACAACTCTCTCTCTCTCTCTCTCTCTCTCTCTCTCTCTCTCTCTCTCAAATATATACATATATATGAGTGAGAACGGTTTGAATCATTTAAATTTAATCATGAACTATGAAATTGAGATTTGGGGTGTTTGTTTAGGTATCCCCGGAACCGCCCCGTATAACTATTGTGTTTATATATACGTACTTATTTATTTATATATCCATATACCAACCTAAACAACGTCTCAATCAATTGTGATCAACTAAATAAAAATTATTTTTTTTGCCGTTCTCTATCAAAGGGTTGTACAGTCGGTTCATATCTCGTTTTTACCTCAGCATTCCACGCTGATTAGTCCACATTCTCCCCTGGTGTGACTCCTAATTTGTATTGGTATCTACTTTCTTACTCTTAGTATGATGTACTATCTACTTGTCTTCGAGGTATGTGACAAACCACCTTAGTCGATATTCTCCCCAGGTGCGACTTCTAATTTGTATTGATATTTCTACTTCGAATCATACCTCTCTCTCTCTCTCTTTAGTCTTAATTATCACATATTCAACTTAACCATCCTTTTTTCAGCCGCACACATTTCAATAAGGTATTAGTCTTAGCGCTCAACAACCCTTGTGAGAGAAGATGTAAGAAATGATGTAAACTTGGATGTGTCTCTAGCATTTTTGAACATTCTGTCGCGTATAGCGAAATAGCCATTTTCTCTAACCCCATAAACATGTGTGTGTGTGTGTGAATATATGTACGTCTCCTAATGTGGGTCCTCTATTTGGGATGGGACCAGGTTGCTGAGCTTATAATTAAAAGGGGATTCTTTGAAGGAGTTATCTTGGTAAGAGTGGTTTTAAACATCCTATCCACCAGGCTGGGGACGCTGCTGCTTTGTGGTTCTCTTAGTTTTGGTGTCAAATGGCCATTTCTCAACAAGTTCTCACAAATCTCGTTGGAGAAGAGAGAGAGGGTCATCCAAAGATGGTTCAAGCACTGGTTTTTGACACCCATCAGACTGGCATTCGTATTTATCAAATTCTTATGTCTCTATGCATTCTTCACCCAGGTACAAATCTTCCCTTTTTGCAGATTTCTCTCTCTCTCTCTCTCTCTCTCTCTCTCTCTCTCTCTCTCTCTCCCATTTCTGCATTAATATATGTCCTACATGTGTTACTTAAAAAATTTATGCTTATTGACATATATACTGATACACCTATACATGCCTATGACTTCGTTTCTCAGTAAACGAGCGAAGTGAAAGATCTTGAATTTGAGGGTATTCGTGCTTGGATACCTCGGTCATTAGCTGCACATATATGCGTCCATACTTGTATATAAATACGTGTGTGTGTAACAGAGGAACAAACAGAACAGGAAAAATTTGTATAAAGTGAACCAGGTCTAGAAAGAACGTAAATGTTACTACTAAATATAGAATAAAGTATAGAACCATTTTCTTCTTGTTTTTATTTTTTATCATCGAATCAATTTCTTGTTAGCCTAGCAAATTCTGCGTGTTTGGTCAAGTTCGTTGACACGAGGAACTGATAAAAAATATATATATATATATATATATATATATGTCACAGTCAAGCCCAAGTTTGTCCCAGTTCCAGATTCTCCAAAAATGAATTTTTAGAAAAGAAAGGTAATTTAAAGCTCAAAAATCATGTGTTCACACAAATAATTTTTCTACCAATATGGATCTTGTTTGATAGATCTTATTGAGATCTTTTAAACTGTGCAAAAAAAATTAAAAAAATATTTTTCATTTTCATTATATTTGAACTTGAAATTACATTATTTTTTTAAAAGAATGTTTAAAAAGATAGCGAAACGGCACCTTAAAGTTAGATGCAACCCCTGTGCCATTAATACCTGGCCAGTGGCCACCTTATATGCTGCGGGAGATATGCTTCAGTAGGGCTGCTCAAAAAATCCGGTAAACCGTGAAACTGGTCCAGACCAAACCGATCCGTACCTTTTGGATTTTGCCCGTGGATTAATGGTCCGGACACGGATTGAAAAATTAGAAAACCGTGACTCACAGTTCGGTCCACGGATTTTCATTACGAAACTGTGGATTAACCGAGCCGGACCGTGAGATATTTATTTTATATAAATAATAAATAATAAATAAAAAATAAACCGGGCGGTTCTATGGACAACTATTTAGACACTTAAAAAAACACCTCATAGTTCCCGATCAAATTTTAATGATCCAAGCCGCTCAATGTGATCAGAACGTGATTTTAAGGGTACTCGCGAAAAATCAGCAAAAAAAAAAGACCGGGAAGGGCTTGATCTAAGCAGTTTTTAGCTTAGATTTAACGAACGGTTCAATTAAAAACTGCTCAAAACAAACACTTCCTGGTTATTTTTTTTGCTAATTTCTCGCATGCACCCTTAAAATCACATTCTGCACACATTAAACGGTTCGGATTATAAAAATTTGATTGGGAATCATGAGATTGAGATTTTGGGTGTTTTTTTAGATGTCTAAATAGTTGTCCGCGGAACCGTCCCAATAAACAAATATATAAATATATGTGTGTATTTATATAATTAATTGTTAGTAATGTTAAAACTTTTTTCTACCAATTTTAGTATTTTATCTTAATAATGGGATATAGTGTAGATGTATAAAATATATGGGGTAAATCATAGTTTTTTTTTTTTTTATATAAGTTACGGGTAATCCTAATTTAGTTTCACTAGTTCGTTTCTTTTCCAGTTTTCCTAATTTCCATTTCTTGTTTAAGTCGCCGCCGCATCGTAGTCGCCACTGCACCGTTCTTACTTCTTCACCTCTTCCTCCTCCTCCTCTCTCTCTTTTTCCGTTTCTTCAAAGTAACAAGTACTTTCTGGTGGCCGGTGTTAAACTTAATTTTGAATGTAACCTTCTTCACTTTTATCGTGGGATATAAGTTTGAACTTTATTTTTGCTAAAATCCGTAGATAAAACCGTAATCGATCCGTGAGTTACGGATTGGATTGGAACCGAACCGTAGGACTTTTGGTCCGGACACGGATTTCATTTGTAAAAACCGTGACTAACGATTCGGTCCTCGAATTCCTAGAAATCCAAACCGAACCGGACCGCGAGCACCCCTATGCTTCAGCACAATCCTCATAGTCAGTGTGTCGTCTCTTGAGTTATTTTGGCGAAAAAGTACATTTTATACTTTCCTCAGGGATGCTGCTGGATCCATGGACCCTTCTGTGCACGGCATGCGCTACAAGAGTGTAGTACACAATCTGAACCGTTTAAAGGTATTTTTAATAACTTAGATTTAATAAAGGTATTTAACAGGTAAGATATAGGAAATTGATATTGACACTTTAAAAATTGATGCAGACACTCCAAAATCAGTGTAATTTCAAAACTACTTTCCTTTGTTTTTTGGAGAGCCTCCATCAATTTTTGGAGTACCAATATCTTTTTCCAAGGTATATGTATCTTACTTGTAGAATACTTTTTGAAACCTGGACTCACCGCAAAGACGGACAGTTCGGATCGCGCATTATACCCTTGTAGTGCACCCCCATAGTACACGGTCCCTAGTTCCGATGCTGCTGATGGGAAAAAAAATTGTTCATTTCGACCAGAAAAGGGTAATTTGGTCGTTCTACAACTTGTGAGAGGGAAGAGTGTCAGCGCACCCCAATTATATCATTTCCCTTTCTTCAGCCAAACAAGATTTTTATATTCTTTACTATGAATAGGATAGGATACTTGTCAAACTAGGAAAATTGTTATTACTATTACTTAATTAATATCATAATTATACTTATCATTATCATTTCAAGAATATGGGGAAGTTAATTTGACTTAAAGCCCATAGCTTGTGATAACAGCTTGTGTTATGGCCCTACAAACCCAGATGGAAAGAGACCTATACAAGTTTAATATCCACAATTGACAAGGCTTAATGTGACGGGTTAAGGTCCATTTCACATATTAATGAGCCAGATTTACGTCCTTTTCCCTAATCCTATTTCTGAGTTAATTAAGTATACGTTAGTGTTTGGGCTGAATTAACTCAAATCAATTGACAAATAATTGTGTGCGGGCGTGCCAGAAAAGAAATAACTTCAAAGAAGAAATTACTCTTTTCAAGATGATTTGAAACCACTAATTTCAATCAGGCAATTGTGTTATTCGTTCGATTACCTCAACTAAGAGGATTTTTCCTTAAGGTATCAACCAAATAAAAGATTGACGCGCTTCGAAATCAGAAAAGATGATTGAACACAAACAAACCTGAATCTAATCAAAGGTAAGTTTGTATACAAACACTCTTAAGATTCTATCAAGAATAATAAAGAAATACAAGCACACTGAATTTAATCAAAAGCGAACTTGCAAACAACTATTCTTTGGTAAGAAAAGAGCTTAAAGGAAATAAGAAAACTTGAATTTAATCGAAAGCAGTCTTACATGCAAATAAGCCTTCAACTTACAAAAAAGACCCTACTCTAAACTAAAACTAATCTAAGATAGATCTCTGAGCAATCATTTTGTATGAATTGTCAGATGATATGGATTTTTTTTGTGTGTCCTTCTCTTCAATTGCTTCTTCTATTTATAGACGCTGAACTTGCCTTTGACCCCCACGTCTTCGATTGATATCCACGTTGGCCACATAAAACGGTTGAGGGGGGTCTTCGAACGGTTACCCTGATATTTCCAGAATTCCTTCTTCCCCTGCTTGCTTCGATCATGGTGTTCATGGCCACTTCCTGGATCGTGGCTCCTATTTTCAAGCAACGTGAATTAATGCAACGTGTTTGCTTTCCAAAATGATTCCCTGCAATTGCATCTAATTTCCGTTATAAAACAAAGCAGTGAGGACATCGTTCGATGATCGTAGAGTCCAATTTAATGGTTAGATCTAATAACCTCCCAAATCATCGTTTAATTACTACTCAAACGACACCGGTTTACTTTAAAACGACACCGTTGGTCATAAAACAGTGTCCTTTCTCACTCCCGCAATCTTCTGTAATTGGTACTCGACTGGGACAGGTTTTATGCAACCGCCGTACCGTTCGGGGCCACGTGGAATTTTTTCATTGGGTAGCACTTTTTAGGATGTAAACAGTTAGACATGTGTAAAGGGTATTGGATAATTATCTAAGGACAAATACATATACGGAGACACATCCCGTATACGTTATTTGTATGGTATATCATATAATACATGCTCACATAATATTTCACAAATGATTAAGATATCTGCTTGTACTGAAAGATATTAAAGAGCGCATATAATTTACAATTTTTTCCCGTAAATGATTAGATTACCAAGATTCCCCTGATGGCTTAGGAAAAACACAATAGGGCTATTTTATGTAATTAAAAAATTAAATTTGTTATACTTCTAATTGGAAAAAAACTTTTTCTACTTACCTTGACAAAAAAAAAAAAAATTACGTTACAAAAAAAAAAACTTTTTCTACTGTAACATAAAAAAACTTTTTCTACTGATTTGTTTTGGGCCTTATGTTTTGGCTATTTTTTCTAGCTTTTCTTCTTCCAATCCTTTATTGGAAGTTGTTTTCTCATCCTATATTCCATGTATCAATGTCATGGTGCTAGGCTTTTATTTTTTCTTGATGTACCCCAATCAAGTTTCTAATTTAATAAATCAAGTTTTTAATCTAATAAATTCGATATGTCACCCATACCCTTCTTGATAAACCTTGTCCGTTGTTCAATCCCATGCACAAACAAACATGTGATATGAGGGACTATACTCCCAAATAGTCCCCTCACTAATAATCTCCTCACTAATAATCCCTTGCCTACAATCCCATCTAATCCAATCCCTTCTATCAAACAGGGGGACGAAATTCTATTTAGACGCGTCCATAAAACATCAGACAGAAACCTCATTCTTTAGTTAAGGAACACTTGCCTTTCGAAAAAGCTTGTCTGCTAATTTGGACAAGAATTTTTTGTTCTTACGAAAAATGTCCCTTTTATCCTAAAAAGTTCATGTCGGAAAACTAATATATGCATTTTTTTTTGTGATCGGCGAAAACTAATATATGCATTACAAGCAATTTAATTCGATGGATGACATGACACAATGTACAGAGATAAGAATTCAATAAAACTATGCCAATGTTGACAGTAAACTATAGCTCTCATTGACCGTAAAACAAAAAATTCTTTAAGATTACAATTAGGAATGTAGACAACCACAAATCCCCCGTGACTTATTAAATTCACTGACATCATTTTTTTTCAATCCGTTTGAATGGGTTTCTATACTATAAGACTCTCGTCCCTAAGTCGTAGAATGATTTCTTTTCCCAGAATTAAATGGGGTTCAAACGGATATTCTTTCTTTCTTTTTTTTAATTTCAATTCAATGAGTGAGGGTACACAAAAGATACAGAAGGGCTAATCAACGAGAGTCACTCTTTAGATTAGCAGGATTGAAATTTAAAACACTTAGGACAGAAAAATAAACATCGGATAAACCTCGAGAAACTAAAATGTTGCCTATTATTAAAGAGAAAAAAAATTCAAACCGAAAAGAAAGAAAATAAAATAAAATGTCAGGAAGGTAAAGAAAGAAAGAAAGAAAAAGAAAGAAAGAAAGAAAAGGGCGAGAGAGAGGGGGAGGGGCGGGGTAGTTGTGGAAAATGGAGGTGGGGCCATGATGGATTGACACAATGTACCTAGATTGCTGAGTTGAGTGTAGACAACCACAAACCCCCGTGACTTACTTGTGTAGTATTCGGGACGAACAATGCCCTCGTTGTACAGAAGAGCCCAAAGGCTATTTGGCTCGATTGTCAATGTTCCATAGATGTTGTTCTTCAGTTAAAGTCAATAACTTGTCGAACGCGAAATGCCACGTAAGCTCAGTGACAACAAAAACTAAAACAAGAATAACCAAGTTTTCTACTAAAGTTTTAACATTAGTAAGGCCTAAGTTAGAGTAGCTGCTACTGTTTTCACTTCATACTTCTACGTAGAACTCCAATTCTATTAGTCACCATCAGAAAATCAATCTCCCCAGTTTTCCCAACACAAGGCAAGGGCTTCACGTTTCGATAATACCACTTTTATAGAGGTAGGTGAAAATTCGTATAATAGAAGTGTTAGGGTATGGAGTACACTTAGGAAACTTGTCCCAACTCAAGGCAAGGGCTTCACGTTGCGATAATACCACTTTTATAAAGGTAGGCGAAAATTCGTATAATAGAAGTGTTAGGGTATGGAGTAGACACTTTGGAAACTTGTCCCAACTCAAAACCTAAAGAAGAGACCTCATCAAAAAGGACAAGTAGGAACTATTCTTGAAAATAAGTTAACCTTACCACTCTGTTGCTCAATTACTTTATTTGCTTTTAACATCAATTATTTAAAAAGCAATCAGATTTTTGTCTGCCCATCGGGACAAATTTTGGTTCTCCAACTAATCAATTGTTTAGGAACAATCAGATTTTCAAAAAGGTTTTGTCTGCTAATTTGGACAAAGGATTTTGCGTTAACCCTAACACTTTGTTGCTCAATTACTTTATTTGCTTTTAACATCAATTATTAAAAAAGCAATCAGATTTTTGTTGGCCAATCGGGACAAAATTTCGTTCTCCAACTAATCAATTGTTTAGGAACAATCAGATTTTCAAAATTTGTCTGCTAATTTGGACAAAGGATTTTGCTCTTTCCAAAAACTTGTTTTGAAAAACTAACGTGGATAACTACAATTGGATCAGTGCATGAGCCTTGATGTGAGATAATGTACACGGATAAGAATCCAACGGATTGACATTAAAGTGGAAGTTAACTATAGCTCCAGCAAGAAATCAGACAACTTCTACCACAACAGTTTCTACATAAGCAGATAAGCTTATTCTAGTTTCCCCCTGCTGCTTTCTTTCTTCTTTCTGCTGGGTGGGACACAAGGAACGGTCACAGTTAGAAGACCTAGAGAAACTTGTGACGTAGCTTGATTGAAGACACTGTTGGCTCTAATGAAAAATACTATTGGCTCTAATGAAAAATTGTAGCTCTTCATTTCAGTGAAGTATCTGCTAAAGCTAAACGAAACCTTAGCGGCAAAACATAATTATAATTATACAACTAAAGCTAGAATAACCAAAATTTTCTGCTAAAACTTTATCGTAAGCCTACAACTAAACAGGTTTAATATTTCCATTCAGATAGGGAGCAAAAATTCTGTTTTCACGTACAACGTAAGACAGAGTTGTACAAAGCATGTTCTCTCTCTCCACCATACCATATAGTAGTTCATTTGGTTTTTACATCCATACTTCTTTACCCAAAACCCAAATGCTCTAATGACATTGGGAATATCTCTTTAGTGTTTCTCACTACAAGGCAAGACTTTGGATTACATGCATCCATAACATTTTTGCTATAGGTTAATGGAGATGCCGAGAATCCTACATGGGAAGCCTTGGGGTATCAAGTAGGCACTGATGAAAATTTGTCCAAAGACCAAAAGAACAGACCACTTCAAAAAGGAGTAGTAGAAACCATACACGAGAATGAGCCAGCCTTCCTTCAAACCCTCACACAGAAAGGCCTCAAAGTGACTGTACATCCAAATGAGTACAAAATCGAATGTGACGTCATAATAGTGGGCTCCGGTTGTGGTGGAGGCGTCGCGGCTGCTGTTCTCACGAACTCCGGGCAGAAAGTGGTTGTCATCGAGAAAGGCAACTATTTTCATAGCACAGATTATTCCACGCTGGAAGGGCCATCCATGAATCAACTATACGAAAAAGGCGGAATATTCTCCACCCTTGATGGGAAAATGATGATCATGGCAGGATCAACGGTGGGTGGTGGTTCGGCAGTGAACTGGTCGGCATGCATCAAAACACCAAAGTTCGTGCTCCAGGAATGGGCTGAGGATAACAAAATCCCACTTTTCTCAACCCCTCAATATTTCTCTGCCATGGAAACAGTGTGCGAAAGAATTGGTGTTACTGAGAAATGCAAGCAAGAGGGGTTTCAGAATCAAATCCTCCGTAAAGGGTGTGAAAAACTCGGTCTGGATGTTGAGTGCGTGGCACGAAATTCGACAGAGTGTCATTACTGTGGTTCTTGCAGTTTCGGGTGTAGAACAGGAAACAAAAAGGGTACTGATTCCACTTGGCTGGTTGATGCTGTGGATGGTGGTGCAGTGATCATAACAGGATGCAAAGCCGAGAGATTCATACTAGAAGAAAACAAGCATGGCGGAAATAGAAGAAAGAAGTGTTGGGGAGTGATAGTGCAAAGTCTAAACAAAAGCATTACAAAGAAGCTGCATATTGAAGCCAAAGTAACAGTCTCAGCATGTGGTTCCTTATTGACACCTCCCCTATTGATTTCAAGTGGGTTAAAAAACAAACACATCGGGCGCAACCTTCACCTCCACCCTGTTCTAATGGCGTGGGGATACTTTCCCGAATCAAATTCAGAGCTCAAAGGGAAACACTACGAGGGCGGGATAATCACTTCAGTGCATAAAGTGTTGTCCAATGAATTCAACGTAAGAGCTATAATAGAAAGTTCTGCATTAGGGCCTGGACAATTTGCTGCACTATGTCCTTGGGAGTCTGGACGAGATATTAAAAACAGGATGCTTAAATATGGTCGAACTGCTCATTTGTTTTCTATGGTTAGGGACCAAGGTTCTGGAGAGATTAAGCATGAAGGAAGGATAAGTTATAAGTTTGGCAAATCAGACAGAGAAAATATGAAAGCTGGGTTGCGGCAAGCGTTGAAGATTTTGGTGGCAGCAGGAGCTGTTGAGGTGGGAACTCATCAGAGCGATGGGCAGAGAATCAAATGCGAAGGGATTACCGACGAGGAAATGGAGGGGTTTTTGGACAATGTTTATGCAGCTGAGGGACCTAAGTCGATGGTGGAAAATTGGACTACATACTGCTCTGCCCATCAAATGGGGAGTTGTCGGATGGGGGTCAGCGAAAAGGAAGGCGCGGTCGATGAGAATGGGGAGACTTGGGAAGCAGAAGGCCTGTTTGTTTGTGATGCTAGTGTCCTACCTAGTGCTGTCGGTGTCAATCCGATGATCACCATTCAGTCAACTGCTTATTGCATATCCAAGAAGATAGCCGAATCTTGGGCAAAAACTCTATAAGCTCGATCACAGTGCTATTCTGTGACTAATAAGGGACAGAATAAAGAAGCCATTGTGTGAATAATAAGTTTTCAGCAGGCATCATATTCAACAACCGTGTTCTTGTAAAGTGCTAGTGTCCTGTTACAATTGAGAAATGATTGTCAGGCATGTCTCGCATTGTATTTATTCCTGTGTATGAGAATCTGCTACAAAAACTAGAGAGAGCAGAACACACAAGTAGTTGACAAAAGTTTTCTTCTTCTGTCAACAATTATCATCCGGTATGATATAACGTGCATAGTTGGAAATGAAAATTTGGTTGATTATTTGAGTGATCATATCTGTTGGGGGAATGGGTGGCATTGATACGCATGAAGTTTGATTCTCACTGCTCACTTCAAGAAGTAGCATATATCAACAAAGCAAGGATGTCCAAAAAAGAAAAAATAAAGAAAGCAGGCAAGGAAGCCCATTTTGTAGGCCCTTCCCGGGAATACTTTGATAAAAAAAACGCGGTAAAATTTTAGACCTTGTCGATTCCATAAACCATGCTGAAAAATCACATTGATTAAATACCATTTAATATGATTTCATAATACATTTATCTTTTAAAAATATATATTTGTCACTCCGAATCAAACCCATTGTTACTGATATAAATCTGTTCCGAGTGTATGTGTTGGTTGATATCTCATCAACATAAATGTCAACATTATTACTCTAAAAGTTGAACAATGCCAGACTCACAAATGGGCAAAACTGGATGCCTGCAGCCGAGCTGCTCCCCGGAATATAATTTTAACAATGCCACAAAGGCAGCTATCAATCAAATCACCAAACAGAATGATTTATGAAACTTTAAAAAAGTAGAGACTGCAATACTCCACTTAAAATGTAAGGTTGCTATCACGATCAATTCTAGCATAATGAAGAGAAACAACAAATTGGGAAAACAATCAAGAAACAAATATACAATGGCGGACATACAAATTGCAAACACAATCAAGAAACAACACACACACCCATTGCATCAAGTTTTTATGATATTGGCACCCTCACAAGGCCCAAACACCATTTAAATTTCACCATGGAGGTACATTCATGTTAATCACAACTGCCTGTACATTTTGCGAGGAACTGTTGTCCTTCTTCTTTTTTGTTTATTTTTCTCGCTTCAACTTTATTAAAGTTTGGCGCCCCGTATAAAATTCCTAGTTCCGCCACTTAATAAATGTACAAGTGTTTGCGCGCGCAGGGAGAAACGAAGTCTTATATATATATCCAAGGACCCCTAAAAAAACCTCTAAAAAAACCTCTCATAGTTCCCGTTCGAATTTTGATGATCTGAACTGCTCAATGTAATCAGAACGTGATTTTAAGGCTAGCAGCGAGAAATCAGCAAAAAAAATGACCGGGAAGAGCTTCATCCGAACAGTTTTTTTTTGAACTTTATTGAACGGTTCAATAAAAAACTGCTCAAATCAAGCCCTTCCAGGTCATTTTTTTTGCCAATTTCTCGCGAACACCCTTAAAATCACATTCTAAACACATTGAGCGGCTCGGATCATCAAAATTTGATCGGGAACTATGAGATTAAGATTTCATGGGTTTTTTTAGAGGTTTTTTTAGGGGTCCCCGGAACCGCCCCGTGTGTATATATATATATATATATATATATATATATATATATATATATAAAACAGTTGAGGAAAGAACAAAGGAAAAAACAACAACGATCCAAAATCCCAGTACGGTATGGATAAACAAAGCAAGAAGAGGATGATATCAATTCAAAGGTGAATAGTTGAATTAAGAGAGTTTTGTTATACAATGGAGCGTAAGAAAATACCTTAGACTGGAGAGATTGGGAAAAACCTTCGTGTGGATTGGTTCTTCGAAAGGGAATCGCAATATCGATCAGCTAGGGTTAAAGTATCTCTTGTCCAGATTGTAGCGTTTAACAGCTTTTTCACGGCGACGTCGTAAATCAGCGGCGGAGGAACCGCTTTTGGCCGTTACTGTACGGAGGCGGTGAGGTAGTTGCGAAATACAGTACATATCTATTGTCTACAGACACCCCCTACGTACAGCAGTCATCTATGGTATCACTGTAACTGTCAATGTAACCTTTTGCATGGTGGGAAAATAGGAGAGAAAAGAAAAGGAGTCATTTCTCTGAGATTGCGTGAGAAAGA
This sequence comes from Rhododendron simsii, assembly GCA_014282245.1. NCBI lineage: Eukaryota > Viridiplantae > Streptophyta > Magnoliopsida > Ericales > Ericaceae > Rhododendron > Rhododendron simsii. The sequence continues at coordinate 29,279,495 of CM024956.1, read as the reverse complement.
GAAAAGACCAATCAAATGAGTCATTTCTTAAAAATGCACAACTTTTTTTTTTTCCTTATGATATGAAATCACTTCATCCAAAAAGCTGTAATTGCTTCTTACCCAAGTCACATAACTTGCATTACGTACATGACTGGGAGTCCAAACGTGAGCGGAAAGACCGGATATTTTGATGAATTATGGGACTAAAAGTTGACTAATCCTTACACTTATCGACACGCGGAGAAAATGCTTAAAGCAACAATTTTTTATTATGTCTGTCTCACGTGGGGCGGTTACCGATACATATGAGGCTCACATCATGTGAGATGGTGTCACAAATAACCATTGCAACGATTTTTTTCCTTTCTAAACGCCTAGATTTGCAGATTTGTTGGGATCGGGTTTGATTCGAAAAAAGGGTTTGGGAAAAGAAAAAAAAAAATTGAGAAACAGGTTAGAGGCTGGTTCACTCCTTGTGAGTTTGTATTCAATTTTGCATATTGAAACCACTATTACAGACATGGCTCTGATACCACTATTATAGACACTAAGTGGGTACAAACACAAAGTAGGTTAGGATCAAAGAGGGAGAATATAAGACACAGGAATATTAGAAAGACACTGCTTTATTTACTAAGAAACTTGCTTGGTTCTTGAAGAGCAAGCTGGTAGTATTCTGGGTTCATTCCATGATGGGTGGCTTTGGTAAGGTTGATGTCTTCATTTTTCTTAAAGGGAAGAGAAATGAAGAAGTCTGGATTTTTCTAAAGTGGGTTGGAACATTTAGTGAGAAACTGGGAATGAGATTCGGCACAAGAGGTTTGGATTATGGTTTCTTTGATGGTGGAAAAGTTTTCTATGGAAAAGAGATTGGGTTGAGTGGTCTAAGGTAACAGGTAGTTTTTGTATTTCAAGCCTCTTTTCAGCCAAGAGATTTTGTTGAGATTTTAGAGAATATCAAAGTCTAACAATAAATCTTTTCCTGGGAGATCAGAACCATAAACTTGGTGTTTAATGGTGTATCCAGGGAAGAGTTGGATGGTAATAGGCTTACTGAGCAAGGTGATGACAAATGTTTCTCCATTGGCTGCAGTAAAGGGTCTGAAACAGGATTGCCAATAGGACCTGGGGAGAATTGCTGGGTTGAGAATGGAGGTTACGGCACCAGTATCAAAGAAAGCAATAACTGGTATGGGTTTCTCATATTTGCCAAGCAAAATGTTGACCTTGGCTAAGGGTTGAGCCAGCATGATATTGGAAAATCCAAAGGTTTGGATTTCATAAGGGAAAGAATCAGGCTCATCGGAAGAATCATCCGATTCTGATGAAGAGTCATCAAAGGTAAAAGTAAGGACTGCTTCATCTGTTGCTTCATCATCAATGGAAAATAGGGATTCGACATCAGCATTTTCAAGATCATCATTGATGAGAGCCAAAGAGTTCACCATTTTGTCTCTTGCTGCTTTATTAGGACATTGTTTTGCATAGTGCCCTTTCTTTCCACATATGTAACAGCGATCAGACTTTCGCTGTCCTCTGAATTGCTTTTTCTTAAAGAATTTCCATTTTTTCCGGCGTGAGAACTTGCCAGATTTTGGGAACTTTGAAAACTTGCCAGGAGATCGGAACTTCCATTTCTGAAAATGTTTGGACTTCCGATAGGATGGTCGGCAAGTACACTTCTTGTCTTTGCACTTAATGGATAAGTCGGGTCGGTCACGTGCTTTGCCAAGAAGTTTTCCCTGTTCTTCAAGAGTTCTGAGGAATTTCTGGTGATTGCACAACTTTTCCAGGGCAATCAAGGAGTGTTGGTAAATACCACAAAGGGATGTGGTATTCAGCGTCAATCCTTTTGTCTGAAGGAGCCTTATTGTCTCATTTCCCAATGGTTCAGGAAGGGAATTGAGAAAAGCTTGCTTAAGGTTGACATCATTTTTCCCTGTTCTTCAAGAGTTCTGAGGAATTTCTGGTGATTGCACAACTTTTCCAGGGCAATCAAGGAGTGTTGGTAAATACCACCAAGGGATGTGGCATTCAGCGTCAATCCTTTTGTCTGAAGGAGCCTTGTTGTCTCATTTCCCAATGGTTCAGGAAGGGAATTGAAAAAAGCTTGCTTAAGGTTGACAGACACTAAGTGGGTACAAACACAAAGTAGGTTAGGATCAAAGAGGGAGAATATAAGACACATGAATATTAGAAAGACACTGCTTTATTTACTAAGAAACTTGCTTGGTTCTGATTTACAACGGGCAGAGGTAAGTCCTATTTATAGGCATAAACAAGGGGCGCTTGCATCATCCATGACCTCAGTGCAATTACTTCCCCTGAGACTTATTTTACAGACTAACTTTATTACTACGAAGACTTTGTTTCCTCTGACAACTACTATTACTATTACCCTGACAACTACTATTACAACTACTATTATTATTACAGACTTTTACAAACAGTAAATATCCAATAATTTCACCCTCTCCGGAAAAGAGGATAACTACTACACTTTATTTTACATCACAAAAGAGACAGGTGGCCTGAAAAGTTATTCAGGTTTATCCGATCCACTGCTTCCAGAATAGTCTTCAGTCAAATAATACTGTTCCAAAAGATAGCGGATATTTTGGCACCATTCTTCCGGATAAGTATCATTGAATTTCCAATTTGCAGACTCATAATGGAGGAGAGATGAGGGGACCTCTGCAGGTGTCAAGCCATTGAGTGAACACATCGTTTAAGTAATGACCAGATAATTTCCATTTTGAATCTCAATGCTTGGGGCCTCTGGAAATGCTGAAAGGAACATAGTGTGATACTCTTTTCGCCAAGTGAGAGAACCATCTGGATTAGGAAGACATCTGTTGTTGCGATTTGACCAAAAAGCAAATTGGAGGTCGTCGTTTGGACCAATGGGGACTTGCCTGATCTGTTGTTGCCAGAATGGTATGTTGCCAAAAAGTAAGAGAAATTTTAAAAAGAAATCCTCTGGAGGTTGAACTAGATTGAATGCTGCACGGGCAAGATACACCAAGACTGCTGATTTATTGAAACTGACACTTATAGTATACACATCAACTAAATACCACAAGAGAAGGTAGGCTTCTAGTTTGAAATAAAAGACATTATGGTAAGATACTTCAAACTGGGTGAGAAAAGGATAAACAGGATGGAAGGGTAGACCTTTTATAGGACCTTCATCAAGACCATATTTGAAAATACAGAGATGTTGAAGGTTTTGACACATTTGACACACCTGGAAAGAAGGGTTAACTCAACAAGATGACACTGGAGGTGGATAGGAAGATTAGCTGGGTGGAAACAGGAAATCATAGGAAAGCAACCAGGGACAAAAGAATATGGTTTTGTTTTGGAAAACTGGTTGATTTCTTTTTTAAGCCTTGACAGAAAATCAGGGAGGACATTTGTTTTTCCTTTTATGTGGACAGCATCAAAACTCCAATTGGAAAACCAATTTGCCCATCTGAGTAACTGAGCCTTTGGAAGTTGCTTCTGTTTGTTTGAACTTGAGCATGCTGGGGAAACTCATCATATCAGCCTCAATTAGGAAATGATGACCGATTAGATGAAATTCAAACTTTTCAATGCTCCTTTTGATTGCCAGAATTTCTTTGTAAGTAGAGTGGTAATGAAGTTCTGCTGGAGAGAAAGTACCACTCTTGTATCCACAAATTCTGCGCTTTTGTTCAGAATTTTCTTCCAAAAGAACTGCTCCCCAATAAAGATCAGAGGCATCTGTCTGAAGGATTCTTTTCCCATCTGAGGGTATAGCTAAGGGAGGAAGGGTTTTGGATATGGCTTTGAGGTTGGTGACAGCTTTGGTATAATGAGTGGACCAAAGAGGAGGAGTTTTCTTTAGTAGAGCTGAGAGAGGAGTACAGTATTGGGCAAGGTTGGGGATGAAATCAGCCATATAGTTAACAATTCCAAGGAACTGTTGAACTTGTTTGACTGTGAGGTTTTCATCTGGAAAATGGTCAAGTTGGGAGGCTATATGAGGCTGGAGAGTATATTGACCTTTAGAGATATGCATCCCTAAAAAATCAATTTCTGGTTGAGTAAGAAGCATCTTTTTCTCTGAGAGCATTATACCATGGGTTTGGACAAGGGAATGAAAAGATTGTAGTAAGAGAGCATGAGACTCAATATCTGGGGAGAAGAGTAGAATATCATCAATATATACAAGGGCTGAAGATAGAAGAGGAGCAAATACCCGAATCATGGCCTTTTGAAATAAAGATGGAGCTGTTTTCAATCCAAAAGGCATGACTGACCACTGGAAGTGGTGATCAGGAATGCAAAAGCCAGTTTTGGGACGATCATCTGGATGGATGCCCAGCTGCCAGAAACCTACTTTCAAGTCAAATTTAGAGAAAATTTGAGTTTTAGGCAAGTTTGCAAAAAGAACACTTCGCCGAGGAAGAGGGAATTTGTTATCCTGCAGAAAATGATTAAGAGGCTGGTAATTGATAACCAGGCGGAGCTTTCCTCTTATCTGTTCTGTTCTTTTGTTGACATAAAATGCTTCACAGGCCCACTGAGAGGTTGTGGGCTCAATTAAAGCCTCTGACTGAAGTTGCTGGAGTTCTTGAAAAGCAAGCTGGTAGTGTTCTGGGTTCATTCCATGATGGGTGGCTTTGGTAGGGTTGATGTCTTCATTTTTCTTAAAGGGAAGAGAAATGAAGAAGTCTGGATTTTTCCAAAGTGGGTTGGAACATTTAGTGAGGAACTGGGAATGAGATTCGGCACAAGAGGTTTGGATTATGGTTTCTTTGATGGTGGAAAATTTTTCTATGGAAAAGAGATTGGGTTGAGTGGTCCAAGGTAACAGGTAGTTTTTGTATTTCAAGCCTTTTTTCAGCCAAGAGATTTTGCTGAGATTTTGGAGAATATCAAAGCCTAACAATAAATCTTTTCCTGGGAGATCAGAACCATAAACTTGGTGTTTAATGGTGTATCCAGGGAAGAGTTGGATGGTAATAGGCTTACTGAGCAAGGTGATGACAAATGTTTCTCCATTGGCTGCAGTAAAGGGTCTGAAACAGGATTGCCAATAGGACCTGGAGAGAATTGCTGGGTTAAGAATGGAGGCTGCGGCACCAGTATCAAAGAAAGCAATAACTGGTATGGGTTTCTCATATTTGCCAAGCAAAATGTTGACCTTGGCTAAGGGTTGAGCCAGCATGGTATTGGAAAATCCAAAGGTTTGGATTTCATAAGGGAAAGAATCAGGCTCATCGGAAGAATCATCCGATTCTGATGAAGAGTCATCAAAGGTAAAAGCAAGGACTGCTTCATCTGTTGCTTCATCATCAATGGAAAATAGGGATTCGACATCAGCATTTTCAAGATCGTCATTGATGAGAGCCAAAGAGTTCACCATTTTGTCTCTTGCTGCTTTATTAGGACACTGTTTTGCATAGTGCCCTTTCTTTCCACATATGTAACAGCGATCAGACTTTCGCTGTCCTCTGAATTGCTTTTTCTTGAAGAATTTCCATTTTTTCCGGCGTGAGAACTTGCCAGATTTTGGGAACTTTGAAAACTTGCCAGGAGATCGGAACTTCCATTTCTGAAAATGTTTGGACTTCCGATAGGATGGTCGGCAAGTACACTTCTTGTCTTTGCACTTAATGGATAAGTCGGGTCGGTCACGTGCTTTGCCAAGAAGTTTTCCCTGTTCTTCAAGAGTTCTGAGGAATTTCTGGTGATTGCACAACTTTTCCAGGGCAATCAAGGAGTGTTGGTAAATACCACAAAGGGATGTGGTATTCAGCGTCAATCCTTTTGTCTGAAGAAGCTTTGTTGTCTCATTTCCCAATGGTTCAGGAAGGGAATTGAGAAAAGCTTGCTTAAGGTTGACATCATCCATACCGTTGAGGAGATAAAATCGCTGAGACATGCGATTATAGTGGATCTCCAAGTCCTTTCTTTTGAATGAACAACACTTCATGCTGAGATATTCTTCTCGAACGAATTCTTTAGTGTTGTCATGGTCTCCAAGAAATTCAGTATGCGGAACTGAGATAAATTGATCAAGGGTTGGAACTTGTTTCAGCTGCAGCTGTCGATACTCACCAAGAGCTAAGTACCATTGACGGAGACGGCCAAGAAATTTTGTTGTACACTTAGTAAGAACGATACTTAGTGTAGCATTGGGAGAAAGCAAAGCGGCTGTGCACCAAGCATGGATCTCATAAAGTTTATCCAACCATTTTGATGGGGGCATGGTATCAAAGGAGAAACCTTGGGTATGGATATTGGAATGTGAGAAGGAATCAAAGGTTGGAATTTCTGGAGGCGTTTCAAACTCAGGACCTTCTTCAATAATGGGATCATCAACATTTTCTTCTGGGTTTTCTGGGTTCATCATAAAAACATGAGGAAGTGGCACAGAGTTTGTAGATTCAGTATCTGAATCAAACTCAATGGTTGGTTCAGGAGATGGAGTTTCAGGTATAGTGGCTAAGGTATTAAGGAGAGTAGAGATTGGATTTTTGGAAGGGCTAGAAGTTGGTTGGACCATTAACTGTGGTGATTTTGAATTTGGGTCGGATGGTTGAGTTGAAGTGGAGGTCACTGGGACAGTGGTAGAAGTAGAAGGTGTAGACAAAATCGGTGAAGATTGAACAGGTTTTATCTGGGCTTTTGGAAAAGGAAGTTTTGGTGGAGATGGTCTTTTTGGTGGAGGTAGGAAAGCTGATGAGCTACCAAAGATATTGGACTCACCAAATATTGAGGTAGGGTTTATAGGTAAAGGTTGAGACATTTGAGGATACCCAAACAAACTTTGTTGAGAGGAAGATGTGAACATGTCAAACGGGCTTTTTTGCTGAGAATTCTGCTGAGCTTGAAGAGAATGAAGCTGATTTTTCAAATGCTTCATTTCAGCATCTTTATGGTAAAAAGCTGCTGAAAATGCTTGGTTTGCATATGCCATCTGAAGGAGTTCTTGGTGAACACTCTGAATTTTCTGCTGCAAATCTCTGATAAGAAATTCCAAGGTTGATAACTTCTTATGAACAACATTCTCCAAATTTTGCTGAGAGTTAGCAATTCTTTGAAAAATTTTGTTTTGAGCAAGAGAATTGGCTGATTGCCAATTTATCGCTGCTTCTGTTGCTGATACTGCTTTGGTACTACCATCTGGGAGAATGGTAATAGGGTCTGGAATTTTATGACGGTGGGTTGTCCTCTCTTAGGAACTATGGAAGTCCAAAGGAGGAAAATCTGCTTCAGTCCAGGAGGACGAGGAGGTAAACATGAAACACCCACTGGGTTGACTAGAAGAGCCATCATCAGATGGAGGTTGAGGAGACGGTGGAGATTTACAAGGAGAGAGAGATGGAGAGGGGCATTGTGGACAAGGGTCATCTTCAAATTCTTCATCATCTTCTAAACGAAGACTTTCTTCGTAACAGTCATCACAATCACAGGCATCAAAGTAACAATGACCTGTTTCTGGATTTCTAAAGTAGTAGACTGGCTTACCACTGGATTTAAAATATTGAATTGGAGGGCCAGGTCGAGAGTCATCAACAAACATGTTAATGCTCGAGGGAAAAATGACAGGATGGGTGAAAGATGAGGCAGAGGTGTCTTTTGGAAAAGAGATTTCCACGGTACCATCAGGTTTTGGAATAAAGGTTGGGTTAGAGGATTGGACAGGAATATGCTTGTTTTGATTTTTTTCGTAAGCTGTGACCCAAGATTCTGGGAGAAGCTTGAGAAGTTTAGGACGGGAAATTTGTCGTGGGACATGGACACACGAGGCTTGGTGAGGTGCATTTACAGTTAGGAAGAGGGCTTCATCTGTGGAGGAAGGTAAGGACATGTCAAAAGCATGGTTTTGGAGACGGTAGGCCATTTGGTAGTGAAGAGTTGCTGCATATGTGGTAGGAATTTGGGAGGCACCACCAATTTGAACCTGGACTTTCAAGGCTGATAGCAGATGAGGATCTGCTAATGGCATGTTGAAATTGGGGTAAAAGGTAAAAATAACAGTTCCAGCATTTAGGGTGGTTTGGACTGTGGCTATGCATGCATTTTGGTACTTCATAAACCTGATATCTACCAGAGCAAGTCTGGAAGTAACAGGTAAATCTTTTCGTCCATGGAAAGTGATGGCCAATCTGATTGCACCAAAGTGGAGATGTGTAAATCCTTGTTGGTGCCAAAGACGAGGCAAATCAACTGGGATTTCTAGAGGTAAGAGCTGCTCAGCTTCTGTAGCTGCAATGAAACACTGGTCAAACTTGGAAGCTTGGACATACTCTTTTACTGAGGTTGGGCGTTTTGTAGAGAAAAGTTGGGTAACAGATTTCTTTACAGAAGTTTGGGGACGCACAAAAGTATTATTAGGGTTTAGAAAAGGGAGGTCAATAAGCGGAACCTTACTGTCATCAGGTAGGTACTCAAACTCATACAAATATTCAAGATTAGAAGAGGAAGAAGAAGAATTTCTACTGGCAGACGACATTGATGGAACTAAGGAGGACGTAGCAGAAGAGTAGGTGGTAAACAAACGATTCATACTTCAAGAAAAAGACTGGGATTTGAAAAAGTCTGGGGTTTTCTTTTCCTTTCTACGACAAAGATTTTCCTTTTCAAAATAAGACCTTCAACTAATTTTGATTAATAAAATTTTATATACTATGGAAGATAAACCGAGATACACTGCCAACACATGGGCTAAAATCTCAAGGTACTTTTATCCCACTGATACAAAATTCTTTTAACCAAAATAGTTAGTGAAGTTTCTGATATGGAGGATCCTGAGAAGGCAACCACAGAGCATACGCTTCAATTTTTTCTTTTAGAAAAGATTTGAAGTAGTGTTGGAAAAGAAGTTCCCAGAAAGGGGTTTAAGCTAGAATAGAAGATATGGCTCTGATACCACTATTACAGACACTAAGTGGGTACAAACACAAAGTAGGTTAGGATCAAAGAGGAAGAATATAAGACACAGGAATATTAGAAAGACACTGCTTTATTTACTAAGAAACTTGCTTGGTCCTGATTTACAACGGGCAGAGGTAAGTCCTATTTATAGGCACAAATAAGGGGCGCTTGCATCATCCATGACCTCAGTGCAATTACTTCCCCTGAGACTTATTTTACAGACTAACTTTATTACTACGAGGACTTTGTTTCCTCTGACAACTACTATTACAACTACTATTACTATTACCCTGACAACTACTATTACAACTACTATTATTATTACAGACTTTTACAAACAGTAAACATCCAATAGTTTCTCCATTGGCTGCAGTAAAGGGTCTGAAACAGGATTGCCAATAGGACCTAGGGAGAGTTCAAGACGAGGGTTACGCTTCCCTTCATACCCTAATCCTCCATACTCCATCAAACTCAAATTTTTTGGCTACATACCCAGCTCAAAAAGGATATCCAAATTGTTCGTCTCGTAGCTCTCGCATTTTAGAATACGATGATGGAAAATTAGCTTGATCGAAATATAATATAGCTATATGAACTGGTTCCCTCGTAAGAGTCATTGTGAAACTGAAACATTACCATGCCACCTCACAGGAATGTCACCTTGCACCTACAACTGAATTTTCAGGGTGGTCAAGGATGTCGATAATTGTGTACGAAGAATGCATCTAAAGCCATTAGTTTGCCTTTCCATAGCACCAAGCAATGACTCGTTTGGCTGCTTCGCGCTTGCTATTATAACCGGAATTAGGAAAACAGAATAATGCAAATTTAGCGGCAGAGATAGATTTCAATTTTGACGTCGTGGCTGCAGTACATAATGTTGCTCATAAGTGCGTCATGCAGCAGGTATACACAGAGAATGCTTGGTTGCAATATTGGAGGATTCTATTCTGAACAATTTCGACAGTCAATTTTCAGTATAGGCTATTGAATGTGTTCCGGTTATACAACAAAAGGTCGAGCTCTAGTGAACACAAAGGCTCCACCTCTATCTGCACGACCCAAAAGCATATTGCCATCTAGATATGAGAGGTAATATAGTCCACCCACTGTCTGCCTGCATTTCAAACGAGTTCGTATTCATACTTGTCAAGGAAGAAAATATGGGAAGTTGTAGTGAGGGTGACGTCCAATAGTTACCTCCCTTGGCTTCTCACTGGAACTCGAGCTTTGAAAGATTGGATAAACTGCAAGATCTGCAAACAAGCATTGGACAACTGAGTCACATATAATAATTTCGCAAGAATAACCATGTATGAAGTAACCTAACAACCGACTCTGTATCTGACAGCCAACCCAAATAAAGAATGAGTAAAAGCTGTACTCGTATCTACTACATCTGTTCTTTTCACCAGTAAGCTTATCTTATCTAGGGTAGAAACTTAAAAGAGAATGGACTTGTAGTCTTGTACAATCCCAATTCGCACTAGATCAAGCTTAGTTATACCCGGAATACATATTGCATGAGAAGCTTGCTATCCAAAGAACGCATGCCGAACTGAAGGAATAGACTTTACCTGTAGACTGAGAAATGAGCGTGGCAATATAGCTGGAGCTATCAGAACTTGCAACTTGCTGGTGTCTATATCCTGAACAACAATCTGCCAAATGAAATTGCAGTTTCAAAGAAGTCAAGTGTTTTGACTACCTTTATTGCTTATTTTTGTGTTCTTCTGGTACAATAAGGAAGTTATTGGAAGGCATTAAGGCAGTTAAATCTGGTTTAAGACAGGGACAATCTCAAGCTTAGATGCCCATCCTGCATAAACCACAAACTTCAATAATGGAGAATGTATAAGTTGCAACCAGAAACTCTTAGGAGTAAGTGAACAAAAATGAGACATGATACAACAATATCAGGGGGGGAAATGACCTTCTGGCTTCTGCACAGACTATCAACCACCGAGTTTATAGTTTTATACTTTTGGGTGATTTGAGGTAAAAACAAATCTATTAGTTAATATCTTCTGCATAAAACCTTTGATGCATTCCCAAACAGAGCCTAGAGGACAACAAAGGAGTATCGATTAGACATTGATGTGATTAAGCACGCACAGGGTTGTGCCATGTAACTGAACACAGTAGTATGATGGTACCATGACTAGCATGAAGATAGAGGGCACCACGGGAAGGATCCTAACCGTGTTTGTAGGATAGAAGTTATTCTGGATGGTTGAACTATTGAAAGCCACATTTAAAAGGTTCCCCTATTAAATTTAATGACATTTCCTGGCAAAGTCTAGATATATTGTAACTCCAAGTGACAAATGCAAAGATATACCTTATGATAACAGTTAAGACCACGATATGCCATCATAAGAGTGAGAAAAAGTAAATGAGAAATATTAGGATACCGAAAAAATATATCAAAACACCGTCCTCTACTTGCAATGGGTGTCGATCCCACTCCAACATGTGGGATCCTACCTACTATGGGAACAAAGTAAATAATTTGGTGTACATTTTCATATCAGTAGCACCAATAAAATTACAAAGAAAAAACAAATGAAGTAAAAGTTTGAGCATTGATTTGTTTCAAGCAAAACTCTTTTGGAATCAACTTGGTATTTAAGTAAGAACATTCACACAAAAGTCAACTTTCTATTGGTGGACAGAGGCAGAGTGAGATGGCGATTTGGGCAATCTGGCGCCAAAGTACTCTCTCGCTGATTTCTGCTGCATCATCCTCCTTCTGATCTTTTGCTCTTCATTCACGATGGCTTCGTCTATTCCTGGTAACAATTTTGGTGGTGCTCTTTTTCCTGCGTTAGGGTTGTCTTCTTCAACCTCTGCTTTGAAGTTAGGGTTTCCTGGTATGTGAAAATCGGCGACGTTGCTTTCTGATAATTCTTTACACGGTGGCTCTGTTCCTATCTTAGTTCATGGATCTAGTCCTAGTCCTGATAATCAGGGGATCTCTGGTTTTAGATAATCTGGTCCTAGTCTTAAAGTCTTATTTGGTTTTAGATAATTTCTGCCAGTCAAAATCTGGGTTTTCAAGTAGAGAGCTTCTTGATGAGAACGCAAGGGTTATAACTTTACACACTGTACATGTTTTGTGCATTTATTCAGTAAATACTTGTTCTAGGATGTTCCAAATGCTGATGATACACAACATACAATATACAATTCAAAAGAAGAAAAGAGTGCATGATTTGTTTTCGAATTTGAGCCAAGTCTTCTTCTAACTGCTTTTCTTCCTTTTTGCTATTATAAAAATCAAAAAGTGATACTCTGAAACACATGAAGCAAAATGATGAAAACACAAAACAAGTTCCACACTCCTTATAATTTTATCGAAGGTCTTTTAGCTAATATTCAATGCAGCTCTATAAGCAATATCCACATGCAGATTTCCAAAATGAACTTGTTGGTGTCTCCATTCACAACTTCTTTGAGAGTAATGTAAAGCAAAATGATGAACAAAACAAGTTCCACGCTCCCATCGAAGGTCCTTTAGCTAATATTCCATGCAGCTCTATAAGCAATATCCACATGCAGATTTCCAAAATGAACTTGTTGGTGTCTCCATTCACAACTTCTTTGAGAGTAATGTATTTTGGCGGAAAGAAACTCACCTCTTCGAACTGGAGGTAAATGCTACGCCAAGAAACAACAGAAAATTTAGCAGAAACGAGCAGAGTAGCACCGTCTTCATCCTGTAAAACACATGACCACAGTTTTAATAGTTGAATTACAATTTTGGGAAGTGATGTATAAATGATAGCAATAAGAAGAATGGAATTACGTCATTCTTCTTGCCCAAAACATTGATAATAGCAATCCTATAATCCATGAGCTATGCTCCAAACAAGATAAAGTCTCAAGAAACTATAAACTGCCTTCATGAATGAAGATACTAAACATATTCCTTTTCTTGGTGAAATTTCCTACCCACTAGACAGAAGGCAGTGGAAGGGATACATGAACTAGTATATGTGACCTGACTGCCTTATAGCCTATCCATTGGATTTCATGCATAACATTTCTCACAAATGACATCTTACTATCAAAATCAGCATTCTTTATTCTAGTGTTCAACAAATTCGTCACTCTACCTCAAGTAAGTTTGGAATACTCCATCGAACAATATTTCGGACGATACCTCCATTAGACTGACTTTTGCATTCAAATTTCTGAAAAATTTGACCAACCTGCCATGCATCAACCAACCAAAATGTTATAGGGAAAGAAGAAATGTAGGAAGGGGAGGAGATACTGTTGGCATGCTAATAGTTAAGTTCACTTCAGTGGAGAAATTCAAAGTTTATAACAGTTTCAAGCCACACCTGAGTAAGAATTTTTAACCAACTATTTGACCAATATTTACAACGAGGTAGTAATAGAAAAGGGTTAAAGGTTCAGAGTTCCGTACATAACAAGGGTGAAAGAATTCGAAAGAAGAATATATGAGCGCATCATAATACTTTTGACATTTGTAGGAGAAACAGAAAATGTCAATACCTGGAAGAAAGGGAGTCTTGCAGAGGATTCTAGAAGAATTAGGACGTCGGGGGCAGATGTATACTCCAAACGCCATGTCCCATCCAAATCCAACAATTCAATTGGTGTCCCGGCACCGCAACTCTCCAACCCCACCTATCAATGGCATTTTTGGGTAGTGGTGAGTAAGAGCATCTCCCGTCCTTGCTCTTTCTTTACTCATAACCAAAATATGGGTAAAATGACGTAAAATCCACTTAATTCAAACTCATAAAGAATTGAGTTTTACTCAAATTCAACCCAAATCAAGGAAGACTCAAATTTTACAAGGTCATTTGCTCCCTCCGAAATATACAAGTATACAACTATGCCATTAACCATTTACTTAATTGATAGCTCGATTTGGATTTTGCCCATCTTTCAGAAAATTTTGAGTGAAGGCCAAAGATGCTCTAACTAAGCCATCCATGGAATAGAAAACAAGATAGCTGAATTGATGAAGGCAAAGAAGACAAAACAAAAAAACACCAGGGCCTCTTCAATGGTAGATCGTTGATCCACAGATGTCACGAGACCCCGTTGAGTGTCTTGGATAGCCGTCAACAGCTGGTGTTTCCTCCTTTCTAAATCTAGTTTATTGTCCTTGATTCCATCCTGAGAGATTATCATCAATCAGCCGTAAGAGCAAGTCGACTACCACCATGACTCCAGTAGGAATGGTAGCCATGGTAATAAGTCAAGGAAAAATGCTTTGGACACAAATATGATTGGAACTTTGTGTCCATACTGTTTGAACAGAATAGGAAGGAGAATAAGCGATGGTTGGGAAAGTACCGAAGTTAGACGGGTGGCTACTGTTGCAAAACATGGAAGCATTTTGCCGGTGGAAGATTTCCTTGCCACACTTGGTGTTAGGACAGAGGTCTTCATCCCATCAAAACCTCTCTTTGACACTTGGGGGTGCACCAAGGAAGCAAATGATAATTCCATACCTAACCTCGGGTTTCTTCAAAATCTTGGACCGAGAAACATGGGAACTATGTTCAATATTAACGGGAAAATTACATCAACACAGTCTCTATAACTTCGAAATCATAAAATATCACCATCTATTCTCTGAATACCACCATTCATCCTCCTTCTGAATAGTGTTACAACGTCCTAGTGACTAGGTTACCTCATTGAACATTAAAAAATAAACATCTCAATATACTTACAAATATGATGAAAGAAAACATATTAAGGTGGTTTTGACATGTCTTCCGTCAGTCGATAAAAGCAGTAGTTAGGGAGAGTGGTATGGTTACGGTAGAGGGTAGCACTAAGGGGAGGACTAGACCAAAATTGTCTTTAGAGGCAGAAGTTTGAAAGGATCTAGGTTTTGTTAGATTTCATAGAACACAATGTCCTCAACAAAGCTCAATGGAGAAACCAAATTTATGTAGCCAAACCCAAATTGATTGGGACTAAAGGCTCTATTTAGTTTGGTTTCGTTAGGTTAAAATAATACTTAAGAATAATTGTTATTTCAAGAACTGATTTTTTGTTTTTTTTTGTTGCTTGTCCTTTAACCTGTTATGTTTTCTGGGATAGTGTTTCGCCACCTAAATTTTACTCCATACCCTATGGGAGAGAATATTCTAGTCTCCAAGGTTTGCTATCTGCAGGTATTTTACTCCTTATCGCTTCTTTAATCCCGATCTCATGACAAGTCATACCAAGGATGGGATTCATTTGAAGCTAGATTTCACCATGGGATGACAAAGGACCTTTATTCCACCTTATCCCACCAATGGTAGTCCTACAAAAAACACAGCCAAGTTTAGTTTTTCTTTTTCTTTTTGTCATAGTGATATACCTTGGCGGGTTAGTGAGTTAGTTGTTATGGGGAAGGGGAAGGGGAGGCCACCACATGAGTTGGGATGGTGTGGGAATCGAACCCAAGCCAAACGAATGGGGCAAAGGGTGCTCGACCAACTGAAACACCACCCACATTCCAGCTACGAGTTCAGTTAGTCACCACCATTTCTCCCATGTTTTTATTTTTTTTCTAGTTTTAATTATCATGGCCATAGGGCACCGAATACTCAAAGGCTCCAACCTATGTGAAGAAAAGATTCTTTTAATTCAGTTAGATACACAGCTAGAGTAACTTGTCCCTTGCAAGCACACTCAGTATAACAAAACACTTCTTTTCTTAGAAAAAAAGGTCAAGATAATACAGAAATAATAGCAAGAGGAATGAACTTCCAAGTTTATTTAGCATAGACTTCAACCCATCACCCTTCACCTCACAGTATATTACACATATATTCTTGTCGTTCAAGGAAAATAAACATTATGAGGAATAAAGATGTTAAGGGACATTGCTTATTCTACATGACAAATTGAGTTTTGTTCACCCTCCACTTAAGAGGGTGAACATTACCCTCCTTTCTATTGGTTAAAATGGTGTGGATTCCACCACACAGTGATGTCATGCTTACTAAAAAGTGTATTATACAGGTGAAACCTACACCATTTCAACCAATAAGAGGGAGGGTAATGTTCACCCTCTTCTAAGGAGGGTGAACAAAATTGCACTTGACAAGTTCCATTCCAAATGATGTGGCAACCGCATTTCTGAGAATTAGTAACTCAGGCAATCGCATTGAACATTCAATGCGATTTAGAGCCGATTTTGATTCAATGCAAGTGGGTGGCAGGATTGGGTCGTTAGTCAAGGTGCGCGTAAGCTGACCCGAACACCTGATTTATCAAAAAACCCTATAAGCTAGGAAATTTGTTTTTTTTTTTTTTAATAATAAATTCGGTAGCACAAAAAGAAAACGAAGGAGGAGATGCGGTTGTTCTTCATTCATTACCAAAAGGGACAAGTAATTCGAAGCAATAACGGTAGAAGCTGTACTACTAACCTGTGAAATCAAAGAGAGACGCCGGAAGAACGACTGGAAGAAGATAGAACAGGAAAAGAGCAATAGAGCATCTCGTCCTTTGGTTTCTTTTCTGTTTATCATCAAATGAGAAACTTATTAACGGCTCTCCGTCGTTAAAAAGCTTTTCTCTAAAAGAATAATTGTTCAAATTCTAATAAATAGTACGATTGATTTCTCGTTTTCCTCGTATATTGAGTATTTAGCTTATAAATAACAGTCATGCGACTTGCACGTACATTTTTACACATATCTTGCATATACACTTTTATGGGGCCCATCTTGCGTCCCACCAATATGATCCGAACGGCTCATTATTTTTAAAATAATTTTTTAAAAGTTTCTATAAAAAATCAACTCAATAGAATATCGGTAAGGGCTTTTTAAGAAATCACAAGGCGAAATAGTTTGATTTGCCCTACGATTTCTGAAAAAACCCTTACCAATATCTTATCAAGTTGATTTTTTTATAGAAACTCTTAAAAAATTATTTTAAAAATAACGAGCAGTTCGGATCATATTGGTTGGATCCGAGGTGGGTCCCATAAAAGTGTATGTGCAAGATATGTGTCAAAATATATGTGTCTTGAAATTTATTGTATAAATAATCCCTCCGTCCCTTATTTTTAGTCCGTCGTTCTAACTTAATCGGATTTTAAATTGGTTACATTTGTCGATTGGTAATACTTTTTGTATACAATATAGATCTCGTATAATAACTCTCGATTTGTATGAGCATACTAGGGTTTGCACATGCCTGAAGATACGATGCAACACATTTTTTACACAACTAAAATAATTTTTTCTTAAATTAGGTTCAAACAGAGTTTTTTCTAGTTCTAGTGCATGCTCGTGCCTGAAGACACGACTCGAATGATCATAACATTTATATGCCCATTTAAATGTAATCAACTAAAAATGGCAGTGAATTGAAAAGAAAATCGTAAGAAACATGGAAAGGTAGTCAATTAGGTAGGAAAATCAGGTTTAAACATCGGTAGAAAGTGATAATGCCAAAACCGTTTTTGTTGGTGCAAAAACTCAAGTGCATAAAAGTCTCCTACATTGCAAATAGTACATGCCTTTTGTGCACTAAAGTTTTGGCATTATCATTTCCCAACATGGGTAGAAAAACATTAGGAAAGGAAACTTGGGTAGTAAAGTTAGACAGATGAAACATTGTAAATTTCAGCCCTAGGATTTATGTGTGTAGATTTTAATGGTTAAGATATATAGATGAATCTATGTAGAATTCAAATAATGAGCTAGGTTATTATATAGATTAAATAAATTTTTCAAAATCACCTAAAACATTATAAATTATACGATATAATCAATAAAAAAATAGCACAAATTCCCAAAAGAAGACTAAAAAATTGGACCCGTCATGAAGAGGGCAGCCCTCTACGAAAAGGCATATAATTTTCAATATAAAAGGAATTTTGGACATAATTTTTAAAAAACTAAATCAACAAAATTAAAGAATCTAAATTAGTTTTTTAATTTCCCGCGAATTTGAAAAATAATGCGTAAGTGATTTATTTTTCTTTCTTCTCTTATGGCGTTACCATCAATTCATACGCACCACTACCACCCTTAACAATTCCAAATCACTGCCCCTTTGAATGGAGAAGTTTCACAAGAAGAGAAATGAAAGAAAAATGATTTCCTGGGAAATCACTAACTTGGATTGAGCATTTTGAATCTTTGATGAGAATGGAGAGAAAAGAACAAAAAATAAATTTTTTGATTGCCCTCCCCTTTTCTCAAACATAACTATAGTCGAACAATATTTCCTTTGCACGTATTTCTCTATAAGTTATCACATAAAAATATATGACATCCGTCTTTTCTTCGCGTCCAGCAGCAATTTCTAAAGCTCCGAAAAAAATGATAAAAAAGAAGAAGATTTGCCCACAACACAAACTGCACTGAAAGACCATTAGAGGTTTAGGTACGTTGCAAACAGCATCATATGGTCCACGAGCATCAGTCATAGGCATCATACGAGTCATTCCCATCGTCTCCAACTCCCCCACCAACATTTTCTACGCTTCAGCTACAGATTCAGTGTTCATTGTCGTCCAAACGATGACCATTGCGGTTCTGCTGGTCATCCTCTTCCTCAACAACTCCATCTCGGCCTCCGTAATCAACCCATGGTAGCATCGACTCAAACAAGACAACCAATGGGTTTCGGTTTGCAACATCACGGGGAGCACGTGGGTTGGCAACTTGGCCACCATTCTGTACCTCTTCTCTCATTCTTGGATCAACCATAAAATTTTGCAGCATCTCAGGTGGCATTGTTGGCACAGAATCAGAAAAATCAGATACCAATAAGTGGCTATACCTAACAGAAACAAGAAACGTCTCACTGTTAAAAATTTACGTAATACAAAAAGCAACCAACAAGCAAAAAACAAACTAAGAGACTGCCACATATACATATATCTCCTTCCCTAATGTTGGCAGATAGTTTTTTGGAACCAAAATGGCATTTGCCAGTTTACCACGACAAATTCTCAGTATTAACCTCACCTGACAAGAGTACCACAAACTCTATAATGGAGCCAAAGAGAGCAGAAAACACACATCAATAATGCAGCTATAATTCTAGCAGAAAATAAAACGCTAACCATGAAAATGTGAAGAATACTTACTCATTTTTCTCTGATGGGAATGCTTCTTTCCTCACACAAGCCCAGTCCCGAGCCTCACTACTATTATGCTTTAGTGTTTCAATCACAAGTAGTGCAGAGTTCTTAAGTAGCTTCTGTAGATCAGGGAGCCTCCAGATAAGATAGCTCCTTGCAACATATATGTTAATCAGATGGTCCAAGGATGGTATTCCAATTTGATCTGATCCAAAGTAGCTGTGCTGGACTATGTTTTTCCATGCCTGATCCTTCAGAGGTACTTTCTCCACCAATTTTTTCAATACTGTCGGATGAAGCATTAAAGCCTGCTTCATAAGATCAGTTGAAGTAGCTTTTCCTGACTTCATTCCAGTATCTTTAGAGCTTCCCTCCAGCTCAAGATAAAATCGGCAAACGGCAAGGGAAAATGAAAAATTAGGAAATAACCATAAGGAGTTGTCATGCCTATATTCCCCAGAAAAGTGTTCTAGCCATGCGTATTCCTTCGATCTCAAAGAGAAATAATCTATACAACACAAGGCCCCCTTTCGGTCATCTGAATCCAATGAAAGCAATAATTTGCAAATTTCAAGTGCAGAGCGATGGCACCCACGCCTGTCCATGTTTTTCATGTGATCAAAAAGTGCATGGAACAATGGCCTGTTAGTTTCATGGCTATATTTTAATTGGCATTTTCCCTGCAAGGGGTTGAACATTGGATGCCAGGCACATTCCAAGGCATAAAGACACTTTGCAATAAACTCCGCAGACATTGGTTGTTCGCCCGAGAAGCTAAAATACTCCGCCATAGCTATCAGTGAATCTAGATGATAAGGATGATGCATAAGAATATTTGCTATACCATTCGGATCATGTATTGCTTTAGCTGCTTCAAATGCTCTCTGAGCTTGGCTATATAAAGATGAGTGGGCATACCTACATGAAGACAAAAGATACTTTAGGTACAAAATTTTAAATTGGAAACTGCCATAAAGTGAAAGATCAATGCATGTCATGAGTCTCGTGGCATGCAGTGAAAGATCAATGCATGTCATGAGTCTCGTGACATGCTTTATTCTGCATTTAGGAAATAAAATTCCTCCAACTCCAAGTGTGGTGATAGTGATAGCGAGAAACATAACATTGACATCAAAATCTAAAAGAGTTCGGTACTTTGAACAAATTTCAAAATGGAGATTGCAACTCAACTTGATACCATATGCGAATCTGCAATTACGTAATTGCGATGCGCAAATGTAAGTTTTCAATGTGTGGGCTTTCCAAGGAAGTTAAACTTATCAAGGAGGTACGTACCCCGGCTTGGGTTCACACAAAAGCTAACTTATGCTACATTTATGACCAACTGTACAAGTTAAGATCCTGTTACTGCAAGGAATAAAAAATGATGCCACAGCCATTTTCTATAATCTGTTCCTTCAATCAACAGATCAAAATACGTACAAGCCAATTCATAAGATTATAAGATCATTTCACCAATTCAGTGTTGCTACACCTTAGCTCCACCACAAAGCTTTCAGACACAATGGTTTAGCACTTGAGACAAGGTCCAGACTAATTCAAAGTTAAGGCAATACAAGTCAACATCATCAGTAAAGAGAGTTCAAGAATTTGCTGCATATATAGTAGACCTCTCATATGGTAAAAGCATAAAATCTGTAGAAAAAAACAGGGAGAGAAGTATTCTCATCAGTGAAGAGAATTCAAGAATTTGTTGCATATATGGTAGACTTCTCATATGGCAAAAGCATAAAATCTGTAATAAAAAATAAAAAACAGGGTAAAAAGTATTTCGATCGGATATAAACAACCACAAAGAGATGCACATAGTAACTCTCATAAAAAAGTACAGAAGACATTAAGAATGACAATTACTTGAAATAGTGGTAACCATCTCTTGTTTCCAAAAATTCCATCAACAAAGATCCATCCCAGCGAGGCCAATGTTCTGATGGAGACACAAGAATAACCCTTCGATGGTTGTGACTTCCGCGTCTTCCCCCACGTATCTGTCCCGAACTGCGTGTTTGTTGATTTTTTTGAAATGAATTTACTACCTTAGAACCAAATATTCTTCGCAGCTCATTTTCTGCTCTTAGATATTTGGGATCCACTTGTAAAATGTCGGTCATGCATTGTTTGAGCAGGCTGTCACCTACTTCTACATTTGCTGGCTTGGCTTTTAAAGGGCCCGATAGGTGACTAGAAACATTAACTTCAACAGAGAACTTTTCTACCATCTCATCCAAGGCCTTTCCACTGTCTTGTGCATCCACAGAGGGATCCTCCTTGGTCTTTTTCTTTTTCTTTCTC
Source organism: Rhododendron simsii (assembly GCA_014282245.1). Taxonomy (NCBI): domain Eukaryota; kingdom Viridiplantae; phylum Streptophyta; class Magnoliopsida; order Ericales; family Ericaceae; genus Rhododendron; species Rhododendron simsii. Next base: position 29,258,194 of record CM024956.1, on the reverse strand, counting down.
TTAGCTTTGTGATTAGATGATGGAAGTGTGTTTATAGAAGCTTTTACCAAGGACGGTTCTTTTTCATCACTTTCTCCAACCAATGGTTCATCAGCAATTTCTGCCTCGCTCACCTGCAGCTGAAGTTGAATGTTAGCCGTTAGGCATTGAAATCCAACAGAATGCACAAGAAAAATGATGGACCTCTTACTGCCACCAGCAAAAAAAGTGGAAAGTGGTGAAGATTAAATTCGAAATACGGTAGCATAGCACACTAGTATGGCTGGATAAGATCGCCAAAAAATCATCATAGATAATCTATTCATATAAATCTGGTCTCAGCTTGAACATAATATAACTAACTAACAGAACTAAAACCTTTACTCCTTGTTCTAATAACGTGTAGGTCAAAACCAAATAAAGTGATTACCAGTGGTAAACAATAATTAATCAAAACAGTTACAAGCTAATTGTGTTACACATATGAATGTCATCAAATTTTCCCAAAGAAGAGTGTTTGATTCACGTGGTTGAGTTGAATTATCAATTTTAATGTAAATGCCTATAGTGGAAAAATTAATACTTCTGATCAAAAGTCTTCAAATACAGTTTTTATAAACCAACAACTCCACCGTCAGTTCGTTTCACAATCATCCCTACCCCATCAATGACCAACCAATCTGGGCTCCTATTTTTCTTCGAATCTCTTTTGGGGATCATAAAAAATATAGAACTTTACCCCATATGACCACTACTACATCCAACCCATATTACCATTGTTCAACACCAAATGCAAACTTTAGAATAGCATGAAATCCCTAAAAGGGAAAATGAGACAACTCTCTCAGCATATCGATCTTGATGACGTCTACAGTCATTTCTTTTCAGCAACTTCTCAATTCTAATTGGTGAGAGAAACTTTTAATCTATATTGCTGAGTTTGAGTCCAACTGTGAAGGAAATTTTGTGTTTACCTGTATTCCTTTATTAATCATGCACTGGGTATGCCTAGAGAGGGAATATTGATTGTCAGCTTATTGTTGCTACAGTGAAAACTGTGACTGAGGTTTTCCCCTGCATTCTAAGTGTAAATATATACCTAACAATCTGGGTTAATCTTGATTTTTAGGCTTGTTATGGTGTTTGGGCTCCGTCCCACTTGCTCTTTATTGCTTTATCTGGGATTAGTGGCCTTTTAGGAGCTGAGCTTTGGCCCGTGGGGTTTTTTCCTAGGTTGGCATCTTGCCAATCTAGGGTTTGGGTCCCGGATGGGCACTAGTTGCCCATCTCCCTGATCCTTTTAGTCTTTGTAATCACTTCAAAGATTAATAAACTTTTTTCGCTGTTCAAAAAAAACATCATGAACCCTTATCGAATGCAATTGTAGAAGCTAGTGTATTCACATAATTTAGAGAAAACTGAAAGCAATAGCATTAATACATGCATTTTGTATCTTCTACTTATTAGATGAGACGCTTAGTTAAGCTTTTGATGTGCGGTTGGAAATAGATGATGCATTGCCCATTAGTATATAAGTTATTTTGTTAAATTATGGTTGATATTTAAGCTTGTAAACAACTCCATAGTCACATATTTCTGGAGTCGCTACTGAATCTATTGGTATCAATCATCAGACTTATTACTAAGATGGACATCTTAGGTGTATGTGCAAATTGGGTTGGTCAGAAGTGATCCAAATAGTTCTTCACCTGGTCAATCTTAGCACCCACGCTGTAATCACTAATACAAAATACTCCCTCCATCCCATTTTGACAATCTCCTACGAAAGACGTGCAATTTTCAGATAAAAAATAAAATACGTAATTATTTTTCTAGTTTTTTTGCAACAAATTAAAGATCTCGATTTGTTCTTTTATTTGGTGCATTCAAAAAAATTATGAATGGAAGTACTTTATTTTTTGATTTGAAAATTGCACGTCTTTTCATAGGGGACTATCATTTTGGGATGGAGGGAGTAGTGGCTTAGGCAAGCGAAATGCATCAATCAGTTCCCCGGTTGTAGGTCTTTCCACAAATGAGCGGCATTCTTGCTATACACTTTTGGGCCGCTTCGAGGTGGAAGAACGAGGACACCTGACAAGTAATAGGATCCTCTATCAATAGAAGTCCCCCATTGGAATTAGTTTGTCCATGGGAAGAAGAGCAAGTATACCTTATTGGGTTGCTACCCCCAAGCCATAAGCGAAGGGGGGCTTCCCCAATTCAATAGATATGAGAGAACTAGCTATAGAACATTCTAAGTCAACAACTTTCTTCATATGCATGGGTGATGGGTCTAAAACAAAAGGGGGCTATTTTTATCACAATGTGAGGACACCACCGCTCATCTCTGGAGTATGAAAAGATGAACTCTTTTAAGTCCTTTTGTTTTTCACTCCATGAGCAATCTGAAGTGAAGATGCGAACCATCTCATTAAGGCGCATCAAACAACACCCCGTATTTCCTGACCAACCTTAGCACCTCTTTATCAAACAACTATGCTCCAACTCGATCTTGTGGTAGACTTCCCTCTTACAACTAGCATGAAAACTCGAACAGCTAACTCAAGAAGACGAAAGAGATTCTATAATCTGAAGAGAGGATGAGTGGACGAGGTCCGAGGCATGATGGAATGAGGCATCAAAGCGGATATTGGTGACTAAGAGAGCGTACTATAGGAGACGACAAAATCTCCCGTCGGTACAAACTTTTCTATAAACTTCAAACCACATTTCTTTCCTCCAAAAAGATTCACTATTACTCCAGGGATCCCACTCATCAAGACATAAATTGGGTATTTGTTTTCGTATTTGCCTCTATAATATGATTGTGTCTATGGCATCCATCGCTATAAAAGCTAATCATACGGCATTGACAATTTCTTCTTTCTTGCTCTTCCAATATGAGGGTTGGAGCAACTTTCTTTGTTTTTTGTGTTCTTTCCCTGTCCCAAGCTATTTGAGAACTTCCACAATTAAGGAGAAGCCTATCGAGATTGTTATTTCACGGATGTCATTATCTCTGCTACACGGTTGATGTTCAGAATGACCAATATGGGCTCACATTTCTCTTCCAAATTCTCTCGAGGAATATCAAAAAACGCAACTTCTTCCCATATACCCAATACTTCATCCAACCCATACTACCTACGTTCAACGTGAATTGGAATTTTTGGAACATGAAATCCCTAAAAAGTGGTTTTCGGCAGGCATCTGGAATAGACCGTACACAATGATTTCTTGACATCAAATTTTCAGTCTAAACGATTAAACCTAAGCCTTTTATTCATACTGTTAGAAAAAAAATTGCTTTTGTCAGTAATGCTTTATCCATGATGTCACCACCCACCAAGCATGCCTGGGGAAGGAGAATTGATTGTCAGCTTATCGTTTGCTACACTGATTGTTACTGAGGTAACATTTGCGTTTTAAAATGTAAAAACTAGTATCTTACACCATGGCTTAATACTGAATATTGATTTTTATGGTTGGAATGTTGTTCATTTTTCTTGTTTTGATCAGCATTTCATGTTTAAATTGTCATTAAAAGGATCTCATTATTTCTAATGAACAATCGAATCCCAGTTTTCTGAAATTCAGCCATTCTTATTTCCTTCCTTTGTTTCCCCAAAATCTATTAAAACTACAGGGCTGGATTTTGAGCCTCTACTAAATATGGGGTTAATATAAGACTGAACTTTGGTAACTAATCAACTTCCTGTCCAAGTCAATTTTCTTACTGCAAAAGCAAGAACCAGTAGAGGCATACCAATCGGAGGAATGAATTTCAGATGACCAATACTCAACCGGCAAAGAAAGTAAGAAAATGAGAGGAAGTTTACTGCAGAGCGACAGAGTGTATAAGCTCACACAGTTCAAGTGATGATCATATTCCTTCCCCTTTACATGTTTCTGTGGCCAAGGTGGTCATTGACAAAAGGTGGCTACCAATCGACTGACCAAGGTTGCGGGTCATCATTATTTACCCTTTTTGGAGATCTTTGCGTGTAGTTTTGGTTCTCAACAGTATGTCTGCTGCAAAGACTTCCATCTGATTGGTTGATGTGACAAGAAGAGATCATTTCAATGACTTCGGAGTTGTATGTGCTGAGCACCCATGGCTTCAGACACTATACATGCCAAACCATTAGGATCGGTCAGTTATTATTAGGCCGCCATGTGTCTTGTGCATTTACTTTGTTTTCCCATTTTTGCCTTAATTTGTCCTGGCTCCTTGCATTAATAATCATTTCTAATCTCACCTAAAAAGTAACAATGTTTGATTTGTAAAAAGCAAAGTGGAACAAAGATTTCATTCCGTAATACCATCCGAAAAGAGAAACATACGTCCAGAAAGTAGAGAACCCTCAATTTGGCCAACAAGACCAAAACCAACAGCAAAGCAGAAGAGGCAAATGACACATAATTCCGGAAAGTACAACACAAGTGTAACACAACAACAAAAGAAGTTGACATAGAGAGTAAATATTAGCAGGCAGCAGCGCTAAACCTGGTCTTGACCATAGTCATCATCGTTGAGAAGATCGAAAGGGTTTAGAGAAACAGGAGGTGGCGAATCAAGAGACTCGGAGGAGTCACCGTCGTCAACCTCATGCTCTTCATCTTTTGGTTGACAGAGTGATTCTTGTTCTTTAAGGACTTTCCTCAGCAAACGAGACATTCTTATCCTGAAAATTCAAAATCACTCATCCGGATCAACATCATTCAGCTCAATATGAAAGATATCATCACAAGGGAAGACAATTGCATTGGATTCGATCCATTGGCATGTGGCGTGCCCTAAGAAATATGCTCTCTTAATTGAGCTCCAACGAGGTCTTTCACTTAGGTTCTATGCAGGTTTATCCTCTCACGCAGCTTAGGGGAACCCCTCTCTTTCTCCGAATCCTTATGAATAAGCTATAATACGATATACATAGGTATACTCAAAATCATGTTTGCTACGCCCAAGCAATTTTTTGTTTTGATGAATATGGTATTTTCACACAAGTAATTTTGCTCATGGCCTGACACTTTGACACTATTAGATTAAATCTTGGATATCATAAAGAGATAAAGGTGACATGCATTTTGGCTCCCAGCTTTCTTAAACCTTGAAATTTGAATCGGAAAAGGCAAATGACACAATTGAAGAGCAAAATCGTCGTTTTTATGGAGAACAAGAAAAAGGAAAAAAAAAAAAATCTGATAGCTTTCTGAAATGAAAGACACTTTAAATTTGCGAGAAAAGAACACAACTAATATAACATGGGGTAAAAGAAAGACATAAATAGATGCGCCTGAAATAGTACATCAATGCAAAAGACAAAATTAAAGAAATATAATACATGCTATAAAATCATGAGTTCATGACACCAACTTCACAATTTATTCAGATCTTTCCAAAGTGTTTGTTCTATAATTTGCTTGGATGAATGCCACCTTACTATAAAAGCATTAAACATGCCTAACATTGGAGAAAGTGTTAATCCCACGAAAGTCATAACAATACAAAAGAGAAAGAAAGCCGAAAAATTGAACTTCTGCAATGCAAAATTAGACACATACACTTCACCACAATATGCAAAATTCAGAACACCCCTGTCAGGGATCAACAAGGCCATATATGCATCAAATCGACATATTAGTCTGCTACGCAATTTTAAACGGATACAACTAATTAAAGATAGGGCTGATAAACGAACCAAGGTACTCGAGTTTGGGTTCGTGTTCATTCGTTAAAAGCTCGTTCAACTTCGATTTGCTACATGAAAAAATCAAGCATGAATATTTATTGGAAACTTGTTAAGCTTTCAAACCATGCTCGAACAAGCTACTACTCGGCTTGTTCGGCTTATGATATACTATACAAAATTCAAACTACTCAACATCAGTTCGTGTTCAGCTCGATTAAAATTTAAAGCTTGTTCGAGATTGGCTCATATCACAAACAAGCTAAGTTTGAACATGTTCTGAAGCTCATTAAGTTTCAAAACCGAGCTTGAACAACTACTCCGGTCCGCTCGTTTGGCTCGTATATCACCCCTATTTAAAGAACAATTAACCACCGGCTTAAAAAAAAAAAGGAAGCACAAACCCAAACTGGCACACTTATTCACAAAATCTAAATCTAAGAGAACCATAGCCATAACACGTCCAAAAGACTAAAGCAATTTAAGTTTCTGCACATAATCAATTGAAGCAAACTAAATAGATTTGTAAACAAACCACACACATACACACACGCAGAGAGCATACAGTTAGGGCTGCCGACAAGAATGACACCCGCGACGACAAATAGCGATCGATCACCGAGAGGAGGAAAGAGAGGCAATTTGTAGAAGAGAAACCCTAACTTGTAAGGCGGATTCGATTCAAGTGATTCTGATTGAAACTTGAAACCATGACCTGTTTTCTTGAGCGGATGAGGAATTGGATACCCCACCCCCAGTTGTGGGCCCATAATCAAAATTGGTTTTTTATTTTCCGCTCGGTGTCAATTATGTCTAAAATTATACTGCTATTAAAATTAATATTTAATATTGATTAGCAAACGAACCAAGTAGTTCGCGAGTTTAGATTGGCTCGCTTAGCTCGGCTCGTTAAGGAATGCTTAGCTTGATTAAAGATGTTCGTTTAGTAAATGACTAAACTCGACTCGTGAGGGATTGAACCGAGCTTGTGCTCAAGTTTATGGACACATACTTTCCCAATACAAGCACATTGGATGACGTATTAGGTTTGGAGGTATTATGTAAGAATGATAGATTAGATAGTAGGGGGTATTATGTAAGAATGGTGGGTACACATTGATGTGACGGGTATTAAATAATATTTTGGATGAGGTATAAAATGAGGGGATAAAGTTGTTTTTGTAGTTGAATGGAGGAGAGGGGGGAATTATAAGGAGGGATTCCACATTGCCGGCTCCCAACCTAGCCATGTGTAAACCCCCTCAGGGGGTATTAGAGGTGGTTACAGAGGAGGGGGTATTAAGATATCGCGCGGTTATTGGCTAATCACGCCATAGAGGAGGGCCCACGTATTAGAAGAGTGTATATTACAATACCCATTTCTATTGTGATATCCAAACAGGCCAGAATAGGTAACACTGGAACACGGATTAGAACTCATTTTAGTTTGTCTTTTGAAGGGCCGCAGAGGAGAACTAATTTTTCTTAGGGAAAAAAAAAACTGAAATAGTCCATGTAGTTAAATGTTTGTGTTAACTTGGTCTCTTTAGTTATAATTGGCTCGATTTATATTTTGTACTTTTCATTTTTGTTCTAATTTGGTCCAATTGCTAACTGTCGTTAGTCCTTTTAAATAAAGATAAAAATAAGCTAATAAATACAAAACTAAACCAATAAGCCAATTTTTTTGTCTTTATTCAAAAAAATTGGATTTTGATGGTAATATTTTACTTTTTAGGTTCCTCTTGTCATAACGAAGTAATAATCCCGAAAAAATTGATAAAAAAAACTAACAAATGTGAAATTTTTTTTGAATAAGGACAAAAAAAGTAAGCCACTTGGCTTATATAGCCTAACAACTCTTCAGTTATGCAATATTCTGACTTTTGGACATGGTTCTTTATCATGTTGTGACTTTTAGATATGGTTTTATATGCATTTTCAGTACTATGCAAAAACATAAGGCATCTCAGTATTTGTCCACAGGTTAAATAGGTAGACAATATCAGTGGTTATGTTACCTCATGGCTAATCATGAAAATGCTAAATTAGAGGACAATTTTTTTGCAGAAAACTATAGCCAAATTTCTTCTCATGTGCCTCCTTATCAATGGAGAATGGAAGAATGAGCCGTGTTTCAGTTCAAAATTATATTAGGTAGGTCTGTGCAAAAAACTCGTCCACCCGCGGACCCCACCCGACGGGGCCCTGGGCGGGGTTGAATATGTGCTTCGGACGGGTACGGGTTCATTTTCTGTTAAAAATTATATTTTGATTCGGGGTCCGGGTTGGTGCGTTTCTTACTCGACCCAACTAATTCATAAAGATTAATTTGGTTTTTAGTCGGACCCGACCTGACGTAAAGAATCGGGATCGCGGACGGTTCTTACCCCTTTTCGGTTCAGTTTGCAGGGCTAAAACATTTGTTACCTGTCATGTTGGGTCAGGGTCGGGGTTCGAGGGTCAAATCCGACAGCCCGACCCATGCACACCTCTAATATTAGGGCAAAAGGGGAATAAGAGAATTACTGTTTTAACCCTCCAAAAAGGGGACAATTGATTTTGTTGTTAAAAGGACTAACAGCGAATTAACGGCGGTTAGAAATTGGACCAAGTTGGAACAAAATACTACCTCCGTCCGAATTTAATTGTCCCTAGTTCTATTCTAACCGGCTAAAAAACGGGTTATATCTTAGAATTCGTAATGAATTTCATATCAAATATGGATCTTGTTTGATAAATCTCAATTAGTTCTATAATATAGTATATTCGAAATCACGTAAAACATTATAGATTGGAAGATATAATCGATTGAAAAATAGCACGAACTCCCAAAAAGGACTATTAAATCCGAACGGAGGGAGTAAAAAGTACAGAGTGTAAATTGAGCCAATTATAACTATAGGGACTAAGTTGACACAAACACTTAACTATGTGGACCATTTCAATTTTTTTCCCTTTTTCTTAATGGTTGTGAATTCTGAAAATTCATATCGAAAAATCCGATCAATATGATCTTTTATGTGGCACAATATGCAGTCTAAGTCTAATAAATGAACGGTCTCAATTATTTTAATGAGTCCGAGAAAAACCTACGAATGGGTTAGACTAAATCGTGGGCCTTGAAACGATCTACTCTCTCCGTTCCCTTTTAAGTGTCCTACTTCGTAACTCCAACTTATTAAAAAGACATTATCATTATACCTTTCACATCAACTTTTTTTTTATTCCATTTTCCCTAAACCCATCATCATTACACTTTTACTTACTAACTTTTCAAAATGAAATATACTTTTAGAGACAAAATAGATAATGCACCAATTTTTATCCACTAACTTTACAAAATAGACACTTATTAAGGAACAACCCAAAATAGAATGCTGGACTCTAAATAAGGGACGGAGGGCGTATTTTATGTTAAAAGAAAAATAGTACTTCGTATTAGATATTCGGATATTCCCAAAAGCCGAACCGATCTTGTAGTTTGGTTTTGCTTAGATTCCCCACATATATAAGTTAGGTTATGATTCCCAACTTTGTAGAATCGGTATATTTGGTTTGATTATTGATTTTCTAAAGAACTAGACTAATTTAGACCGTGTGCACCCGTAACCTTTTGCATGCACACAAAAGGCTGGAGTAAAGTTAAACAAGGTAGCTATATTCAAAGGTAATTAAAAGAAAAAGAAAAAAAGAAAAAAAGGAAAAAGGCAGCCGTATTCAAATAAAGATAGTTTTTTTTGAATAACTTTCTGTTTCAAGGTCTAATAATTGGACAGAACGTGATCCTTGTTTCTCAGGTCGACAACACACTGGCTGCCGATGCGTTTTCTGCGCCGAGGAAAGGTAGGATGTGGCTGATAAGGTTGCTTACAGAAGCGTAATCGGAAAAATTAAACACGCAGTAAACAAGGCACAACGAGAACACACAATATTACGTGGTTCCCAAACTCGGGTACATTCACGGGAGAGAGAAAGCTATTTCCACTATCACCAAAGATTTACAAGTGGGTTTCCAAAGAGATTGTTGGATCTCACAAACACCCCAAATGTATCCAACCAAATACAACATAATAGTGGAAAGAACTCCCCAAACTGGTGCTTTAAAACCCTTCAAAACAGCTGAAGTTGGAGCCTGAAACCGAGATCAAATCTGCCCCAAAATCTCACAAAGGTGCTGGTACAGATTGCTTCAACAAAGGAGTCGAGCAGAGCTTTGTCGAGCTCAAACTCGGCTCAAGCCTTACCGAGCCGGGCTCATTCATTTACTAAACGAACCTCTTTAATTGAGCCAACACTCCCTGAACGAGCCGAGCTCCACTCACCTCATTTACTAAACGAGCCGACAACTCAAGCTTGAGTTCGGCTCGTTTACTAAACGAGTCGAGCCAAGCGAGCAAGCTAGTTGCTCGGTTCGTTTATAGCCCCACTTGTCACCAGTAAACCAATTTCTTGCTATCCATATCATAAGGAGATTCACAGGTAAAAAAAACCCATCATTTATACTAAGACCAAATCCAGTTCACAAAAAACAAGACCGAATTAGTTGAAAGAGACATATACGAGCAATGTATATATGCCTACCATCACTGAAACACGAGTTCAAACAGCTAGGAATTAAAACTAGGACATAACCAATGACGATGGGCCTAATTAATCGGACTCATCATCACGCAAAGTAACAAATTTGATCCGGCAGGCCCTTGAACCCCTTGGTAGCATTAAAAGTTGCTTGGCAACACGCAACTGGTCTTCTGCTAGATCAAAATTTTTCTGAAAAAGTTTGTAGTGTATTATCAACTTCTCCAAAACTTCAGCGTTCTTCAGCAAATACTTGGCCAATCTCAGATCCCCATCACCTCCTTGAAATTTCAGAAACCTAATTTCCTTGAGGCTCGAGAGTAAACAAGAAGGAACAATCCGAGGCGGATGCCAATCATGCCAGGCCGAGGCCTTGACATCTTCATCATAACATGCATCTTCATCATATTCAATATGATACCCCTGTTAGTAAATAAACCAGGAGGGTCATAAGTTAAGCACCGTTCCACACGATTGAAAGTTTTCCAAAGAAAATTTCTCTAGCCGACACACCTCTTTGAAAACAAGTCTTTCTAGACACGGCGATTTAGCCAGTAATTGTGACAACCATACCCATCGAACATAGCCAGCACCAAGTACCAAGGAAGTCAAATTATGAAAAATTGGCAGCTCAGAATAAATCTTGTGAACATCCTGCATATAATAATATTCCACTTGGTCAAATATCCGAGAATAACATGCGAAGTCTAACAGGACAAACTGTAAAAGAGGAAGTACAGTAAACTAAGGGAAGCATACCTCTCGGCAACTATTGTACAAGTGTAGAGATTGGACTTCCGATATCCCCATGAGAAGATCAGTCATACCTTTATAATGAGTTTCATCGTATTGCACTGCAATACTAATATCAGCTTTAACGATATGACTTAGGTTCTTCACTAAATAAACCTCTGCTTCAAAATCAATCAGCTCCAGATATAGAAGAGCTGGGGTATCAATCACAACCTTGTAATCTGATTTTTTTCTTTTGTTACGATATCTCAAATTTGTGAGAACAGGCGCCGAAATGTTAATAACATGTACATCTTTTCCAACGCATTCATTCATACTCAGTTCATCAAGCACAGGACAGCCAAGGAGGAGTCTCTTGACTGAGTCATCATCTGAAAATTTGACAATATCAAGATGGAGAATTTTGAGACTGGGTAGGCAAACCGAAGCTGGTACATTGAGCATAAATTTGGTACCCAATTTCAATACCACCAGTGTTCTACGAGAAAAAAGGTCCAGAGGCACCACAAGATTAGTAGAGTTGTTCACTGGAATGGAAAGATCAAGTTCTTCAATAGGATATTTTAAGGGAGCAGCAACCCATGCATTCACATGTGAAACATCATAACTTTGGCAGCATTGGAGACGGAACTTATCCAAACATGAGACTCTCTCTAGCACTCTGTCCACGAAACTTGCAAAAATCATTTGGAGTGCAGCTCTGTTACTCTTTTGACGTTGAAGCATCAACTTATCATCAAAATCCACACTGGTGACTAGTGTCCAGAATTGCTTCCATCTGGTTGATAAGACGCTTGTCGCAACTGCCATTTTTGTGGGAAGAAAAGAGAGGATTCGGCCAATAAGGTTGCTTGGCAAGTTGCTGATTCTATCTTCACATTGCATGGCATGTCTTTTCGCCTTTGAACCCAAGGGTTCTCTGGTTAACCAAAAGAATACACAAATCAAGTTTATAAAATTTGAGAAATAAACAAATCAATGAGGTGGGGCCTGCCTCGTGGGAAAATAAAGCAGCGCAACATGAAAGAGAGGGAATAATATATGCAAGACAACATGCGAAGGATTCACAACACAAAACACTAACCCCTTCCCCTCTCTCTCTCCCTCTCTCCCTCCAAGACCTCCCATGTTATACAGGGCAAACAACAATGGCTTAACCGTAGAGAAAGGAAAATGTATGAGAGATTATGGGCATACAGTACTCCCTCTGACAATGTTAGTCTGCTTTGAGAAATCTAACTTATTTTTTTTGAAAGGCGAGAAATCTAACTTATAAGGAGACACCATGATTACATTAAAAAAATAATAATAATAACTTTCACCGTCATAGCACTTTTGAGTTGATTGATGCTGAGTTGTTAGTTACTAATTAAAATAAAAGGGTAGAAGAGAAATATTATACATCTTCACCATGACTTTTTCAAAATGGACATTCTTTATTGAGCAGCAAAACGTAAGGAATTAGCCTAAGATTGACGGATGAAGGGCGGGAGTATCTAAATGCTCTATAGCTCATTTATAAGGATCGGAGATATTGAAACAAAACAATTCGATAGTTAAGCATCCAACTTGCAGCCAGAGCTTGTAAGTTGGGCATTAACCGTTAGTATGTACAAATGTATGTATAAGCGACAACATAGCAGAGGCATGGTATGAATAGACCACCGGAGGCGGCGGCTTACACTGTTACACATACATGATTTTATTGTACCATTCCAACAGAGGAACCCAAATGCTTCAATAATATATTCCTGTGTCTAAAGCTTTTTACCGGCAGAAAGGCTTTGTTTGGTTGGGAGTTTAGTTTACTTTTGGTCGTGGATGGAGAGAGAAATAAGGTAATGATTGAAGAGAGGTAATGATTGGAGAGAGATGAGAAAGTAATAATTGGAGAAATAGGGTAATGATTGGAGAAAGAAATAGGGTAATGATTGGAAAACTAAACTAAACTAAGGTGGTGTTCCGGTTTCATAAAAAAGAACTTTTTAGAAAAGGAAGGTAATTTCAAGCTCAAAAATCATGTGTTTACGCAAATATTTTTTCTACCAATATGGATCTTATTTGATAGATTTCATTGAGATCTTTTATACGGTGCAAAAAAAATCAAAAAATTATTTTTTATTTTCATGATATTTGAGTTTGAAAATTGAAGAAAAAGAACTTTTTAAAAAAGAAGGGTTAGTGGAACACCCCCTAAGAACTGAACACAACGATACATATTTTTTAGGTCAACTTCTAACCTTTTTTTTTTTTTTTAAGTGACAGAAAAGTTACGGAAGAGTTCATTTCATTGATCAAATCAATGGATTATAATTCAGGAGAAAAAGACATCTGCTAGACTAAGAACTTCATGTTGAGCTAGAACCCAAGAGAACTCAGCTCCCGTCCAGTCTCCATCTGTCCAATTTTGCACAGTTTTGGGCCGTTTTCGGCCCATTCGGGACTGGGAGCCATAACAATACCACACTGTTCATAACATAGCCCTCGCTGAGAAGTTTATCCTTTCCAAAAAAAAAAAATTAGCTTGATCGGATACCAATAGCGATGTGAAAAAGTAACAATTAGTAGAAGAACAATGAACTGTTTAAGGTGTAAAATTACGTGCGCCAGGATGCGTGGCAGTCCACCAGTAGCTAACTTTCTCAGCAAGTGCTATAGTAAACAATGTTCTATTTAGGGCGAATGAACGAACCAAACCACTCGAGTTCAAGTCGGTGTTCATCTTAAAAATCTTGTTTGAGATCGGTTTGTTTATGTTCAAAACCAAGCTCGAACAAACTACTAATTGGTGTGGCAGACTTGTTGATCTTTAAAAAGCTAATTGAGATCAGTTTATGATCGACTCGATTAAAGCTCGTCTGCGATCATTTCTTCTCATAAACAAGTCAAGCTCAAAAATATTTTTGAAGCTCGTTAAGCTTTCAAACTAAGCTTGAACAACCTACTACTCGTCTTCTCATAAACAAGTCAAGCTCAAAAATATTTTTGAAGCGCGTTAACCTTTCAAACTAAGCTTGAACAACCTACTACTCGACGTGTTCGACTTACGCTCTTTAAATAGCTACTCGATATCGGTTTGTGATCGACTCGATTAAAGCTCGTTTGAGATCAGTTCGTCTCATAAACAAGTCAAGCTCTAACATTTTTTTAAAGCTGGTTAAGTTTTCAAACCAAGTTTGAACCAATCAACTGTTCATCTCGTTGGGTTCGCTTATGAGCCCTAGTTTTAATCATCGTTGGGGGTTCAAGTGGGCCCACGAGGCCCCAAAACTAGATCAATCCGGACGGATTGAGAGTGGATAGGAGCCGAGACCGACCCCAAAGCCCTCTACTACCCTCATAAGCAGCCTCAGTACACCCAAAATTTCTAGGTCTCAACCATCAATGCAACTAGAACAGCAACAAACAAACATTTCAAGCAATATCCCAAATGTAAACATGTAATGGCGCAATGCAATCTAGTTGGTGGAAAATGATACAAATACCTTCCCGTGAGAAGGCCGCAGTACGGCGGTGGGTGGCGGTCCATGCCGCTGGCGATTTGTTCAGATATGATGCCAGGAGGAGGGAGTAGGGTTTTCCTTTTTCAAGTCTTAAATGAATGATTGTGAAAGTCCTCAATTATCGTGCTAATCTCCACTGTTCTCAAAAGCAGATGTTTTTCGAACTTCGATGCCAAAGTTATCAACTTTTTAAATCAATAATCAAATTTTAAATTTTAGATAAGCAGAACAAAGCAATATTTTTTTTTTATAACCACACTCTCGGTTATGTAATCTTGGTTATTATTAGTGAAGTACAGTATATGCTTTTACGTTATTTCATAGAAAATTAATTTTGACACTTTAATTTTTATTATCGACATTTTACTCTATGTGTTAATCACATGAGAAAACAAAACTAAGAATGAAATCCCAAAATCACCTCCATATAGAGTGCAGAACTTTTTGCCCAGGTTTGTTCAACCTTTTTCCCTACCCAGATGCAATGTCGAATGGCAACATTTCAAAAGTTTTTTTTTTTTTTCCTCATTTGTTATTAGTAAGGATTGATGCTAAATTGCTAATAGACCAACAAGGGGCTTGAACATGTGAACACGGTATGTTGTGATTTTCGTCATTTTTTTAGACAAGTCAATGCTGAAACCATATTATTTTTTGTAAAATTTCAAAATTCTGTCATATATACATTTATTGGGCTAAAAATCTTTTTAACAGTTATGGAGAAAATAATAAAGAATTGATTACCGAATAAACATTCTTTTGCTACAGAAATATAATGCATCAGTTACACATCAGTTACACATGGCTTTTTCAACCCAACGGCTATTTTTCTCATTAAAGGCATATTGCATTTATATGTCAGTTTCAAATTGCTTTGATTGCGCCATGATAATTTCCCTCAAGAGTAAATTACAGTAAACCCCCCTCAACTAACTTGTATTTTCACTTAACCCCCTCCGACTACAAAACCCAACAGTGTGCACCCTCTAACTATCCAGAATTGACACTTAACACCCTTTTGTTAGGTCTCCATAGGAAAAATGCACCGACGGCCGTCTCCGGCCACCGGGTGGCCAATCCGAGCCGTCCAAAATTTTTTTAAAAAAAAACCGTGTGGGCTCACGCGGAAATCAATGGCATCCGACGTGCATAGGTGCTCAATCCAAAAACCCCAAGAATTTAAATGAGGTGTTTAGATCGAGTACCTACACACGTCGGATGCCGTTGATTCCCGCGCCAGCCCACTCGGTTTTTTTTTAAAAAATTTTTGGACGGCTCGGATCGGCCGCCCAGTGGCCGGAGACGGCCCTTGGTTCATTTTTCCTACGGAGACCTAACAAAAGGGTGTTAAGTGTCAATTTTGGATAGTTAGAGGGTGCACACAGTTGGGTTTTGTAGTCGGAGGGGTTAAGTGAAAATTTGGGTTAGTTGAGGGGGGTTTACTGTAATTTACTCTTCCCTCAAATATCAGACGTGAACGTTAGAAGAGGAAAAACTGTGAGCATATTGGATTGAATCTTGGAGTCACTGCAATCCCATTAACACCTTTACCTGTGAGAGGACTAGTGGCTTTAAGATCATGTAGCATCACGCCTCCCAGCTCTCTCATAGGCCAGCCTTTCGTTAACACTTTTCGTAATAGGAAAATTCTAAAATCAGTCCAATGAACTCACAATAGCGAATGTGGGAATATGTATTAAAGGATATAGAAAGGGGTGGCGATAATGCCACGAGTATATTCTTTAATTCCACGACTTTTTAATGTAGCCGTACAATTATGCCCTTCTCTCTCTCTCTCTCTCTCTCTCTCTCTGTACTCTACCATTTCAAATCTTACTGCATTTTGGACCACCGATCGCTGAGGAAGGCCACTAGAGAGGGCCATGAATACAAGATAAATCAGGAAAGCTTCAAAATCATTTCGCCCTTCATCTTTTGTCGATGATTACAGTGACAATTTCCCTTCATATTTGAATCAATCTGCAGTACTACCATATCCAGCACGTAAATTTTATCTGGATTCAACTCTATATTTTTAACACAAGAAAATGGGATGATTTGAAAAATCCCAACATCAAATGGCTATGCTTTACCAAAATCAACCATTGCTCTGTCTATTATTTGTATGCATGCATAGATTGCGAGCTAATTTGGAGAGTGGGATTTGGTGTATGGGTTACGAATGCGGCAGGGAATTAAAGGAAAACTATTGAGAGGCAGGGGCCAGGCGGTTTCTAATGAGAGGGATCAGATTGATTTGCAAGTGGTTTGACAATGACGACGACTGAAGGCCATGGAAGGGCCGAAGGGAGAGATTAGTACAAACTGGGTTTTGCTTCTTGCTCTCAGGACAAAATTGAGAGAGAGAGAGAGAGAGAGAGAGAGAGAGAGAGAGGCAAAAGTAGTCATGTAGATGTGTCGCTTGCATTGATCAAAAGGGTATAATAGTCAGCGACATCAAAATGTCGTGGCAGGAGAGAATATGATCGTGGCATTATCATTAACCTATAAAAAGTACACAAAAATATGTATTTTCCTTGCCTTTTAGTTTGCTTATCGTTAGCCTAGTGGGTTGACACTAGCAAGACCGTTCATAATATTTAGTCATTCCTTTATGTCCTCTGTTTTTAGATTACTCTGCCATTTGTCTTGCATGCATGTTCTAATCTCTACTTATATTTGTGCTCTCTGATTTCAGTGCAATTATATTTCATAATTAGAATAACTTAGTGCTATAGTTCCAACAGTCAACTGTACGAAGATGATTGCTCCAATGCTCATAATTGGTGTTCAAACAATAAGTGAAATGCCAAGGATAGATTAAGCACATTGTTTTACCCTGAAACATAAGTTCAAACGGGTAGGTATCAAAAACTAGTACATAACCTAACACAACGGGCCTATTTAATACGGCGATACGCTACCACCTAGGTTGTGACGCAGAATAACAAATTCAATCTGACAAGTCTTTGAGCCTCTTGGTAACATTAAAAGTTTCGTGGTAACCTCCAACTGATGTTCTGCAATCGCCAACGCCGCTGCTGTTGTCATGTCAAAGCATTCACCAACAGTACCGTTAGTTTGTATTATCAACTTCTCCAGAACTTCAGCGTTCCTCAGAAAATACTCCACCATTTTCAGATCTCCGCCGTCCCCTTGAAAGTTCACAAACTTAATTACCTTGACGTTCAATAGCAAACAAGAAGGAACATTCTGAGGTGGATTCCAGTGCAAGCGCTTGTCATCTCCCTTGTTGTCGCCTTCTTCGTCATATTCATCTCGGTCGAATTCGATATGATACCCCTGGTAGTAAATAAAATCAGGAAGGTCACAAGTTAATGATTGTTCCATACGATTGAAAGTTTTCCAAAGGAAATTTCTCCAGCCGACACACCTCTTCAAAAACAAGACTTTCTAGACAGGGCGATTTCGCCAGCAATTGTGACAACCATTCCCATCCAACATAGCCCGCACTAAGTACCAAGGACGTCAAATTATGAAAAATTGGCAGCTCAGAATCAATCTTTTGAACGGCCTTCACGTAATAAAATTCCACTTGGTCAAATATCCGAGAGTAACATGAAAAGTTTAAAAGGACAAACTGTAAAAGAGAGAGTACGGAGAATTAAGCATACCTCAGTGCAATCATTGTACAAGTGTAGACATTGGACTTCGGATATTCCCATGAGAAGATCAGTTATAGCTTTAGAATTGGTTTCATAGTATTGCTCTGCAATTCTAATATAAGCTTTAACGATATTCCTTAGGTTCTTTACTATATAAGCATCTGCTACATAATCAATCAGCTCCAGGTATAGAAGAGCTGGGGTATCAATCACAATCTTGTACCCAGAAACTTCAGCAGTACCCCATAAATAGTTTTTCTTCTCTCTGCGATATCTCAACTCTGTGAGCACAGGTGCACAAATGTGAATAACACATGCATCTTTTCCAACACATTCATTCATGCCCAGTTCATCAAGCATGGGGCAGCCAACGAGGAGCCTCTTGACTGAGTCATCATCTGAAAATTTGATACTATCAAGATGGAGAATTTTCAGACTGGGTAGGCAAACCGAAGCTGGTACATTGGGAATTGGGCATAAATTTGGTACCCAATTTCAATACCATCAGTGTTTTACAAGAAAAAAGGTCCCGAGGAAGCACATGATCAGTAGAGTGCTTCAGAGATCAAGTTCTTTGATACGATCTTTTATGAGAGCAGCAACCCATGCATTCGCATGTGAAACATCATAACTTTGGCAGCATTTTGAGACGGAACTTATCCACACACGAGACTCTCTCGAGCACTTTGTCTACGAAACTTGCAAAACTCATTTGGAGTGCAGCTCTGATACTCTTTCGACAATGAAGCATCAACTTATCATCGAAATCTAGACTGGTGACTAGTGTCCAGAATTGCTTCCATCTTTTTGATAAGACACTTGTCGCAACTGCCATTTTTGTGGGAAGAGAAGAGAGGATTTGGCCAATAAGGTTGCTTGGTAAGTTGCTGATTCTATCTTCACATTCCACCAAGGGTTCTCTGGTTAGCAAAAAGAATATACAAATCAAGTTTATCAACAAAAAATCGGGGAAGATAAAGCAGCACAGCACTAAAGAGAGGTAATATACAAGACACCAAGCGAAGGTTTCACAACAGAAAACACTAACCTCTCTCTCTCAACAAAAAATCAGGGAAAATTTGCAAAATAAACAAATCAATCAGGTGGCGCCCGCCTTGTGGGAAAATAAAGCAGCATAGCACTAAAGAGAGGTAATAAACAAGACACCAAGCGAAGGTTTCACAACACAAAACAGTAACCTCTCTCTCTACAAGACACCAAGCGAAGGTTTCACAACTCAAAACACTAACCTCTCTCTCTCTCTCTCTCTCTCTCTCTCCAAGACCTCCCAAAAGGAAAACATAACAGAGATTTTTAGTACACACTACCCCTTGTGTCAATGTTAGTCTGCTTTGAGAAATCTAACTTATAAGGAGACACCATGATTATGTTATAAAAAAACCCTAATAAATTTGATCATCATTGCACTTTTAAGTTGATTGATGTTGAGTTGTTAGTTACTAATAAAATAAAAGGGAAAAAGAGTAACATTATCCATTTTCACCATGACTTTTTCAAAATGGGCATTCCGTTTTGGGCAGCAAAATGTAAATGTAAAGAACTAGACTAAGATTGACAGACGGAGGGAGTATCTATATGCTCTAGCTTATCTACAAGGATCTGAGAACAATTTGATAGGTCAGCATTCAACAGCAGCCAGATCTTGGAAGTTGAGCAATAAACAGTTAAATACGAATGTACATATTAACGACAGCATGGTAGAGGCATGGTATGAATAGAACATTGGAGGCAGCTGCTTGCAAATACATGATTTTATGCTAGCATTCCAACAGAGGTACTCAAATGCGTCAATAATACTATATTCCTGGGTCTAAAGCTTTTTACCAGCAAAAAAATAAATTTTCTAGGTCAATCTCTAACCTTAAGCTGTTCAGGAGTGACAGATCGCTATGAAAGAGTTCATTTCATTGATCAAATCAATGGATTATAATTCAGGTCAGGAAAAAAAGACATCGACTAAGACTAAGAACTTCATGTTGCGCAAGAACCCAAGACAACTCAGCTCCCGTCCAGTCTCCATCTGTCCAATTTCGTCCAGTTTTGAGCCTTTCTGGGCTCATCCGGGAGCCATAACAATGACCACCGTTCATATCATAGCCCCTAATTGAGAAATTTATCCTTAACCAAATTTTTTTTACCTTGATTGGATATCGGTAGTGATGTGAAAAAGTAGCATTTGTAGAAGAAAAATGCAAGAGTTTAAACCCTAAAATTATGTGTACCATAGATGGTTGGCGGTCCATCGGTGTCTGATCAAGCTAGAGCTAACTTTCTCAGCAAGTGCTATCGTAAACAAGGTTCTAGTTAGGGCGGATAAACGAATCCAACCACTCGAGTTCGAGCTTGTGTTCGTCTTAAAAATCTCGTTTGAGATCGGTTTGTTTATGTTTCAAACCAATTTTGAACACCTTTTTGGCGCTGGACTTATGACCATTAAAAAGCTAATCGAGATCGGTTCGTGATCAACTTGATTAAAGCTCCTTTAAAATCAGTTCGTCTCATAACCAAGTCAAGCTCAAACATATTTAAAAAGCTCGTTAAGTTTTCAAACCAAGTATGAAACAATCAAGTGAATCAACTGTTGCGAGCCCTAGTTTAAATCGTTGTTGTGGGTTTCCAGTGGGCCACAAGGCCCCAAAACTAGATCAATCTGGACGGATTGAGAGTGGATGGGAGCTCCGTCCACCTAGGTCTGAACCGTCTATGAAACTAGATCAGCATTACACATACATTTGGAGCAGTATCCGAAGTAAAGGGCGCAGTATAGTTCCTGAGAACATGATACTCATACCTTCCCACGAGAAGGGCGCGGAACGGCGGTGGGTGGCGGTCCATCGCCCGCCGGCGGTTTGGTCAGAGATGATGCGAGGGGACGAGGTCCAACACTTGAAAGAATGAAATTTGATTAATAAGTTCAAAAGTCATGTTTGGAAATCTGATTATCGCTCTAATCACCACTGTTATCAAAAAGCAGTTCCTGTTTTTTGAACTAAGGTTGGAACTGGGGGGGGGGGGGGGGGGGGGAAAGGAGGGAGAAATAAAGGGGGTGTTTGGTAACTTTTTCATTTTCAGTTTTTGGTTTTTATTTTCACTTTTTTGAAAACTAAAATAGAAAACTTGTTTGGTAATATATTTTTACTTTTTGGTTTTTAGAAAACTTTTTTAGAATTTCCAGAAATTATGAAAACTAAAAAATGGAGTTTTACATTATTTTGAAAAGAGTACTTCGGCCTGTCGATCCCCACAGCTACACCCAAACTCATCCCCGATGACTTTTCAACTTCAATATTCCTGTGTCTACTCTCTCTCTCCTCTCTTCTCTCTCTCTCTCTCTCTCTCTCTCTCTCTCTCCTCTCTCTCTCTCTCTCCAATGTCGACTTCATCTCCCAACCCCAAAATTCAGCGACCCCATCGATTCCCACCCCAACTGGTTCAACCAGTCCTCTTTACTCCTTCCCTCCTTCGACTCCAACGCCTACATTGCCGACCTCCGCACCTTCGTCCCCTTCGACACCCTCCGCTCCGAGCTCCACTCCCATCTCTCCTCCCTCACCCGCGAGCTCGTCGACCTCATCAACTGTGACTACGCCGACTTTGTTAATTTGAGTACCAAGCTCGTCGACGTGGATGCGGCCGTGGTTAGGATGCAGGCCCCGCTGTCCGAGATCCGGGAGAAAACATAAACCTGTTTTGTGTTTTCACTTTTCAGTCTTTTTTTCAAAAAATTATTACCAAACATGTTTCTTATTTTTGTTTTCATGAAAATATAAACCTGTTTCTATTTCTAGTTTTTTAAAAACTAAAAACTGAAAATAAAAAGGTTCCCAAACACCCCCAAAAAGTTTCACTTCCATTGCTTGGTTTACGGAAAGTCTACACTTCCCGATGGGGGAATCCCGACGCTCCGCTGGGCACACTCCGGCCACCGAATAGGCGATCTGAGCCGTCCAAAAATTCTAAAAAAAAAAACCGATTGGGCTCTCGCAAGAATAAACGGCATCCGACATGTGTAAGTGGCCGATCCAAGCACTCCATTTTTGGCCAATCCAAACACTCCATTTTTGGCCGATCTAAACACAAAAATGAATTTACTGGATCGGTCATCTACACACGTCGATGCCATTTTATTCCCGCGAACGCCCACTTGGTTGTTTTTTCTTAGAATTTTTGGACGGATCGGGTCAACCGTCTGATAGCCGGAGTGTGCCCGGCGGGACGTCGGAATTCTGATCGGGATTCCTCCGTCGGGAAGTGTAGACTTTCTGTTTGGTTTAATTGGTAAAACGGGCGGAGGGGCCGGTGGGGGTGTGGTGGAAATCAATTCAAGTATTGTGCACAATGTTGGCAACAAAATAAAAGTATTGTGCCTAGTTAATTTTTTATTGCATTTTCCTCCAATTTTTCTTCTTAATTCATTTTTGTCCCCTTCCCCGAGTTAGGAAAATTCAAAAAATTTTACTTACTGTATTTCATAACATCAAGGCAAAATCTCATAATGCAAAAATGTTTTGAATTCAAGATCGATGTTATGAAATACTAAAGTATGGTTGTTTCTTTTTTCCTCCAACATGATATATCTTTTTGCCTAGCTTTGTATCCGTCTATCCGATTTTGTTCAACTTTTTCTGAATAATCTTCTTAATGCATGGTATCTAAGAAGATACAAATGCACAAACACACTGATAAGGTATGCCGTGTATACATAACCTTTTTTCACATTCTGACTGACAACAGGACTTTTACACGAAAGAGAAGTGCTAGAACCTCACACAGTTTTCCCGGCCCACCTGATGAGTGTGTTTGTGCACTTGTCAGCTCAAGTGTGCGTGGTTTTAGCAACTTAGTACACCAACACTGCTACACAGATGTTTCACACAAATCTTGCACAGATCATGGTGTGGGGCCCACTACGGGTCCCACACAAACAATCCGAGCCGTTCATTAAATGTAAAATATTAACTAGGCACAATTTCCGAATAATGAAAAGTTAGATAATTGAATCGAGCACTTATAGGTATAGGATTGAGCTGATTTTAAACGGGGGCTTTAAAAAAATATTTTACATTTAGCGAACGGCTCGGATTGTTTGTGTGAGACCCTTAGTGGGCCCTACACCATGATTTGTGCAAGATTTGTGTGCACAAAATCTGTGTGTGTAGACACCAACCATCCAACATGTTCATGACTAATACACCAGATATAATAGTCCATGAGCCCCTTTGTAATATGAAAAGGTCCTTACCAAGTGGCTTCCACACCCCTTCTGTGTGTGCGCGCACACTTGAGTGTGCAAATGTGGGTGATTCTAGCATTTTTGTACACCAAATAACAGACATATCCGAGCGATGTATATGACTACCAACACTGAAACACAAGTTCAAACTGCTAGGAATTAAAAACTACGCAGTACATAACCGATGACAATGGACCTAATTAATCGGACTCATCATGACGCAAAATAGGAGTAACAAATTCAATCTGACAAGTCCTTGAAGCCCTTGGTAGCATTAAAAGTTTCGCGGTAATCTTCAACTGGTCTTCTGGAACATCAAATTCTTCGCCATAACTTTCGCAGTCTATTATCAACATATCCAAAACTTCAGCGTTCTTCAGAAAATACGCCACCACTTTCAGATTCCCATCACCCCCTCGAAATTTCAAAAACTTAACTAGCTTGAGGTTAGAGAGTAAACAAGAAGGAACATTCTGAGGCGGATGCCAATCATGCCAGAGCAAGGGCTTATCATCTCCCTCACTGTCGTCTTCCTCATCATATTCATGATGTTCAATATGATACCCCTGTCAGTAAATAAATCAGGATGGTCGTGAGTTAATGATTGTTCCACACGATTGAATTCCAAAGGAAATTTCTCCAGCCAACATACCTCTTCGAAAACAAGACTTTCCAGACACGGCGATTTCACCAGCAATTGTGACAAAAATTCCCATCCAACATAGCCCGCACCAAGTACCAAGGAAGTCAAATTATGAAAAATTGGCAGCTCAGAATCAATCTTGTGAACAGCCTTCATATAATAAAATTCCACTTGGTCAAATATCCAAAAATAACAAGAGAAGTCCAACAGGACCAACTGTAAAAGAGGATGTACGGGGAATTAAGAAAAGCATACCTCTCGGCAATCATTATACAAGTGTAGAGATTGAACTTCAGATATTCCCATGAGAAGATCAGTTATACATTTAGAATGAGTTTCATTGTATAACACTGCAATACTAATATCAACTTTAATGATATGACTTAGGTTCTTTCCTAAATAAACCTCTGCTTCATCATCAATCAGCTCCAGGTGTAGAAGAGCTGGGGTATCAATCACAATCTTGTGCGCAGAAACATCAGCAGTTTCCAGAAAGTCATTATGCAAAGAATATTTTTCCTTTTCGTTATGATATCTCAACTTTGTGAGCACTGGTGCAGAAATGTGAATAACACGTACATCTTTTCCAACGCATTCATTCATACTCAGTTCATCAAGCACAGGACAACCAAGGAGGAGCCTCTTGATTGAGACATCATCTG
This sequence comes from Rhododendron simsii, assembly GCA_014282245.1. Classification (NCBI taxonomy): domain Eukaryota; kingdom Viridiplantae; phylum Streptophyta; class Magnoliopsida; order Ericales; family Ericaceae; genus Rhododendron; species Rhododendron simsii. The sequence goes on along the minus strand of CM024956.1, from coordinate 29,233,500 downwards.
ATAATTGGACACTATCAAGATGGAGAATTTTGAGACTCGGTAGGCAAACTGAAGCTGGTACATTAAGCAAAAACTTAGTACCCAATTTCAATACCACCAGTGTTCTACAAGAAAAAAGGCCCCGAGGCAGCACACGATTAGTAGAGTGCTTCATTGGAATCGAGAGATCAAGTTCTTCGATACGGTATTTTATGAGAGCAGCAACCCATGCATTCACATGTGAAACATCATAACTTTGGCAGCATTTGAGACGGAACTTATCCAAACACGAGACTCTATCTAGCACTCCGTCTATGAAACTTGCAAAACTCATTTGGAGTGCAGCTCTGTTACTTGTTCGACGCTGAAGCATTACCTTATCATCGAAATCCAGACTGGTGACTAGTGTCCAGAATTGCTTCCATCTGGTTGATAAGACGCTAGTCGCAACTGCCATTTTTGTTGGAAGACAAGAGAGGATTTGGCCAATAAGGTTGCTTGGTAAGTTGCTGATTCTATCTTCACATTGCATGGCATTCCGCTCCTTAGAAAGCTTATGTCTTTTCGCCTTTGAACCCATGGGTTCCCTGGTTAACCAAAAGAATATACCAATCAAGGTTATCAACAAAAAATCGGGGAAATTTTGCAAAATAAATAAATAAATCAGGTGGCACCGGCCTCGGGGAAAATAAACCAGCGCAGCACCAAAGAGAGGTAATATACAATACACCAAGCGAAGGTTTCACAACACAAAATACTAATCTCTCCCTCTCTCTCTCTCTCTCTCTCTCTCTCTCATATCCGGGGCAAACAACACAGGCTTAACTGTAGAGAAAGGAAAACGTAACAAAGATTTTGAGTATACACTACCCCTTGACGTTGAGTTGCTAGTTACTAATAAAAAAAAGGGTAGAAGAGTAATATTATCCACTTTCACCATGACTTTTTCAAAATTGGCGTTCCTTTTTGGGCAGCAAAATATAAAGAATTAGACTAAGATTGACGGACTGAGGGAGTATCTATATGCTCTATCTCATCTACAAGGATCTGAGAACAATTTGATAGGTAAGCAATCAACAGAAGCCAGAGCTTGGAAGTTGGGCAATAAACAGTTAAATACAAATGTACATATTAACGACAACATGGTAGAGGCATGGAATGAATAGAACATTGGAGGCGGCTGCTTACAAATACATGATTTTATGCTAGCGTTCCAACAGAGGCACTCAAATGCGTCAATAATATATTCCTGGGTCTAAAGCTTTTTACCAGCAAAAAAATAAATTTTCTAGGTCAATCTCCAACCTTTAAGTTGTTCAGGAGTGACAGATAACTATGAAAGAGTTCATTTCAATGGATTATAATTCATTGAGCTAGAACCCAAGACAACTCAGCTCCCATCCAGTCTCCATCTGTCCAATTTTGTCCAGTTTTGAGCCTTTTTGGGCTCATCTGGGAGCCATAACAATGACCAAACTGTTCATATCATAGCCCCTAATTGAGAAATTTACTTTGATTGGACACCAGTAGCGATGTGAAAAAGCAACATTTGTAGAAGAAAAATGCAGAGTTTAAACCCTAAAATTACTTGTGCCATAGATGGGTGGCGGTCCATTGGTGTCTGATCAAGCTAGAGCTAACTTTCTCAGCAATGGCTATCGTAAACAAGGTTCTATTTAGGGCGGATAAAAAAATTCAACCAGTTGAGTTCGAGCTTGTGTTCGTCTTAAAAATCTCGTTTGAGATCGGTTTGTTTATGTTTCAAACCAATTTTGAACAACTTTTTGGTGGGCTGGACTTATGACCACTAACAAGCTAATCAAGATCGGTTGGTGATCAACTCATTAAAGCTCCGTTCGTCTCAAACAAATTCATAAAGCTCGTTAAGTTTTCAAACCAAGTTTGAAACAATCAACCGTTTGGCTCGTTCGGTTCGCTGACGAGCCCTAAATTAATCCTCGTTGTGGGTTCAAGTGGGCCCACAAGGCCCCAAAACTACCATCCCGTGATGAAACTAGGGCTGAGAGTGGATAGGTGCTCACTCCACCTAGGGCTTAAACTGTTGACGAAACTAGATCAACATTATACATACATTTGGAGCAGTATCCGAAGTGAAGGATATAGTTCCTGAAAACATGATACTCGTACCTTCCCGCGAGAAGGCCGCGGTACGGCGGTGGGTGGCGGTCCATCGGCCAGTGGCGGTTCGTTCAGAGATAATTCGAGGAGATGAGGAGGGAGTAGGGTTTTCCCTTTCCAACACTTGAAAGGAAGCAAGAAATGCAACGGTTTCTCGAGTTTTACTTTATGCTTCTCCTTAATCCGAGATTAAGTGATTAAGTTCAAATGTCCTTAATTATCGCGGTAATCACCATTGTTATCCAAAAAGCAGTTCCTGTTTTTAGAACGAAGGCTCTGTTTGGAATTGAGGGGAAAGGAAAAGGAGGGAAAAATAAATTTACAGCTTCTTTGGCTGCCCAGGTGAGAAAAGGGAAGAAAGGGGAGTGATCTCCCTTAATAGTGAGAGAAGAAAAGAAAGGGGTGTGGATTCTCCCCAAGCCATCCAAACACACGTGAGAAATCAAACTCTCACTCCTATCTCCGGCGACTGATCTCTTCTCCGGTGACTCTCCGGCGACCTTGAACTCTCCTCTCTCTTCTCCGGCGACCTGAAACTCTCCTCCCTCTTCTCTGGCGACCGCACAGCCACCGGTCCGACGACGAAAAGACGCCGGCGTAGCCGGCACGCGCTGCCGGAAGTTGAGCGAGTGAGATCTACTCTCACTCACGCTCCCCAGTCGCCTGTCTCTTCTCCTTTCTCACGAAATCGCGCCAAAAGTGGTGAGAAACAAAAAGCGGCAACGATGAGACTCTCGTCTCCCACCCTTCCCCACCCTCTCTCGCCTTGTGGATCATCCAAACAGAAGAGAGATTGAGTTCTCCCTCCTTCCCCTTTCTTTTCTCCTGAAATCGCTCGATCCAAACGAGCTGTTAGAGGAAATGCTAGAACAAAACCACTTTTAATTTTTAATGAACTGCCTTGAATTCATTACTTTTTGTTTATAGAAATTTATATTTATAACTTCATTTTAGTAGCAATCAGGAACATTTGGATAAAAATTTTGCTTAAAAATTCGTACTCCTACCATTAACATTTTACTTGCTGTAAACTCATAATGCGAAAATGTTATGAATTCAAGATCGATATTATGCAATAGTACTAGTAAGTAAAATTTAGGTATTTCTGTTTTTTTTTTTTTCCCCTCCATTATTATCTCTTTTCTATATATTTTGATATGTTGTATCTAAAATTAGTAGAATCTGGAGGTGTGCAAAAAACCTGCGTAACCGACCCGACCCGAAGGGCCTCTGGCAGGGTCGAACATGTGGTTCAGACGGATGCGGGTTTACTTTCTGTTAAAAATCAGATTTCGGTTCGGGTTGGTGCGTTCCTTACCCGTCGATTTGGACCCGATCCGACCAATCAATAAAGCACAATTCAATTTTGACCCGACCCCACCCAAAGTAAAGAATCGGGCTCGTGGACGGTTCTTACCACCTGTGTGGAAAGTTTGCGGGCCTAAATATTCTTACCTGATATGGTCGGGTCAGGTTAAGATTTCGGGTCAAAACCGACCCGCCTGACCCGTGCATACCCCTAGTAGAATATATCTAACCTAAATGCAATCACAAATAGTTTTTTGTATGTTAGTAGCTTTTTCTGTTCTCTGATGTTGGGATATACAAAAGGAAAAAACTAGTTCTAGCTTATAAGGTACGTCAGGGACTAGTATTTGTTGTGTATGTATTCAACGACTTTGCATTTTGCAGTCGTGTACCACTCATAAATGTACTACTCCAGTGAGGATGGATCGATGTTAACGGACCTGCAAGCTGCTTGATGATGCAAACACGTTAATTTTTCATTTTTTTTTTTTTCCATTTTTGACATGAACATGCCCGTTGAGACAAGTCAACCGTACAAAATATGACTGCTATGATGCTCATAAGTGAAATACCAAGTATAGATTGCATTAAACTTGGTTGAAAAAACAAGCATCACACCAGGATTCCTATTTCTTCCTGTCCATACCTCATAAAAGATGCACATCTCAAAAAGCCGAACATATACAGTACCAGCAATGTATTTGACTACCAACACCAAAAAAACAAGTTCAAACGGGTAGGTATCAAAAACTAGTACATAACCAAACACAATGAGCCTACTCAATAGAACGATCCGGTAGCAAAGTCATAACGCAGAATAACAAACTCAATCTGACAAGTCTTCGAGCCTCTTGGTAACATTAAAAGTTTCGTCGTGATCTCCAACTGCTGTTCTGCAACCGCCAACCCCGCTCCTCCCATGTCAAAACATTCGTCAACAGTACCATCAGTTTGTATTATCAACTTCTCCAAAACTTCAGCGTTCTTCAGAAAATACTCCACCATTTTAAGTTGCCCACCATCCCCGTGAAATTTTTCAAACTTAATTACCTTGAGGTTCAAGCGTAAACAAGAAGGAACAGTCTGAGGTGGATGGCAAAGCGAGGGCTTCTCGTCTCCCTCGTTGACGTCTTCTCCCTCGCTGTTCTCTTCGTCATTGCTGTTGCTGTCATCGTCTTCATCATATTCATCTCCATCGTGTTGAATTTGATACCCCTGTTATATTATAAATCAAGAAGGGCACGAGTTAATGCAAGTTCCATAAGATTAGAAGTTTTATAAAACGAAATCTCTCAAGTCCACGCACCTCTTTGAAAACAAGACTTTCCAGATACGGCGATTTCACCAGCAATTGTGACAAAAATTCCCATCCAACATAGCCCGCACCAAGTACCAAGGAAGTCAAATTATGAAAAATTGGCAGCTCAGAATCAATCTTGTGAACAGCCTTCGTATAACAAAATTCCACTTGGTCAAATATCCAAAAATAACATGAGAAGTCCAACAGGACCAACTGTAAAAGAGGATGTATGGGGAATTAAGAAAAGCATACCTCTTGGCAATCATTATACAAGTGTAGATATTGGACTTCAGATATTCCCATGAGAAGATCAGTTATACATTTAGAATGAGTTCCATCGTATAGCACTGCAATACTAATATCAGCTTTAATGATATGACTTAGGTTCTTTCCTAAATAAACCTCTGCTTCATCATCAATCAGCTCCAGGTGTAGAAGAGCTGGGGTATCAATCACAATCTTGTACTCAGAAACATCAGCAGTTTCCAGAAAGTCATTATGCAGAGAATATTTTTCCTTTTCGTTATGATATCTCAACTTTGTGAGCACTGGTGAAGAAATGTGAATAACACGTACATCTTTTCCAACGCATTCATTCATACTCAGTTCATCAAGCACAGGACAACCAAGGAGGAGCCTCTTGATTGAGACAGCATCTGAAAATTTGACACCATCAAGATGGAGAATTTTGAGACTCGGTAGGCAAACCGAATCTGGTACATTAAGCATAAACTTAGTACCCAATTTCAATACCACCAGTGTTCTACAAGAAAAAAGGCCCCGAGGCAGCACATGATTAGTAGAGTGCTTCACTGGAATCGAGAGATCAAGTTCTTCGATACGGTATTTTATGAGAGCAGCAACCCATGCATTCACATGTGAAACATCATAACTTTGGCAGCATTTGAGACGGAACTTATCCAAACACGAGACTCTATCTAGCACTCCGTTTATGAAACTTGCAAAACTCATTTGGAGTGCAGCTCTGGTACTTGTTCGACGCTGAAGCATTAACTTATCATCGAAATCCAGACTGGTGACTAGTGTCCAGAATTGCTTCCATCTGGTTGATAAGACGCTAGTCGCAACTGCCATTTTTGTTGGAAGACGAGAGAGGATTCGGCCAATAAGGTTGCTTGGTAAGTTGCTGATTCTATCTTCACATTGCATGGCATTCCGCTCCTTAGAAAGCTTATGTCTTTTCGCCTTTGAACCCATGGGTTCCCTGGTTAACCAAAAGAATATACCAATCAAGTTCATCAACAAAAAATCGGGGAAATTTTGCAAAATAAATAAATAAATCAGGTGGCACCCGTCTCATGGGAAAATAAAGCAGCGCAGCACTAAGGAGAGGTAATATACAAGACACCAAGCGAAGGTTTCACAACACAAAACACTAACCTCTCTCTCTCTCATATACAGGGCAAACAACACAGGCTTAACTGTAGAGAAAGGAAAACGTAACAGAGATTTTGAGTATACACTACCCCTTGACGTTGAGTTGTTAGTTACTAATAAAAAAAAGGGTAGAAGAGTAATATTATCCACTTTCACCATGACTTTTTCAAAATTGGCGTTCCTTTTTGGGCAGCAAAATATGAAGAATTAGACTAAGATTGACGGACAGAGGGAGTATCTATATGCTCTAGCTCATCTACAAGGATCTGAGAACAATTTGATAGTTAAGCAATCAACAGCAGCCAGAGCTTGGAAGTTGGGCAATAAACAGTTAAACACAAATGTACATATTAACGACAACATGGTAGAGGCATGGAATGAATAGAACATTGGAGGCGGCTGCTTACAAATACGTGATTTTATGCTAGCGTTCCAACAGAGGCACTTAAATGCGTCAATAATATATTCCTGGGTCTAAAGCTTTTTACCAGCAAAAAAATAAATTTTCTAGGTCAATCTGTTCAGGAGTGACAGATCGCTATGAAAGAGTTCATTTCATTGATCAAATCAATGGATTATAATTCATTGAGCTAGAACCCAAGACAACTCAGCTCCAATCCAGTCTCCATCTGTCCAATTTCGTCCAGTTATGAGCCTTTTTGGGCTCATCCGGGAGCCATAACAATGACCAAACTGTTCATATCATAGCCCCTAATTGAGAAATTTACTTTGATTGGACACCGGTAGCGATGTGAAAAAGTAACATTTGTAGAAGAAAAATGCAGAGTTTAAACCCTAAAATTACTTGTGCCATAGATGGGTGGCGGTCCATTGGTGTCTGATCAAGCTAGAGCTAACTTTCTCAGCATTGGCTATCGTAAACAAGGTTCTATTTAGGGCGGATAAACAAATCCAACCAGTTGAGTTCGAGCTTGTGGTCTTCTTAAAAATCTCATTTGAGATCGGTTTGTTTATGTTTCAAACCAATTTTGAACAATTTTTTGGTGCGCAGGACTTATGACCACTAACAAGCTAATCAAGATCGGTTGGTGATCAACTCATTAAAGCTCCGTTCGTCTCAAACATATTCATAAAGCTAGTTAAGTTTTCAAACCAAGTTTGAAACAATCAACCGTTCGGCTCGTTCGGTTCGCTGTCGAGCCCTAAATTAATCCTCGTTGTGGGTTCAAGTGGGCCCACAAGGCCCCAAAACTACCATCCCGTGATGAAACTAGGGCTGAGAGTGGATAGGTGCTCACTCCACCTAGGACTTAAACTGTTGACGAAACTAGATCAACATTATACATACATTTGGAGCAGTATCCGAAGTGAAGGATATAGTTCCTGAAAACATGATACTCGTACCTTCCCGCGAGAAGGCCGCGGTACGGCGGTGGGTGGCGGTCCATCGGCCGGCGGCGGTTCGGTCAGAGATAATGCGAGGAGACGAGGAGGGAGTAGGGTTTTCCCTTTCCAACACTTGAAAGGAAGAAAGAAATGCAACGGCTTCTCGAGTTTTACTTTATGCTTCTCCTTAATCCGAGATTAAGTGATTAAGTTCAAATGTCCTTAATTATCGCGGTAATCACCACTGTTATCCATAAAGCAGTTCTTGTTTTTAGAACTAAGGCTCTGTTTGGAACTGGGGGGAAAGCAAAAGGAGGGAAAAATAAATTTAGAGGAAATGCTAGAACAAAACCACTTTTAATTTTTAATAAACTGCCTTGAATTCATTACATTTTGTTTAAAGAAATTTATATTTATAACTTCATTATAGCAATCAGGAACATTTGGATAAAAATTCGTACTCCTACCACTAACATTTTACTTGCTGTAAACTCATAATGCGAAAATGTTATGAATTCAAGATCGATAGTTATGCAATAGTACTAGTAAGTAAAATTTAGGTATTGCTGTTTCTTTTTTGTCCTCCATTGCAATCTTTTTTCTATATATTCTGATATGTTGTATCTAATATTAGTAGAATCTGGAGGTGTGCAAAAACAAAAATGATACTCACAAAACAATCCAAACACAACAACTTAAACAACCTCTCACATGCATGTGGGCTCCACACACTACTATGTGTGGGCCCCACATGTATGTGAGAGGTTGTGGAAGTTGTTGTGTTTGAATCGTTGTGTGAGTAGCATTATCCGTGCAAAAAACCCGTGTACCCGACCCGAAAAGGTCTTGGGTGGGGTCGAACATGTGGTTCGGACGGGTGCGGGTTTACTTTCTGAAAAAAAAATCAAATTTTGGTTCGGGGTTCGGGTTGATGCGTTCCTTACCTGTCGATTCGGACCCGACCCGACCAATCCATAAAAGCACAATTCAGTTTTTAGTGCAACCCGACCCGAAGCAAAGAATCGGGCTCGCGGACGGTTTTTACCACATGTGTGAAAAGTTTGCGGGCCTAAAATATTCTTACCCGACATGGTCGGGTCGGGTTTAGATTTCGGGTCAAAACCAACCCGCCCAACCCATGCTCACACCTAGTAGAATCTATCTAATCTAAATGCAATCACAGATAGTTTTGTACTCCGAATGTTAGTAGCTTTTTCTGTTCTCTGGTGTAGGGATATACAAAAGGAAAAAACTAGTTCTAACTTATAAAGTACGTCAGGGACCGGTATTTGTTGTGTATGTATTCAACGACTTTGCATTTTGCAATCGTGTACTACTCATAAATGTACTACTCGAGTAAGGATGGATCGATGTTTGACATGAACATGCTCGTTAATCGTAAATGCGGCTTGATGATGTGAACACGTTATTTTGTCATTTTTTTTCTTCCTATTTTTGACACGAACATGCTCGTTGAGACAAGTCAACTGTACAAAATATGACTGCTACGATTCTCATAAGTGAAATGCCAAGTATGGATTGCATTAAACTTGGTTGAAAAAACAAGCATCACACCAGGATTCCTATTTCTTCCTGTCCATACCTCATAAGAGATGCACATCTCGAAAAGCCAAACATATAAAGTACCAGCAATGTATTTGACTACCAACACCAAAAAACAAGTTCAAACGGGTAGGTATCAAAAACTAGTACATAACCAAACTCAACGGGCCTACTCAATAGAACGATTTGGTATCAAAGTCATAACGCAGAATAACAAACTCAATCTGACAAGTCTTCGAGCCTCTTGGTAACATTAAAAGTTTCGTCGTGATCTCCAACTGCTGTTCTGCAACTGCCAACCCCGCTCCTCCCATGTCAAAACATTCGTCAACAGTACCGTCAGTTTGTATTATCAACTTCTCCAAAACTTCAGCATTCTTCAGAAAATACTCCACCATTTTCAGTTGCCCACCATCCCCTTGAAAATTTTCAAACTTAATTACCTTGAGGTTCAAGCGTAAACAAGAAGGAACATTCTGAGGTGGATGGCAAAGCGAGGGCTTCTCGTCTCCTTTGTTGATGTCTTCTCCCTCGCTGTTCTCTTCTTCATTGCTGTTGCTGTCGTTGTCTTCATCATATTCATCTCCATCGTGTTGAATTTAATACCCCTGTTAGATTATAAATCAAGAAGGGCACGAGTTAATGCAAGTTCCATAAGATTAGAAGTTTTATAAAAGGAAATCTCTCAAGTCCACGCACCTCTTTGAAAACAAGACTCTCTAGACAAGGTGATTTCTCCAAGAATTGTGACAACCATTCCTATCCAACCTAGCCCGCACCGAGTACCAAGGAAGTCAAATTTGGAAACATTGGCAGCTCATAATCAATCTCTTGAACATCCTTCATACCGGAACATTCCACTTGGTCAAATATCGAGAATAACACGAGTATTTTGATGGGACAAACTGTAAAAGTGGAAGAACGGAGAACTAAGGAAGCATACCTCCGGGCAATCAAATTCCAGACTGGTGACTAGTGTCCATAATTGCTTCCACCTGGTTGATAAGACGCTTGTCGAAACTGCACTTTTTGTGGGAACAGATGAGAGGATTTGGCCAATAACGTTGCTTGGTAAGTTGCTGATTCTATCTTCACCTTGCATGACATTCTGCTTCTTAGAAACCTTTTGTCTTTTTGACCTTGAGCCCAAGTTATTTCTGGTTAACCAAAAGAATATACAAATCAAGTTTACAGACACAGAAGCCCAGAAAATTTTCGTAATAAACACATCGTGAGGCCCGCCTCATGCGTAAATGCAGCAGTCCAGCATTACACAAGACACTAGGCGAAGGACATCAAAGACCTCGCATCTTATATGGGGAAAACAACATATACCTTTCACTATTAATCTTAGCTTAGTGTGCTTTGAGAAATCTAACAAATTAAGGAAACACCATGATTACACTTAGTGAAGAAAATATCCCACAATACCTTTCACCATGATTGCACTTTTGAGTTGATTCATGTTGAGTTGATAATTACTAATTAATAAAAAAAAAGGTTAGAAGAGTAATACTATCCATTTTCACCTTGACTTTTTTGAAATGAACAGTCTTTTTTGGAGTTTGGACATCAAAAAGTAAAAGCTAGACTAAGGCTCTGTTTGGAACTTGTGGAAAGGAAAAGAAAAGAAATTAAAAAATTATCCCTATCATTGTTTGGCTAGAAGAGAAAGAGAGAAGAAAATAAAAGTTTTAAGTTCAGTGAATAATAAATTTTCTCTCCTATTTTCCTCTTTTTTTCTTTTCCTTTCCTTTCTTTTCTTTTCTATAGGTTCCAAATAGAGCCTAAGATTGATGGAATATGAGAGTATCTAAATGCTCTAGCTCATCTAGACGGATCAGGAAGATATTGGAACAAAAAAAAAATAATAAACAAACATTCATTCTGCAGCCAGAGCTTGTAAGTTGCGCAATAAACAGGTATATCCAAATTTACATAGTAGAGACAACACTACGAAAGAGTTAGTTTCATTGATCAAAGCAATAGCATATAATTCAGGAGAAAAAGACATTCACTAAGTACTAAGAACATCTTGTTGAGTTAGAACCCAAAATACTCAACCCATCCAGTTTTGGGCCGTTGTGTGGGCTCATTCAGGAACCATAACGATGATTGGAACCATTACTGTCATAGCCCTCACAAGGAAATTTATGCTTTCCAAAAAAATTTAGCAGGAATGTTTGGCTAGGTGAAAAAGTAACATTTTCCAAGAACAATGAATGGTGTAAGCTCTAGAATTATTTGTGCCACGGTGTCTACCCATCGGTGTTTGATCAAGCTAGAGCTAACTTTCTCAAGTGCTATAGTAAGCAAGCTTCTAATTAGGGCTTATAAACGAATCAAACCGCTTGAGTTCGAACTCTTGTTGGTTGGTTACATAAACAAACCAAATTTTCGTTAAGCTTTCCGACCAACTGCTGTTAAAAGAACAAAAAACGAAAAAGCTTTTCAACCAAGCTCGAATAAACTGCTGCTCTGTGTGTTCGACTTATGTTCTTTGAAAAATTCAAACTACTCCAGATTGGTTGATTAAATCTCGTTTGGGATCAATTCATCTCATAAACAAGCCAAGCTCCAACATAATTTTTTAAAAAGTGTGTTATCTTTTCAAATCTTATCAAACCAAGTTTAAACAATCAACCGTTCTGCTCGACTCGTATAACCAAGTGGGCCCACAACTGAACTAAACTGGACTGATTGAGAGTGGATGAAACCCGAAGAAGCTAATCTAACTATTCTAATGGAGTAATACTAACAATTGCCGATATATAAAAAAAGAAAAAGAAAAAAGAGCTCCACTTTTCACCCATATTTTGCAAGGGCTCAACCATTAATCCAACCACGACACTTTTCAAGCAATATCCATCTAGTTCCTTGAAAATGATAGATAATCATACCTTCCCATGATAAGGCTGTGGTGCGGCGGCTGCCGTCGTGTGAGGAGGATTTTTTAGGGTACTGCCTTTTCAACACCGCCAGCGAAATGAATTTTATTCCAATTTTTAAACTGTGTATTTATACTCCCACGTCGTATCAGCTTCTCCTATAAGTAATCCGATCGATTACTCCCTCCGTCCCTTTTATATAGTCCGGTATTCCATTTTGGGCTGTCCCTTAATAAGTGTTTATTTTGTAAAGTTAGTGGGTAAAAATTGGTATATTGTCTATTTTGTTCCTAAAAGTAGATTCCATTTTGAAAAGTTAGTGAGTAAAAGTGTAATGATGATGGGTAAGTAAGGAAAGTGGAGGAAAAAGTTGATGTGAAAGGCATAATGATGATGTCTTTTTAATAAGTTGGAATTACGAAGCAGGACACTTAAAAAAGGGACGGAGGGAGTATTAAGTTTAAACGTCCCCAATTATCCTGCAAATCTCGACTGTTTATATTAAGGAAGGCGGATTACTATTTGGAATTTGAAGTTCAAATTTCAAATTTGAGTAAATTACAGTAAACCCCCCTCAACTTACCTAAATTTTCACTTAACCCCCTCCAACTACAAAACCCAACAGTGTGCACCCTCTAACTATCCAGAATTGACACTTAACACCCTTTTGTTAGGTCTCCATAGGAAAAATGCACCGACTGCCGTCTCCGGCCACCGGACGGCCGATCCGAGCCGTCCAAAATTTTTTTAAAAAAAAACCGAGTGGACTAGTGCGGGAATCAACGGCATCCGACGTGCCTAGGTGCTCGATCCAAACACCCCAAGAATTTAAATGGGATGTTTGGATCGAGCACCTACGCACGTCAGATGCCGTTGATTCCCGCGTTAGCCCACTCGGTTTTTTTTTTTTTAAATTTTTGGATGGCTCGGATCGGCCGCCCAGTGGCCGGAGACGGCCGTCGGTGCATTTTTCCTACGGAGACCTAACAAAAGGGTGTTAAGTGTCAATTCTGGATAGTTAGAGGGTGCACACTGTTGGGTTTTGTAGTCGGAGGGGGTTAAGTGAAAATTCAGGTTAGTTGAGGGGGGTTTACTGTAATTTACTCTTCAAATTTTAAACAAGAGTCCTCAACACTCTTTCCTTCCTACAAATCTTTCTTTTTGGGCGGCGCTATTCGCAGCCACAAATTTTCTCCCATACCCCATTAAAAATTTTCAATTAGACTCGACAGTTAGTTACCGAAATTGAGATACATTTTCAGCATCCAATTACCGAAATATGATATTTTTTTCAACAGCTATTTACCGAAAATGCATGTTTGGCAATTGTCTACCGAAAATTGAATATATTTTCGACATGTAGTTACCGAAATATAATATTATTTTCAACAACTATTTACTGAAATGTTATTTATGATTTTCAACAATCACTTACCGAAATATAGTGGGTTATGGGAGAAAATTTGTGGCTGCGAATAGCCGGCCCCTTCTTTTTGAGCTAAGTTCCAAAAAAAAAAATGGAAAAATTTTACAAATGGTCCCTCTAGTTTGCATGAATTCTCATTTTCGTCCTCTAGTATTGATTGTGTTACTTTTAGCCCTATTATTTGCATTCTGTCTCAATTTCGTCCCTCTCGCTTACGATGTTAATGAAACAAAAGGAATTGGAGGACAAAATTGTCATTTCTCCTCACAGAGGGACTAAATTGAGATTTCATATAAACTAGAGGGACTATTTCTATAATTTTATTTTTTACTTTTGTTTTTGTAAATAAATTTAAATACATTATATGTAATATATTTCTTATCTCATTTTATATTGAATAATCAAAATATGTTGAAATTTTTTAAAGTTTTTATTATATATATCACAAAAAATATGAGAAAATTCGAAAAGCAACCGCTATGTTAAATGTCTTGGTATTGCTTTTTTTTTTTTTCAATTGAATTTTCACTCTCGTTATTTTCTGTCACATGATTAAAAATAAAAAGTTGTTCAGTAGTATTTAGAAATCTTGTAATTGTGTTTAATTAAGCAACAAAACACTATTGAATATTACGAGATCAAATGCATTAAAATATGGGTATAAGTGTATTTATTTTTGGACTTACTCATAAGATCACTCATATAACAAATAAATACAGATTTTGAATATTTTTTTATCAGGTGAAAAAATAAGGAGATTAAAAAAACATGATACAAAGACATCTGCTAAAGGGTTTATTTGTGCATTTTCTAATATTTTTGTAATGTGTAATGAAATATAAATTTTTTCAATATAGTTTGATTACTCAATAAAAAATAATTCAGTTGTCAAATACATTACTTATGGTCTTCTTTTATTTTATTTGCAAAAAATAAAAGTAAAATGTAAAATTTTAAAAATAGTCCCTCTGATTAACATAAAATCTCAATTTAGTCTCTCTATGAGAGAAAATGACAATTTTACCCTTCAATTCTGTTTGTTTCATTGACGGCGTTAGGAAGAGGGACGAAATTGAGATGGAATGAAAACTATAGGATTAAAATTGATACGATTAATATTTGAGGGATGAAAATAAGAACTCGTGCAAACTAGAGAGACCATTTATAAAATTTTCCAAAAAAAACCGGACCCAAGGCTTGGTTTGGAAATTATGGAAAACAATAAGAAGGGAAAATAAAGAAAATCACACTTTCCTTCCTGCTTCGTAATTCTTTCTTTTTTAAGTTCCAAAAAAAGTCAGAAAAACTTATTTTTGAGCTTTTACTTCTCCGATCCTCTCTTCGAGACGAACCAATTTTACTTAAAAATTTGGCCTAAAACTAACGAACGCAAATAAAATTTAAATAAAAACAAAGCAAAAAAATTATTATAGTCCACGAGTTATTGGTTAATGGAATTGGAAACGCTCCGGGTAGGATCAGTCTGATTAGATAGTAATTGGATAATATCCAACCTTACTTAGCTTTGAGAAAAATGAATACCTCAAAGTTGTAATTTTCCTGGTCTAAAGGCCTCCTAAAATGGAGTACTACATACCACACTAAAATCCTTTGTTACATAGTGGTGGTTCCAGAAATTTATTGCAGGATGTTTAACAATTACCTTAACTCTACTAGGGTAAAAATTCTCGCCGCCGCAGCCTGGGGGGAGGTGCCCTCCCTCCCTCCTCCCCCGGGTCAGATTTCCTCCTTCTCCCCCTCTATCTCTCTTTCCTTTCCTCTCTTCTTCCAGATCGTCGCCGCCGCTCTTTCCCTTTCGCGCGTCTCCTGGTCGCCGCTCTACTTTCTGCCGATCACCACATCTGGGGGTGTTTAGTCGTCCTTACGGCTAGGGGCAGAAGGCGGCCGGAGATGTTGAGTTTGGAGTTTAATGGCTCAGTGGGTTTTTGATCTTCCGCTTGTCGGTCGTTCATTTGGGTTTCTTTTGGCCCAGTGGCAATGTTTGGGTCTGACTACTCCTTTCCGGGCATGGAATCGTGGAAGGAGTTGTTCCTGTTTTTGTGGGGGTGGTGGCTGGTTGGAGTTTGGGTTGGTGGAGGGCGGTGGTGTGGCGGGCTTGGAGGTGTATCATAGGTGTATGTAGTTTTGCTAATCTTTGTTTTTGCAGGTTTTTTTTTGTTTCAAAATCGATTGGCGAAGATAGCGGTCTAGTAGGTTCGATTTCTCTCCGGTGGTTGCGGTCCTCATGGATGGCTTGATCTTGGTCGTCTTTTGTGTGTCGAATTCCGGCCGGCGGCCTTTCTGAGATCTCATTCGGGCGAGGGGCCGGCAGTTCGTTTCTTCTGGTTTGATGTTGCTGCTGCTGATGACCGTGTTTTGCAGGGGACTATTCGGTGTTGGTTGTTAGTGGTGGTGGTTGGCCCTCAGGCCCTGACTGCCCCGACTTTCACTTTCGTAGGCTAGCTCTCGCCGCCGGTCTTTACATCTGGGAGAGGGCGGCTTGGCTTAATGGCGAGGTTGGGCTCCAGTGGTTTGTACGGCGGTGGCTGCCGGTGTAGTTAGGGTTTTGTGGGATGGTTTGGGTGGGCTGGTCCTGGCTTGGGCCGGATCTTGGGTGTTTGGGGTGTTTTGATTTATTTGGGTTTGGGTTGTGTTTAATGTTTTTTTGTTGTCGATCCTATAGACCTTTGGGTGTTTTGGGCTTTGCCCTTAAGGTGTATTATCCAACTGTTTGTTGGATCTCCTTCCCCTTTTCCCGTTTTTAATAAAATTCATCTTTTACCGATAAAAAAAAAACAATATATGTACAAACAGGCAAGCATCATATATTAGCATGAATAGTGTGGTCAAAAAGCATAACTCATATTCTAAAAAAATTATCTACTACGCGAGAATTTTAAAAAAAAATACATATATATATATATGTCAACAAAAAAAAAATTAAAATTTTTTAAGTTCTCGTATTATGTAGTGGAGAATGTTTTGAAAATGGAGGGGTAAATTTATGAGCTCACATATTTTGTACTACGTTAATTGGCTTATTAATCTATTAATATCCTTTGGAAAGAAATGGTGACGAGGTTAAAGCAGTCATTTTTTAAGATATGCTTTTCTATAAAACGATATTATGAAAATACAATTGTAGTCCTGTCGAAGGAATATTATTCAAGTTAATGGAGTTTTGTAAAGTCTTTGAGGGTATGCACATGGAGGTTTGTTCTACGTTAATTGGCTTATTAATCTATTAATTTCCTTCGGAAAGAAATTGTGACGAGGTTAAAACAGTCATTTTTGAAGATATGCTCTTCTATAAAACGATATTTATGAAAATTCAATTGTAGTCCTGAATTTGAAGGAATATTATTCAAGTTAATGGAGTCTTGTAAAGTTTTTGAGGGTGTTCACATGGAGGTTAGAGGGTATTGAATGTCATTAGCATCTCTCAAGTATCACATGTAGGGTAAAATTTCTCCCAAGGTTGGGGTATTCATCTGACCATCCTTGGGAGTTGGGTCAATGTAGCGTTGCTTATGTCTGTATTGGTCCAAAATCTTAGGGGTTGTTTGGTAACATTTTTGCTTACACTTTTTCTCTTATGTGTTTCAAATTTCCAGAAACACCCTTTGATTTGCTATAGGAATTTGAGACATTTTCAGTAATGGTACAAATAAAAAGGTTGTAATATATCATCAGATTCATTTGCAAAACAAACTTTTGGTTACTAATTACTACCAGTACTAAAGATACATTTATATCATCAGATTCAAGTTAGAAATTCCCAAAATATACAGATCAACAACAAATATCCATCCAAGAATGATTCAATCGATCACTACAATGCGAACCTCACAGCTCACTCTTTCGGACTTTTATACTTGATCAACGGTTAAGACTTCTCAAGTGGTTTCCCCATACGAAATGCAGATCGGTCACTTTGATGTTGAGCAACGTCAAGAATTCTGCAATAGCGATTATCATTTCAGCTCGTTAGAGGGACATGCTTTGCTTACGCATAATTAAGAATCGAACGACTTCCATCAGTCTGAATCTATGTCGCGAAATGGCAAAGGGACTGCCAACACGGCCCTAAACTTGCCAACATTGTTCAGATGCTCATTCTCCAACCTGTTTTTACAATTTCATGGCAAAAGGTAGAGGGAGCTTTAGAATTACTAGTACGCAACAACTTTTGTCAAATGTCCGGTTTGTTGCCTAATAAAGGTTTTTTTTTTTTTTTTTTTCAAATAAAAGGATTCTCAATATGATAACTAAATCAATCGAAACGAAATACCAATAAGGCCCCAGAGAGATTGTACCTGTAGAAGTTCCAGTGCCCACGCCGGATGACCTCCAGCGAAGCCAGGAAAAAGTCCAGCAATCGCGTTTCAAACGGGCTGACATGGAATCGCATCACGGTCTCCAACCAAGCAACTCTCAGGACAAAATTGAAGGCCTACAACAAAAACTATACCGTGTTAGACTTGTTAAGCGTAGAACCGAGACGATAGTTTTGTTTACCATTTCAAACAACAATGTTACATCTTAGCGTGACATTATTACATTCAATTTGGTATGCTTCACGCCCTATCTCCCGGAATCAAAATTCTTGATCTGTCTGTGCCCGTATTGGTTTTTGATTTTGGAGACAATCGCACAAGAGCAAGGGAGAGTAAGGGAAAACTCACGATTGACACATAGTAGATGCTCTTGTTCTTGACAATGAGGTCGTCTCTGAGCCATGGGTTTTTGGATTTTGGGTTGAGGAGTCCCCAATCCTTGACAAAATCCCAGTACAACTGATACGTTGTGGCCACCAAGGAAGTGACCAAGACAATAGCCATCCAGAGTTTGCTCTCGGGCTGCTGGGCGTAGGTTAACCTCGCCCCGGCCGCAACCATGGCCGAAACGTACTTTCCCATGTTCGCCAGGTGGTTCGTGTCACTTTCGTCGTACCATCGTCTTGCACACTGCAGATTTACGCGAAAAATACCAACAATCAATTAAGTTTAACAAGAAAATCAGTTTAAAAACCAAAAAGTCCAATGCATCTCTAGGATTGATTAGAACTGAACGAGAAGATAATCAATAACAATATCCCATGTTTGCTCTGTTTTGCTCTTTCCCTTGCTTCTATGTGAATACCATAAGTTACAAAGGCAACATCTCGGTCTTTCTATTGTTAGCCCAGTGGGCTGACAAGAAGACGAAGAAAATACATATTCCTATGTACTTTTTACACCTTTTAATACTAATTCACATTTGTTATTGTCAGCCCATTGGACTGATTTTAGAATTTTTCAACAAACTAGCTAGGCTGAATTAGTAACTAGATCTCAGATTTACCTGCATAGCGCGCCAAAAATACGGCGCAAAAGAAATGAAATAAGCCGTTTCTCTGAAAAACTTTCCGGATTTACACATCTCGTTCCGGTGTGTTTTGAAACTTCCGGCAATAAAGTAACATGCTGTGGACTCCATATGCCTTAGCAGTGGAATCTGTGAACACCAACAAGGTACAAAATAAAAGTCAATGAACATCTTTCTTCATTCTTCAGGTTCAAGTAGTAATACTGTAAAGCATTGTTTTGTAGGCGTAAATGTTACCTGACTAGTAAGTTGGTCAGCCATGAAAAAATCAACCATCAAAACCTGTATGTTTGATCGGAAAATTCGCATAAGTTGCCATAGTAAAATTTGTTACAGAAAACTGAAGACTTCTAAGGATCGAGGACCAGACGTACCTTGTAAAATGGAGAGAAGACTATGTTTCGGATTACCCGGAGGAAACAAAACCGAGTCGGGCGATATAAGACATTCAGTGGACAGATGAGCAGTGTCATGAACATCTAGAAAAGACATTAAAAATCACGGATAAAGTCAGAAAATTTAAAGGTAAAGCTCTTGGATTATGCATGGTAAGCTTTACCAAGGAAGACCATTTTTGTGTAAAAGCCTGACCCGACCCAGTTTTCATCGGGCTCGGGCTACCTGGCCCGACTCATCGGATACTAACATTGTTTGTTATTCAGACAATCGAATCGGGTTTTGGGCCTTTTATCAAGGAAAATTTGGTGGGTCTTTGGGCACGGCCACCGGTTCCCTATAAGGCTGATTTGGACATGAAAAACGTACAATGTGTGGGATGGGCGGGCATATGTTGGGGTTACTTTAGGCTCGGGTAGGCCTCAGACGGGGCCACTAGCTAGCTAGTAGCTAGTCATGTTAACTGAAAAAGAAAAAACGTTATCGAGCATGTCTTAAAATTACTAACCAGAAGGAGGATTCCAGGAATGGCATCGACTTGTTGAGGCGAGAAGCCATTGGAGAGCAGCACGAGGTGTATCACCATGGCCGCGACCACCGCGGTCATGAGGGAAGTGCAAATGAGGAAAGCGTCTCTGTATTTGAGAGCAGTGGAGGGTTGGAACTCGAATATGAAGTTGTAGTTGATCCTTGAGCTCTTCCAAAGGAACAGATTGCACCCGTACATGAACAAGTGCAAGCTTAGCAGAGCAAACATGCTGCACATTTACACACCATTTTATTAGTTTTTGCATAATGTATGTATTGTTTCACTGTCAAAATTATGAAATTTATAATGTGAAGTGGAGATTACCGGAAAACCGAATGGTTCGGTTATGGTTCCTTTCCCCCACCCTATTCGGTTATCGGGGTGGACATGGGTGGTATATCGGTTTCGGGGACGGAAATCCCCATATCCGGCCCGAATGCCATCCCTAATTTCGACCATGCTAAACAAAGAAAACCAATTTTTAGCCTTTTTTCAATTCGATTTCTTTTTCCAATCTTTTCGTTTCAATTTCATCTACTTTTCCCTTAATAGGTTCAAAATCCAATAACAGACGCAAATACAACACGAATACGACTCCTTTCTAGAAGTACAATTGCTTCATAGCGGTGTACATGCCGTAAGTTATATTAGACAGTTCACTAATGTGTACTAAACGTAGGAAGTCCGGGACCTTAAAAACACTTTTGGAAGGCTCAAATTGACAGATTGTCCACTACACCCCTATATTGTAGGGTCCCCAGGTGCCTAAATGTAGGTTGTGATCACATTATAATGGATTGGTCATTTCAGGTATGGATTACGGTTGTAAACGAATCGAGCAGCTCGCGAACTCGGCTCGCCTCATTTAGTAAATAAGTTGAGCTCGAGTTTTCAGGAGTGGACGAGCCTCCCTTAACGAGTTTTTGGCTTGTTAAGGGAGGCTCGGTTTGATTAAAGAAGCTCATTTAGTAAATGACTAAGTTCGGCTCGTTAAGGCTCGCGCCGAGCTCGAGCTCGAATTTTTGGCTTGTTTAGTAAATTAGCTGAGCTCGAACTCGACAAGGCTAGGCTAGGCTAGGCTCAGCTCGGCTCCGCTTGTTTACAACCCTAGACTATGGATGTAATTTAGGGGTATTTATGGCCTAACAAAATTTGTGACATTGAAGCAGAGTACAATATGACAAGAAACAACAATAGCAATAGAAGAAGATAAATTAAGCAGTAGAGATATATACATGGGAAAAAAAGGCAGGAAAAAGGGACCTGAAAACAGGGTAGACAGTTTCCATGTAAGATGTTGTAGGAGAGAACATCCCACACAGATGAGCTAAAATTCCGTATACACTAAATAGTGTTACAAAACAACCTGTAAATAGTCCTGCAACCACAACCACGACCACGATAACAACATTCAGTAAGAAACAGAGTATTTTTCGGATTAATTTCGTTTGTAGCTTAGTGAATTTTATTTTGAAGATTTTGGTAATAATTTTATACTCTTTAGAATTCTTCTCGGTGCGCAAGATGAATGGATAATTAAATAATTGACGCAAAACTAACAAAATTCAGAAAAATAAATAAGATAGTCCAAACTTAGCCTAAGTGTGCTTCCAGAAGAAATTTATACAATAAGTCGATATTTCTTTCTTTTTTTTGTGTGAATTTTCCTTTTGTGTGTATCTATTTTTTCTCAATTTTTAATCAAGTTTTTCTTTTAACTCATCGGCTAAATATTCGAGAAGAGTAAAATAATGCTAATTTCTGAAGAACTTCATTTTATATTTTCATCGCTATCGATATTGAATGAGCATCTTTTTACAATAAGTTCAACTGTAACAAACATGTTTTTTTTGGGCAAATCGGAGATAATATAAAAACTAATTAAGCAAAAGAAATTCTAGGGTATTTAACCTACATCAATATCCTGAAATTGAGCCAAACATAAACAAAGGAGCATAAACTAAAGTGTTCCAATTAAACCTAACTTAAATTGAAAGCAAGTTAATTAGCTAATATTAAGTCCGCTGCCCTATTTGCACATTTTATTGGGTCATCGATGTCGGTCTTGGACACATGTATCATATTGAACTGGGCCCAACAACCCTAGCTAGTAATTTTTTTATTATAACAAAAGTGTAGGTACGCGCACTGCATAAATTTGTTTAGCTAATGTATTTTAGATTACTGGTAAAAGTGCGTTTTTATCAAATTATATCATGAGCTGCATGCGGCACGATGCATGCCCATAATCATGATTTCAAAAACAATTTGAAAACCTTTCGTGTGGCCCGGGACGGAACTAGGAAGTTCACTACGCATGGACGACCGTGCAGGTCAGGAAAAAATATAAATACACATGCATAATCACGTAAATATATTAAAACTTAAAATAACTTAAATACATAAATCGGTTTAACTAATGAGATTGATCTTGATGTTTGTGTCTTGTTTTGCTTTATTGTTCATCTTTTTTCATTCATCACAACTGGACGAATTCAGGACATAGGCTTTCATGTTATTTGATTTTACTAGTCAAAAAACAAAGAATTAAGAGAAGTCTAGAACAACAATTGGGGAAAGACATACCTACAACTTAAATTTCATCAAAATATTTTCTCGAAATTGCCTTTGAAATCTTAACAATTGGGGATGTTTGTGCCAAGAGAGAGAGAGAGAGAGAGAGAGAGAGAGAGAGAGAGAGAGAGAGAGAGAGAGAGAGAGAGAGAGAATTTGATGTGCCATTGAGATTTTAGGGCAAAAAGAAATAAAACTGTATAACACTAAATCCATCTAACGAAAGCTGGAAGTTTATTATTTGAATATTCACAATATTAACCCTATAATTTTATTTTTTGTTATATTTTAACCCTTAGCCTTTAGTAATTAATGTTGGTATCTTTGTAGTACAAAGGTTACAACTATATATATTTTTTTCAAAATTCTACACAGCAGCGAGCCTATATACTTTCATAGGAATTTTTTTTTACATATAATAGTAGTGTTTTTTTTCTTCTTACTGGGGTGACCGCCCCTATTGATCCCTCCGTGGCTCCATCCCTAAGTGTGGCCAGCTTAGACCCAATACTGAATGCCAAGAGAGAGATTTTGTGAGGTCCCATCAACAAAACCGTATTGAAACATGGGTGCTAGGGACACATCAGGTGTGGCACATCTCAGCCACACCCCTCTCTCACATACAGGTGTGGTCCGTTTTAGTGGGCTCCACCTGTATATGAGAGGGGTGTAGCTGAGGTGTGCTACACTGACGTGCCTCTAACATTTTTGATTGAACATAACCCATTACCTCTGGGAACACCTATGTATTATTAGCAGAACCGTACTGAACTCAAGGCCGGCTTATAGGCAAGGCCGGGGAAGTCGGCGCTTCCGGCCCCTGAAAAAAATTAAACACGAGGGCCCCTAAATTTTTAGGATCCCTATATATATATATATATATATATATATATATATATATATATATGCTCCAAAAAAATTGCATTAGTCTCCTTTACACAAAATAAACACAATTGAAATTTAGGAGCCACAAAATAAGCCCAAATTGTAGAATTACTCATTAGAAACACTAAAGCATTAAAAAAGAAAAAAGAAAATAAGGCATATTCCATAGCAAATACATATTCTTTATTTGTTTCGAATTTGCTATTTTGATTTTTTTTAATAATACTTCCTCTGTCCCAATTTATTTGTCCAATTTGGGAAATACAATTTTTTAAAAGAACACAATCATTGCATCAATAAATGATCAACTTTCCAAAAGTTGTCCTCCAAACTTTTTGAAAAAAATTACTTTAGTTGAAATGGTAAGGGATAAAAAGGGAATTTTGTAGCTTTTGGTCCCTTGGTGTTTTAAAGTGGACAAACATTTCGGAACAAGTAAAAGTCAAAAAGTGGATAAAAAATGCATAAAGGCCTCATTTTTTAAGCGCGCTTCCGGCCCCCGAAAGTCTTGAGCCGGCCCTGACTGAACTAGGCCCAACAATTCTAAATTTGACGAAAATGTGGATACGCGCACTACGTAAATGATTTGTTTAGCTACTATTTTAGATTACTGGTGGGACTATGTTCATAATGAGGTGCGCCACAATGTCTATAGACTATAATCATGAATTCAAAAACAATTTGAAGACCTTTTAGTGTGACCTCAGACCCAATACTAAATGCAGAGAGAGAGAGAGAGAGAGAGAGAGAGAGAGAGAGAGAGAGAGAGAGATTATTAAGTACCAACAAAGAAGGTAAGCATGTGAGAATCTTTGTGCTGATGGGGTGTTAAGAACTTCATAGCCTTTTTCCTGTCATTGTTGGCGAAGTGCTTTGTGAATAAGGACTCCACTTCGTCCATTAGTGTAATCACCTTAATTACCACAACAACAATTTTTTACTGTAATTAATTAATTCCCTTTTCACAAAATTCGCACTGAATATATATATGCCATTAATGCATTTTCAAATTTATTGTTTACATCCCAATAAAGTGCAAAGGAAATATAAAACGTAAACAAGATGACATAATATATTATCTGCATATCACCAATCACCTCTATATGTCTATCAGTGACCAAGGACGGAGCCAGAATTTTTGCGTGGAGGGGGTGAGCTATATTTCTGGAGCGGGGGCGAGACTATGTATTTTGATAATAATTTTTTTTCAATGTAAATGTAGAAGTAGTGTTTTCTAGAATCATAGGGGGGGCCCCCTACTAGCTCCCATGGCTCCATTCTTGTTTATAACGTAAATTTTCTCCTCAAATTTACACAAAGAGTAATATTTATTTGGCTTAATGTATTTGGAATTTTTAAATTTTATTATGAATCTTTATTAGCTTTGCATTATTTTTTTTATTTTTTTATGTAACTCAAAGGCAGGAATTTATAATAAAATAAACAATTATGATTGAAAGCTAAAGAAAATTGTAAATTCAAGACTAAACTATTCAAACAATTAGTTTTCTTAGATTATGTTTGTTTGTTCGTACTTTTTGGTTACGGTTCATAATACCTTTTCAACTTTTCGTGTTTCTCTTGTCGAGACAAATTCAAAAAGTTAAATGTGGGTCGTCAGGATAATTTACTAGTATCTGCAGAGTCAAATGTGTAAAAAAAAAAATTATCATAAATGTTTGGTAAAAAAAAGTTTCAATGGAGTTAAGTGATTCCAATAATAAATGTTTGGTAACTTAAGAAATCTCTTGATTTGTAAGGACTCCCTAATTCTTAATTAGCAACATGTGATTTAGTTGTCATAATTGTTTGCTTTACGTGCATAATTATCATTAGATAGGATACAAAATGAGTTTGATAAAACAGTTGTAACTTAATTGTATAACTCATCACGTGAAAGAAAAGAACATCTTAAATCAAGTAAACTAATAAATGTTTGATATCTCCCAAAAAAAGTTCTTATCTTTTAGGGCTCCCTTATTCTCAAAGACGGAATCAGGATTTTACCTTAGCAGTGACGAAATGTATTATAAAAAAAACTAGTAGTGGCGAGACTATATAAGTTGGGCATAATTTTTTTTTTTTACATATAATAATTGCATTTTCTAAAATTCTTGTCGTGGCGGTCGCCGCTACTAGACCCCCCCTGATCACATGCTTATTCTTTAGCACAAAACATGTGATTTATACACTTAATATATTAATTTGCTCTTTCTTTTTTGGGAAAATTTGATCGAAACAAGAAAAGAGATCGAGTAGGGAAAATTTTGAAAAAAATAATGGCATCTATACGAAAGAAGTAATACTTATTTCAGAACACCTTCTTAAAAAATAAGTACTTATTTCACATTTTCAAACTCAAAAATAATGTAAACGAAAAATAATTTTTTGATTTTTTTTATGCCGTATTAAAGATCTCATCGAGATCTTTCAAACAAGATCCATATTGCATATTTTTAGATTTCATTAAACCCTTTATTTTTGAGCTTAAAATTGCCTTCTTAAAAAATAAGTACTTATTATTCGTTCTGGAACGGGGCCTTAATTAACTATTAAGAAATGATTTTAATCACTGGATTAATTATATGAAATAAGAATTTACCTTATCAGAACTAAGAAAATAAGATCTTTTCACTACTTGGAGGTAGATTGCCGATGCCTGCTCGTTCGATACCTGTTTCACGAAACACCAAAAATAAGGATATTATTAATTTTACGCTATTAGCTTGCTTATGCATATGCCATGTTAACCGGGACGTGTAGCTGTAATTAGGTAGGTTCTAGGTTCGATTCAGTTTCTATGCGGAAGAAGTTGATACGTAACCTTGTTTTTGGATTAGAAAGGGCTTTATTAATCCAGTTATAATAATAAATCATGGTCATTAGAATCTA
Source organism: Rhododendron simsii (assembly GCA_014282245.1). Taxonomy (NCBI): domain Eukaryota; kingdom Viridiplantae; phylum Streptophyta; class Magnoliopsida; order Ericales; family Ericaceae; genus Rhododendron; species Rhododendron simsii. Next base: position 29,207,509 of record CM024956.1, on the reverse strand, counting down.
CAAAGTGATTGTTATGCATTAAGAATGCTCTTTCTTATTTATTTATCTTTTTGAAGAAAATAATAATATATATGATTAGTTGTTAGAGTCTCACACTCCTCATGTGAAGTTAGATAAGAGTGTGATCATTTTGTATACAAGTTTGTTCGTGTACGGTGACAATTGAGTGTGATGAGATTGTGACGCACTTTCAATTTAGTTATCGCTTCGCTTTTTTGCGATATTATAACAAGCTTTTTTCAGTTACAACAAGATTTAATTTACGCCGATTATTTCATTTTTTTAAAGCCGAATTACTGATCGATGTCCCTAGCTAGAGTCTGTTGATTATGAAGAGAAAGGTTGCCAAAAAAAAAAAAAAACAAGGGGCCAAAAGTGATGAAAAAGAGAAAGGAAAATGAAAAGATGATTAACTTTCTTTGAAAATGTAACTCGGATGAATTCGGGAAAATGTTTGCATTTTTCTTAATTATTTTCACTTCGCAAAATACAAAAAAATGAAAGTGTTAATGATACATGTTTTTAGTAAGAACAATTTTCTCAGAGTAAGTTGTTGGGAAAGAGGGTTTGATATTCAACCACATCAAATTTTCGTATTTTTCTCTTCCAGTAACTTTCTAGTAGAAATCTTTCTAATCAAACAGACCCAGAGTATTCTCACTAATTCGCTATACTTGTGATATCTTTTTGGGTGACCTAAAATGCTATCTAAATTAAACTGACGAGAATGAATTAATATGACGTTGAATATTTCCAAAGATGAACTTCATAATTGTAGTGGGAATGAAACGGATAGGTGATTAACTTACCTTGTCAAATTTCTTGAGTATCTTGGTAAAAGCCACCACGTTTAAAGAGCTGCAAAGAAAAGAGCCAAATTAATAAGGTTTATTAACACATGCTTGGGGAAGTAATTAACTTAGAAGTAAGCCCAATGATCTAATTATTAACGGGAAAATTATTCAAAACTCCCGCCCGTGTATACTCTCTCCCTTCACTTAACATGTAGGACCCATGCGGGACCCATATGTTATGCAAGGGGAGAGAGTATACATCGAGAGTACTGAATAATTATTCTTATTAATGCCACATTTTTCATGTTGCGTTCGGCTAACTTCTAAATAGAAAGTGACTTGTCTCTCTCATTATTTTCCCTCATACTATTGGATTCCAATTTTGAAGGCCAATTATTTGCAAGGAAGATTTACTGGGAACCACGTAAGGAAAAATGTGTTTAGGCTCATTTCGGATCTCACAAAAATCTAGAAAAATATTCATAATTTTTTTAATATTATTTTATGGGGCCCTATAAAAAATCAGCTTCAACGGACATGGGTAAGTATTATTCAGATTCGTAGGGGCGAATTGAGCAATTTTGCCTTTACGAATCCAAAAGTAATACTTACCGATATTCGTTGGAGCTGATTTTTTCCAAGGCTCCATAAAATAATATTAAAAAATTTATGGATTTTTTTTCAGATTTTTGTGGGACCCGGAATAAGCTCAAACACATTTTTTCTTGCGTGGTTCTTTGCAAATCTTCCTTGCGATTAGAATTCTGCCAATTTTGATTACTGGCGTTTGTCTGATCGGATATCAGCATCGGATTAGCCCATATATCCAAGGCGACCAAATATATATCCGGTATTTGATTGAAATATTTACGACACAGATTAAAATCGTGAACGTTCGCACGAGAAATCAATCAATTGAAAAATGAACCTGTATGTTTTTAACAGCCCAAGGCCTCTGTAGAGCTCCACAAAAGCTCCCCTGACCATCTTTTCTGCACATTGGTTCTTTTTTCTGTTTATGAAATCCGTTCCTGGGCTCAATTCTTTCTTGGGATTCTTCAGTACATCTTCCCTGAGCATCGACGTAATGGTCGATATCGCCCGCGTCGGGTTCCCCTTCTTCATTTTCGATTCTTTAGGCGAAACAACGAAATTTACACCGTTTTTTTCTACCGTGGCACTTGCATCCTCTTTCCGTGGGGTTTCGATGGGGCTTTCGCAATATTCCGTTGGGCTTTCTGCGTAAATTAAAAGCTCAAAAATTTATTGATGCCGATGAAACAAACTTTAAGTACTGATGGGGAAATACGCAGTGGAGAAATGATAAATTGTTTTGCGAAAATTATCATGGAATCAACTTCAACCGATATCAAAAGTGTGACAAGAGAGTTAACATTAGTGCAAACTAATTAAAACCACTCAGGAGAGGTTCCAACGTATGAGCAATTTGATTGATTCTGGAAAACGGATCTCGCCGTCCACCAATGAAAGCTTGTTTAAAGCCAAAGCAAAGCTCTTATGGACTGGCCCGAACGAATAGATCTAGCAGTTTGACGGTGATTGTTTCTAAAGTGACCAAAACATGAAGCTTCTCAATAAGAAGAGAGCAATTGGGATTTTGGACAAAGAACTGATGCCCTTTTCGTCGTTATGCTAATTTTGGTCCTTTCCTTAAATAGGAGGTACATGTGTTGATTGAGGAAATAGAAATATTCCCTCTCTCCTATGCATTAGAGTAAATGGTCAAAAAATAAGAAATTTAACAATATGAAATTATTATTATTATTATTATTTTTTTTGTCGTTCGTTAATATTAATTTACTCTATCCTATGGGATTTGGGGAAGGGGATGGATACTTACGGAAATCGAACTCTGCCCATGTGCATGAGAGTATAAGGGAGGCACCAACTGCTTCCTCTCCACTTGAAATTACGGTTCAAGAAGATCCAAAACGCCACCAAATAAAATGTCAATGATTTACCAAATTACCCTCAATTTCAAGAATTTTGACTCAATGATGGTTGTCAAAATGTAATTAGGAGGGCTTTGGTTTAAATTTTCAACTTTGGTCCGTATTTATATACTTTGTCTTATTTTTCTTATCGAGATGAACGATTAGATGTAAAAATTTGATCCGAATCTAACATACATTAAGAGAAATCAACGATTAAAATAGACAATACTAAGAACACAGAGTAACGCACCGGAATAATCTGAGTTCCTAGCGGAAGACATGTAAGAAGGGGTGGTAAATCCGGCAGACGACTTCGACGACAGACTTTTCCGGTGCCGGTCGCTGAGGATTTGCTTGCGTTCATTCAGAGTTTCCAGCTGCTTGTTCAGTTGCTTTCCTCTCTTCAGAAACTCGGCCTCTCTCGTCTTGTAAAACTGGTTCACCTTATTTAGCTCCTCATCCAAGCTCTCAAAAAATTGCTTAACCTGAAAATTAAATTACGAAAATGGGGCCAATCTTAGCTACCTCATAGGTAAAGGTAATTTTGTATTTTATACTGTAGATAGCAGATTTTCTTTTTGCCGATAAAAAAAAAAATTTTGTGCTGCCCTTTTATGGTCGTATATATATATTTCATTTGTTTTTTTTTCTTATTCTCGTATGATTTCGAAACAATTTTTACTTCTTAATTCACTTGTCACATATGAATGTCGATTATGTTATTTCCAATGCATAATACAGAAAAAGAAAGAGAGGAAGAAGATAAGAAAGGACGTCAACAAAATCATTGGCCTTGTTCGTTTGGTAAATTTAGGTATTTTAATTTTGGTAGTGGGTGAAGAGAGAAATAAAGTAATAATTGGAGAGAGATGTAATAAGTAGAGAGAGATAGAGAGAGAAATGAATTTAATAATTGAAGAAATAAGATCATGATTGAAAAAAGATATAAGATAATGATTGAAAAATAAAATTAAAACAAAGTAAAGATGGAAAACGAACAAGGCCATTAATTTCTCGTACCTGAATATACAAAAATGGTAAATGTCATGTCAATGTCGAAGACTCGAAGATCATACGTATGATTAACCCCGTAAGTGACACTGCTAGGAGATTATTGTGTACTCTCCGAACCTCTCTCTCAATGCTTTTTTTCTTCTCTTATTGTATCGATTTTACTTTTTTATCCTTATGATGAACGAATAAATTGTAAGTGAGTCATTGATATTAACTCTTATGTAGCCACTTTATACGGAACTTTGCAAGTACTTTAATTGGGCTCCCTGCTAATGAATGACAAGAGATTGGTTCTCGATGGTTAGTCGAGGACCAAGTAAACCGGTCTGAAGACCCTTTAGTAGCCTAGTACCTCATCCTCCTCAGAAAACAGTTGCACAAGCTCAGTTTCATACACTTGTTCGCCCCCATCATCTTCTCCTTCCGTAATCTTGCTTTTCACCTGAAAAACCCAAAAGAAAACCGTTCAAATAAGTACTCATTTTTTGAATAAAAGATGATGTATTGTGAAAGAGTGACCTGTCTCGTAAAATCGAAAATAAATGCTTAAAAAACAAAAATCTTAACAGAACGAGACCTTAGTCAATAGAAAACTTTGCAGTACCTGTTGGGTGTCGTTTTCAGTGATATCTTTTGTGGGTTGTTGAATTAAATCCTTTCTGTTAGCCATTCACGATGCTTTCGTGACAATTTTTGACACAAAATCTGCACCTTTAACTTTATTGGCCATAACCGAAAACTTGAATGAAACAGCAAAATATATTGCGTAAAGAGCAAATCTGTCACAATAAATTGCCGGAGTTCCTAAAATAGAAGAACCAAATGGAATTCCAATATTTTGGCACGTAAAGTAACCCCGAAAAGCAAATAACGATCGAGAGTATTGTTGCATCGATCCATCAGATTACTGTACATTCGAGACACTTGTTTTCTCCTGAAAATGACTTTGCTTACCCTTTTTTGACATACCCTTATCAAGTTTCTTAAGAAATTTGTTGCCGTTTCAAAAAAAAAAAAACCAAAAAAGTGGAAACGTTTAAATTTTGCTTTCACCTCCTTCTGAATTGTACCCAATTAAACCAAACAAGCCTTGCTAATAAGTGATGACTGAGATTTTTGTTTTTATTAGCATTTCACGGTGTTCAGGTCAGTTTACCGTCCAGATTTTTGTACTGGGTCTTCAAATAATATTATGAGGCCTAGCTCAGTGCCACCTTTCAGTCAATATTTTTTTTTACTGGCTTGGTTTAGAGATGTGTTATTTTCTATTTTAATTGCCTTTAGAGATATATGTACATGTATATATATATACCTTGATAACCTCTGAATTCTGTCCGGCATTACGGAAGTGATCGGAGATTCTACTGACGAGGGCGCGAACGGGGTCGAAAATGGATAGGCCGAAATCGACGTTGGCGTTTTGGACTTGCTTGGGCTTTTGGGCGAGCTTGATCTTCTTCACGTGTTTTTTCAACAGCCAGTAGTTCACGAAAGCCTCCTTCCATTCAGGAATGAGCTGAGCTTCAAGCTCTTTCGAGAACTTCACCATTGGCAAGAGAGAGAGAGAGAGAGAGAGAGAGAGAGAGAGAGAGAGAGAGAGAGAGTTTAGGAGGTATGAGAGTAAGCAAGGTGGTTTATATATAGAGATATAGAGACAAAGGAATGAGAGAGAGAGAGAGAGAGAGAGAGAGAGAGAGAGAGAGAGATACATGTGTACAAGTACCAAACTTGTAGTTATTAAAAATATGAGAAAACGTTTTTATTCATTTTTAGTGTATTTTTCAAGGAACAAATAAGAAATGATTATCTCGCCGAGGTTTTTATGAGTTAAAATCCTGTACGCCGGCTGTGGAACTGTGGGATTTCAGCCATTGTCATTGGGCGCTCCATGATGATTTTCTAGTCCTAAAATAATGGGTTGTTCCAAGCCTAGAGCTGAAACCGGTGTCGCATAATATTCGGTAAGTCCGGAGTCGAATCCACAAAGACGATGATGTATGCTGGCTAAAAACTCGGATTATTACTTATTGAAACTGGCTCTTAGGTAGCCACCCCTTATTGTTGATGCTGAGATTAACTAAAATCTAGAAATTGATTGTACTTTTCAGATAATTTAAAGGAAGGTAGGGTTCATAGTACTCACAACCAGTCCGGATTAATCTGCTCTGTTTGGAGTTCTTAAAAACGTTTAATTTTAGATTGAAAAAGATTCCCCACAAAATGCGAGACCCTATGGTCGCCGTATATCCATGTAGAGCGAAGAGTGAGTTTTGGACCCTCATTCTCTCATTCACATGGGCTCCGATGATACTCGGTTTCGTTCGAGGGAAGTATTTTTCAATCAAAAATCAATGTTTGATTGTTTGATAAAAGGAGCAGTACTCGAACTAGCTACTGTGTGCTAATCACCCCGCAACCCTACTTATAGGACTACTCACTCATTATTAAGTAAGAAACAAAAGAAACCTTAGTTTGAAACATACTTCTATTACAAGAGATGAAAAATAAACAAAAAATCTAAGTTAAACAAGAACTAACGAACAACTTTTGTAAAGAACAAAAATTAAAACGAATTACCGGAATGCGAGTAATTAAACAAAGTTTCAAATAATTTGAAAGGAAAAGAAACTCAAAAGAAAACTCAACGGTACAAAAGTCTCGGCAGCCTCATTCTTCATTTTCTGTTTGTCTAAGGCTCCGTTCCGGAAAGAAAAATAAGTACTTATTTTTTAATAAGGCAATTTCAAACTCAAAAATCATATATTTACGCAAATAATTTTCATATCAGTATAGATTTTGTTTGATAGATCTCATTGAAATATTTAATACGGTGCAAAAAAAAATTGAAAAATTATTTTTTATTTACATTATTTTTGATTTTAAAAATATGAAATAAATAATTATTTTTTAAGAAGATGTTCTGGAACGGGGCCTAATTTTTTCCAAAGCTGCCGCCCCAAAAAATAGTAGGGTATTAATGTTGGTTTTATAGGGATTGAAAGCCTTAATTACATAGTGACCCTTGGACTTTGTCTAATATTGAATAAACCATTCAAAATTTCAAGCACTTCGCACTTTGACCCAAACCTTCTTTAAAATCTTCTTTTTATCCAAAATCTCGGACAACGAGCTCGAGCAACCTATAAACATAAAAACAAAAAATAAAAATCAGTTAACAAATATAAAAGACTAATAAATGTATATTGGAGGACCAAAATATGTATATTTTGGCACTTATCACGTTTCCCAACTTACATTTTGCTAGTCCTCGAGCAAAAAAAAATAAAATGCAACTAAAGAAAACAAATTAAAACCGATAGTTCTTTTAAACCCCCAGGCGGCCCTGGTAGGACGAGTGAAGTCTCGTGAAGGTTTTCAGCAGTAATCACCCACAAAACACATTGAACCTTTTCACATGGAATCCAAAACTTGTCATACAACTCATTGGTCTATCAAGCAAAGAATGCGCAGCTACCACAAAAATATAAGAAGACACAAATAGTTCCAAACGCTATCAAGTTAAGAAATAAACCATGGCACCTAGGCTTAGCATGTGTGTGTGACATGGGCCTCACCAAAAGTGTGCAATGACTAACCGATCTCTATGGACCGAGTCTTGATTTAAATTCTCACTATGTCTTGCACTCACAAAAAAATACTTAAAACAAGGTGTATTATGAACTCTCAAGTGTGCGGTAAGAAGTTATGTAAATGAACAGTAAAGTACCCAGCACATAAGACACGAAAAGAACACTTTTTATGGTGAACACACGGTCTCATGAATAGAATACCAAGTATTGGAACTCTCTCTCACATCCATCAATCAACTTCCTATCACCCCTAAGATCACATAGGACTTTAATTTTGGTTTTAACGATGGGTAATTGAAAGTGTGTGAAGGCTAGGATAAAATATCACGTGTCTGAGAATAAGCAAACAACTTAGGGCTCATTAACAATGCGTGCCCATTTTTTCCACTCTTTTCAACTCTACTTTATCTCTCCTTCTAACCATTTAACATTTTTCAACAATAAAGTACAATTCCTCCTTTTCATCTATATTGATGCCCTTTTTATTTTTGTCTCCTTTTGTTTTTTTTTTTTTTTCTATTTTGTTTTTTTTTCTATTTTGTTTTCTTTTTCTTTAGGGGCACAAATTCAAGCACAAAAGTTCACAGATCATCCCAAAATTACACCTTTATACTTTTGCCTTTCTCCAAAACAATATGAAAGGTGGAGTTAACCAAGAAAATGCTAGATATATAAGGCTCAAAGTGGCTTGCAAGGGGTAAATGGAAAAACAAAGGAACGAATCGGCTCAAGTATCAAGAAAATGTCTATAATCCTCTCAAGGAGTGTAAGATCCATGTGACTAACCAAAATTCAAGAGATATGCATTCAAATTCCAACACTCAACAATCAAGAATAATGAAACCAAAACAAATAGATTCTTTCCATGACAAACTAAGAGTTAAAGTGATACCACTCCAATAAAAGATAGGGCATAAAAGCTCACTAGGGCATAAGTCTCCACTAATCTAGTCATCAAGATTGGTTAAGTCACAGCTCACAAGTGGTCAAGGCCCAAATAAACGTGACGTGCAATAGTGCTATACGAGAGTGCCATGATCAACTTCTTAAGACAAGCTAGCAAGTAGAACTACCAAGCTAAAAACAGATATCACTATGGTAGGCAACACACCTCAACTCAATCACAACAAGTGCTAAATTGCACGCGAAAAGGAAAATTTTCAATTTTTTGGTGGATTTTTAAGACTCTAAGTGTGAAAAACTTACCAAAGTAATCCCTCCCCCAACTTGAACATTCGATGTCCTCATTGAATACAAAAGAATAAAAATATAGGACATAAAAGAAAAAGAAAGGAAAGGTATCACCTCAGATCAAATAGGACTTTAATTTTGGTTGTAACGATGGGTAATTGAAAGTGTGTAAAGGCTAGGATAAAATATCACGTGTCTAAGAATAGGCAAACAACTTGGGGCTCATTAACAATACGGGCCCATTTTTTCCGCTCTTTTCAACTCCACTTTATCTCTCCTTCTAACCATTTAACATTTTTCAACAATAAAGTACAATTCCTCCTTTTCATCTATATCGATGCCCCTTTTATTTTTGTCTCCTTTTGTATTTTTTTTTCTATTTTGTTTTCTTTTTCTTTAGGGGCACTACAAATTCAAGCACAAAAGTTCACAGTTCATCCCAAAATTACACCTTTATACTTTTGCCTTTCTCCAAAACAATATGGAAGGTGGAGCTAACCAAGAAAATGCTAGATATATAAGGCTCAAAGTGGCTTGCAAGGGGTAAATGGAAAAACAAAGGAATAAACCGGTTCAAGTATCAAGAAAATGTCTATAATCCTCTCAAGGAGTGTAAGATCCATGTGACTAACCAAAATTCAAGAGATATTGTTATGCATTCAAGTTCCAACACTCAACAATCAAGAATAATGAGACCACAACAAATAGACTCTTTCCATGACAAACTAAGAGTTAAAGTGATACCACTCCAATAAAAGATAGGGCACAAAAGCTCATTAGGGCATAAGTCTCCACTAATCTAGCCATCAAGATTGGTTAAGTCACAGCTCACAAGTGGTCAAGGCCCAAATAAACGTGACGTGCAATAGTGCTATACGAGAGTGCCATGATCAATTTCTTAAGACAAGCTAGCAAGCAGAACTACCAAGCTAAAAACAGATATCACTTTGGTAGGCAACACACCTCAACTCAATCACAACAAGTGCTAAATTGCACGCGAAAAGGAAAATTTTCAATTTTTTGGTGGATTTTTAAGACTCTAAGTGTGAAAAACTTACCAAAGTAATCCCTCCCCCAACTTGAACCATTCGATGTCCTCATTAAAAGAAAAAGAAAAAGAAAAAGAAAGGAAATGTATCACCTCAGAACGGAGAACTACGCAAGAAATAACATAGTGGGAAGAAGACTCCCCAACTTGAACGAAGCATCCTGCAATATTAGTTCTCACAAATATATATATATATATATATATATATATATATAAAAGTAGCTAATTTAAGAAAGAAAAAAGAAAAAAAAACTATACAAAAAATTAATGACATTTACTCCCATACCATTCATCACACTACGAAGAGCAATCAAAATCAACATCTCAACTCACTTCAAGCACTCCAATAAAAATTGTACGCTACCATACCACAAAACCAAATACTTAGAATATCTTAATTGTCTTAGCCGGGTTTGAAATTTAAATTCCACCAATTGCATATTCCAAACAAAATTAACTTTAAAATTGTTGATGAGTGTCAAAAAAAATGGACGATAAACCATATTAAAACTATCAACACCAAGAAAGTCAATTTGTTCTAATGTGATAATCTCTTGCAATGGTGGATGCTCAATAGGAGTGATGACATCAATATCTATAGCTGGAGATATTTGATCATCAAGAACAAGTGTACTAGAATGCTCTCGAGAAAACTGTTGCACTTCAGGTGAACCAACTATTACGTTAGTTACAAGTGGCTTTTTGTTTCATCTTCCAATACACAAGAATTTATTACTTGAAAAATTTTCAACTTGATTGCAAGAAAGGGAATCAGCTAATTGATCAAAATAAGACGGCTCTATTTCCTCTTTTTTCCTCCCATCAGAATTAGTATTCTCAGAATTTTCAGTCAACTCACAAAATTGGAGCTTTTGAGTTAAGTCATCTAGGTAATCCCAAGCCTCTTCAGCGTTTTTATCTAGGAATTCGTCAGTGGACCTAAAATCCACCTGGCATGGCTTAGGATTTAAAATACGGCAAAAGATAACCAGAAGACTGCTAAGCTCACAATTAAAACTCGACCAAGAGAATATGGAAAATTTAGATCGCTCCAAACAGTGCGACAAAGACTTATCATCTTGTTGAGAGAAATGTGATAGTTCTTCTAAAAGCATATGAGTCTCATATGAGAGATTGAAAGTTTTAAAAAACTGTATTACAATCTCACTCTATGTCAATCTTGGAGTCAAAAAATTAAACTAATTTAGAGCACTACCACGCAAAGATGCTGGGAATACATGTAAAAGAGTCACTTCATCGCTAGCAAAAACTTTCTTAAGGTCATGAACATGTGAGAAAGGATTTTCTGAGGCCAAACCATAAAACATAGGAATTGACACTGAACAATCAAATTGGTTTGTATAACCTCTATAGCACCTTACAAAATGGGACTTTTTTTTTTCTTTTCAAAAATAGAAAAAAAAAAGAACTAAAAAGAAAACAAATAAAAAAATAACTATCCGAATTCTTAACACATGTTATCGTCCCCGGCAACGACGCAAAAAATACTTGACGATTTTTTAGTTTTAAAATAATGGGTTGTCCCAAGCATAGTGCTGAAACCGGTGTAGCATAATATCAGTAAGTCCAGAGTCGAATCCACAAAGACGATAATGTGTGCTGGCTAAAAACTCGGGTTATTACTTATTGAAACTGGCTCTTAGATAGCCACTCCTTATCGTTTGATGCTGAGATTAAGTAAAACCTAAAAATTGATTGTACTTTTCAGATAATAAAAAGAAAGGTACGGTCGTAGGGTTCATAACACTCACAACCAGTCCGGATTAATCTGGCTGTTTGGAGTTCTTAATAACATTTAATTTTATGTTGAAAAAGATGCCCCGCAAGATGCGAGACTCTATGGTCGTTGTATATCTATGCGCAGCGAAGAGTGAGTTTTGGACTTTCATTGCCCCGTTCACATGGGCTCCGATGATGCTCAGTTTCGTCTGCGGGAAGTATTTTTCAATCTAAAATCAATGTTCCATTGTTTGATAAAAGGAGCATTACTCGAACTAGTCACGGTGTGATAATTACCCCGCAACCCTACCTATAGCAGACTACTCATTCATTATTAAGCAAGAAACAAAGAAACTCTAGTTTGAAACATACTTCTATTATACGAGATGAAAAATAAACAAAAAATCTAAATTAAACAAGAACTAATGAACAATTTTTATAAATAACAAAAATTAAAACGAATTATCAGAATGCGAGTAATTAAACAAAGTTTCAAATAACTTGAAAGGAATAGAAACTCAAAAAAACACTCAACAGTACAAAAGTCTCGGCAGCCCAGTTCTTCATTTTCTGTTTGTCTTAAGGGGTGTTCCGGTTCTGGAAAAAAAGAATTTTTTGAAAAAGAATGTAATTTCAAACTCATAAATCATGTAATTACATAAATAATTTTTCTACCAATATGGATCTTATTTGATAGATCTCATAAAGATCTTTTAAACAGTGAAAAAAAATTGAAAAATATTTTTCATTTTTATTATATTTAAATTTGAAATTACCTCCATTTAAAAAAAAGTTAACTTTTTAAAAAGTGAAACACCCCCTGACTTTTTCCAAAGCTGCCACCCACAAAAACAGTAGGGTAATAATTGGTTTTATAGGGATTGAAAGCCTTAATTACATAGTGACCCTTGAACTTTGTCTAATATTGAATCAACCATTCAAAATTTCAAGCACTTTGCACTTTGACCCAAAACTTCTTTAAAATCTTCTTTTTATTCAAAGTCTCGGACAATGGGCTCAAGCAACCTATAAACATAAAAACTCATAATAAAAAAATCAGTTAACAAATATAAATGTATATTGGAGGACCAAAATATGTCACCGTGTATTTATTTTTATAATCTGAACCGTTCATTTTGCCGGGGTTTTTATGAGTTAAACTCCTTTTAATTGCCTTAATTTCCGTTGCTTAGTTTGATGCTTGTGATTGATTTCATATTATAGAACATTTGCGTATATAAAGGGGAAAATGCTACTATACGATACACACTCCCTATTTTAACTCTCTAATTAGCTGTATGTGCTCTCCTTAATTAAGCTGTATAAAGGTTCCTAATTACTTGAAAGTTACTGTAAATGACGTGTATAATGATATATAGGCCGACAAAAGGTTGTAGTATATGACATGCTGAATGACGTGTAAGTTGAAACAATAGAACAGCTCCACATGCTTCGCTAACAAAGGAATATTAAAGGACCCGAAAACAAAAGGACAATATGCACATTTGGTTCCACAATTTATTTTTATTTTCTAATAATTATTCTATTTCTCTTTTTAATTATTATTTTATTTATCTAATTATTATTTTTCCATTCCTCTCTCTATCTCTCTTTATTCATTGCTAATATCTCCAATTATTATCCTATTATTTCTCTCTTCACTCACTATCAAAAATTAAAACTAAAATACCCAAAATATGCAAAACGAACACAGCCGCTCCATCATCTCATCTTCGAATCTTTGATCCGTAGGAATGGCAGTGGGGCATAGCAACTTGGGAATCCTGTTATCCCTTTGTTGTCCTCATTCGGAACGTCTATTTTGTTAATATTGGACGGCTCAGATTTCATCTTACCTGTCCACCTGTTCATTGTCGAGATGAAATTTGAATCATCCATTGCCAGATTTCATCTTACCTGTCCACCTGTTCATTGTCGAGATGAAATTTGAATCATCCATTGCCAGATTTCATCTTACCTGTCCACCTGTTCATTGTCGAGATGAAATTTGAATCATCCATTGCCAAAAAATGGACTGTCCGGATGGGAACAACTCCCACGTCAGGGTCCCGGGGTTTGTTTTGCTCTACCCGAACACCGACCACAAAATTTACCTGCCAATTCAGTTAGTCAGAATTCTTGCATCTCATTAAGAGGTTAGGAATTTAAATATGATCTCTACTTGTGTGAGGGTGTTCTTCGTTTTGTTCTTGTAACGATTATCCCCTACTGGGCCAGCAGTTGGTTGGCTAATTCTTATACTTTTTTTTCCGAATAGAATGTAATTCTTATACTTATATTCTCCTACCACTTGACCCAAAAGGAAACTCATCTTATTCTGATAAATTCTTCACCAACTATTGTAAAAACATCTTTTACAAACTTTACCCATGAAAATCTTTTATTTTTTCTGATTATTTTTAGACATTGTAGTGAAAATTATGCATCATATATAAAATTTTGTGTCTTGTACTAAAGGTTCAAGTCGAGTATTATCTCATTGCGGTGTATATATTATGAAGCAAATTTTCACTAGCTACATGTTCAATAGAGTGCCCTAGCTATACCGATTTTTGGGTCCACCACTAAAAGTGCGTATCGTATTTTTTAAGAAAAAAAGGGAGGCGTTTGTACCGGAAAATAATCACAATGATAAATATATAGATGTCCTCTACGCCATATTGCGTGTAGCTAAGAAATATATTCAAAAAAGCAGTTTCGTGAATTCGAAAACTATCCATGTGGTGTGAATTAAACTTATAGTGTGGTGGGGCACGTAATTTTTCAACGAATTTGATACACGTGTCTTAAAATTTAAACACTTTTTTTTTCATTTTTCTTCCTGGTAACGTTAATCTTTGACGTGCAAGATATTGAGTTATTAATTGTTTGCGATCTAGTAATTGTGGAACTTGGTTTTCCTCTAGAGGCGGAAGTTAACTAAATTTAAGCCATGCATTAATTTGGTTGCGCAAGATATTTAATTCTTTCCAAATTTTCTAGTAATAGTAACAAATAACATGTGTATATTGTACGTAATTTAAAGTTATTACAGCTAGGCATTCTTTCTTTTTTGTTTCGGCAGTCAGGGTATTTGGTGAACTTACGCGTACTTCTACTAATATTTTTTTCGGTCTGGTCAAATGTAGGTCATCCACGTCGGAATTAGGGGATTCGCAAGAAATTTCTTTCTTACGATCTGACCCCAACAAATTTCCCTCTCTCTCTCTCTCTCTCTCTCTCTCTCTCTCGATCGATCGATCTCGAAACCCTAGCTGCCACATTTACCTTTCACCATTCCCCTCCCCATAGGATTTCACAACCCTAATATGGCGTTGAGAGTGGAAGGCCATAATACTAGTTTTCAATCTCCCTTTCTTTTTCTCGTGTCTCTTCAGATCAACGACTTGTCGTCTAATCTGTGAGTTTAGTATCTTCTTTCCGTGAGAGTTTTTAGTTTCGTCTTTGGACGAATATTACATCTACAGATCGGGTTCTTTCTTATTGATGTTGCTTCACAACAGTATCCGTGTCAACAATACCCTACAACTCCCATATATATGATGTCTTTGCTGGAGCAACTCACGGTAACTTGTCAAATCTGTAGCTTTGGGAGTTCATTGACGCATTCATACTTGGTTGAGTTCATCTGATCGTCTAGATATTTGTTGTCTTTTTTTTTTGCTAGCATTTTATCTTTTTTTATACTGCTAGAAAATATGAAATTATAGTAGAATGTGCGTCAAGCAATGCTTGGGTTGGGGTGGATGACATCAACATGCAGCCTTGTACTTTTCTCATTTTGTATCTTAGACTATTATTTTGATTTTGTCCAAAATATTTGTAATGAATTCCGTATTATAAGTGCCATTAAGTTTTCATCAATACAACTCTTACTTTTGTCACACACAAAAAAAGTGTGGCGATCCCACAGAGTTACAAAGGGGAACTTGTAAAGCCAATTTTTTTGGACTTTTTGGGTATTATCATGGATTTTTTAAAAATATGAGTAAAAGTCATAATTTTTTACTTTTCTAATTTATCTTGACGAGACGAACCAATAATCTAAAAAATTAGGCGCAAAATTATCAAATGCGAAAAAAATTTGAATAATGACAATATGAAAAAGTCCAAAAATTCTAAAAAGCCCAAAAATCCTAAAAAGCCCTTACCAGAACTTAGGCTAACTAATTACTCCTAACATCAGGGATTGTCCGGCCTAAATAAGCCCAAAAATCCTAAAAAACCCTTACCAGAACTTAGGCTAACTACTTACTCCTAACATTCAGGGGTTGTTCGGCTTAAATAAGCCAAATGGCTTAAGTTTTTGTCCTTATTCCTCTTTTTTTTTGCGCATTTGTCAATTTTTTGTTGATTATTGCTTTGTTATGATGAGAGGAATCTAAAAAGTAAAAAAATCACGATTGAAACCCAATTTTTTTCCGAATAAAGATGAAAAAAATAAGAACAAAACATGAAAAATCCCAAAAAGCACTTGCCGGAACTTAGGCTAATCCTAACATTCAATTGTCTGGAAAAGAAATATATGAAATGATGATATGTAGGGTATAAACTTGTTATGCAAGTGTGGCAGATCCCACTGAGTTACAAAAGGGTACATGTAAATTAGGCCTGTCAATGGGCCGGATCTGATCCGAATCCGGTAAATTCGAATCCGATAAGACTCGAATCTGATTCGAATCCGATATATAGTGGTAATCCGAATTCGAAAAATTTGGATCCGATTCGAAAACTTTTTTACTTCAAAAATTTTAGCAAAAAAGAATATTTTTTTCAAAAAAAATTTATTTTCCAAAAAAAAAAATTTAAATAAAAATACAACTTCTTAAACATTTTTTTTTTCAAAATAAAAAATTTACAGTTTTCTTAAAAAAGTTTAAAAAAATTTCAAAAATAAAGTTCAAATAGGATTAATAACGGATTTAATCCGATCTGTATTTTAATTACCGGATTCGGATTATCGGATCGAATCCGATCCATTGACAGACGTAATGTAAACTAGCATCTAATGAGGGAATATCCCCAGGTTAGAATGTGCTACTGTATAATCCAACACAAAATTAGGTGGGGAAGCACTAATTTTTAAATAGAAATAAATCATAGTAATCTCTGTTTAAGCCGGGGAAATTTTAATCCCTAAATTGTTTCTGGTATTCTAGTCATCTTCCACACACGACCCGAATTGCGTCCTCTTACAGCCTCGGCTTCCAATTCTTCCGCAGCCAGTCACGACCCTCCGCATAATAATTTAGAGAGACCCGCCGCGTAGTGTTTTAGAGGCAATTAATTAATTAATTAATTTTTTTATATCTACAAAGTGTGTTTCCTATACCAAACCCATTTCAGCATTTTTAGAGTTGCCTTGCCCTTGCTTTAACTTTTTTCCGAAGTTTAAATTTCTTTTTTTTTTTTTTTTATAGATAGGTATATATTTTGGACGTCGTACGCCGTTACGTTCTGAATATATTTTGGACGGTGTACATCGTTCTAAAAGGGCAGTCGATATTAGTTTTCAACTATTTTAATAGATATTTGGATGATATGATATATTCATTTTTAGTGTTTGAATCAAGTGATGATGACCCGTTAGGGCCATTGCCCAAAATTAGAATTTGTGAGGTCAAGCTTTAGGTAAGGTCCAATTAAACAAGCTCTCCAAAGGTTATTTCGGTTGGTTGGTGGGTTTGTTTTCATATAATTGACCAAGGTTCGATTACATCTGGGGTCAAGCCGCAAGAAAGTATTTTCTTATACGAATCTCGTAGTCCTTGTGTAAATGACCTACTTTTGACCGAACTAGTGAGAGAATTAGTCGAGGTGCCCTTATAAATTGGTCCGAATACCCCTGACTGTGGAGAGAGAAAAATAAAAGAAAAGACTCAAAGTTCAAACACATCACACAAGTCCGATACAAACACTTCATTTTTTCAACCCAATCACCATTTTCCTCCTTATTTTAAGTGTTTTCCTAAAATAATTCTCCTTTACTGGCAACCACGCGGAGTGAATTAAGTAAAAGTAAGATTAGAAGAATACTACCGAAGGCAAATTTCCACCCCAAATCATAAAGGGTGACGTGGCACAAAATCACTAGTGGGCCCGCCTTGTATGCGTCGAACACGTGTACACATTCTTTACCACAATTTATATTCACACTCTTTCCAACTAGGAATTACTGAAGTTGCCTGTGATTATGCCACCTCGTTAAAATATTGGCCTCCACCAAAATTGCAGCATCAACACACAGGAACACCATCCTACACGCAAATAAGGCTCTGGCTAAATAAGTCAATTGGCTTTTTTTTTTGTTATTACTCAAATTTTTTTTGTATTTGTTAAGTTTTCGTCAAATTTTTGAGGATTATTGCATCGCCATGATAAGAAAAATCTAAAAAGTAAAAAATTATAATCGAAATCCAATTTTTTTTTTGAATAAAGATAAAAAATTGGCTTATTGGTTTATTTTTGTCTTTATTCAAAATATTAGGTTTCGATCGCAATTTTTTATTTTTTAGATTCATTTTGTCATGATGATACAATAATCCCCAAAAAAATTGACAAAAAGCTAACAAATACAAAAAAAAATTGAATAAAGACAAAAAATAAGCCAATTAGCTTATTTAGACAAACGGGGCCTAACTTTCCATTCCCTTCTCCTAGCTAGAAGCCACCGTCTCACCCATTCGCAACCATGGAAATGCCATCCCCGCCGACTACAACGGTGAAAATCAGTGACAAATTGCCGACAATGTTGTGGAATTGTCGGAGAAGGTGCGACGGAGAGAGATGACTAGTGCTGGTGGTATGGAGAGGAGGCGGATTTGGGGTGATGGAGGAAAAAGAGAGGAAACTCCCGGATCTATGATTGGGTGAGGGGTCAGATCACCCGCGAGGGGAAGAAATTAACCCCTCCCCTCCCGCCGCCGCATAAGAGTTAACAATCACAGGGGGAGGGGGGAAGGGGTTAAATCCGAAACATTGTTTACTTTTCTTCAAAATAACGAAAGACAAATAAGATTTTGAAACTAAGCATGAAGAATTGTCGGCAGCTACACTAGAATCACACAATTATAATCAGATATTTTTTTTTAATGAATAAATAAACTAACCATGGAGAATTCATCACCTTCGGAATTTGGAAAGGTAAAGCCAAATGGGTTTGCACGAGTTGGTATGAGAAAACAAATAAGTGTTTGTTTTCCATGAGGTTGCATGTTCGAATACTACGGAATTCAAACATTTCAAGCCTTGCCGCCTTGGGGCCACTAGAGTCTGGACAGTTTGCGATCGTTAACTTTAGGGGCCCGGAATTCGTTCATGAAGTAAGCACAAGTTAGCCTACACATCTGGTTATAAAAAATAAAAAAAAAACTGTTTGTTTGGTTTTTCTTTACCGTGGAAAATAAACACTGGTGGTGGCTAGTGGGTGAGGAATGAGGATGAATAGATGGGGGGTTGTGGAGAGAAAGGCCAGCCAACGCTTTTCATTCAGAGTGTGGATGACGTTGGAACACAATGCACTCTTTTTGTAATTTGCCACTAACTACATTAACTTAATCGGATAGTGGAACGTTCCCTTTTTGTTAGAGGACACCTTGTTTTAGTTTTTTTGGCTTTTTGTAGATACCCTATTGGGTCTGTAAAGGCCTGGCTTGGAGAAAGATATATGGACCCTGGATGGATGGTGTAGGGTACCCTTTGGTTGAGGACAGTTTGGAGGGTTCTCCTTAGTTTTTTGGCTTTTTGTAAATACCCTATTGGGTCTGTAAAGGCCTGGTTTGGAGAAAGATGGACCTGGATGGTGTAAGGTACCCTTTGGTGTAAGGACAGTTTGGAGGGTTCTCCAAAATTGGATTGCTGTAGTGAGTTAGAAGGCTGCCTTTCACAAAGATTGGACAAGATATTGCAAGTGGACTAGTGGAGTGGTAGTCAAGTCGTAGGCATTACGTAAGACTTCATGCATTTGACATGAATTCAAATCTCACTAACTAAAAAAAGCGTCTAATTCACATGCATAGAGGAAAACTTTGAGAGAAGTTGCCCTGAAGAATCAGAATGGATGAGCAACAATTCTTCTTACACAAACTATTTTCGTTTTGGTAACCGAGGAATAGCTCTACAGTCAGGCCGTTAAATGGACCTAACTGTGCAACCCAAACCTTCGAGAGAGTTTTTAAACATTTTTCATAAATATTATATGCAGAAAATGAGTGTCCCACTAATGCTGCATCCTAATTATTGTGAGTGTGGGTGTAACTAGAGTTTTTGGCCGATGAGATTGATCGAGCCAGAAGAAGAAGATCCAGTTTTTCATAGGAGTTGGCCTGTTTGTAGTTGGGTATCCCGATGGCATGACGCGTTTTCGTATCATAATCTCACCGCGTTTTTACATTATGATCTCCGTTACTGTCACGTACCACATGCATGACTCACATGATAATGCTAGGTTTTCATGATCTCGAAATTAAGCCTTGCTAAGAAAATCATGGTCAAGCGGAAACAGTTTGACATATGGTCGACGAAGATGATCACTTGGAAAACAAAGTGATCGAACTACTTTAAGATGAGTGTTTTTGCCATTGTGGTTAACTATTTCCTGTTAATTAAGCTCAATTTTACCCCTAACTAGCTTCCCGGGAAGTCCTTAAAATTGAACGAATCAAATCATGAAAAAGAAACTCGCAATGAGCCCACAAAACGAAACTACTGTACCTTATTGTTGATTATATATACAGTATTAGACGGAGAAGGTCAACGTGAAGATTAGATCACAAATTCACTCTTGCTCAAATGTGACATGGGATTTCCTAGTACGTACTCCCTCTCCCTCCCTTGTGCATCCATTTTTAGGAATGATCACGGGTGGTCTTACTTTCATTCTTTCATCATTCAATCGTCACTACAAACGCCGGAAAAGACCCGACAAACGCTGATAAAGGTTTTAGAGGTATTTTTGCAAAATGCCCATACCAAAGTTGGCTTAGGTTTTTGGCGTTTAAGAAACGTCGCACAAGATCTATGGCGGTTTTTTCGAAAAACGTCGGGATTGATTCAGAGTAAAAATCGCCTCTAATTGGCAACGTTTTTCCAAAAACGCCGATAAAAGTCATCTTTAGCGGTGTCTGGCAATACTAGTGTTGGGAAAATCACATTTTCTTGTAGTGCGGCGTTTTCTTTTACGTCACCTTGACGTGTGATCGGATTTTTATAGGAGTTGAATGAATCTAGCTCTAAATAACCATTTAAAAATTTATATTTGCACGAGAAAGTAAAATTTCAGATAAGTTAAGTGTGAACAATTTAGAGCCATGATCAAATAAAGAAACCAAGCACTATTTAGGGGTCATTCGTAAAAGGACCCCTATTTTGCAACAAATTTCAGGGGCCAATAGATAAGACATTCCACAAAAAAAATGAATAAAGTAAAAGAGAGACCACACTAATGGAATCTAATTGCTCAATGGCTCTGAGAGGTCACTTTCCACCAAAGAATTGAGTGATTAATATTATTTTAATATATTGGGCATTTTCTGAAAAAATATGATGACCTTTCTAGGTCACCTTCCATTGAAAATTGTGTCACTTTCCAAATTAAACCAAATTAATACTAACAATGGTAATGTATATACATCTTCCACTAGTACAATCTGCTTTTAATTTTTCACCTGATTAGGGTCGTGTTGTATTAGCTTTCTCCTTAACGTGACATTTTGGGGTTTATTTATTCTTTAAATGGGGATTTTTAAGGAAATATTAAATGACTTAATGGTGTATTGCTGTGGAATCCATTATACTCAGTTGGATAGTGATCCCTTCTCTCTCTCTCTCTCTCTCTCTCTCTGGAATTCTGTGGGGAAGGGAGAGCAGAAATCCATAAGCAATTGCACAGGATTGGCCCTTCAATTTTTTTTTTCCTGCAGGAAGTGGGTTAGTGATTATGTTCACTTCCTGTACCTTTAATGCAAAAATTATTTTTTTATTTTTATTTTTTATAACCGGAAGTCCAAGCCAACTTTTGCATACTAATTTCAAGGCTCTTTGAAGTTAGCAGTCGTGCTAACTTTCCAGTGGCCTTAAGGTTTGGATTAAATTTGTTTGACTTCCGTAAGATTCAAACATGCAAAGTCGTAGAGATCAAGAACGTATTTGTTTTCTCCTGTCCACTTGACCAAACTCCTTCAATTTACTTCTAAGGCAAAAGTTAATACGTGTTGTCACCGCAAAGTAAATACTTTCTTTGTCTTTATTTTTGCGTGACTGTTTACATCACATCCACTCATGAGGATTCAGGACATTATCCGTGAAGAAATTAAACAAACCTTTTATTAGGAAGAAAAAAGAAAAGAAAAGAAAAGGGATCTTTATTTCTTTTTCTTTATTTTTGCGTGACTCTTTACTCGAGGTTTAATTCGGGAAAAACTAAAAAGTAAATTTAAAAAGTGTTTCTGTTGTTGTAAAAAAGTCAACCTTGGAAAAGCTCATGTGATAAGCTTTTTTCATAATCTTAGGGTTAATTACATGTTGTCCCCCTAAACTATCTCTCACCTTAATTTTCCGTATTATTCCATGAACTACGAAACCTTACAACTCAACCACCTTGAACTATCTACACCTTTCATTTTACCCCCATTAGTCTTCTCCTCGTGTAATGGCAGTTAAAGAGTCTGCAATAATGCTCAAATACTATTTCTCTCGAAATGAGACGAGAATGTTCAGAATGGCATACATATATATGAACTTGCTTTTCTAAGAAAGTTGAAGATGGGGTCTTTGTCTAAACTGCATTCTTCCGTTCACCCCATCCATTGATTTCTCTCTATTTCTCCTCATTAACACTTTTCTATAACCACGTATAGGGGTGTCAAACGGACCGGGTCGGTACGAGCACGACACATTTGAAGGTAGCACGGCACACCACAGGCACGGTCTAATCCTGGCACGCCACGGTCTTAGTGGGCATGCTGCACGACACAGAAGTTGGCCTTGCACGGCACGGCACGGCACGACATGCTCTTAGACAAGCACAGCACGGGCACGTGCAACACGGAAGTAGGATGGGGCACGAGTCACGAGACGACACGATACGATTCTAGCCTGGCACAGGATGACACAACACGGGAACAAGCACAAGCACGGAAGTTGGTCTGGTACAGCACGACACGGAAGTAGGACGGGCATGACACGACACAACACGGTTCTAGTCAGGCACAACACGGACATGACACAACATGGTTCTCGTTGGACACGGCAAGGCACATCACTGCACGAGTCATGGAAAAACCAAAAAAAAGAAGTTATTAAATAAACAAGGGATTTCATATTATACTTTACTTTATTTCTATGTATTTTTTGATAATCCAATAATTTATTAATCTTTTCCTTTTATTTAACTAAAATAAGCTTTTAAAATATTTTATATGATTAAGAAAATTTGAATCAAAATTCAAACATGATAATATACCAATTACCACACATATACATTGCGTTTTATCTAATAAAGATTTTAAAAAATATATCAATTTTTTTTGGTGAAAATGAATTATTTTTTGTTTGTGTTAGTGAATTATATCAAGTTAAAAAACTTATCAAAATAGGGGGAGAAAAAGTTTCAAAATAAAATGATTATAAAAAATGTCAATTTTAAAAGATCAATTTAAAAAAAAAACATGAAGTCATGAACAAAAATAATGTGTGTGTGTTAGAGAGAGAGAGAGAGAGAGAGAGAGAGAGTTTGAACAGAACAAAAAAAAGTTGCAAAATTTTTTTAAAAACAAATGGGCCAGGGAGTCAGAGCCTTGGACCCAAAGGAAACAATGGAACATTGGGACACTTAAACCACTCCACCAACACAATCACGTGCCAACTTCCTTAACAATTTAAATAAAATAAGTTATCAAAAGATTTTTTTGAAAAAAATATGCTAAGGGGGATTCGAACCCTGGTCATGGGAAAAAAAGAAGTCAAAAACTTAACCGCTCCACCAACCAAATGGCTTATGATTTTTAAAAATGTTTCTAAGTATTTTAATTTAATCTTTTGCAATATAAATTTTCTTTTTTACGCCCGATCAAGAATGTTATGATGACTGAATTTCTTAATTCTTGGCATGAATAATCTATTTCCTCCCTTGTAAAAGTTCATCGATTCCGATTTTCAAAAAATATATTAGTTGGCCTTGAAGTGGTGCATTATAGTATTGAAATGCCACTGGAAGTACTGAATGTGTACTGAATGTGTTCGTGCACTGCTATAATAGAGCACCAATGGAAAACGTTCCAAAAAAGCTAACGCTATAAAAGAGGAAGAATTTATAGCGTTAAGAAGGCACGACACAACACAATTTAAAAAGGCACGGCACGGCATGACACACGATTAAGTAAAGGGTCCAAAATGACACGATTAAAAAAGCGCGGCACGACACGACAGGACACGATAAAGAAGGCACGACACGACAAGACAAACAAAGGCACGACACGACATGTCACGATTAATTAATTGGACACGGCACGACACGACACGATTTAAAAAAGGCACGACACGGCACGGTACGAAGCACGGTTGGCATGGAAGTTGAACGGCACGGCACGACACGACACGCACATTTGACACCTCTAACCACGTATCATCAAACCATCAACATGCCAAATAGCTCTTCATGTAAAAGCGGTCCAAACGCATATCAAATTTATGATTTTGTTAAACATATATGCAGGTATATGTATTTATACATCATTTTGGGCATACTCATCATATTTTTTTGAAAAATAGCATTCGAGCATTATTCCAAGCTCTTTAAATGACCAGTACACCACTACAGACTAATAAACGACCAAGTCGAAATATTTAGATATTTTAAGGTAGTCGAGTGTGGGATTTTATAGTTACGGGATAATTTGAAAAGTATGAGATAGTTTAGGGACGTAATATGCAAAATTTGAACAAAATCTCAAGCTCATTTTGAAAAGTTATAGTTATAGTTACGGCTAATATGTTCTCAAGAGAAGCGTGCACAAATCTTAACTCAAGTTGATTAAACAGCTCGACAATCACCATATTATATATTCTTGTTCAAAGGAAGCACAAGAAAAGGTCAACATCGGCCTCGTGCAGAAAATAGAAAAGAGGTTAAATTCCCAGAAATGCTAGGTCCACCGCACGGCTGGAATGGGCCCCACAAAAATACATAAAAATATTCATAAATTTTAAAATAATATTTTATGAGGCTCTGTAAAAAATCAACTCCAATGGATATTTGTAGGTATGTTTTACAAAATTTGTAGGAACGAAACTGTTTAGTTTTGCAGTTTCGTCTCTATAAATTCAAAAAACATATTTACCGATGTCCGTTGGAATTGATTTTTTACAGGATTCCATAAAATATTATTTTAAAATTTATGAATATTTTTCTGTATTTTTGTAGGGTCCAGAATGGACCCCAATAGCAGTGTGGTGCCGATTACCGCACCACACATGCGGTGGCCGTAGTCTGGCTCTTAAATTCCTTCGGCCGTCAGCGGAAACTATGGAATCCATTATAGTTGGATAGTGATCCCCTCTCTCTCTCTCTCTCTCTCTCTCTCTGGAATTCTATGCGAAAGGCAGAAACAGAAATCCATAAGCAATTGCACAGGATTGGCCCTTTCAATTTTTTTCCCGCAGGAAGTGGGTTGGTGACTATGTTCACTTCTTGTACCTTTAATGCAAATTTTTTTATTTTTTTTTATAAACGGACTTTCAGCCCAATTTACGCGCACCTCACTTTAAGGTTTGGAATGTTTGACTTTTGTGAGATTCAAACTTGCAAATTCGTAAAAGACAAGAATTCATTTACTTTCTTATGTTCAATTGACCGAACCACTTCGGTTTATTTCTGATGCAAAAGTTAATACGTGTTGTCACCGTAAAGTAAATATTTTCTTTGTCTTTATTTAGCGTGACTCTTTACATCACATCCACTCATCAGGATTCAAGACATTATCCATGAAGAAATTAAACAAACCTTTTATTAGGAAGAAAAAAGAAAAGAAAAGAAAAGGGATCTTTACTTCTTTGTCTTTATTAGTAGACATAGAGAGATTGCTGATGATGTGACTCATAAGATCTAAGTGGGGTGTCTCAGGTGGAGTAACGCTATTTGTGTACTATGTGATAAGAGGGTACCCATAAAATTGAAAGGAAAAATTCTATGGAATTACCATAAGACCAGCGATGCTTTACGGAATAGAATGTTGGCATATTAAGAAACAGCATGTAAGCAAGATGAGTGTAGCGAAAATGCGAATGTTGAGATAAATGTGTGGTAAGACTACACAAGACATAATTAAATATGAAACGATTCGTGAGATAGTAGATGTAACACCACTACAATACGAAAGGGCTATAGCAAGGATTTAGTTTTCTCGCAAAAACATTTGATTTCCTAGCAAAATGTATTAGCGAGGAAAAATTTTATCGCCAATTTTCCTCGCTAAAACATTGTCGCAAAAAGTATTAGCGAGGAAAATAAATTCCTTACCTATTTTGACGTGTTGCAAGGAATTTTTTCCTCGCTAAATGTTTTCCTTGCAAATACCATTTGTCGTCAAATAGGCTACGAATTTATTACCACAAACAATTGGCGAGGAAATTTTTTCCTCACCAAACAAAAAGAATCCCAAAACAACCCGGGCTTTTTGTAGCTCCTAGTATTCGAACCTTGGTCCTCTCCCATAAGACACGAAGCAACTACCAACCACACTACATTGTACTTTCCATAAAATTGGTGAAACTTTATTTATATATTATCTCTTTCATCACTCCAAATTAATTTTTTCAACATTAATTTTGGCCTTTCTACTTTCTGTAGTCTTATATTGTCTGAACTTTATTTGAACAAGTTAATTTTTTGCTAGCATAACAATTTTATCTAACAACTTTTGAAGGACTAATAATATGTGTTATTATTCTCATTTTTTTATGGGATAATCCTAACTTTTATGGAATGAGATTAATTTTGTTGTCATAAGCTTGAGATATATTTCAACGAAAAGTTAGGGATAAAGAAAATTTACCTCAGAATGCCCGAAAAGAGCAACTAGTGGTTGAGATTCAGTTTGATGTGTGGAACCTTATATATTAAAGGGAATCTCAACCACTAATTGTTTTTTTCAGGGTAAATTTTCTTTGTACTTAGTACTAACATTTTAATATCAGATTATGAATAACAAGAGGCATCACCCTCATTTTCTAATTTTAAAAGTGAGTTTGACATTTTTTGCCAAATACAAAGGGTATTATAGACTTGTAATTTTTTTCATCATCGCTATAAAAATATGAACAAAATTTATAAATATTTATAGAAGATCATCCTAAAAGCATTAAAGACAAATACTTTTTAAATTTTTTAATCTTTAACAAATTTTTTTAAATTTTAAATTACCCCCTCTCTCTCTCTCACACACACACAAACACACACACAATATGTATATGTATAAATAAAAGTATCATGATACTTACAAAATTGCATTTGAAATTAATACTTAACATATTTATCAGGTTATAAAAGAATGCCATTACAATCAATAAACTGTTTACGGGAAAAAAATTGCAGCATAAATGCACAATACATATGAAATAGTGTATTTTTTTTGTGAAATAGTGCATTTTTATGTAGATGTTCTGCAAATAGAATTGTGATGATCCAACTTTGAAATATTTTAAATACGACATCAGTACTTTAAGATGTTTTTAACTTTATCTTCTGTTGAGTTTTTCACTATTATGGAAAAAATCATCGATACCTACACTTCAAGATATTTTTCATTGCTAATTAGAATAAGAAAAGTGACCA
This sequence comes from Rhododendron simsii, assembly GCA_014282245.1. Classification (NCBI taxonomy): domain Eukaryota; kingdom Viridiplantae; phylum Streptophyta; class Magnoliopsida; order Ericales; family Ericaceae; genus Rhododendron; species Rhododendron simsii. The sequence continues at coordinate 29,180,327 of CM024956.1, read as the reverse complement.
ATATGAGATTTCTTCACCAATTCAATGCGATTGGTGATCGATGAAAACTATTTGTTCCCTTTTAACACTTTTTTATTTTAATATATTTCATAATGGTATAGTTTATTATGTCATACCGTCGTGATATTACAAAATACATAGGAATATAATTAATAATAAATTATATATAAAAAAAATGAATCCTAAAAAAGTTGACGAAATATTTTTTCATCAAAAAATTACATTTGGCGAGGAAAATATTTTCTCGCAAAAAAGTTACATTTGGCGAGGTAAATAGATTTTTCTCGCCAAATGTAACATTTTTGCGAGGAAAACTATTTTCCTCGCTAGAAAAGGCGAGGAAATTCATTTCCCTCGGCATATTTCCTCGCTATAGCCCATTCGTGTTGTAGTGCACCCATAGAATTGAAGTTGAGGGGAAATAGACTAAGGTGGTTTGAACATGTTTACCGTAGATCAGGAGATGCAGTAGTTAAAAGAGCGGATATGATAGCTTTGGGTAGCAATGCTACAGGGAGGGATAGACCTAAATTGACATTAGAAGCTGTTGTGCGCAAAGATATGAGTATAATGGATTTGTGTGAACAAGTGGCCCTTGACAGAGAGCTCAATGGAGGAAAATGATTCATGTAACCGACCACAAGTGATTAGAACATACGGCTCAGTTTGGTTTGGTTTGGTCTCGGGGCACCGCTAGGTGGTGCCCCAACATCTTTATCCACCACATTTGTTTCCGTGTCCGTGGTGTCCAATATTAAGTGTATGAAGCTCACAAAAATATGCGATGGATAAGAGCGTTGGGGCACTACGTGGCGGTGCCGAAGACAGACGCCAAAAAGAGTACTCATCAACTTAAGCTGAGATTTTCCCAGTAGTTCATTCCAGCTTGTGTTCAAAACATTGAAAGCCAGGTTCTTTGACTTTATAAAGAGGCACAAGCTAAAGCAAATTCCATTCAGATAACTAAGCTTCATTAATCCAACGAAACAACATAAAGAATTCAAAAGCCAGTTATCATCCCATACCTTTATCCAAATGCAGCTTTACTACGTAAAATCTGCTAGCAAATAGCACTAACAATCAATACCAAACACGAAACCAATCTTGTCTTTTGATAACTCAAGTATCCGGACCAATTTATGCGCACTTCAACTAATCTTGGAAGTCCAATTCCACATCCCACTTACGGGGAGCCCCATTAAAGCTCCGCATGGACTTGCCCCAAAGGAGTTGATAACACCTGAAAAGTTTCGAACCAATCTTGTCTTTTGATAACGCAGGTATCCAGACCAGTTTACTCGCTCTTCGACTAACCTTGGAAGTCCAATTCCACCTCCCACTTGCGGGGGAGCCCCATTAAAGCTCCCCATGGACTTGCCCCAAAGGAGTTGATAACACTCGGGAAGTTTTGAACCTAAGATCTTAAGAGGGCGCAAACCCCTAAATCACAGGCCTTGACCACCTTGCCTATCCCTTTGTTCACGAAACTAATCTTGTTTGGTAGCAACCACTAAATACGCGGCTCTCCAATCGCTCACCAATTTTCGATTTTCTTAGTCGTTTCCCTATCCAATCCTGCAAATAAACATCTCTAAAGTGATTAATCTTGCTTTCCAACTGCTAATCAAAATGCATAAAACCACATATGATATGGTGACATGGCGCATTATAGGATGTTTCTATCGATGATCGTACCTTAGGCGTACACATACCTTGAGATTAGCAAAGGCTAATTGGGTAACTTTCCATTTGCACACTTCTTTTCACTCCAAATCAAGATTTTAAATAAAGGCCGTTACGAATCGTATTAGGTATCGATCGATACTTAAAGGGATTTTAAACGTCTGATACTGTTATTTGCCTACGTATTGGCCGACACTGTCAAATACTGTCCAATATCGGTGGTATCATCAATACCTTTACTTTTCCCACTACCGCGATTCAAAATCCTGCTCCTAATATTTATTTACACGTCCACTCCCGCAAATAACAATCTTTAATTGATCAGACTGCTAATAAAGATACGCAAAGACAAATGATATACACTGAAGTGGCACATAACATGCCGTTTCAATGGATGATTCCACCTAAATGTTCGCGTACGACGAGATTAGCAAAGGCTAATTAGGTAACTTTCCAATTTTGTACACCTCTTTCTGCTAATAATAGTCATTTACACATCCAATCCTGCAAATAATCGTCGTTCAGTTGATCAAGCATACTTTCGAAACTGCTAATCGAAACAAGGTGACGTAGATCTAATAAGATGGCGCATTACACGACATCTCTACGAATGATTTTAGTTGGGTAGTTGTCGACATGCATCTGTGTACAGTAAAACAAGATTTTACATACGCACACAGAGTGTGCGTATGTGGTTGTAATTAACGAGACTTCTTCATCTGTTGACTTGTTCTGCCGGATCGGTTGCTCAAGATCTTTGTGTAGTGCACACGATAGTATTTGTATAGTAGGAGTATTTTTAGGTGCACCAATGAGTGCCACAAGTTATGAAGCAAAGCTATGACAGGGATACTAATGGCTATAACCTGTAGATTATGCAAAGAAATGAAGCAATTGGATGAGAGAGTGAAACGATAAGCAAATGACCCCACCATTATCTGCTTGACTGCTTCCTTCCCCCTTTTTTTATCATTATTTTCTGCAATAATGCAGCAATAAGGTATTGATCGATAACATTGTGATGGACCTTTCTTATTTAGTGGAAACATCCTTGGCTACAATTGAAGTCTTTGAATATGTGATGGAAGTTAGGAGAAACAATCAGGTAATATCATTCATTATTGCAAGCAATAAGAACATAATAGTTTGACCATGTATGATTTGTTGCTTATAATGAAGGAGGAGAACGTGAAAGACAGTTTAGGTTCACGTTCTCCCGATAAAGAGACTCATGTTCGAGTCTCATCAACTATGATTATGAACCAGAAATTGAAATTGGAAAACGTCAGCAAACACTAGGAAAATCTTTATTACTGGTTCAAAAACATAAAACGAGTCAAAGTTAAAAATGAAAGTTTGAGGGCATGAGAAATGTGGAAAACAAGGTATACCTCGTATGTTCGTTTGGTTTGCTAACCAGTCCCACAAGCCGATGCATCTAAATTCACAAAACAGAATGGGTATTTTACTCGTGTCTTCTCTCCGAGTGTATACAGAAGTAGATTAAATATAGTAAATCAACCATCGAGATACAAAGCTGAGAATACTGAAAACAATGCTACAAATTGTTATCCTTAGGGAGGCAGGAACCAAGCATTTGTTTGTGGATGTTGTCATCTTCGCCACCCACATCATCACCGTCTTCTTTTCTGAAATTTTACTTGTTTTGAGAGAACAGTGGCATTAGAACGTATTCCTCCTCATACACCTACCAAATTACCTGCTACCACTACAAAAACTACTATTATTGTACTACAACCACCTTTCCTGCCTTTTCTCTTTCTTGAGAATAATTCTTGCATACTATATCCTTATGCTCCTTTACATAGTTTTTTTTTTATTTTTTTTTATGCACATATATATCCACACACACAAACATAGTGTATGTAAAATTTCTGTGGTATATTCTGAAGGTAAGAAGTGGTCGCGTAAGGATTATGAGTTATCTTTTCTGTCTCACAAACATTAGCAAGGCCCAAATCCTACTTGTTAAAGCTCTACATAGTACATACCTTTGTGCCACTGAATTTCTAGAATGACTTTTGCCATGACCAATGTTTCATATATGGTTCCCGGTTCCTGGTAAAGGCCATCACCCAGTGGTCCGACCAATGCAGGATGCCTACATTATTATGGATGAACTAGGCACAAATTCCTTTTAGACTTATTGGCACTAAGTCACTATACGTTGTCTTGAATTTACATATCACACTAACTAGTTCAAACCTAATCAATTGTCAAGGTTCCCGATATAGGATTCAAAATTACCAAGATGAACCTCAACGACTTTAACTCTAAAGTCAACTGAGATCAGCGTAATCAGAAGGTTTTGAAACCAAGCTGACAACTAGCCAATAACTTATAAAGAGAAGCATAAATTTGTTACAATACAATACTTGGAGATGCAGGCCTGAGAGAACCATAGCAAGTATCAGTTTCCATTTGTGGGGTTGGACTGGCATGTGATCCCCACATGACCACATCTTAAATACGAAAGGGTGTTGAGAAACTTCTGATGTATCGGTTAAAGGAGAGCTCCTATCATAACTAGTAACAGCAAGGGTAAGTAGTAAAATACACTTTCGTGTTGAATATAAGGGTAAGACTGTAAGAGAGAGTTGAAAACATAAATATGCTACGCTTTAAATGCAAAAGTAAATGAAGATAGAATCCTTCAGTCTTCACTTCCCCTATCAGTTTGGTCAGAGCTTGTCCCACATTGGTTAATTACAACCTCCAAAAACTAGAAAGGATAGAAGGGAAAAAAAACCATTCCCCTCCCTGTGGTGATGCATCTGTGTACATGCACTGTGACTAGATGCAGTAGAGTCTATTAGTTTATGAACTAATATATTCTCATCGTATCTTACTTTAGCAGTAAAATCTATTAGTTTGAGAAACAGGCAATTTATTTTACTAAAGAATCTGATGGTGTGGATTAATGGACTTGCCACTTTCTTGTAAAATATAACAAACCGCCCAAAAAAATTGGAATCTGTAGTTGTGAAACAGAATGAAGCTGCAGTGCAACATATCTGACAAAACATTTGGGATTCTTTTGACCACGAATTTGAGAATTTGAAAATACTAGATTCAGATAGTGTTGATAGCGATACCTTTCCAACCATGTGTTCCACTATCATTCCTTGCACTAATTCACTGTGCTATTTTCTCCATGATTTCAGGAAGCACTGAAGCCACATTCCTTTCCCCTGCATTGCGTAGCAAACGACAAAACACCTTATAGGTTATAACTCAAGACAATTGGCAGGTTCTCTTATCTACCACGACAAAAAGAGTGAAAAGACAAGAAGATTCTCTTGTATTCAAGGATGACTTGCCAAGTACACTGGATGTTGGTCGCTTGTACTTTGTGGGCATAGTTTGAATGTTACTCTCAATACTGTTAACATAGAGCACGACTTAAAGTTTCCTGTTTTGGGCGCTTAATTTTATTGAGAAATCCATCAATTCCTCATAGATTCGATATAGACCGTTTAATTCCTCAATGACGTTTGAAGCGTGCATGGACCCTATGAGAGCAAGGATCATCCACTTGTCAAATCGCCCTAGCACTATGGAGACCATTCAAATCATTTTCAAGCAAGTACTGTATGAAAGAGCATTGACAAGTTTTCTCGTTAATTTTCACGAGTTATAGTTGCTTTCTTATATGCATCTGTCTAATGATACTGCATAAAAAAGAAACTGTCAGCTTCTATCGATCACCTTTCCAAGTCTATGAGAATCATCTAACGTTCTAATGCTCAATGGAAGCCAGTGAGAAGGCACTGATAACAAGCTAGTTTGACATACAAAGTTGGAAAGATGGCTTGGTGGTGCAAGGTGGGTCCAAAAACTAAATATACTATTTCCTATCGTCACCACCATTGGACAAATTCATCAAAAAATTAAAAGTGAATCATATCGACCTCGTCATAGAGTGGGAACGATGAAATGTAAAAATGCAATTTATGCTAGTAAGGAAAAGCCAAGGCCACCCAATATACATTCAGTGGTGGCTTCATAAACATTGATAGGGACACACCACTAAGCAAAGCAAGCAGGAGAAGAACGAAAAATAGTGCGAGTAACAAGGAGCTAATGGGAATTCTTTCGGTGGGTCTATCAAAAACTCGATACCTAAAACCAAGTTCCCATTTCCAACATAGAATAGCATGCTCCATTCAAGTAATATATAAATTAATTATAGGCAAAAAGAAGTTGGTGTCGGGATCATATCCCATCGACCAATAATTCAAGGCGTATAAGGCCTTACTGGCGTCGACGATTCGCGTATGACTCAGTAATTTTGTCATTATTCCATCCACACAATCACATTTCGAAACACATAGGCACCCCCACTTGACATCTAATAGTGTTACCACTGATGTGATGACTTTCCTTCATTGGTTGCCAAGCTTAAATTATTTTCCCAACTCATAATGGAAAAGCCATGTGTGGAGAGGCCAACAGGGTGCATCTCTAAGCCATCATATTCAAATACACAATTCAGGAAAGCGCTGTAATAGTGCATGCTTTATCAACAGCCTTTGTCCTTACAATAATGGAACAAAATGACAGAGTTCATAGTTCATACGATGAACAAGTGGGATAAATTTTAGGCTCATCTTTGTAAATTGGATGCCAGCAATGCAGTAAAATTGCGTGATCATAATCGTAGACCCAAGCAAATCACACTTTCTAGCAAGGCCCACTAAACATCAAATCATCACGATTTTGTTTGGTTTATGACTTGTTTTCTTATCAGTGCAAGCAGTACAGGGAAGTGGGTAATGAACTCCATGGCCCTCCTCGATCTGTAGCAGAATAGCAGCTCAAATCCCACATGGTCCAATCGGTCATGCAACACAGATCATGTGTCACTAAACACAGGAAAAGCATGCAACATCGGTTAAATTTTAGAAGCCCACGGATTACCAAGAACGAATATGGGCACCCCAAAACGGTCTATCAGGCATATAAGAAAAAGAAGAAAAAAAATGATACTTCCGCATGTCCATGATGAGTAACTTGATGTGAAATAGAAAACCTATATCCATTTTCCAGTCCAATAAACTATATACCACCTAACTCTTGCTTAGAATACACTCAGTTTTTTGTCGATCAAAAGTTCATCTATTGCAAGATTAAAATCTATAATCTACCGCTATGTGGAACCCAAAACTACCACAAAGTAAGCTGATTTACTTTCCATAATGTGGGATGCACAGGAAATCTCTCTCTCTTTTATCATATTTGCAATAGCATTCTCATAATGCAACATGGTAGCCTAATAGGAGTATGAGGAAAACATAATTATTTCCAAAAAGAATTAAGTTAAGGTTCTTCTCCGTCGGCGTAAAAGGAGCAGTGAGGTCATTAACAAGAGAAAAGTATCCTTTCAGAACCAAAATCTTCATATTTCCCACTTGGCATGTCAATTTCTTTGAGAAAGTTTGAACAAGTAAAAAAAAATAGCAAAGTATTATTGGCAAAAGCATTGTAATTGGAAACTAAAATTGTGGAGAATAATCTTAATGTCTTTCACTGGCATGCCAGGTTTCCAGTGAAGTTCGAAAATGCAACAACAAAGATTAAAAAAAACCCTTCATTCTTTAAGGAATCAGCAACAAATAAGAAGTTAACAATGAATAAGAACGAAATAGTACACACAAATTCAATATCGTTAATCTGCCATTGTTTACTCCCAATTTTGGCCAAAATAAGGAAATGTTTTTTTAACGCCAACAGATGTGCTAAAGGTCAGTGTTGAAATTAAAAGAGGCGCTAACTCAAGCCCAAATTGATTGTTTGCCCATTCTTTATGTAGAGCATGGCCCAGATTCATAGCCAATATTTGGGGTAACTATGGTAAGGCCAGAACCTTTGCAATAAAACAGTCCCCGTGTTGGGCCACTCTTCTCAGTAGGTCCAAATCAGTTAAATGCCTGCTTCTGAAAGGCCTGTTTATGAAAGGACAGGGGCGAGTCAGGAGGCCTAGGCTCTGCGTGGATTGGGCTTACGAAGGGTTAACAACGGGCCTTATGCATCTTCAAGGCCCAGCTTTTTCGGGCCCCGGGCCCAATATTCTTGTGTGTAGAATCTTGAAGAAGCCTCTAGAAAAAGTGGTAGCTTAAGGCTTGAGAGGAAGCTTGCTAGAGAAGGAATGGGTCCCATGCCACAAGTTCCAAGGTCGGCCTTCAACTCAATGGCCGGCTAAAGGGAAGCTGCTCACAAGCAGCTTACCTTGGCCTTGTTTCGCTTGTTGCACGAGGAAAGATGGACCAAGTCCAAAAAATTCCTTTTGTATCGAAGCTGCTCCCTTAAGGGACCAATCTGGAGCCTTTAAGGGCCTCGAAAGTAGAAAAAAATAGCTGAGGGGTCGCTGGTTTGCAGAAAGGTCTCGGTCTTTAGTTTTGGGAGCCCCCAATATCTTCCGTCTTGGGAGCCCCCAATTTCTTCCTTTTGGCGAGATTTGGGCCTGAAAAGGGATATTTCAAGCCTCAGGCAAAGATACCAACCGAGATCTTGGAGTGAAATGCAAGAAAAGGGCAGTTGGCGGGCATTCATTGGAGGTTTTGGAAGGTGCTCAAGCTGGCCAGGTCCAGGGGTGGCTGCCTCTAAATACCTGAACGAAAGGCCTTGGCAAAGATCCACGACCTCAAGAGCCCACGGCATATGCAACTACATTTTCATTTCTTGCAAACAATGTTGGTACTCACTTCATAATAGTTTAAGTTTTATCATAATCCTTGTATCCAAACTTCGTTAAACCGTTAATGGAGTTTGTTTGATCCAAGTTTAGCTTCGTTTTATCTTTCTTTCCATTTTTCTAACAACGGTCAGAAAATTTTTAAGTCCTTATCTCGCAAAGGCAAATAACAAACCATCCCTAAGCCTTACCCTTTAGGTCAAGCACATGAATAGAAGTCAGATCCAGGCAATCAGGCCTTGGTATCAAATTTGGACTGTCACTTGGTCCTGGCACGCCCGCAATACTAGCTAACTCGGTTTTGCACTTTTTGTGGAAAACAGCCATATAAGTTTCAACTGGACAAACTCAATATTCAGGGTTTCTGAAACCTTCTATCACGAAAAAAATATCTATAAGGCCTGGCCTGCTTAAAGAGACCCATCAAACTGGTAGCCCATGCAAAAGACCAGCTTACATGGAAAAAATTACAAAATAGAAGAATAATAATGAAAAAAAATAAGCCTTTGAAGCTTCAGTTATAGTGTACTCAATCGAGAATTTACAATTAATATTCTGTTGAAGAATCATTACACTTTAATACAAATTTAATAATTTTTTTAAAGATTCTTTTGAAGAATCATAGATTTTCGGCGAGCAAAATTGAGTTTCTAGATTGGGCCTATAAAAATGCTTGCTAACCTGCTTATAAGTACGCCCGTTAACATGGAATATGACTAACTTCAATGCTATGCCTCCTTAATAGTAAAAAAAACACCCCCCTGCGAGTACCTAACTGCAGGAAGCGATTTGTTAAGTAATATACACAATCCACTTCAGTGGTTCTTCTCTTTCTCTTAAAACATCGAGGCAAAGGCAAAGAAACTATTCCCAAATGCATGTTTGAAACGTAGTGTGAAGTTGAAGGACCATTCATTCAATTGTACACCCTTCACAAACAATCAGCCTACAACAATCTGACTGTTTTTGAAATCTAATCTATTTTCCAGTTGGAATTCTCCAGCGAACCTTTTATTGTGTGAAAAGTCCCTCTTTCAATCACTTCCAAAATCCAGAATACATGTGTTAATTAGGAGTGTACACGGTCCGAATTGGTCCAGTTCTCTAGAAAATCAGTAACCGGATCATTTCAAACGGTTCTAGAAAATTGGGAACCAAAACCTAACCAATATATGCATGGAACCTAACCAGAACCAACCCGCAAGACTGGTCCGGTTTTGGTTCGGTTCCGGTTCTATTCAATAAGCATCCAAACACTTATTCACAAAATATGAACTCATAAAATTAAAGAAATAAGAAGATAATCTGCTGGAATAGAAAAAGAAGGAAGAAAATAAAAGCTTTCCTAATAAATGAAATTTCATCTCTAAATAAATTAAGTTTAGCAAGAAAAAGATTAACCTGCCAAATTCAAATACATATTTAATTACACACACATATGTATATCTATATTTATCTTAGTTTTAAACAATATTTATCTTAGTTTTAAACAATCCATTTTGGTTCTAACCACGGTTCATTAATTGAGAATCAATAACCGAACCAAAATTAACGATTCTTAATTTTTGGAACAATAACCTGACTGCAGAATCGGACCAAATAGGACGGCTCGGTCCGGATCGGACTGGTTTTACTGTTCGAACGATTTTCTTGAACACCCTAGTGTTAATTAGTCATCAATATTGACGTATCCTGCCTCATATAACGTGGAGTGTCAAGTGCAAAGCCTTCACAGATGATCCTTCACAAGAGGCAGTTGCTACCAAGAAAAGGCTTTCTCTCTACCTCACCTGTGACCTTTTAAGATGGACTTTTAATGGGTGCACAAGATACCTATTGCTTCCAACTGCTGCTTATTATGTATCCCCACCTACCTAAGAAAATCAAAGTTTCTCGCACCTATTTTGAGTACTCCAATATCCCTGTTTCAGAAAATAGAAACTACATTTTATACATGGAGGAACAAGAAGAGAAACCTACAGCTACAAAATGCCCTAGAAAGCTAGACTACAATGCTCCATTTTTGTCCACACGACGCCCAAGTAGCACAAACGGCTTACGGTTGTCTCGCAGAAGCTCAAGAGGCAGTTGGTTCGATACAAGCAACAGGGTACCATTTTCTTGGGAGCAGATTCCTGGAAAGCCTAAAGCATTAGAAGAATGTGACACTCTTGACATTAATGTGCTCCCTCCAAAACTCCCACCGAGTAGATGGCATCCACCAAAAGTAACAACCAAAATACGTAACAGAGATCAATGTCACGTTGATGTTGATGATGATGATGACAAGGAGGAGGATGACAAAGGCTGTGATGGTGATCTCAATGATGATGGGCATGATGTTTTCTCTGATGCCATTGACATGTTCTCATTAGGCGAATCAACCTATTGCAATGGATTAGGAAGGGCGGATTCGGAAATTGAGGAGACTAGGGGTGCTCTATCTCCGAGTTTCATCATACAGCGATTTCTGCCAGACGCTGCTGCATTGGCTGCATCGTCGTCGTCTGCTTTAGCTATTGCCAAGAATTTGAACAATAGGCTTCCTCAATCAAGCAATTCCAGCAGGGGATCATGTGTTTCACAACCTTACCCTTCACCGAAAAGCTGTGGCTTGGAGGTTTTCTTCCCCTGGCGGTTGAAGCCCAAGCCTTGTGGACTTAAAAGCCCAGTGCATCAAAACTCTATTGAAGCAAAATCTCCATGGAGCTCGAGGAGAAAGAAAATCATAGAGATCAAGAAATGAAGGAAAAGAAAGGTGTAGTAAGCTTGTACCCAAGATATTCAACCTGAATCTTGAACGTGTTAAGAGTTGTGGCACGAATTCGAGGCGCTTGAATCACGGTTTGGATTCAGTCACCTATGAATTTGCAGAAAACATATTGAAAGTTATGTGACCAAGCAGTGTAACGTTAGAAGTCTATAACCAAACAATGGGATTTGGTGTTGTTTTAAGGTAATTGCTCATAATCAGATTCATAAAAAATGTTTGTTTAGCATGCAAGGTAGTGTATTTTTTTGTGGGAGTAATAACTTAAACGCTAGGGAAAGACTCCATTTTAGATTTTTATTTTTTCCTCTTATTAATCTGTAGTTTCGTGATTATTAACAATCTATTCAAACTTTAAGCAGCAAAGCATTCAAGCGTATCTCAGAGTTTGTTTTTTTTTTTTTTCCATTCTTATACGGTGATAATGCTTCCCGATCCTATCTGTTGTGCATGTAGGATGTCATATTTATGCCGCAGTGGGATCTTCGAAACGTATGATGCCCTGAATAGTAAAGTAAAAGGTTGTGTTGCCCCTGAATGAGAATATGCAGAAAGATGAATGAACTGAGAACATTCAGTTTCACACCTGAAAGACTCTTGACTTGTTTCCTTTAGCAATTTGGAAACACTTCACAAGCAATATTTGCTTTCATAAAAATCTGCATTTATCAATAACTTCAATCTATTGCTTGGAACTTTCAAACCACCATTTGACTAACAAAAATAAACTTTCAAATGATAACTTCCAAAACACAGGGGTTCTAAAATGTATAAAAGTTGAAGAGAATATCACTGACCACATTATAGCATGATGAGACCAACTTATAACTACTTACAAAGAAGACTTCTCTGTAGAAGCTCAACATCATCCCGACTGAAAGCAACACGCCATGAAGCGTGGGATTGTAATCCCACTCACGGAACAGATATTGAACACCATGCTGGTACTTGAATTTTGCACCACTACCAACAAGAAAGCAGATTGGTGTTGTATCTAGAACAGAAAGAAAATGTTGGAAATGTGATAGGCTACAGGTAGAAGTAGTTCCAGTTATAACAGTGGTTCTCTCTAAACCAATTGGTGGATAATAGGAGGTTAGTTTCATTAAACGCTCAACTTGTCCATTTATTTCAGAATCTTGAAAGTTACATCGTTTACAAGCAGGTGTGCTAAACTTGCCACAACAGATATCACATTAGGAGTATAAGTTACAACAGCCAAGCAGGATTCCATGGTAGTGGAGGATATAATAATCCAATTTTCTCAGTGAAACTAGCCCTGCAGTTAATCCCTGTACCAACCTTAGGTGTTTACTTTAACCCCTAGGAAGCCATGAAACATAGAGACCAAAACATCCACCAGGGTCTCTAATCTTGGCCTGCCTGTCCATTACTCATGAAAAAAGCTCTTTCTTCAGGCCCTAATATAATTACTTGGCACTTCTTGCTCTTCATTATTGTAGATTTCACTAGTAGAGAAGTCACAACCTTCTAACTATATATCACATTGAAAGGTTCACAAGGAAGTTTGACAGGACTCAAGGTTTGCTTTATTTTGTTTTTTGGTTTCTATTCAACAAGATTAACATAAACTATTGTTTGAACCTTCACTTCGTTATCTTTAACTTAGGAAGTTCATCTACTACAACCAAACTTGGTAGTAACTCGTCTAAAATGAGCAAGTAACCTTCCTTGTGCGTCCAATTTAATACTACTACGGTACAACCATTATAGAGTGGAAAGTAGACCAAGTGGTTGAAGCCGCATCTGCTTAGATAGCTATTGCCTCCCTGAATTTTAAAGACCACTTGGCCGCTTGTATGATTGTCAAGAATCGTAAGATATCTTTGTTCGGTTGATGCATGTCATTCAAGTTAACAGAAGAGATTTCGGTTAAGGAAGTGTTTATTACATTCAAGTGACAGGTCCCAGCATTCATCAACCTGTCAGGTGATCAGCTAACAAGCCCGGGGGGGGGGGGGGGGGGGGGGGGGGTTTGTGGGGTTTGGGGGGGGGGGGGGGTGGTGGTGGTGGTAAATTTGAGCACTTGGAAGTCCCTTGAAGGATGTTAGCGTCCTTGCAAGCATTGTTCTACTTGGATTGAGGAGCCTTTTTTCTACCTATCTAAAGCTCATATGTTGGGGTAAGGCCTACGTGCTCGAAAGGGCAAATGCCCAAATCAATGAGTTACTCCAATTAAAAGGCGCCAAAAACTAAATGAATCTCCCTTGCTGCCTAAAAAACCAGTAACTTTGGCCCGTCTGCATAAAAAGGTCTCCTCCAGAGTTCCATCAAAAGCTACTCTCTCCACACAACACTGCCTCTAACCTAAGGTTTCCTCAGTTCTATTTCTCTCCATTTACAATGGTCTAGCGCCATCTCATGGCTGCCATGATTCATATGGGAACCAGGTCAGTGCATGTGACCAACAATTATCAACAACGTGACTAACTACGTCTACTTGTATTGACCGCTTACACTATTGACCACATTCCTAACAACCTACAACGAGTAGTTGTATACAGAGGCAAAAATAAATAAATAAATAAACAAATCAACATAATTGATCATGAGTAAAATTCCAACATAAGATACTAAAAGCGGGCTAAACTAGTACACTAAAAAAACACAAAGGGAAAAATAAAAAGGAAAATCCTTCTCAATACAAAACAAAAACCAAAAAGGAAAGGAGCAAAGATATCAAAGTGAACAAATGTAATTCAACTGCTTAAAAGATCTCTGATTTTGATTGTAGGATATTGTCCACAAAACCAACAAAGTTGTCTCTCCCAACTCCCTTTTCCCCTCTTCCTAGAATTACAGGAATCACAAAAAGTTGGAAGCTCTCCCACCAAAGCTGGCATGATCAAGCCAAATTCTGAGTTCATTAAGCTTCGAGTTCATTAAGCTACCTAAGAATGACATGATTGACGATTTTGTACATACAGTTCCAATCAATCACCCCTTTCATCAAGTCCTGAGGACCCTAATGGATAGGAGGATGGTCATGAGCAACCTTCAAAAAAAATTCTCCAGTCTCCTAAAAAAAGGACGAAAGGTTAAAACACAGTTATAAGTAGAAAAACTGTCAACCTACCCCCTTTTAAAAGGCATTAATCTCTTCAAAGTTTCTAATTACCCAAAAATCTCTCCATCTCACACCATGGCATTGGGAACTACAATAGCTTTTGAAGAAAGACCTAGCGGTATGCCCAAGTGGATGTAGGCAATTAATTGCCTACACCCCATTGCTTGCCTACATATAGGTATGGGCCGTTACCGCCACATGAAACACTTCAACCAATACCACCCCTTGATGCCACCTTTATGCCATGGTCATTACATCCTACAACCGCGTTATCACTAAAGTTGTCATTACGGTAACGTCATTCGATTTCCCTAGTTAAGACCTTAATCACTCGGACACACATGCAAAGGTATCAGACATGGATGTGTCCAAATCTTGGACTCAATAACTTGTCAAATTCTAATTTGAAGGACACTGGGAGATTGCAAAATATTAATTATTTTCATTATAAGGTACCATACATCATTTCATGCATAATATAAGAGTTCCTTTTGAATAGTTTTGCAGTAAAACTGAGTACTAAATATGCTCCTAAGTGAATCTCCGTATAAAAATGTAGGATACACACGACATAACGCATTAAAGTGTCATTTCATGCATAATATAAGAGTGGAGATCAAAGCTACTAAAGCTTTGAATAGTTTTGCACAATAAGTAAAATGAAATAAAAAGAAACTGAGTATGAGCTAAATCTTAATGGGATGTATCAGACTTCATTGTTGGCCTTCTACTTTCTTTGTCTTGCCTTTGTGTTGCTAAGTCTTAATGGGAAGACTGCAAAATCATTGAGAGAGATTGGGGACCAAGTCGACCAACCCTTGTATTTACAGAGCTTTACCCAAGTCCTAACCCATATCCGGGACTTAATTAACCAAACAAACGCGGGATATAGAGAACCCGGATTTCTATATCCGGCGCAAGACTATATCCCCTCCCTTTAATCTCTACCAAACAGGCTATAATCCTCCTTCCTAATATAAATAGGATATCACTTAAATAGGCCCATACCATCAAGGAACCCAGTACATGAGTCCTACGATACGACGTAACAAGGTGCACCGAGCCCGATAAACCATAGTTGATCATCAAAGACATGATATTCAACCAAAGGTAGGGAGGCAAATTACCAGTAAGAAGGGAAATTACCGCTAAGAATCCATAATCGCACAAACCCCAAGTCCGAGAGAGAGAGAGAGAGCGCATACCTTCCTCCATCATTTTCTCTGCCTACAGTTATCTCGCCATTGAATTTGCGCGCAATTAGGCCTTTTCTAGGGTTCTAAAAAAATAAGTAATTTATAAAGTTTTCAAACTAAAAAATAAGGAAAAATTTTAAAATGGCATCTTAACTTTCACTTCAATGTCATCGAAATACCTGAACTTCACTTTATTTCAATTAAACACCTGGACTTTTAAAATTCTCAAATTGAGGCACCTGCCGTTAGCCTCCATCCATTTTCCTCACAAATCGACTTATGTGGCTTATTTCTGGCTTTAAAGGGCCCCACTAGAGATGTTAGAAAGTGAACTCAATGCATACAATTACAACCCATGCCAACCCTACTTCACTTTTGGATTGTAATTGTATGCATTGAGTTCACTTTCTAACATCTCTAGTGGGCCTTTTAATGTCAGAAATTAGCCACGTCAGTCGATTTGTGAAGGAAATAGATGGAGGCTAACGGCAGGTGCCTCAATTTGGGGATTTTGAAAGTCCAGGTGTTTAATTGAAATAAAATGAAGTTATGGTGTTTCGGTGACATTCTTCTTCTTTTTTTCGCGAGCACAAAAACTTATATCGTCTTCTTTTTTTGGCAAGAGAAATGGTTGCACGTGAGAGACGAAGAACAGGGAGGAAGAGAATAAGAAGAAGAGAATTTTTTGGCTGTACAGTGATAGAATTAGAAAAATGGGTAAGACTAAATGCAGCTTGCATTTTAATCAATAAAATAAAATAAAATAAAAATGCACTTTGCACGTGAGAGAGGGGGTGTTAGACAAATAATCCCCAATTGCTTGGGTATGTTTTCTCGTATGAGAGTCTACTCTACTCATTACCAATTAAATTTAAGTTAAATTTGCACGTTGATATTTAAAATTTGAATATATCCATATTGATTTTGTGCTACAGAGTTAATTGGTTGGACCTAGTTATAACAGCCTCCATAGCTCCCATTCAGTTGCTCGAAAAGGACACCAAATTAAAAGTGGATCAGCACCTATACAAAGAATTTTTTTGTCTCTATGCTATTGCTAATCACAGATTCTCAAAATATATAAAAGCATCTAAATCGTGACTTTTTAGAAATCAGCTTTCAGCCTTAAAACAATTTCAAAAGGCTGATGATTTTTAGAATCTGATTATAGAATTTACAACGAACACTCCATTACAAATTTTTGAAGTTAGAATCCCATAATCTCCTTCAAATTTTTTTTTTCGCAAATATATAGTCACATAATTTCACTCACAAAATCTTTAGGAAATTTTATTATGCATATCACAACACTTTTACGGATTCTCGTTATAGTCCGAAAATTTGTAATTTACAATCTGCAAAAATTGAGATTGGATTGAAAAGCTTGGATTATAGAGATTGGGTGTTTGGCACAAATTATTTTGGTGAATTATAGAGTTTGGATAAAGAAAAATCCCATGCAAAAAAGAAAAAAAAAAAAAAGCAAAAAAGCAAAAATTGAATTGCCTCACATACCCAAAAAAACAAAAATCCTATTGCTTTATCCTAAGCGTATATAATGAGGTGAAGAAGACAATCACAATCACAAGCAATACCAATATCATTTTGGCATTGCAAAGGGCACAATGGTACGCTTTTCCCTTCTTCTTTTACTCATCTTGGCATTTTTATCTGGTCACACAATATCGAAGTCTATAATATCTACGCCTATTACGTGGGTTCACATCATCAGTCGCGTTCCAAACGAATTGCGATTTCGTTGTCAATCTGCAGATGATGATCTTGGAAACCATACGCTCTCCACTGGGGCAGAATTCAAATGGAAATTCCGTGTAAACTATTTCGAAACAACTCTCTTTTTTTGTCACTTCTATTGGGGCTCCAAAGACAAAAGTTTTGTCACGTATGATAAGAACATCGATCTAAAGCACTGCCGTGAGACATCCGATCAGTACAATTGCTACTGGGAGGCGAGACCAGACGGTTTCTACGTCAGCGGAGATCAAAAGTCTTGGAAGTTATTAAATAAGTGGACATGATTACTAGTTTGTTTCGACTATATGATCTTAAGTTTCATTTTATGGATCAATAATTTAGCTGGAGGATATCCATCTAATTTTGAAACATATTTGCTCTCTATATGCACTTATCCGATCCGATCTAAACATCATTTGAGAAGTGCTTAACCACTAGCCAATTCCCCTTGGGGTTGAAAAAAACTCATCAAAAGTGCTTTAGCCAAGGATTTTGAAAGGGATAAATGTCCACCTACCCCACGTGGGAATTTCACAGTTTCCGCCGCAATCATTTGTGGGCTACATCGTGCGTTTATTGTAGAAATCTGAACCGTTCATCTTATAAAATCTGCAGAGTAACAAATTTAAACAAAATATCTAACTCAAACCTCGGAGAGTGCTAGCTATATATGACACACCAGCCGTGGCCCTCTACTTAGATATCAGGGTACTGGTCTGATAGAGAATCGAACCCTAGACCAAAAAGATTACTCCCTAAATCTGACACTCACCCTTACCACTGGGCCAACCACTGAATGTGTTTCTCTACATTTTTTTGTTAGCAAAATAATCATATCTTGTGTTCGGAATGGAATTTATTTTCTTTCTGCCTGTAGATACCATACCTGGAAAGAATAATTTGGTTCAACGATTACCACGTGAAGATCTTTGGTAACTAAAACAACCGACAAATAATTAATCCAAATATTTTCAGGGACGAATTGCAATGTTCTTTTTTGGCAAAATAAAAATATTAAAGGCCACCGTGATAATAAAGAAAATAGTTAATTTGCGATACGGTGACTTTAATTTCTCACACTCCCAAGACCTATATAGCTAGGCAAGCAATACGTCTATTGCCGGTTTCATTGATTTTGTTTGGTTGTCCTCGATCTTTCTTCAATGCGTATCATCAATGTACTACTTTTTAAAGGCCTATTACATTGCGCACACATCTTAGGTTGGATTCCACGATGTGATCATGAACGCAAATTAATTAAGCTCATTTAATCAATACCGGCCTACAACGATGCATCCACTGTACGGCATCACACACAGCAAAGACAAAGGCTTTTTTGCGCAAGACAACTACTCCCTACATATAAACTGTGGTAAGAATCTGTCCTTTCGCAGCTAGACGCAGCAAAGAACAAGATGGTCTTCGATTTTTTTTATCAGCTTTTTTTTTTTTATCGGATTTCTGCCGCGGACACGTCCAAGAGAGTGACTGCGGATCATGGTTTTACCAAACGATTTGTGAAATAGCTAGGGGTCCGTTTCGTTACGGATTCTTATTAATTACTAGTTTATTTAATTTGTTTGCTAGTTTATTTTGTGTTCGAATCTTTGCTTGTTTTGTATCTTGATTCAGACATAAAATTAGCAGATAGGAGTGAAAAAAAGAAAGTAAGGGCTACTAAACAGGCCCTAAAGTTTGTGGTAAGCTACTCTATCTATTTCTAAATAAATATTTGGTCCGCAACCCTAGACTTATAAGAAGATGTATTTTTTGTTTAAAAAATTTAATTTTTTCACAAATCAATAGATATCATATCAATGAGTTGTTTTAAGGTGTGAAAAAAAATAAAAATTTTTAATGAAAAAATGCAACTTTTTAAAGGCCTAGGTTACTTTGCAAGCCAGACATTAATTTAGGAACAGAGAGAGTATTTTTTTTATGAGTTTTTTTTTTTTATCGGCAAGTTTGTCCTGAGCAATTGTAATCTTGTTAGATCAAATCTAATTATAAAGTGATTGCTTGGTCTCATTTTGATTATACTTTCACTCCTGGGCTTTACATTTCCGACAGTTGCCATAGTCGTTTGAGCAAACAGAAAATCTTATTTGCGGATCATTCCGTATAGAAAGGTTTTACGGAGGCCAATCGCGTGCTTCATAAGTATTTTTAATTGGACAGTCCGGATTGAAAATCAATTGTGACTGGTCAAAATTGAAAACGAATCTCAGTCATTAATTGTGCGAATCGATGGCTGAGATTGCGCCGCTCAATAGATAAATTTCTCTCTTGGGCAAATAGATAAAAATTGAGGTAGAGGCTACGGAGGGAGGAGCCTCCATGAATAAGTTTCTCTCTTGAGCAAAAAGCTAAAAATTGAGGTACAGGCTATGAGGACCCCTGGCCCTTATTATGCCACAAGAATAAAAAATTCTATTTCCTTTTCTTTCTTTTTTTTTCATGGATGGATTTTAATCTAAAAATATTTCTAGGATTGTTGGTGTTGCGCGCAGATCTCTCAATTCATGAAAGTAACCATGTTGGTAACTAGCAAACTAAGAAACAGGCGAAACAATTAATTAAGTTTCCCTGGACTTTATTTTTTCCAAAGTGGCCTAAATTCATTCATGATCAAGGTATCAGTTGCCCTACTACGGTTTCTGTACTGCACGAACCGGGGATGGTTCTGTGCGGGTGGTGCATCCAAGCCGTCCGTTCGGTAATCAGTCACATACACTCACAAAATCTTTGAGGAAATTAAATTTTATTATGCATATCAAAACACTTGTACGAATTTTCCTTATAGTCCAAAAATCTATAATCTACAATCCGCAATTTCAAATATAAGTGGGTGTTTGGCACAGATTATTTTGGTGGATTAAAGAAATTGGATTGTGAAGCTTGGATAAAGAAAAATCCCATGCAATTCAATTCCCATTACTCACTTGACATAAATAAAAATCGAATTGCCTCACATACCATAAAAAGCAAAATCCTATTGCTTCATCCTAAGTGTATATAATGAGGTGAAGAAGACAATCACAATCACAAGCAATACCAATATCATTTCGGCATTGCAAAGGGTACAATGGTACGCTTTTCCCTTCTTCTTTTACTCATCTTGACATTTTTATCCGGTCACACAATATCTAAACCTGATACGTGCGTTCATATCATCAATCGCGTTCCAAACGAATTGCGACTTCGTTGTCAATCTGCGGATGATGATCTTGGAAAGCATACACTTTCCACTGGGGCGGAATTCAAATGGAATTTCCACCCAAACTTTTTTGGAACAACTCTCTTCTTTTGTCACTTCTATTGGGGCTCCAAAGACAAAAGTGTTGTTACGTATGATAACCACATCGATCGGAAGTACTGCCATGAGACATCCGGTTATTATAACTGCTACTGGGAGGTAAGACCAGACGGTTTCTATGCTAGCGGAGATCAAAAGGCTTGGAAGTTATTAAAAACTTGGACATGATCGATCACTAGTTTGTTTCGATTATATGATCTGTAACGCATGAGGTGTCGTGGTTAGTTTCATTTTATGGATCAACAATTTAGATGGAAGATATCCATCTAATTTTGAAACATATTTGCTCTCTATTTGCACCCATCCGATCCTATCTAAATATCATTTGAGAAGTTTCTTTTGTAGTGTTATCTTTGTAGTGTTTTTTTTTTAATCGGCAAAAGTTAGTATTGTTAGAATAGTTAGATTAACAT
Organism: Rhododendron simsii; assembly: GCA_014282245.1. Classification (NCBI taxonomy): domain Eukaryota; kingdom Viridiplantae; phylum Streptophyta; class Magnoliopsida; order Ericales; family Ericaceae; genus Rhododendron; species Rhododendron simsii. The sequence goes on along the minus strand of CM024956.1, from coordinate 29,159,391 downwards.
CCGTCAAAAGATGTCTATAGCCCTCTCTCTTTTACATCCTAGGGTGTAGCACAAACGCGCGGAGATAGAGAAGAGTTAGTAAATTAGTCTAGGACGCACAAAGGATCTTGAACCCTAGCCTCCCACGATGAAGGACCAGGAAATATGACAAAAAACACAAAAAAAATAAATACCATTGGACTACAAACCCTTTGACAATTTCACCCTCCACTTAGGATGACCAATTAAATAGATTGGCCCCCCAAGATTGATGACACCGAAGTGGCTTCAAACTTTAGACAAGAAAGCAAATTCCTAAAGTTTCAAGCTTAACCACTAGCCAACCCCGTGGGGCTGAAACACCACCCTTCGCCCCCCCCCCCCCCCCCCCCCCCCCAAAAAAAAAAAAAAACAAAAAAGTGCTTTAGCCACGGTTTTTGAAAAGAGATTAAATTATGTCCACCTCTGGTGAAAATTTCATAGTTTCCGCTACAATTCATTTGTGGGCTTTATCGTGCATTTATTGCAGAAATTTGAACCATTCATCTTATAAGGCCCGTAGAGTAACAAATTTACTCAAAACACCTGACTGCGCAACCTAAACCTTGGAGAGAGCTAGCTACAGCACACTAGCAGTGATGAGGTAAACTGTATAAATTTTATTCTGAAACTGTATAAACAATACATGGACTGAAATTTATTTTCTTTCTACCTGTAGATACCATAACTGGCAAGAATAATTTGGTTCAGCGATTACCACGTGAAGATCTTTGGGGACCTGGCAATCGACAAATAATTAATCAAAATATTTCCAAGGACGAATTGCAATAATCCTGTTTGGGCAAAGTAAAAATATTAAAGGCCATCGTGAAAACGAATCAATTGCGATACGGTGACTTTAATTTCTCGCGCTCCTAAGACCTATATAAAACTAAAAGCAACCAACCTTTTGTCTGCACATCTACAAGCCAAATAGCTAGGCAAGCAATACTTCTGTTGATCATCAAGAATTCAGAGATGATTAGAGAGCGGTCGTTGTTCATGTCATATCATCGAGTGAGTGAATTTCCCTCTATTACATTGCGTATGCATCTCGGTTGGATTCCATCATTCCACGATGTAAACAGGAAATTAATTAAGCTCATTTAAATCAATACCTACAACGATGCATCCACTGTATGGCATCACACAGCAAAGACAAAAGGCTTGTTGCGCAAGACAACTACTACCTGTATAAACTGTGGTAAGAATCTGTCCTTTCGCAACAAGACGCGACAAATAACAAGATGGTTTTCGATCACCTCGTGAATCTTCTCGTGTTGATGACGGGTGTTCCTCCGTCGTTTAAGTTGCTCGTCAAGGATCTCTATATCCGCGGAGGAGGAAGTGGTACTGGTTGTTCAATGTTTCCATCTCGGATTCTGCAGCCTGCAGAGACCAAGAGGAGTGACCGCGGATCACGGTTTCACCAAATGATTTGTGAAATAGCTAGCTAGGGGCCCGTTTCGTTACCGATTCTTATTACTAGTTTATTTTGCTTGCTAGTTTATTTTGTATTCAACTCTTTGCTTGTTTTGCATCTTGATTCAGACAAAAAAATTAGCAAATTGTGGTGAAAAAAAAAATAAAGTAAGGGCTACATTCCCTAAAGTTTGTAGTAAGCTACTCCATCCATCCGTTCCTAAATAAACGCCTGACCTGCAAACCTAGGTCTTTAAAAAGATGTGTTTTTTTGTTTAAAAAAATTAATTTTTTCACAAATCAATACGTATCAATGAGTTATTTAAAAAAAAATGCAACATTTTAAAGGCCTAGGTTTGCAAGCCTGATATAAATTTAGGACGGATGGAGTATTTTTTTGATTATAATTATATAGTGGTTGCTTGGTCTCATTTTGATTATACTTTCACTCTTGATGGGCTTTACATTTCCGACCGTTGCCGCGCGTAGACGTTTGAGCAAATAGATAAAAATCCAAATAAAAATAGAGGTAGAGGCTACGGAGGACCCCCCGGAGTATTACTCCATGACACAAGAATAAAAAAAATTCGATTTTCCATTTTTTTTTCATGGATTGATTTTAATCAACAAATATTTCTAGGATTGTTGGTTTTGCAGATCTCTCAATGCAAAACAATGTTAATTGGTAGCTAGCAAACTTTGAACAGGCGAAAAACAATTACGGAGTAATTAAGTTTCCCTGGACTTTATTATTTTCAAAGTGGCCTAAATTCATCATGGTACTAGGTGATCTCTCACGAGAATCTGGGAATCCGGTAGGACCGGCTGCAGTACAGAATTTCTAAATTCGTCTCACGAAACAGGATATGAACAATTAATGGAATTGTGAAGAAATCTTTGATGGAATTAGAAACCTTATTTATCTTCTTTTTTTTTTTGTTAGAGAAAAAGGGCAAAGCTATGGCAGAAAATGAATTCGTCCTAAAACAGGGACTAAGATCTAGTCCAGTTTTTTTGTGTGTCCAACACAATCCAGTTTTGGGCCACAATAAGGATCGAAACCGTTCATTTTGTAGAGCTCGTCGAGTAAGTCATCCACGCAAAAATATTAACTTAATTGAACATCAATAGGTACATAAAAGGACAAAAAGTTAAACAGAATAGAGTCTAAGTCATTCTTCGATAATATACTTTCTGTCGATAAACTAAAATTTATTTTTTTTTTCTATAACTTTTGTTCCCAACATACAAACACAAAATAATGAATAAACAATATGTGTAACACCATATCCATTAAACACAAGATGTCTCTCCCATTAAAATCTTGCCTTAGGCCTAAAAAAAAAGGTTTGGGCCGCCCCTTTCTGGGGGCAATCGTGAAAATCTATAAGGCTTGCAGCTCCAAATTGTTTCGCCCAACGCTTCTTCCAGGAGATGGTGTCGTACCATTGTCGTCCCGGCGGCTGCCATTGATCATCTCTTGAACAGGGGGAGGATCGACAACGGTCCCTGGCGCAACAACTCCGTCCGAGAGACGTGCCTTCATCTCTCGGTGCTCCTGGCACAACGCGCACCAGTGCAAGCAGCAGCAGTGCACCACTGGCGCGGTACATGGCGAGTCCTCGAGATGGTACTTCTTCTGCAATGAAAGCCTATCAATACCGGCAAAAGTGGCAATCCCCGACCAACATGCATACACGCCCACGCCTAATACGAGCAACGCTTGGCCGATACCATGGAACGCTAATGCTGCTGTTGTTGCCGCAAGTGCGATCCCTCCTTCGCAAAAAAGGGCATGACAAATGCACGGTGCAATCCAGCGAGTACCGTCGTCTCTTAACCTCTCGACATTACGACCGTACAGAACGCACGGGCAGATGAGTCCTGTCCAGCAACTATCAGGATCTTCGGCACAACCAAAGATCCCGGTTGTCCAGGGCTCGTCAGCGAGAGGCGTGAAGTTTTCGGGTAAAGGCTGCCTGCATCGATCGCACTTGCGAAAATAGGGAACATCAATGGGCTGATTCAGTTCTCCGGGCCTAAACTCCTCCAACGGACCTCGTTCATCTGTCGTAAGGTTCACGTAACGCAATCGTTGACCACCTCCTCCTGCCATCTTCGCACAAGCTAAGTCTACTCGATTGGCGACCAAAGTCTCTCTGCAATATTTTGTTAGCAGCCATACGCTCTTTACATCTTACATATATAGGGCGGAGTCGTTGCATTGCATAAACAGAATATCTTGTACATGTCAATATTGGGAAGCCCAACTTGTTCGTTTTCAAATTGAGATTTCAGTCAACTACGTATATGTGATTTGCCAAATCCTTGGCATTTCAGACATTGGAAATTTAGACTTGAAAACTCTTTTGTCTTTTGTTATTAAGGCTGACCCCTCTACATGCATGGGCAGCCAAGAATATTTAGAAATACTGCGGGGCAATTCCTGTAGTGTACCTTGCATATATAGCACATTTGAACCGTTCACGAGTATTTTTCAACGTTTGGGATCGATAATGAACTCTTCAGGGAAGAGTTATTTTTAAATCCGGATCATTGAAATACTCGTGGATGGCCGTGATTGTGCCCTGCATAGTACAATACTACAGGAAGTGCCCTGCAAGATCCAGGCAACCAAACCTAGTTAACTTTAACATTTACTGCTTGGCTTATTCTTTGTCATTTACAGAAGAAATTTCTTCAGGACTTAGATGTATCCGATTGGTAATGTATATCCTATATAACCTATTTTTGTAGCTTTTTGTTTAATTTCTACTAGATTTTCCATGATTTTCTAAAGTTTCATTCCTAGGGACGGTTTGGCCTAAATAAAAAGGCGGATTTTTTTTTTGTCTCTATTCAAACTTTTTTCCCATTGGTTAGTTTTGTTTCAATTTTTTGTGGATTACTGGTTCATCTCAACTAGAGGAACTTAAAAAGTAAAAAATTATGATCAAAATCTTTAAAAAATTTACTGAAGACAAAAAAAAATCCAAAACAGACCTACTCTTTAGCTTCTGTCTTTATTCGAATCTTTTCTAATTTGGTTGAAGATTTTTTTAACCTTATTCTAGATTTCTCTCATCGAGACGAAACAATAATTTACAAAAAAAATTGCTGCAATACTAACAAATAAAAAAATGATTAATGACAAAAAATAAACTGCCTTTTTTATTAGGCCAAACCAGCCCTCAATTAACGAACGAAACTTTAGAAAATCAAGGCAATCGGAGTCGAAATTAAAGAAAAAGCTGCAAAAATAGGTTATACGGAGTATATATAGGATATATACTCATTAATTTACATAACCAATTGGATACATATATATAGTCCCTGTAGAAATTTCTTTTGCCGATGACCAGTGATGATTGGTGTCCTTGATGCGCACACAACCACGGAGACAAGTCATTGCTGACCACTTAGGTCCGTTTGATTAGCGAAAAAAATATAATAGAAAGTGAAAATTGAGAGAAAGTGAGGTAAAAGAAAGAAAAGGAAAATATATTTTTCTTTCTCGCATCCATTTGATTAAGATAAAAATTTTGCAAGAAAATACAAAAGCTATAGTAATAAATGTTCATTCTTGCATGAAAATAAAATTTCTCTCCACTTTTTGTAAGAAAAAGTGAAGCACGCTTCCTAGCTTTGGAGAGTTGTACGGAAAAGTTTATTTTCTAATATCACTTTTTAGGACATTCTTGCTAAGTAATCAACAAAAAAGTACTCCGTATATATATTTTTTCTCTTTTTTGCACTTTCTACCATTATCTCGCTAATCAAACGAACCCTAGCGATAGTGGCACAACTATATATATCAGGGGTGACTCTAGGTAGAAAATTTAATCAGTGGTGTCATCATTCAAAAAAATTTGTAGCAAAGTCTTCCATACCATACTTGTTGCATAGATCGAATCCAATTGACAAATTAATGAATCTGTACATTTTCATATAAAATGAAAAGAGTCCTTATTATGCCATCAAAATTTAAATGAAAACTTAGAATTTATACCATAACATTATTACTTATTATTGAATGGTAGCTAGCTTCGACTATACCCTTGAGATCGGTTTATTACTTGCTGAATTAAATCTTCAAATATTCTCCAAGAGTTTAATCCCAATTCTCTTATATAAAAACTTCTATTTATACTTTTCGCAAGTCACAAGCAAAGTATGAAACTCCAAACCAAAAGAAAAACTCCTATCCATAGTCTTCCTCCAATTTCTTTTCAAGTTTCCTCCTTATTTTCTTCTCAATTATTTTCTCTTCATTTTCCTATAACGACCTGGTTGAACTTGCGGTAAGCAAGGGGAAATAAAGAAAAATAATGAAGAAAAAAACGTGAGATAATGATAGAAAATTTTACTATTCCTAATACTATATTTGGTCATTTTCTCTCAAACCAAACAAGGGAGAAGAAACAATTTTAAACTTTCTTTTCTTTCCTTTTCCTTTCCCTAAGTTCCAGATTAATCGAAAAATTATTCAGTACCCTTGGGGAGCCCTAGGTCTCTCCTCAAACACAGATTTCTGTGGAGCCCAAGATCAAGTGTAAGAACTCCATGACAATGTATGTCCCTAGATTGCCACTAATCTGATAGTATAAGAACGGGGTAGACAAAATCAATAGATTAGGGACGTAGTAAAAAACATCAAAATAGTTGTGGGATAAAAGTGTTACAAACTCAAGTACTACTATACACTGAAAAAGTGAAAACGGTTTAACGGCGAAATAATTCTTTACCTCTCGTCCGCTTCCTCGCTTACGGACGGCGAAGTTACGCCTACCACAGCCGGCTACGGCGGCGTCTACGGTCAGCACTGGGTTCACTACGCGGCGGCGGCGACGACGGTGCCGGTGTTAAGTAATCTCTTTCCTTATCTTCTTCTCTATTCTTCATATCGGTCGATAATAAGCATTTAGAGTTTTCTTCTTCTGTCTTTGATGGAAAGATTAGGGCTTTATTTTATTATTCTTTTCACAGTCGGCCTTGATTTGAGTAGGAAAATGTTAGATTTCAATTTGATATAATCTTTGTAAAGGAGTGTAGAGAATTTTGAGCAGTGGCGGCTCCATAAATTTCTATTAGGGTCGTCATTATGTAGTTTGAATACTATCGGCCTTATTCAAAATAATAAATAAAGAGAAATTCCAACACCTGTTTCCTTTTCTTTTTTTTTTTGGTAATGCAGGGTGTCCTTGCCAGCTTGCGTGCACCTCGGACTACACCCTACAGGCCCCTCCCGTAAGCGTGGGGTGAGGTGGCCTTGGAACCTTAGGAGAGAGAAAACCTTTAAGTCCCTAGCCAAGACCACTTAGTCAACCCCTTGGGGTTAACTCCAACAAGGGTTGTACATGTACTAATGTATACATTTGGAAATCGAATAGGAAATACATACACAATACTATAAGTATGACCGCCTGGCCGGCGAGTTCATAGTTTGCAAAGATTAAAATGGTCACACTATCGATTGATGTGATAGAAGGTGAAAATAATACTTAAATGTTGGGAAGGATAGTAAAATTAGTTGAGTGATAGGTTTAGTCGAAGTTAAACTGGTGTTTCTCTTGTTCAAATTAAAAAAGGTGGTGTTTGTAGTGACAAAATTTGTTGAAATACTTTAATGATTGTTTTGCAATTTGAATAGCAAGCCATTAGAATGTCCATCTATAACAAGTTTTTAAGGGTTGTCAAAACATGTAGTGAACCACTAATAACATAATTCAAGTGAACACTCCAAGAACAATGTGGAGCCGCCACTGATGTTGAGAGTTCTTTTACTCAACTATAAGTTTTAGTAAGGGCTGGAGATGCCTCGGCAATTGTATTTTTGCTAGGCACTTGTTTGTGATAAGTAATCTCTGGTACTATTCCATTGTCCAATGGTTTTGATAGATTTACTGTCATCAGGTGGAAGCAATGGATTTGGCTATTCCAGATAATGTATTAGTGGATCAGGGGAAACCTGAAGGTAATGATGCTGATATGGAGGATTTCAGGCATCATGTGGATGAAATCTCCACAAAGGTTGACAAGGTAAGATATATCAAGAAGTAAATATATGTGTTGGCTTTAGTTTACTCAGTTTTGTGTAGTGGTTGTCTTTCTCTTGGCTCTTTTCTGGGTGACGATAAAATCGTTATCACAACTGGCTTACAGGTTGAGTATTATTGATATGCTATTGGATCTGATCTTAGTATGTTAAAGTTTAAACAGTAAGTCAGTGAGTATCTGTATTCATCGGTTGCTTCACATTCTGGTTCAACTTCATGCTTGATAACTTCACTGAAGTTGCAAATGACAAGTGTTTTATATGGGATCGAGAAAATTGTTATGCATTCACAGTGACTTGGCTAAAGCTTGATTCTATAGGGAACGACTAAAGAGTGTGTAGTGCCAACCATGATAGTGTTCTTGCTGAAATCAGAGTACGAGTTAGAAATTATGCAGCATAATGATCCATTGTAGTGTATACTCAAATTTAAATCTGATCAAAGAGACAAAAAGAAGTCGAACCATACTATTGTGGTTGCTCTAATTGAGTCTAAGATTGTTAGAGCTTGTCCCACAATGGTTAATTACATCCTCCATAACTCTTATATGAGTCTAGGTGGCCTCTCCACTAATTGCCTAATGGTTTTGAGTTGGATGCTTTAACATGGTATCAGATCTAGGTTTTCGGAAGCTTTTGGACAAGACTCTTGATTTATTGCCACGTTGTTTATGCCATAAGTGCACCTTGTTTCTTTATGGTCCCAATGTTATGGATCCTTTGTTTACCTCACCACGTACGGGTTGTGCGGGGGAGTGTTAGAACTTGTCCAATCTTATAATTACAATCTCCAAAACTAGTAAATAAGCATGGGTGGCCTCTCCACTTATTGCCAATTGGTTTTGAGTTGGATGCTTTAACAAATTGCAAGGGAAGTCAATAAGAAATTAAGAATAGATAGATGGATGCACAATGTTCCAATTTTTAACAATTTTCTTGTACATGAGACTTCTCAATTTTCTGATATTAAGGGGAAAGGGATTGTTGGCTAAGGAAATAGTTGGTACATGATATTATGCAATATTGATGGTTCCAAGGAATGAAATACTATGTTCTTATGTGTACTTGATTCTTAGAAAATTGAAATTTCCTCTCTCTCTCTCTCTCTCTCTCTCTCTCTCTCTCCGGTAAGATTGCAAATTAATGACCAGTGTCAACCATCCTTACAGCAGTCTTACCATGGTGTATCTATTAATAATATTTGTTTGGTTGTTTTATTGATTAATTTTCTGCATTATATTTGCAGCTTGAGCAAACACTGAATGAGGTAGAGCAGTTCTACTCAACTACAGGTAAGAAGCAATTGAATACTTCCAAAGGCACCTCAGTTGCGAAGGAAAAAGATAAGCATATTGCCAATTTCAAGAAGCGGCAGCAAGATGCATCACGTAGAGAAGCAGCCGCAACAAAGAGAATGCAAGAACTCATGCGCCAATTTGGTACAATATTACGCCAGGCAATCACTGATGCTTTTTGTTTCTTTCAGTCTTCTTAATATCAGTTTCTAAGTTGAAGTGCTGCCCATCAAGCATATAGCATAAATGGAGATCTTGAATTATGCTTCCACCTTTGGATTTATACCCGTAATTGGGTTTCTCTTGTTTGAACTCTTTGAGGTGTTTAAAATTCTTTTGAAGTTTTATTCCTTCACGAATACCATGTAGAGTAAGACAAAGGCCTTTCATGACACGTTTTCCTAATACAAGGATCTGATAAGTAATTTCTGGGTTTCTGGCGCTTAAGGCAAAATTAAGTTCTTTGCTTGTTACGTACATTAATCAAATAGATATGTGCTTTACAGAAGTCATGATCATGTGCTGATGTTCTTGATACGATATGTACATGAATACTTTGATGTACACTGAGCTCCATGAATTGAGTGCAGAAGTTGATATTATCTATACTTGCTGGTTTTAGTTTTGGGAACGTCACTATCTTTGTTTGATATATTTCACAGAGATGTCAATACATAGTTTTGAAAAGCCTGGTTACTTACATCCGACAAACCAGTCTTGAACTTCACCAATAGAACTATGACACTTAATGTAATACCAAAGATTTCATTTTAGCTTTTTTCGTTACTTGTGCACCTCTACAAAGCAGATGGAAGAAGGATGGCAACTTACTTCACAAAGAATGAGCAAAAACTAAGAGGGCTTGCATGTTCTTATGACAACATGGCCGTGATCATGATTTCTCACTTCTTAAGAAACATGAAGTGGTTCTTGTTTTTCTCTATAAGCTTAAGAAACATAGGATCATGTTTATGTTATTTGTGGAGCATGTGGCAACTTCCAATGAAACTGCATGACTTTAATTGCTAGGTGATGATGAATTTGTGTTCTATATACTGGATGAAATTAGGTATATTTGCCTTCTTGTGATTTTCAGAGTATAATATAATATATACTATTATATAGGTTCCAGCCTCCTTCCTTTCTTTGGGTGGATGTTTCACACATAACTGTTACTCATCCACTAAACGAATACCTCTTGTTTGGGGGAGAAAATGGAATTTTGTTATGCTTGGCAGAGTTGTGATCTTTTAGAATTAGCCATCTCCTTCCTGAAAGTTTTGTCTGTGTTTCTTCTGGCCCTTTTTGCTGCATATTCCTTGGATCCTTTTTCAGTTAGTTGCTTGAAGATTTGATTTCCAATACAAGTAACTTCTATTGGTAGATTGGTTTTGAATGTGTATTTGTGCTTCTGCTTTTACTCACCAGATCACCCAGCACAAGTGGGCAGGACCTTTTATGCAACCTGTAGATGTGGTAGGCCTTGGTTTGCATGATTACTATGAGGTATAGCTTCTTCCTTCTGAAAATACCCACACGTATATCAATCTTCATATGAATTATTGTCCTTCTTCCTGTCTCTTTCTTTGTGTGTGCATGAGGTGTCAAAGGCACACTTGTAACGTGCGTTGGATATTTCGTGCTGTAAAAGGTGTGGTGCTTAGCAAAGGGGTTGTACTTTGTTATATGTCAAAAGAAGAAAGAATGAAAATTACATACTACCATACTAGGAAGATCGTCTAGTATTTTAAAATTGAATTGCATTAATTTGAGACAGCTTTTGCGGCCTTTTTAATTTCCCGACTATTTCTATTTTGCAATTTCAAGGATTCTTCATCAATTAATATGTCAAAAATTATGTACTAGGTCATTGAAAAACCCATGGATTTTACTACCATTAAATCCAAAATGGAGGCCAAGGATGGTTCTGCCTACAAAAATGTCCGGGAGATGTGTGCAGATGTGAGGTTGATATTTAAGAATGCTATGAAATATAATGAGGAAAGGGATGATGTTCATGTGATGGCCAAAACTCTATTAGCAAAATTTGAGGAGAAGTGGCTACAACTCTTGCCAAAAGTTGATGAAGAGGTATATTTTACTCCTCTGTGAATTGATGGCTCTAGTTTTTGCCTTACCTGTTCTTTGGTAGTGTTGCTATTTTAGCTTGGTGGAACATTTTAAATCTCTGCTTTTATTATAAGGATCATTGGTTAAGTTCCTGCAGGAAAAAAGACGAAAAGAGGAAGAAGCAGAAGCACAGATAGATATGCAGCTTGCTCAAGAGGCTGCTCATGCCAAAATGGCTAGGGATTTAAGCGATGAGGTAGTCGAAATTTCAATAGCTTTTCACAAAACTAAATCCTTCCAAAAGAATAGTCATCAATATTATAAAGCTTGGCTGGCATCATTATGTAGTTCCTGTTGGCATAAATTGTTGATACTGCGGACCCTGGGGCATGGTTTGAATTTTGGTTCTTTTTCAGCTTGATGAAGTTGACTTGTATCTGGAAGAACTGAGAGAAATGGTGCTTCAAAAGTGTAGGTGTGTCCTAATACTACTACATTCCCAATTCTATTGCTTCAGGTGTCTTTGAGAAGTAACCACATTGAATAAAATTTGTTTGGTATTTTTACTCCCATAATGAGTTATATTGTTCTCATTTGGTTTGCTTAGGAATTAAGTTATGGCTTTCCCTATTATAACCCCTTTCGATCTTTTTGCAAAGGATTAGATAGGATTCTCTCTCGTGATAAAAAGGGCAAACCCAATGCATGAAGCTCCCGCCATTGCGGGTTCTGGGGAAGGGTTGATGTACGCAGCCTTACCCCCTACAAGCAGAGAGGTTGTTTCCGCTAGTCAACCGTAACCTCCAGGTCACAATGGAGCAACTTTACCGTTGCACCAGGCCCGCCCTTCAGGATTCTCTCTCGTGATACGTATCAAAAAAGTTTGGGGTCTCTCATGCCCTACTGTTCTGGGAATGTTGCTTTTGTTGGAATTCTTCTACCCCAGAACTCATATTTCGTGGACTGTTTTGGAACTTTTGCCAATGTGGCATTGGAGGAGGCATCATGAGAGAAGTTTGACTTAACTGTGGCCCTTGGAAGTCACCATGATATAGTAGTATCATGTTGGTTAAATTAAGTAAAGGAAACTTGGTCTGTCCTTATTGGCTCTAAAGAAAGACGAGGTCCTTTCTAAACGGACTGTTGTACCTGGTTCAACAAATTTGGTGAAGTTTAAGAGATCCCATTTCTCTTCAGAGATTAGATGCTTCTGCAGAATCCATCCCAATCTTTTTCAGCCAATTCAAAAATCTTAGCACGCTTTTACTCCTTTATTTCCTTTGTTTTGTCTGTAAAGTGTCTTTTTTCAAGAAGATCCAACCAATTCAACTCATTAAATTGTGTTGTCCAACGACTTTTTGGGTTCTGTGTCTGAAATCATTCAGCTATTTTGTTTTATGTTAATAAGAAGACACTATTACTTTCTTTATGCTGCATTGCTCCATGTTATATACTGTTGTGTTACTCGTACCTAATTTACTTGGCTTTGGCTAGCATGAAACCTTACTCAAGTATACAATGGCAATTGCTTCCTCTCTTCTTTTTTCTGGGAATGAGGAACCATCCAAGGGAGGGCCACTTTGGACCCACCCTCGCAGGCTGAACCTCAGATACCTGCAACCACGGAGGGCCACTTGGACCCACCCTCGCAGGCTGAACCTCAGATACCTGCAACCACTGAATAGTCATAAGCCCATAAGCATCGGACTAGACAAAACATCACAAGCAGAAGTGGAACACAGGACCTCCAGGTTTCTATCCCGTCGATAACCTTAAACCACTGGGCTGACATTGTGGGTAAGATGACAGTTAGGCATCTAGCTGCTTCACCCTGATATCCTGCCTTCTCTTGTGTCACATCCTTTACCTTGATATCTAGCAGAAAATAAGTTCATCAATATTCATGTCGAAGTATGTATGATACGGGAAAGATGCTTCATGATAGCATCTTCTCTGCAATCAATGTTAACTGTGGTATCATCATGTCAGAAGGATGACTACTGAAGAAAAAAGAAGACTTGGGACAGCTCTTACCCGTTTGTCTCCGGATGATCTACAAAAGGCGCTGCTGATTGTTGCTGAGAATAACCCAGGTTTCCAAGCAACAGCAGAAGAGGTTGACCTTGACATAGATGCCCAGGTTATTATCGACCTTCCTCAATCTGTCTATTATGCTTCATCCGAGTAAGACGCTAGGCTGCATTTGGATCTTGAATTTATAGAGTGATTTGTGGGGCCAAATAAGAAGATAGGGAAACGATGGAAAGGATATGTTTGAGTACTTCTTTCAGATTCCTTTTCTTTTCCTCCACAAATTCAAGATTCAGACACAGTCCAAGTGTTTTTAATTATCAAGTTAATTGACTTGGTTTATGTTCGTTTGGCAGAGTGAATCCACATTGTGGAGGTTGAAGTTTTTTGTGAAGGAAGCACTGCAGGTTCAGGGGAAGAGTGCGGCAAGTACGGGCGATACCAACAACAACAACGACAACAACAAACGGAAAAGAGAGATTTGTGACGCTCTTGCGAAGACTTCTCAGAAAAGGAGTAAAAAGCTTCCCTAGTATATAAGGCTGTTCGAGATTGCAGTTTGTGTAAAATTTTCCAATTTTCCTTTTCGCTGCGAGTATTATTTTCAGTTGATTTGTCCCGGAGAGTCACAGTACACAAATTTGGTTATCAAGTGTCTACAACAATAATTTTCGCATTTACAAACTTGTAAGAACAATATTGCTTTTCAAGTATTTGAGGGTTAAAATATGAGGAATCCAATTTTTACTCTACTTTTACGATCAACAATTTACTTACCTGTAATTTTCGAAAAGAGAAAAAAAAGTTATTTCAGTTTTAACTCTTATGTCCAGGATCCTTCATAAGAATCATAACTTGGAAAGTTCCAAGGCCTGATTCATTACATTTAGGAAGTAATGTAAAACCAAATGAATTCAAAACCATGCTCCATAAATTTCCTATAATGTCCATGAATATGATATCCGAATAACGACATTTATGTAATTAAAATGTCAGATTGATGGTTATTTTGCTGTTTAGTCCAAGTGAAGAGCCATACCAGCTGCACTATTTTTATATCAATATCAATATTTGGTGATTCGCTTACTTTTCTGTCTATATATAATGAGAAATTCTCAATATGCTGCTTGTTGAAGATTTTTCTACTTACTAGATACAGTATGTATTATTTAAAAATGTACATAACTCCAAACAAACAAAAATAAACGTGTTCCTTTTTGTCTTCATTTCTAGGTGTTTCTTGGGTGTGTTTCTGGTAGTGAAAAATTTGTAGTAGATTTTTATTTGTGGTTGAAAAGTTGTTAGGTATTTTTGGTAACGAATAAGTTATTGAGAAATGTCAAGTTGTTTCCGGTAGTGAATAAGTTGTTGATAGGTTTGTGAGTAGAGTTATTATAGCAAAAATAGTTTTTGTTGATAACTTTTTTGTTAGTGAAAATGAGATGGTGAAATGCTAAAACTTTTTGTTAATGGAAACGAGATAATAAAATGCGTTAAATTTTTAATTTTTTTTTTTGTTATAATTATACTCAAGATTTTCCTCCTTGCGAAATTCTAAATTATCCAAATTAGTGAATCCGCCTTGTAGGCATATCTTTCCCATTTTCTCGAATAACTTTCCCATTTTCTATATATATACACACATATAAAATCTATCTTTGTGTTTGTTTCATTATTGTTTGTCCTTTCTCTCCAAAGTTAAATTTTAAATTTTTTTGGTCACCGATATGTATCGCTCACCTAACTTCCATGAGGAAGTGGCTTCAAAGTAAGGTATCATCACTGATGTCCTAGCCCACGCTACTAACTAATAAATTTTGAAGAGTAAAAATTTAGAAGAAAAAAAACTTCAGAAATTTCACTAAAGATAAAACTATTCACGAAATTTAACAAATACGGAGTACAAACTATTGCACCAAATAACAACCCCAAGGAGTTGGTAAAGTGGACATGAGAAAGTAACAAGTGCTTGACCATGATGTTTCAAATCCTACGGAAGCGAACCATTCCAAACCTTAAGGCCACCAAAAGTTATGCCTGGTCGTTACCTTTAAGGTTCCAGAATTAGTCGAGGTGTGCGCACTTAGATATCCAATTGGTCTAGGCGAGCCTGATGCATGACGGTGTTTTCGGTTTTGCTCATCATTATAGTGTTAAACGAGAGGTAGCAAGAGTGATGGGGATGCTCTTATTCTTGTTTCTTTTTTTGCTTTTGTTATGGTGGTTGTTGAAAGAGAAAATAGTTGACTCTAGAATTACTCATATCATACTTTATGACATTACATAATTAAACCGTGGTGTAACGTGAACCACCAATTCAATTCAAAAACCAAGCTTTTTATTTTTTCCTAACTAGAAGGTTATGATGGGGACCAAAGTTGTAACCCTCTCAGAAACAAAGGGCTCTCATCTTTCATACCACTAGTATTTTTAGTTAGTAAACCAGTATCACCTATTGAAAGAACCAAGCTCAATGGGCATCTTTTTGGAGTAACCCATGGGACTTCGGCTCCGTTTCTGAAAGGAAAATAAGTAATTATTTTTTAAGAAGATAATTTCAAATTCAAAAATTATGTGCTTATGCAAATAATTTTTCCATCAATACGGATCTTATTTGATTGATCTCATTGAGATCTTTACTACAATACAAAAAAAATTGAAAATTTATTTTTCATTTACATTATTTTTGAGTTTGAAAATATGAAATAAGTACTTATTTTTTAAGAAGGTATTCTGGAACAGGTTCTACCTGCAAACGAAATTCAACCCTCATTCCTCTAAGCATTTTTTCTTTTAGTAATTTGTCCTTATTCAATTTTTTTTACGTTTGTTAGTTTTGAGTCAAATTTTTATGATTTATTGATTCGTCTTGACGAGATGAATCAGAAAAGTAGATTTTTTTCACTGTTAACGCAAATATTTTGGAAAATACTCACTTTTAAATAAAAAAAAAGTAGTTCACTTTTAATTGGATAAGAGTAAAAAATTTTAACTTTTGAACATATCACAAAAATTTAATTCAAAACAAATAAATGCAAAAAAAATTTGAATAAAAATAAAACGAAAATAATCCTGGAAGTAGAAAAAGTTCTCAGCGAATCAAGGTCAAACTGGTGACCGTGTGGAGTAATAATCCTAAAATAGCCCATTCATCAGATTTTTTCCGTTCAAAAAAATCTAGCTAGCTGTTGACTGCACGTTTTTTTTTTGTTTTTTTTTCCCGATCAGAAAAAAAGTTGTTGACTTGACTGCACAAGGGGAGGAGTAATAAATTTTTTAAAAAAATGGGTCCCGCTAGACTTTTCTCCCACAAATTTTGACCATCCTTGTGAACTATTCAATTCACCAATTTCTGTATCAATAATGTCGGTAGTACTAGTATTTTCAAAAAGTAAAACAAAATCTTTACTCCATTCACCAATTTTCACCCTTCTTATCAGATTCTAGAGAAAGAGAGGAGAATCCGATTTTTTTTTGGGTTACTTGTATTAAAAAATGCACCAACTTTTTGACTTTTTGAATCTATCTTGAACACTGTTCAAACCCGAAAAAGCCACAACTATAGAGTATACCAAAAAAGGTCAAGCTTTGGATTCTTGGGTAGCCAGAAATTCAAGGAACCCTTTTTTCTTTGGATGAACTCGAGAGATGGGTAGTGATAATGGTGATGCCTTGTGGGCTCACCAAATGCCTTGTCTAGATCCAAAGGTACTTTTCTTGAAACTGTGTAATCTGTTTCACTTTTGGTGATTTTTTTGGGGTGTCTTTATAGCACGTATCTGGTTTCCTTCAACTTTAGGTTTCAGGGTTTTTTGTTCTGATGGTTTGGGGTGTGTTTGGCATGAATTCACCTGGTTGTAGGTAAAATCTCTCTTGGGTTTTTGCTGTTTGTGTGAAAATTTGGTGCTTTGTGAACTGGGTATGCACCAATGCTTCTGGGTTTTGTAATTTGTCTGAATTCTGGGTATTAGGGTTTACGGTATGAACTTGGTTTTGATGCTGTTTAGAGGTTTTCAAGGTTTGATGAGCATGATTTTGGTGGCCTGGTGGGTATATCAAGTTGCCTTATGAATGTTACTGTGGAGGTTCATTTTCAGAAAAAAGAAAAAAAGGATCTTATGGTCTAGAAATTGAGCCTTTTCTTTAAACCAGCAATTTAGAAACTGAGCCTTAGTCAGAAATGCAAGAAAAGAAGAAACGAGAAACTGTTTCGTACCTTTTATCAGTTTGGGTTCAATAAAATTTTTAGTTGATGTCTTTTTTTTTTAACGGCAAATTTTTAGTTGATGTCATAGGTGGTGTTGAATTTCTTTCATGGCAGTATGCTCATTCTCAATTTCTTTTTCTTTGAACTGAACAATTATGACGTCATTTGTTTGGATTTGGATGCATTTTTGTTCGTATTATGAATTCATTAACCCATAATGAGTGCGAGGTTACTCTAGTTCTTTGGAGGGTTTCTAACGTTTTTCCAATTTTGGGTCATTGGTTATGATGAGACAGAATGAAATTCAGGAATTGGATGAGTAAACAGAAGACATGTGCTAGTGGGAAACTTAAAACTATGCTGAAGTGCATTTTTTCCGGGGAGCAGTTGAGAAGAGATGAAATAATTCCTTCCTCAGAGTCCCTGGCAACCCGGGACTATTCGGCGAGTGGGTATTCTTCTCGAGCTGGTGAGGCTGATATAAAGTTGGATACGAGCAACATTGAGGAAGCTGAATCGTCTCTTCGTGAGAGCGGCTTTTTGAACTATGAGGTTTGTCTCAAAGTCTTGGTTCCATGCACCATTACCATATGAGAGCGATGTTGCTATACCAGTGACTTTATTGTGAACGTCACTCCCTTTTTTTCAAATCATAACCCGTTTCTCTCATATCGAGCTTGTCGAGAATGTGGGGTACTTCTACCACAGTAAATGAAGCAGATAACTGGGATATTTTTTTGAATTTGGTACGTTATTGTTTCCAGTTTTTGGTAGTGCCTAGTGAATGCTATGGCGATAAAAAGAACGGATATGTAGGAGAGGGTTTTCTACCATGTCTATTGGAAAAAGAAGGCGGGGGAATAAGGGAGAAGTGCAATAGGTGGTGGACTGTTCGAACAATCAGATATGTCCAAACTGGTTGCTACTACTTTTACCAGTTTCTTGTGCATTGCTAGGAACCAGAAAAATATCCATTGATTGGAGACACCGATTTGAACGGTAGTATTGAGACTATAAATAGTAAAGTTACCTCTCTCTCTTACAGCTTAAGCTTTTAGATGAGTTCACAATCTAACATGGTATCAAAGTTGGCAATAAATCCTGTGTTTGAATCTCACCGCCTACCTCATAATTAAAAATTTACACGTGTTTAGCCCGCTTATGGAGAAAAGTTTGGCTACACGTGAGGGGGCGTGTTGAAAATATAAATAGTAAAGTTGTCTCTCCCTCTACCAGGTTAAGCTTTTAGATGAGTTGGTGGTTAACAATCTAATAGGTACTATAAGCCGAGTTTCAGACTGTACCATGACCTGAGTTATCTCCAAATTAAGCAAGAAGGCCTTCTATATTTATTTTTGTGGGCGTGCCACTTAATTTTGGAACATCCTTGCCTTGGTGGTTATCATGGTCCAAACTCTTTAAGTGCCAGTGATGAATAGGAAATGCTTTTTGCACCTCTTTCTTATAAATGCCCTCCAAATGTTGTCCTACTTACATTTAAACATAACTCAATTCCCAGAGAACACTAGAAAAACATATTTTGGAGTGCATTTATAAGAAAGTGGAGTGCGAAAATCATTTCCAGTGATGAATCTGGAATTTTGGGGTATAATATGCTGCCACCAATGCTCTTCTGTCATGGGTATTTCTGCTTCGTTACTGTGCAAATGACTTTAAAGGATAGGTAGAGCAATACATTCCCATGGCTTGAGCATAAAGGAGCAGTGTAAAGGTCACTAGTGCTTTTGTTGTCTTTTCATTTTTCAGCTAGTAATTCCAATGAATGTTCTGTTAGAAGATAATTACTATTTATTTTTTATGTTTTTCGCATGAGGTGTCTCTGAAATCACCCGGTCACGCACATTACCTTGTCCATGGCTGTCCCTCAGCCTAAAACATGGCGTCAAAAGTTCTACCTTGAATGTACCATGTAGCTAGTGTACAATTTCTTATAATATGCTTTACTCCACAAATAACCCACCAATGTGGGGCGTGAGGGATGATAAACTCAATGCACCTTTATCCGCACGTCCTCGTGCGAAACCTGTCCCAGTCATGTTTGCCCGGCTGGCCATTGCCACAGACCCCACTCATGAGGGATTGGGTTGTGCTTCAATACCATCTAAAACGACCAGGGCCCGCACAATAGCTTGTCGATGGTAGTTCTTCAGCCTAACAACATGGCTTCGAAAGCCATATCTCATATATACCGTAGAGTTACTAGCTAGTGTGCCGTGTACGTTTCCTTATAAACTACTCATTCTACACATAACCCACTGATGCGGGACTTGAGGGATGTAAGTCTTGGCCTCTAAAGGGACCTAACTAATCCTCTTAGAACTTGCAGTCCTACTCTCCCACATTCTCCCAGTATTTTCTAATGTCTATCTTTTTAATGTGCTATGCGACTTATTGGTTGGGATTACATTGGTTACGTTTAGTAGTCACTCCTTGCATAATCCCATGCTTTGTACCCTTGACATGTCCTCTCAGTACCCAAATTGATATAAAAGATGGTGCGTCCCTGTTGGGGATTGGGATATGAATGCCATTTTGAAACTTCTATGAGTTGACTTTTCTTTGTTTGTTGCTGTAGTTTTTGTTCTCATATCGCTATATAGCATCACAATCTGATCATGAAGGTAAGAGAGCTTTTATCTTTTTGACTCATAGGAAGCAAGAGCTTTATTAGGTCGGCTTGAGTATCAAAAAGGGAATGTAGAAGCCGCTCTTCATGTATTCGAAGGAATAGACATTGCTGCCGTGACTTCCAAGATCAAGATTGCCATAGCTAAAAGGTCTGAGATTCCTAGACGCCATTCACTAAGTGATGCTGCCCCACCCATGTCTATGCATGCTGTCAGTTTACTTTTTGAGGCAATCTTTCTCAAGACCAAGTCATTGCAGACTCTGGGGAATTTTAAAGGTGGTCCTCTTTCTTCTGGGTTTTCCAAATTGTTAATTTGTACATCATTTCTTCTATGCCAATTGTTCACTTATGTTGGATGTTTTGAACTGTCAACATTGTTGCTCACCAATTGTGCCGAAGTTTAAGAGAGCACATGTAGTCTGTAGAGGGGCAAACAGACGAACACAGAAACTGAACTAAGGTGCAGAAACACCTGAAAAAATAGAATGCACAAACAAAACTTTGCAACTAGAGCTTTAATTCTGTGATGAATCATGAAGTGTTCAGCAAGGTCAAACTAATAGAAACCGTGCCTAACAGTGTTGATAATGCTATCTAACAAGTTGTATCAGTTGATGACGATTTTTCTCCACAAAAAAGAGAACAGTCCCTAATTTTTTTGGATTAACTAATTTTCATTCATGTTGGATGTGTTATCTTTCAAGTTTTGTCTTCTCTGTTGTTGGATGTATACAAATTTCGTAGTATTGTTCCCATCATTACCAGATGGGAATCACTGCGCCCGTATAATGAAGCTCCTATCAGTGAGTTCAACTGATATTTATAAAACAAGTTCCTGCCTGGTTCGTTATTGTACTTGTAATAGTCTATTCTCTCTCTCTCTCTCTCTCTCTCTCTCTCTCTCTCTGCGCGCGTGCACGTGTGTGTGGCATGTTAATAACATTAAGCTCCGAGTTGCTTACCCTCTACAGTGTATCTGATCTTTTTCCCCATGGTTATTTGCAGAAGCTGCTCAATCATGCAAAGTAATTCTGGACACAGTTGAATCCGCCTTACCAGCTGGGCTGCCAGAGAATTTTACTGCTGAATGCAAATTGCAGGAGACTCTAAACAAGGCAGTTGAGTTACTTCCGGAGCTCTGGAAACTTGCTTTGGCCCCCCAAGAAACAATCTTGTCCTACAGGCGGGCCCTTCTCTATCACTGGAATCTTGAATTGCAAACCAAAGCAAAAATAGAAAAAGAGTTTGCAATTTACCTTCTGTACAGTGGTAGTGATGCGTCGCCACCAAATCTCCGCTCCCAAATAGAAGGTTCCTTTGTTCCAAGAAACAATCACGAAGAGGCAATCCTTCTGCTTCTGATTCTTCTCAGAAAGTTTTCACTTGGACAGATTTACTGGGACCCATCGATCTTGGATCACCTTTCTTTTGCCCTATCTGTTGCCGGTGAATTAGGGGTCCTTGCCCGTCAGGTAGAAGAGTTGCCAACTGGGATTATGGAGAGAAGAGAGCAATGTAGCACTCTAGCACTATGCTACTATGGGGAAGGTGAAAACATGGTGGCTTTGAATCTGTTAAGGAATCTTTTGAATGACAGGGAGAATCATAACCGCATATTCGAGCTATTATTAGCTTCAAAGATTTGTGGGGAGAATCGGGATTGCCTTGAGGAAGGGATATGCTATTCCCGGAAAGTTATTTCCGAATACAATGGCAAATGTCAAGAAATGGCAAGTGTTGCAAATTGCTTGCTAGGTATCTCCCTTTCATCGCAATCGGGAGAGATCGCTTCTGATTCTCTGAGGATTACACGACAGTCAGAGGCACTTGAGGCATTAGAAACTGCAAACAGAATGACTAAGGGAATAGATCCTAATATTGTATTTCATCTTAGTCTAGAAAATGCTGAGCAGAGAAAACTGGATGTTGCGCTATATTATGCAAAGCAACTGTTGAAACTTGTGGCTGGGTCCAGTGTTAAAGGGTGGATACTTATGGCTCGGATTTTGTCGGCTCAAAAACGGTATGTTGATGCTGTGGATATAATCAATGCTGCTTTGGATGAGACTGGAAAGTGGGATCAAGGGCAATTGCTACGAACAAAAGCTAAGCTACAGATTGCACAGGGCCAATTGAAAAGTGCCATAGAAACGTATACTCATCTTCTTGCAGTTCTTCAAGTGCAGAGTAAAAGCTTTGGAGTTCAGAAGAGGCTTTTAAAGGTAAATATCGAACAGTATACATACATGTTAGGTCCGTTTGAATTACTTGTTGACACAGCCGAATAAAAGGCCTTGAGCATTGTTTTCAATAGAGGTGGTATGACACGTATTTCCTTCAGTAGATCAAGTATTCACATTCTCAATGAACAATGATCAGTAGCATTGTTTTTAAAATAAAAATAAAAATTCAAACTGAAAGTCTATGTTTAATATAGTTCTGTAAGAAAAATGGTCAATTTGTGACAGAGAAAAAAACCTAAACCAAAACCCGACAGAGCCTTACGTCCTAATGAACTGCGGTCGACTACATGAATCTGTTTTTTCTATTGAGCTCTGTCTTGGGCATTTGTGGTCCAGGGTAAGCAAAAAACCTAGATCCTTTAGAACTAGAACTTGCTCCGAACTACCACATCTAATGTTAGTTTTGGTCTACCCCTCATTACTGTTACGCTCAATCGTAATCGTACAACTGCTCCGAACTTGAAAAGGAAAAGAGAAAGGGTAAAGCTTAAGGTTGACGTCTGCATTATAAGTTTCCAGAAGACTCTCTCCACACCTTCATTTTTGTGTATTCTGCTCTCTTTTGTTTTATTTTCACAGAACAGGGTATACATCGATAGAAGTCTGGAAATGGAAA
This sequence comes from Rhododendron simsii, assembly GCA_014282245.1. Taxonomy (NCBI): domain Eukaryota; kingdom Viridiplantae; phylum Streptophyta; class Magnoliopsida; order Ericales; family Ericaceae; genus Rhododendron; species Rhododendron simsii. Next base: position 29,136,784 of record CM024956.1, on the reverse strand, counting down.
CGTGGCATGATCTGGCAGATGTATACACAAGGTTGTCACAATGGCGGGATGCTGAGGTCTGTCTTCTGAAATCGAAGGTTATCAATCCTCATTCTGCTTCTAGGTGGCACTCCACAGGTACATTATATTTCATTCACTACTCCTGCCTTCTTATGTCCAGTACGGTCTGCAGACTCTGCACTTCCTCTCTTCCTATGGAAGATCAGTTTTCCTTTACATTCTGGAAGTTCACAAGTTCACTTTCCCACTTCGTTAGGCAGTAGAGCTAGCACACTAGGTTTGATGCAAACGAAATCAAGGGATAGATTCATAAGAGAGATAAATCCCAAAATGGAATATAAGGAGCAAAGCTCTCTATTCTTTTATCAATACATCAAAAAACTAACTAATGAGGGCACAAGACACCTATTTATAGACTCAAAACCCTTGTAGACAACCTAATCTTGGTCTCCAAATAATCTTTAAGTTCCCCAATGATGAAATAGGGAAACATATACCTTCAAAGCTTGGATTGTTGCTCTTTTGCTACTTTTTCTCTAAACCTCAAGAAAACCTATTTTCTAAACATGTAGGGTGACCCCTGGTTCAATTGCAAAGAGAAAAACGCGTTTGCTTTGTCAAAAACAACTTTTTCCATGACACACTGATGGTAAAATGGTCACACGTTTCAATGTATAAAACGTCTTTGAGTGAAACCAATTGGGTTAGAAAGAGGACTCGACAAGCTTTCCAATGCTTCGAACCATGCCCAAATTCGAGTTCGGGAGTGTCCGGGACGCCCCTGCAAAGTTCAGTGTGTTGTGCTGTCTCGAAAAACCGCACGGCATTTCTAAACGCGGCGCGGCATTTCAAAAAATTTTAAAAAATTACTTTGTCGCATGGGATTTCAATACACCGCCCGGCCTTTTGAAATTTGAAACACCGTCAGGAGGACCGTCTGACAGATTCCCTTGCGCTTCAGCAGCTTGGCCAGAGCACGTTTTTCACATTTTTTTTGTCTTTGGGTGCACTCCAAGCATATTTTTGCCTATAAATACACATCTCCTCTTAGAGGAAAAGGACCCCTCTTGATTCTCTCTCTACAACCTCTTACACCCATTACAATATACATCTCTTTCTCTCTCTACATCAACCCACATGCTGGGCTCTTACAAAATCAGTCTCAAACTGATTTTTCTTTTTATTCTCTCTACAAAAATTCATCAAATCTTCACAAAATTCACACAAATCCCCCCCTAAATTCAGAAACCCAACTGATTTTAGGGATTTCCAGTCCAGATCATCGTCCATTCTTTCATCTTCAAGCACATCCAAGCTTCGATCAAAAGGTATAAGCAAATTCCTTGGGCTAAACCACGTTTAGTTTTGAGGGGAGCCGATTGAGGCCATTCTCGGTCTTTCTATATTGAGTTTGGGTCTCAAACGAGCTTTATATTCAAAAGCACAAAAAATAGTTTTTGCACTGAACTTGGTGAACCGTACGGTGCTTTAAGGCACCACACGGTTTACTGAGGAACGTCGTACGGTATTTTAGCCTTGGTTTTCAGGTTCATCAATACTTGTGAGATCTGAGGAGCCTTCAAATGTTTTCCAGAATAGCTTTTATGTTAAGAACCATCTTTGGGTCTTGAGATGTTCTTTCAAAAAAAGTCCCAAAATGATTTTTAACATATCGCTATGTGATAAAACGAGCCTAAAGATTAATCAAATTATTTTCAGTATGTACAAGGAGCTTAAACTAATTGTTTATGGCTAATGGATCATTTTATCACATAAGAAGCAAAGTTACAGTGGAAGACAAAGAAAGGAAATACCGCACAGTGGTATTGGTATGCGGCACAGCATAATAGTTAAATCGTGTGGCATACTAACACACTACACGGCATTTTGTTTACACTAGCGGTCTCCTATTTTTGCTCAGTTTCATTCTTTTACATTGCTCATCCATTACATACTGCGCAGTTTGCACCACAAGCACGTCAATGTATCATTAAATCCCATGTCCCTTTCCCGTACTTGTTGTAATCAAAGTTAAATTTTTCGAACGATATTAAATCCCCCATTAAATGTTTAGTAGAGACCGGTCATTACCGGGCTAGCGGGGTGCTTTTCAACAAAACTTTTCCCGTTCATAACGTGACTCCCGAATCCAAAGTCTCGACATTTTCGCTAGATCAAAAGTCTTTTGCTCTCAAACAAACTCTCGGTTTCTCGGATCATCCATCTCAAAAATTTGGGTGACAACTCTTCGAGGGTGCACCGGTCCGGGAGCCCACAACTCTACACACTAAAGACACTAAAATGACAGCAATACCCCTAAACCCTACTGCATCAAGGTTCTCCTCACTTCACATCCTTCGAGTATATTTCTACAACAAACTTATTGGAGGAAAAAAGTAATTAAGGCTCGTTAAGTTTTTTTTTTGGATAAGTAATTTAATATATTAGAAAAAGGCATTAAAGGAATGCCGCCCGTATACAAAATATGCCATAGACAAAAAGGCCGTATACACCACTATGTGAGATAAACAATTCAAACCAATCTAGAAATTGATCAAGGGAAGGATTACATTCTCACTTGTTCCAACTATACAAATTACTAACCACAAAACTCTTGATTTTAAATAAAGGCTTTTCTACTCCTTCAAAGCATCTTGCATTTTTCTCACGCCATATAGTCCACATCAAACAAAACGGAATCATTGCCCAAACATGCTTCCTTCTTTTTCCCATTCTAGCACCCCTCCAAGTGATTAAGAGTTCCAAAACGCTCCTTCACACAGCCCATGGTAAGCTGAACCAATTGAACACCACAAACCAAAGCTCCCAAGCCAAAGGACAACGGATTAAAAGATGATTCACCGTCTCCACATCCCTCTTACACATACAACACCAATTAACAATAATTCTCTGCCTTCGGATCGGGTTATCAATGGTAAGAATCTTCCCTTGCGTTGCACACCAAACAAAAAAACTCACTTTCAGCGGTGCTGATGTTTTCCAAAAAACTCATTAAGTTTATGGGTATTATACCGTATTACTAATGTTCAGTTGATCATTTTTTTTCCATTGGTATGAAGAAGAGAACTTCCGTACCTCAATTTATTCTGGAGAAAAATTTGCTCGGTAACATATCCCAATAGAAGAAGTATTATGTTATGTTATCTGAGTTAACATCTTGGTGCCCTCTCCTAGTGTTGTTGGCACTCATCATAAACCCAGTCTCTCATGGTTTGCTTAATAATATTTACACTTCCAAATTGTGAGTACTGTTCAAAACATGAGCTTGTTCGGGAAACTTTGAGAACCATCACTCCATCAGATTCTAGTATTATTGACGGGAAACGAAGATGAATAAAAAATTAATAATATTGTGCTATAAATTCTGAGTCACACTTTGAAGGTGACTTAGAAAACTTCCCTACTTCTCTTAACTACTCTTTTAGTTAGAATCGTGCATAACCCTGTAATTGCTTTAAACTCACTGGCTGAACCATGATCCATAACCTATGCAGTTTTACTGTGGGAGTTCAGTTCAGTAACAACTCAATTCTCCTGGAGGACAATTTAAATAAGCTATGATTTTGTAGGGTTAGTTCATTTTTAAACCATATCTCGTTTTACTGAATGAAATGTTTAAAAAAAAAAATTCAGCATTATGTCCTAGACCTTTATGCCTACTATATAATCCGTGCAATGTATGATTATGCAAATTGGATTTGTACAGAATTGGTATCGTTTTTTGTTTTTTCGAGAAATGGCAAGAACTTCAATAGAATAAGGATAAAAGTTCCAGGGACACAGGATACAAAACAAGAAACTAACTAATATGGACAACACTGGCTAAAGCTATGAGAATCATGAACCCATTAAAAACGTTGAGAAGGTATAATAAAGTCCTTGAGAGTGAGACCATGTACAAAAGTTTTTTAAAGCAAGAGATCAACAACAATAATAACAAAACCCATGTAGTTCCCAATCATTAGGAAAGTAAGAGATGCTTGGAAAATTAATTCTAGTTGTGAATTTTAGAGAGCAAGTTGAATTTCTGAAGAAAAATGAACGAGTTGTTGAAAAATAAAAATACAGAATTGTGGTTGCCATGGGTGTCAATAATGATATGCTCTATATTTACTTTCTGAGCCTCCAAATGGCAAATGGACACTTAGGTTGGAATTGCTCTTATCGTTTTTGTGTTTTTTTGCTCCTTGATTTTCTTTAGGTAAATTGTATAAAGCAAAGGGCCTCCAAAAGGAAGCACTGAAATCATTCGAAAAGGCACTGGATGTCGATCCCAACCACGTTCCAAGCTTGATCTCGACAGCCATTGTTCTCAGAGAGCTAAGTGATCAATCACTGCCGATTGTGAGAAGCTTTCTTACTGATGCGCTGCGGCTTGACAGAACAAACCCTTCTGCGTGGTACAATCTTGGACTGCTTTACAAGGCTGAGGTTGGTGCATTGACACTAGAAGCCGCTGAGTGTTTTGAGGCTGCAGCCCTTCTCCAAGACTCCGCTCCGGTTGAACCCTTCAGATAATTGGCCGGTCCCACTATGTCCCCGCACGTAAATTATTTCTCTTTAACATAGTATATGTATTCATATCTTATAACATATTGTAAGTTGATTAAACAAAGACCCGATCCCGATATATAATTATGCAGTATACCTATTTTTTGGTGTCTAGTAGCTGCAGTCTAAATTTCAGTCTCAATATAAGACAGAATGAGGAGGCAGCTTTCGGATTGCACTGTGGATTGTACTCAATTTGTATTGTAAGTGGCATGATTCAATTGTCAGCTTCGCGTTATTCGGCGGCTCCAAGTTCATGTGCCTGTCCAAAATGTATTCACATATATCATCGTATCGTGTTTAATAAAGAAATGAAGTAAAAAAAAAACGATATTCTGGAGATGCTGAAGAATTTACTGGCAGTTCTAGGAAAGAAGATTGCTGAAGAAAAAGTTTGCAGGAGAAAGTTATTCAGGCTGTGCAGAAATGGTTGTAATGCTGTATTGCCCTACTTGGAGCATCTCCAGCCCTACTCTTTATTTTGCCTTATAAAAAATACTGCAAATGTACATTTATTCACTTATGATTTACATAACCGAATCATATTCTCTATTTTTGCTGCTTGGAATTAATTGAGCTAAAAAATAAATTAAAGTCAAGGTTGAATTTGTACTTTTGTGTACTAAAAATGGGACAAGATGGACATCATAGTAACAATTTGTAGTCTCTCTTGATAAGTTTGTGATGTATTGTGTGAGAATGACCTGTCTCGTAAAGCATGAAATCAGTACTTAAAAAATAAGAACCTTAATGGAAAGGGGCCAATTATTTTAACTATTTTTCATTTCCCACCTGTTAAAATTACTTGCGGATCAAAAAAAAAAAAAAAACCTATTAAAATCACTTACATAGCTTCACCAACTAGAAAGTAGAAATGGTCCACGAACTAGAAAAAGATTACTTGGCTTCACCAACTAGAAATGGTCCACTCATTTTCACTTAAAACCCCCGAAAATATAACACACGTGATTAGTTGGACAGAATGACCTATTAGTCTTCATCCTTTCTAAATGTATCCTTGTTGTGTTTCAATAAAATTTCAGTTCTCTGCTGATTCGGAAAAACTATTTAATCAAATAAATTAAAATTTTTTTTGACGTTGAGTGATTCTAACATTTGGATAATTAAAGTGTCAAGAATCAAAGAAAGGTAACTAGGGTTTTGGTGCATTGATCAAACGAAGACAGAACATTTTAAAATTCTAGAAAAAGACGTTCTGGCGGCCGAGGAATGCATCTCGCTGGCGAGGAACCAATCTCTTTGGGAGAATTTCGAACACCATATTTCACGGGTGAAGGAAAGAAGTGGGGGTCATGAGAGAGATCTTGCGGCTAGCAGATGTATTTCCTAGGATGCTGTATTTCTATCTGAAAGGCTATTTGATTATGAATTGGGTCTTCTTAGTGGCTAAAAGTACTCACCAAAGTCCTCAGGTTTACGAATTCATCACCGGAATGGTCCCCAAGGTGGGACTTGAAATAATCGCTAGGCCAAATTAGGGTGTCTACACACGATCAGAGTGCCATAAGAAGCAGCTTCTACTCACTTTGTGAAATAATCAATAGCAACTAAGATGAACTTGTGACTGTTGGACACTGTCGGCACAATTCTTCCAATAACATTGATCCCCCATACTAAGAAAGGCCAGGGAGAAGTCATCTGATGTAGTTCTGATGGCGGAACATGCATAAAGTTGGCGTGAATCTGGCACTTATGACATCGTCGCACATACTCTACACATTTTGTTTCCATGGTGGACTAGAAGTATCCCTGCCTTAAAATTTTCTTAGTAAACATTATGCTGTTCATATGGGGCCACATACTCCCTCATAAATCTCCTCCATTACTCTTTTGGCTTCTGTGCCATGAATACATAACTTGTGCATTCCACAGTGTGATTTTCGATAAAAATTCCCTCCGCAGATGATGTACTGGGCTGCAAGTCTTTGGAGAGCTACTCAATCTTTCGATCTTTCTTACTTGCTTCGGTGGATGTTCCACTATTTCCACAAATCTCCAAATGTCATGAAACCAAGGGAGGCCGTTGTTGGGTTCATCAACAATCATAACATGCTGGTATACCGGTAAATCTCTTTGCTCAATTACGATGGGTCTTAATCTCACACCAACAGAAATTTCGACCATGGACGCCAATGTCGTGAGAGCATCTACAAATTGGTTCTTGAGCCTTAGTACATGAGTAAAAGTCACTTTATTGAAATGAGGGATGATGTCTTCAAGGTCCTGGTGATACAACTTTAGCTTTTCCTCTTTAACTTTCCAAATGTCGTTGGCCTATGATACTACTAGGTTGGAATCCCCAACTATCTCTAATTTCTCCACGCCAATTTCGATGGTTGTCTCCATGTCTACAATGCATGCCTGGTATTTTGCCTGATTGTTGGTGACTTCAAAATTTAGCTTGAACGCAAGTGGAATGTGCGATCCTTCATGTGAAATCAATAACACCACTTCGAAACCCTCTTTGATTGGCGGCTCCATCGAAGTACAATTTGCAAACATCCTCAGCTATGGTCATTAGATCTTCATCCAGAAACTCAAATTCAGTATCCTTACCCCTCTCAATAGGGTGGTTAGCCAAAAATTCTGTAACGGCCCTTTCTTTTACTGACTTCAGCCACAAATTAAGGAATTTTAAGAGGTTCAAATTGGGGTGTCTACAATTGTCGACCAGTACGTTAATGTGTAGTAGTGGGAAATCATCCTTTGGACTGGCTTTGTTTGAGTCCCTAAAGTCAACGCAAATCCTAATTTTGTCATCCTTTTTGTTACGGCCTAACATTTTTTTTCATTTAATTAATTTTAGAGCCACTTCTTAATTGGGTGTTGTGGTCGGATCCTAATTATTTATTTTACGTGCACCATGGGCATAGTTGTTATTATTATTGTTTTGAGGGTATAAGTTTAATCAATTTTAGTACTTAGTTTTGTATCATAATTAGATACTCTATTTTATTCGTCCATTGTATTTAGGGGAAACGTGTGTGAATGGGTAGTGTTATTAACTTACGAATGATGATATATAAACATACATACATACATACATACATACATACATACGGTGTTAGGGTTATTCTTTAGAGAACATTGAGAAGAATTCTGATTTTTGAGAGCAGCTGTCGAACTTCGAAGGGTTTTACTGGGGTTCTTTCAAGGTAATAATATACTTCCATCTCTCTCGTTTCTGTCATCCACCTCTTCCCATAGCAATAGGATGCATGGACTGATATTGGGTAAATTAGTTAATTTGTATTTTGTGTTGAGAGAGAGATAGAGAGAGAGAGAGAGAGAGAGAGAGATGGGTGTGCATGTGCTGTTGTGGTTCTTATACAGTAAGTGGATCCGAGTGTGCGGTGGTGCTTTGGGGGTGCGGGGTGATGATGTGCACAGGCTGTCATGTTTGTGTGAATGAGTTGGCACATTGCTTTGATTTGGTGTTGTTGGGAGTTGGTGGTGTTGGAGATTAGGGGAGTAATGATATAATTCTTCATGTAGTAGGAGAGTTCAATGGGTGAGGTGGTGTGCTTATACAACTGGTGTGTAGACTAAATAGTTGTGCTGTGAGTTTGGGAATGGAGAACACTATTAGTGAGTAAGTGAGTTAGCTTTAGGATTAGTTAATTGTAATTTTACATCAGTCCTAATTGCTACAGTGATAATATTACTATATGATCCTTTTGTTCAGGTTAACTTCATTTCGCGTTGTTCGGTTATAGTACTTCTGGACTCAGGTGAGTGGTTAAGCATGTTACGTAATTTTGAATTTCCCCGTGTCCCTTAAATTACTGTTTTGGAAAATTTATTATTGAAATTGGAAACACATATTGTTTATATTTGATTATATTAAATTGGCATGCGGTATCGGTGAAACCATTTGTTGATTGAATAATCTTTTGGTGAGCGCTTTGTGGATATCGAATGGGAACATATTTTGGAAGTCCAGGGAAATTAATCCTCTATGTGCGGGTGACTCTGGCCATTAGGGAAGAGACCGGATTAGGCCGGTGCCCCTCATGCTCAACGGTTGTTATTGACCGGATCATTCTTAGGGAAAAGTTCTATGGGCTGCCTACTCGTGGTGACTCTAAGTTTCGATATTGGATTCAATTTTGAGATATTTGTTCATTGGCACTTGGTACTATTGATTTTGGTTGTGATTCCCCATTGTTGTTGGAGATTGGATTGAGAATATCATTAAGACTTATCAGATAAATCGTTAATTGGATTAATGGATTATTTTCTTGTTCACCGCATATGTCAAATTTATGTTGACATGGTAAATTATTTTGATCCCTATTTTGGAACTGTATTTAATATATATGCTTTGCTACTCACTGAGCTCGTCAGCTGACAGATTTATTCCAACTTCTTTTTCAGGCAAGTTGGGAAGTTAGGCAAGGATTCTGGCGGCATCTCGGGGATTTCGTTTGTTGACCTCCTTAGAGTGTCTCATCCTAGCTTAGTGTTTTATTTTATCGCTTCCACATTGAAACATTTTGTCAGACATCTGGATTCTTTTATTACTGTTGGTTCACTGGATTTTATTTGATTCATGGGATGTTTGTGCCCCATGCTTTTGTTAAGTTTAATTGGTTGGAGTTGTTTCTAATAAAAAATGGTTGACTGCTTGGTGGATATTTGCTTGGGAGTTTTTATAAAATTTAACTCTAGGCTACATGTTCTACGAGCTTTGGTCTTGTGGTTCATGGCCGGTCACTTCTCATTTTGGGGTGTGACACTTTTTAGGGATAGGCACAATATTTGCGACCCATTGAGGGTACTCAGTTACCATTAGGAATCTTGCATTAATCTATTTAGTGACTTCTTATTTTATTTTAAGCACCCAATCGGGTCTCATTCATCTCAACTTTTGTTTTACAGGCTTTGCATCAGGATAAAGGGGAATCCGGTGTTCCACAATTTCAGGATCGATTCTGGGCATATCGGCATGCGACCATGTGAAGTCATCCTCAAATTCTTTAAGTAAATTTATGGGAGCTTGGCGCTCTTTCGGAGAGCGCAGAAACGATCTGGACCATCCAGGGGTTCTCTTCATCTCTCAAATTTATTAAAAGAACTTGTTCTTTTACAAGCCTCTCATCTTCCCTTTCGATCAGGGACCGAATTTCTTTAGGAATAACCCCATCGAAATCTATCATCTCATCATCAGGGTCAACACAATTTATTTCACAATTAGAGAAGTAGGCGGAATCAGCTTCATTCATTTCATTAGCAACAAAGGCCTCAGGGGCGCCAAACACATGAGTGGACTCAAACTCAAAATACAGGTTATGAGGAGTTGGGCCGAGAGGCACCGACTGAGACTCAACAGACTCAAAGGACTAGGAAGACTCAGATGACTCGGACTCGGACTTAGACTCAGAATCAAACCCATGGTATGATACACTTGGTATGAAGGTCCAATTCTTATATTCTCCAGCAGCATCTACAATGAGCGAAGTAGGGTCTTTGGGGGCCTCTTGCCCCAGCATCATTACTTTAGTTTCAATGACTGTACCCATTGGTTCGCCTTCCTCGAACAAGATTGCCAGACTTCCCATGTCAAAAACCTCAACCCAGTCCATTATTCCTTCTTTTATTACCACATCCTTGACCTCTTCTTCACCTTCCAGCCAAACAACGTTAGCAAATATCTTAAACTATGGCATTAGAGTTTTGGTTTCTTTGTCCTAGAATGGTTTTGGTTGGCCTTGATAGACATGTTTAGCTTTTTTGTTCACGAAATAATCTTCCAGCCTGTCCCCTTTTGTCACCACTTCGTCAATAGAGGGCTTGTACCCGAGACTAGTCTTGCGCATTAAGGTCCTGATGATTTCAAATTTTGGGGGTCCTTGCTGGTTCTTTCCCAGACCAAGTCCCAGCATGTAAGACATTTTCTTCATCATTTATTGTAGACACCCTATTCTGAATTATCCGGATAAACCTATCTTACGGTCTTTTTTGTTGCCCTAATGATGATTAAAGGTCGAGAACATTCCAAGGTCGATGGCAGGTCTTGAGTTTTGAGCTTTGGACATTTCTCATTTCAACCCTTTCAAATTTCATCCTCAAACCCTTCGAGCCAGATGGCCCCAGCAAAACCCCACTTGCTTACGCCAATGTTTTCTTGGCGTGCGCTAGTGAACTGCCACGTGTCAGTCATCAACCGTTGACTCAGTTATAACTGGCGCACGCAGGTCAAACCCTGGCGTACGCCGGTCAAAGCCAGTCAAATCACCACTTTTCTGTCACGTGCTCGAGACTTTGTAACCGCCCCAGTACAGTGGACAGCCCCCTGATGATTGTTTTCTGCAGGAGACGTCCCCCTCTCTCTCCTACACACCCCATCACCTAGTCCCATGCATTTAATGCATGGGAGCCTCCTCTCCTTAACCCAACCAACCTTTAACCCCAGCTGACTGCCCCCCTCTCCAGTCATCTCCCATCCATAAATATCCCCCCTTGCATTCATTTGCAAGGGGTTAACAACATTCAAGAGCCCAAGCCTTTTCTTCCTCCTTTTGCTCTCTCTTCACTCCCATTGAAAGAGAAAGGAAAAGAGTGTTTCCTCACACACCCCACTGTCATTCAACCACCTCCCTGCTTCCTCCTTCAACCTCAAGCTCAAAACTCCAATCTTTTCATCAACCTCAAGGACCAAAGGTATACCACCTTTGTGGTTCTTTCTGTTTTCGACCCCTGAGGGGAGCCAGTAAGGTCCAGGCTAGTAGTCAATACTAGTCCTGGCCTTAAAATGGTAAAATACAATAGTCGTGTGAGATGACAAATGGCGCCCGCCAGTATCATCAGGCCGTACGCCACTCATGGCAGTATGTGCACTACTGGCGTGGGGATCATTGATCATCCATTTCTTGCTTATATTTTCTTTCGTCACCTTATAGCATGCTAATAATCAGTCTACTGCTTTCTTTACTCTATAACTGTTAGCTGTAGCTTTCAATACTCCTTTTTCTTGTTCTAGAGGGCCTTTGGGATCTTTCTGGTAATGTTCCAGAACCCAGATGATGCAAAGCCAAGCACTGGACAGGAGACTTGACTGGCGTACGGTATCACTAGTCCGGCGTACGACAGTCATGCCAAGGTCCAGTGGCTGGCCCTTGTATCGTAGCTTAGTTCTGGCCTCTTGCTATCTCCCCACTCTATTTATGGGGTTTCGTATCTGTTTTCATGGCTTCAAGCCATTTCATATATTTGTATCTATAAATATGATTGCTTTATAAACTGCGTAGTTTGTCCTGGATGTGCGCTGGTCCCTTCTAGAGCCTAGAGGGTTGCAAACAAAGGTTGTGAGTGCGTAGGAGTGGTGTACGGCAGTCTTGAGGTGGCATGCGCAGGTCGTATCGGTGTGCAGTGGCCTGGCCAGTGCATACCCGTGTTTTGCTTGCTCACATCTCTAGAAGACAGCGTACCTCATCTTGTTCAAACTGCTCTCAGTGCTTGCTCTTAATCTATATTCATTTATTGTTTCAAGAAAATCATCATCCGTAAACATTTTATCACATAAATGCAACTTGTACAATTTTCATCCCCTTTAATTGCTCCCCCACCCTAACTGGCTAAAAAAATGATCAAAGAGAGAAAAATGCAAACATTTTACAAAAATGCCTGAGTAGAGACCGATCTCCGGATTGGGCGAGAGGGGTGCCATATAACCCTTCCCCTCTCGTAACCTGGCTCGCGAACCTCAGATATCGAAGGTGACAACGGACCAGTCTACAAGCCTTTTCAAAATCAAACAAACGTAGCAAACGTTTTCGAGTTCGGTTCCTCGGGTAGTTTCACCGCTAAAACCCGAATGGCGACTCTGAATCGAAGCATTTTGCCGCGCTTTTCAAAGAGGGCCGCACCCGATTTTAAAAGAGCAAAATTGAAAATTTTGGGGCGTGTGCCCACATTTATAGGGCAGCATTGCTAATGACAAAGTCATCATCCATCCTAACTGAAAGTATGGAGCTTGTAGTGTCTAGTGAGAAGCCTCCTAGAGCAATGTCTTCTTCTCCATGTTGAATTTCTAAGAGCGAGGCATTATCTTCAGTGGGTGAACAAATTCCAGAGTTTCCATGAATGGAGAGCATTCCTGTTTCAAGTCCCAGACAAATTTTCTGATAAAGAGTGGAAGGTATAGCCATGATGTTGGGGCGATGCATCCAAGGCCTTCCGAGTAGCAGATGAAGGAAGTGGGGATACCTAGCACCAGCAATTCCACCTCAGTTTGATAGGACCCAAACGTCATAGGGAGCATAAAAGTACCAATCACATCTCGACAATGAGTGTTATCATACGCTTGGATTTTGACATCAGATGGGGAGAAATCCTTGTTCTTGTATCCTAGACAATAAGCAACATGGAGGGGACATGCATTAATTGTGGAGCCATTGTCAATTAGAACTACCAGAACCCATTTGCCTTGGCATTTTAGAGTGACATGCAATGGCTTGTTGTGATCAATCCCTTCAGCGGGCAGGTCTCGGTCAGTGAAGGTGGTAACGTGCTTAATTGAGATTATTTTGATAAGCGCTACAAGCTCATCTGGAGTTATGTCTGAAGGAACTTTTAGGTGGGAAAGAGTTTGGATAAGTCCCTCGTGATGGTGAGTGGAGTGGACAAGCGCAACCCAGATAGACATTTTTGCTTGGGTCTGTTCGAGTTGTTGCTTTATCATTCCTTCAGGGGCAATTGGATTTTTCTCAGGGCGGGAAGGTCCTTTGTCTGGTGGAGCAAAGGGATGGAAAAGGTTTTTGGTTAGTAAGGCAAAGAGGTGGGAAGGTTCTTTGGTTGGTGGAGGTACAGAGTTAGAAGATTCTCCAATTCGGAGGTTAGAGGTTGGTAAATATGACCACTTGTTGTTAAATGGTCAATCTGGCGGAATTGTTGTTCCTCACTCCATAAGTCAGTAGGGGCTTTACGCTTGCACCCAATGGTGGTCCCTTCGAAATTTTCGACCAAATCAGTGATGACTAGGTCTTGCCAGAGATCCTCAGGTTTCCATTGTTCTGCTTCCATCATTACTTGGTTTACGTACGGTCCATTCTTTATTCCCCACCCACATGTTGACAACTTCAAAATCTGTCCATGGGTTTGGCCTGGCCTCCGTTTCCCATAAGATTGGTTGCGGCTCATTTCCCATAAGTTCATGAGGGATTCAGATTACAACATGGAGACATTGGCATCCTTAGGGAAGGTAATCGTTGGTTCTGGCTCCGATTCATCCACAATGTAGTCTAGCGAATCAAACTCATTGTTTGCCACTTCCTCCTCGGGTTCCGAATCCCAATACCATGGGTTGAGGTTCAGGTTGCTATATAGATTATCAATGACAGAGTCATTGAAATGGGTGAATTCAGGGTGGAGTGGAGTAAGTTCCAGCCAATCACAAGCAATCATTTCAGGTTGATATTCTTCAGCAAACATCATGGAAAAAGAGAACGTGTCCAAAGGATCATCCATAGTCAGGAGTTGATACACACTTAGGATCCATTCGGGTTCAAACGGCGGGTTGGCCATACTCTGGAAATTAATAGCTTCAAACTCTCCCCAATCAGAGATCAAGTTTCCCCACGTACATTCCCATTCTTGAAGAAAGAAAAGGGTGAGTTCTTTGGGGATTTCAACAGCAGGTTTAGGTTCAGTATCAGGAATGATGAACAGGGTAGGATCAAAGTTTTATGAGTTGAATCATCCGTAAGGGTGATTTGGTTAATGTGGAAGGTGTTGCTTTGCGATGGCAAAGGGTTTGAGATGGTGTTTTGCTTATTTGGTGGAGGGGCTTCAATGACTTTGTTATCAATGAGGTTCTAAATCTCATGGCGGAGGTGGATGCAATTATCTGTGGTATGACCAGGCATTTGGTGATGCTCATAGTGGACATTATGGTTGAGGTTTGGTGAGAGAGTTTGTGGTGGTGTGAGCACTTTTAGAACCCCGAACTCAACAAGTTTCTTGAGCAACGCAGATCTAAGGGTACTGAATTGAGTGAAGGTTTGGGTCTAGGATTTTGGCTTTTCAATGATTTGATTTACTTCTGCTAGTTTAACAAAAGAGGTTCCGGCTTGGTAAGTGTTGGCATTTCCGAAAAGAATAGTACGGTTTCCAGAGTACGCCATTTTGGATTTTGAACCCGCTTCTTTCTTCTCTAAGGTATCATCCCTCAGAGCTTCTTCCACAGCCAACCCAGAGTCATAAAAGGTCTCAAAGTTTGGAGATGCCTGAGAGAGAACCATATACGGTGCGCAGGCACTTGGTAAATTCTTTGTAATGATCTGGAATTATTCTTTTAGATCTGGCTTATTCTACGTCTGAGCAGCCTTAGCTTTCTAGCGCTTCACACAGTCAGAAAAGCTTTCTTTGCCACCCATCTTGGTGCTTTCAAGCTCCCTTGTAGTCATTTTTAGGTCCACATTGAAATCATACTGAGCAACAAAAGCTATCCTAATGTCCTCCCCGGTCCTTTTCTTAGATGGTTCCAGGGTAAGAAACCACTGTAGTGAGGGCCAGTTAAAGATTCATGAAACAATTGCGCCATTACCTCCTTCTCAATCCCTTTCATAGTGAAAGATCCAGTATACTTTTGAAGGTGTGCCTTAGGGTCAGTAGTGCCATCAAATTTCGTAAAATTCATACCTTTAAACTTTTTGGTCAACTTGGCGTTAGGGAACAAGCATAACTTGTTCATGTCTATCTCTCCCTTCCCAAGCCTTTCAGTTTTTTGGACAGACTTCTCAAGCTTACTGATTTTGGCGATGAGAGCGACCAAATTAGGATCCGTGACTGGCTTTTCTCCTTGAGGGTGTTCAGACTATGGAGGAGGCTTAGCTTGCAGCCGATCATTGATTTCCTACATGCTCTCCATTATCATAAGCATGTCTTTTTGCATTGCGGTGACAGAAGCCTTAAGTTGAGCATTGACATTGGCAATGGACTGCTTGAGCTAGGTGTCCAAATTTGCCATATTTTGCTTGATTTCTTCCATCCCATTCCCTTGATTGGCCATTCGTAAAGAACCTTAAGGTGGTATTTCCGTTGATGGTTGTTGCAATACTTCCACTGACAACTGTCCTTCCTGCAACATCTCAACCTTAAACAATTAAGTTTCTTCCACGGTGTCTGTGCAAACCATTCTTCGAAGTGGACGAAACCAATTGGATATAGCTTCTTCTCACTATCGACCAATGTTTCAAAACTTGCAGTAAAGCAAAAAGGAGTGACTCAAAAACTAATCATGGAAAACTGCTCTACCGTCTACATGCCTCCTAAAAGCTAATCCTAGGACCTACCATGACCCAGATCTCACTTAAGGCACTTGTATAGAAGATTTTCGATAATCCGGATAGGTACTATCAGGTAGGTTAAATTCCGTCGATTGGGGAAATTAGAGCCAATCTTCTTATCTTGATCATCCGAGACAAAGCAATATGATTACCGGAATATGGATACGTGCGTGCTTAAGGCTAGTTCTGGACCAGGGGAGCCGTTCGGGCACGACAAATACTAGAGGTATCACATACTCCATGGATTTACAGTCTCCTAGACCGACCGGAGAAAAAGGTTTTGTGCTTTTAGGTTGCAACAATCCTCAGAGTTTCTTTTAGAGTGTATCCTTTGTTTAGAACGACAAATTTCAAGAGATGTCAAAATGAACTAAGTATTCAGGTAGTCCTCATTTGAAGTTTCAGTTTTAAACTCAGAATAACTTGGAATGGACGACGTGTACTATAACCAGAGTGGCGTCAGTGGCATAGCGCCAATAGCCGTGGGATCACGGCATAGTTTCCTAAGTATTCCTTATTCGACATTGAATCTTCGATTAGGCATTAGTCAAGGACTTAGTAAGTTTTGATTTTCCAAAGTCGCATTGTTCTAAGGACTCATGCAATTTAGACAACGTACATTAGGGTGCACGACTCTTCATCGGGTGTCAGCAACCTTTCAAAAACAACGAGAACGAAGCGCCCTAGTAGAGTCCTACCCTTTAGCCATCATGAATGCGGTTATGGATGAATGGTATGTATGTATAGGAAAAATATGCACATAAACAGGGTCTATCACATAAGTCCTGACCATAGGCTACTGTCTTGGTTTGGAAGGTTTTACGGTTTTATACAAGGCCGGTTTTGGTTTAGCAGGGTTCCCTGAACTAGAGTCAAGATGTACCTCCCACTGTCAAGTGTATGGCAAGACAATGGTCGAACGGTACGATGGCTCATCATGGTTGAGGGTTGCTAGGCATCCTGGGAGTGCTTGTCACTGGTGAGCCGGGCAAGATTGCCAGAACACACTAGCAAAGCTGTACGGTGCAAAGTGTACAAGACGATAAAAGTTTAATTTTCCAAAAGATATTGAAAATTTCCCTTTGAAATTGTCTTTCAAGATTGGCCCTTTTAATTATTCAATTTTTGAAAGATAAAAGTAAATTCTAAAGTTTTGAATAACCATTTATCCCGAGCAGAGTCGCCACTGTGGGCTCCCCAACCGGCGCGCCAGAGAGTCGCCACCGGATTTTTGAGATAGATGTCCAAGAAACCTAGGGTTTGATTTGACAAAGAAGGCTTTTGGCCCAGCGAAAACGTTGAGATTTTGGGTTCGAGAGTCACGTTACAAATGGAGAAGGTTTTGTTGGAAAAAACACCGCATTCGCCCGGTAAAAATCGATCTTTACTTAACATTTTCAAAGGGAAAAACTTTAAATATTGTTTGGAAGACTAAACTCTTAATAAAGAAATAAGGGAAAGGGACATGAGAATGAATATATCACTTTAGCGTGCCCGTGGTGCTTACTGTACAGCAAATAGCAAATGAATGATATGCATAAATGAAATGACAACACAACAACAATATGCCTCAATCACAAACAACATTGCACGGTGTGCCGAGATACCTCGCACGATTTTCTGGTACACCGCGTGGTGTAGCTTTTCACTGACAGCTCACTACTATTACTCAGAACCTCTCACGATATACTGACTGCGTCGTACGTTGTTACTTAAAATATCGTAAAGTGTTGCTTCAGCCATATTTCAGAATAGCTACGAACTTTCAGGACAAACAAACCCTTGATCCAAACAGCTTCCTCATCATTTCATTGATTTTGTTTTTCATAAAACAATTTGCAAACCCTTTTTAATGCACTTGATCATTGAGAATGATTATAAAATCTCCTTTTAGAAAACAAAGGCATGGTTTTTAGACAGATGCTTACTCCGCAACCTATCCTCCAAATAAGGTTTGCACCCGAGCAAAGGGCTAGGTCGTTGAAAGCATATAAAACCGGTAAGACCGGGATCGTTCCCACAGAGATGTCTTCTTTAGCGAATTTGGAATAGATGGTAAGTATGTAGCAAGGCTTTCAAGCAGCCAACTTTGGTGATCGATTCAGTTAACGAAATTGAATTTAAAATTAAACTAGATTAGAAGCGGTCAAGTCAAAAGGGTTTGATTTACCCACGACTAAGCCGACAAACGGTTCCTTCATCTAACTCATGAGTGAACCGAAACCGTCCAGATTCCACTTGAAGAATTAAAAACTGAAGACTACTTATAACTTAACTCAAAGCATTAATTCAAACTGAACTCATTTAACGCAAGTGAGAGACGAAAATAGATCGTTCGCACGCGTAAGATTATCAAGCATGTAGCACAGGGCGATAGACTTCATTGATCAAAGAAGCCACCGACCCCATGGTCAATGCAGGAAATCATGGGTTTAATTCATTCAAAACCTTGAAATCGAGCTAAAGTTTAGGCGAAACCGTTTAAATGACTAATCCATAGGGTTCATCTCACCCCATGACCAAACCAATTGACTACTCGCTCATAGGCAAAAGACTAGAAATTATGTTAGAAAATGAAAGCATGCTTCACCGTTCGAAATGGAAATAAACTTGATATTAGCAAGGATCTCAACTGTAGCTACAACATTAACAAACGGAAAATTAACAAACGACAAATACTTGCTTGAGTTGTTAAGGAATTAAAGACAAAAGCTTGAAAGCAATGAAAATGGAGTTCTAGGAATAAAAAGACTTAAAACATAAATATCTACCTATTCCATCTATATGAGGGAGAGAGAGAGAGAGAGAGGCCTATTATACAAGGCAACTCATCCTCTACCAAAATATCCCTGAACTCGCCAAAAGTGGCAAGTATTCCATAAATGGAAAGTCCAAAAAGCAGTAAAAATATCTGCAGGAAACCAATGTTATCGATACCATAAGCAAAGGTATCGATAACATCCTTCAAATATTCCCCCGGAGAAGCAAGTTATCGATAACTTAAACCAAATGTTATCGATACCCTCAGGTCTGGACAACTTCTGGACCAAAATGGGACCAATGTTATCGATAACATTCCATATGTTATCGATAACATTCTTCAAAACTGCAGATTTCAGGTTGGCTTCAGCTTTAGCAAACAGCTCCCAGCAACTTCACAGCTTCTCAGCACTTATTTTCATTCTCTAAAGTTAAGTAAAGGCTAAGTTTTAAGCCTTTCTTTTACCTTTCCTTTACTTTAGTTTATTTAATGAAAATAAGAAAGTACCCCCCATTTGGAAACAATGGCATTACCAGAATTTTAAGATTCCATTTAAATCAAAATGTCAACCCCCCACTTTTAGTACAAAATGGAAAACTGCACGTTTTTTTCAAGAGAACATGGCTCAAAACATGACCTTGCTCTTCAAATTAAACCTTGTAACTTTGTAGTTACTCTTAGAAAAATTCAAGGATCAATTACCGCCATTTTTATCTCGAAAATCGAAACTTTTTCAGAAAGTCATTTTTCCATACTTCGACAGATTTTAGGGGGCCGACGGGTCTTCGGGTACTTAGAAGCTTCCGGAGCATTCTTTGGCCTTCAAACGTGCCTTATTTGCACGTTTTACCTGAAACTACTAAAAGCACACCTTACGTGCAATATCGCTATGAAAGCTAAATAAACGTAAGATAAAACAACTTAAAGCAGGACTAGTTGCACCAAAATCTGCAATAATGGGTGCTCATCAACAGAGCTTCATCCTGAAATGCACTGGAAACAATCTCTCAGTAATATTAGTGTAGCCAACACTGGATAGATGTGATCGAGTTAAACAAAACAAATAGTTGATAAATAAAATAATACCATACGTTGGACCTCACTACATTGTGTGGTGTATCACAACAACGCATGGTGTAGTGTTCCTAGTACAGTCATTGGTTTTTGTATTGTTTCTGAAAATGGTTTTTAAGCCAACACTTAACACAAATAGATTAAGTGTGACTGCAGAAAGCTTCACTCAAGGCTAAGACTGAGCTTAGTCCAAGGAAACTTGCTTTTATACATTCGGCTTTGAGCTTGGATGAAGATGGATGAGTATGGGTTTAGAATTTGAGAGCGGTGGAGTTCCAAAACTATTAGTGTACTGAGCTTTTGAGGAGAATAAGAATGAAATCTTTGTAGAGAGAGAGAGAGAGAGAGAGAGAGAGAGAGCGAGAGAGAGAGAGAGAGAGAGAGAGAGAGAGAGAGAGAGAGAGAGCGAATGTCAGAGTAATTTTCTCAAGACTTGGAGGGGGGTACCTTTCATCTAAAATGAGGGGTGTATTTATAGACAAGAGCCAAGGAATATCAATGCAAAGGGGGGGAGGTGGCTTCCAGGTTGGCTAGAAGTTATATTCCCTGCTAAGCATGACCGACAACTTTCTGAGCCAGTCAAAACTTTTCTTAGAAACATCGTGCGACATACCTCAAAACCACGTGCGGTGTAGTAAAATTTACTACACCGTACGGTTTAGTGATCTCCCTTGTGGTGTTCCAGGTCCAGTTTTGGGCTTTGGCTGACTTTTGGGCTTTTTGGGTTATGAGAGTCCATATTTAAGATCTCGAAGGTATCGTTTTATTTATTTTGTCATCGGGGAATTTAAAAACCCTTAGGGGCCCGAATTGGGGTGTCTATAGGTACGCCATTTAGTGTACACCAAATGTACACCTGATTAATTGTGTGGTAATCGTTTCAGGATTTCACACAAATGCTAGGAATCACTAAATCTATTAAATTTTTTTTCCAATAATCTTTGTAAAATATCAGCTCAGTCGGAATTGAAGAAAAATTGATCAAGCACTTACCGATATCCGAATGGGCTGATGTTCTAAACGATCATGCATATTGATCTGTATTTTTCCTCAAACTTTAAACTCATTTAATTGTCTTTATGACTTCCCCCTCTATGACTATGCCATTTTTGTCAATCGATTAGGAATCTCTCTCTTTTTTTTTTTTCTCTCTGTTGTGTAACTTGTCTTGTATTGGGTGTGAGACTTACATGACTCTTAAGCCTGTCAATGGGCCGGATTCGATCCGAATCCGATAAAATCCGAATCCGATAAGACTCGAATCCGATAGTGATAATCCGGATCCGATCCGAAAACTTTATTTCCTTCAAAAATTTTGGAAAAAAAAAATTATATTTTCCAAAAAAATACAATTTTTTTTCAAAAAAAAATATTTTCCCAAAAAAATAAAAAAACAACTTCTTAAACATTTTTTTTCAAAATAAAAAATTTACTGTTTTTTTTAAAAAAATTTAAAAAAAAATAAAGTTCGGATTCGGATTGATAACAGATTTAATCCAATCCGATCCGAATCCGTTCCGTATTGGATTACCAGATTCGGATTATCAGATCAACGTTATCGAATTCGGATTGAATTTTTCGGATCGGATCCGGTCCATTGACAGACATAGTGACTCCTCTGCCAATTTCCTCGTACTACGGTAAAAGATACTCCATAGAAAACATATTTAATTTTGTGTATGATTATGGACAACTAACGTTTTGGCCGAAGAAAAGTGCCTCCTCTGTCATTGCTTGGCTTCCTTTTCCCCATCCTAGATAAGTTTACATATATGAGGAAACCTGTGTATATATAACATTTTGGACAATTTTTTTTTTTTTTTTGTATAACAACTCGGTTTCTTTCCAAATGGATTATCCAACGACAGCTGCAAACCCATTTGTTGAACTCTCATAATTGATGGACTTATTTCTTGTATTAGTTGAGTTGTTTGGACTTTATTATCTCGTGAACTTTCACAATATTTTTTTTTGATAATCAGATCTTCGGGCCATCTTGCACACACTTCGACTAATTACGGGGCCCTAAAGGTAACGACTGGACATAACCTGCAATGGCCCCAAGGTTTGAAATGTTTTTTTTTTTGCTCGGCAAACGAAATTTTATTAATTTCGAAGAGGGGTACATCGAGAGGAAAAATGAGAGATAAAAAATACATCTCACTGAAAATGAAAGAGATGGAACATACAATAAAAGAGATTAGATAAAAAACATATCCTAAGGTTTGGAATGTTTAGCTAGCCTCTGTGAGAGTAGAATCTGTGACCTTATAGAAGAACACTTATTGCTTTCTCACAACCATTTGATGAAACCCCTATGACTTTCTCAATTGATCTCTCCTATCGATTGAAAAAGAAAAGGAAAAAAAAAACCATTTGTCGGATACCCCGTCGGAGTCGGATTTTTCTACGTATAAACTGAGCGCCAAGTCCAATAAATACGACCAGCAATGCATTGTTACGTGAAGTGAAAACGTAAGCAAACAACATTGACCCGTTCATAGATTTGAATTGACCTAATATATACTTAGGCTGCGTTCTTATTAATTTAACTTAAATTTGAAAATTGTCCTTATTTATTTATTTTTGTATTTGTTAGTTTTGTGCTAAACTTTTATGGATTATTAATTCGTCTCGACGAGAGGAAATCGAAAAGTAATTTTTTTAATACTTTTACCCAAGTATTTTGAGAAATAACCACTTCTTAGGCCAAAAAGTGACTTTTTTTTTTTAGCTAAAAAGTGGTTATTTTTCAAAATATTTGGCTAAAAGTAAAAAAAAATTTACTTTACCGATTCCTCTCGTAGAGACGAATCAATAACCTACAAAAATTTGGCAAAAAATTAACAAATGTGAAAAAAAATTCAAATAAGAATAATTTTCAAATTTAAGTTAAATACATAAGAACGCACCTAAGTATATATTATGTCAATTCAAATCAACGAATGGGTCAATAGGTGACAACGAAGCTGAACGGTGACTAGGAAGAGCACTAAAAAATATTAGAGGGGAATTCCTTGGTCCTATTCCTTTGCTGATTGTGCTCAAGTTAATTATGTGACAATAGAAAGAGCTTGGCTTTGAATGTGTCCAAGGTAGGATTTCTAGAGGGTGTTGGTCACAAATCACCCTTGGAGGATAGATCTATATGAGTGTGGCAGTGGGGTCGCTGTTGTGGGAAATTGGGTTATTCTCTAAAGACACTCATAGAAGCAAGATACGTGCGCATGATCGTCAATCGTGACCAACCGTTCTAGAACCGTAGTTGTTTCCTGTAATATGTGTATGGTAGGCGTAAGTTTGATTTAAAGGACCTAGATCAAGACTTAGTTCACTATGGTTCTTCAAATTGAAATCTGCTAACACTAAGTGTAGGTTCAAGTCTAGAAGACACCTATGCCCATTGCATAGTAAAAGCACTCTTGTAAAATTTTAAATTATGTGGGGGATTCTTGGTTTTAATTTAATATTTTACTTTTACGTTAACTTTGATCTCGTGGGTCTGAGGAGGAATTATAAGGATGTACAATTAGAGTTAAAATGGAAGTGTTTAGTCGAAAACCACTTTGACTAGGTCTCTAATTCTTCCTCTGAGTTTTGAGACGACTATTTGTTACATTTCAAACTCACAATATTCTTGACATATATTCTATTGTATTTTGTAATCTAGTAGAGCTGAGAATGAGGGACAAGAGGTGGGAGTAATTGTGTGGGGCCAATCCAATTTGTCTATTCAGTGACTGTTGGAGAGCAGCCCACATCAAACCCATGTTTAAAAGCTTTACTTGCGTGATTGAATTTCATGATTATAGTTAGGGTACTGATTTTGCCAATCTTTTTTTTTTGTAACGGTAATCCCCTGCAAGTATATTTTTTTGGAGGTAGGAGGAATTGTGTCGGGCCAATCCAATTGGTCTATTCAGTGACCGTTGGAGAGCAGCCCACGTCAAACATGTGTTTGGAGGCTTTGTATATGCGTGATTGTATTTCATGATTATAGTTAGGCTACTAATTTTGTCACTCTTTTTTTTTGTTAACGTCACTCTCCTGTAAGTGTATTTTTTGTGCAAAAATATATTTGTAGGGGAGTGCTGCTAACAAAAAGGGAGTGGCAAAATCATTTCCCTATAGTTATCAATATTATGAGCCTATAAAAGGCAATAGGATGTGCTGAAATGGGTGTGGGGAAATAGAGCAGAGAAGAAGAGAGAATTAGGGAGCCCCTGCCGGCAGGGGCGGAGAATGAGGGATGTACAATTAGAGTTAAAATAGAAGTGTTTAGTTGAAAACCACTTTGACTAGGTCTCTTATTTTTCCTCCGAGTTTTGAGACGACTATCTGTTACATATCAAACTCAAGTTATTCTTGACATATATTCTGTTGTATTTTGTAATCTAGTAGAGCTGAGAATGAGGGACAAGAGGTGGGAGTAATTGCATGGGGCCAATCCAATTGGTCTATTCAGTGACTGTTGGAGACAAGCCCATATCAAACACATGTTTGGAAGCTTTACTTGCATGATTGTATTTCATGGTTATAGTTAGGGTACTGATTTTGCCAATCCTTTTTTTTTTTTTTTGTAACGGCACTCCCCTGCAAGTATATTTTTTGGAGGTGGGAGGAATTGTGTCGGGCCAATCCAATTGGTATATTCGGTGACTGTTGGAGAGCAGCCCACGTCAAACATGTGTTTGGAGGCTTTGTACGTATATGCGTGATTGTATTTCATGATTATAGTTAGGCTACTAATTTTGTCACTCTTTTTTTTTGTTAATGTCACTCTTCTGTAAGTGTATTTTTGGTGCAAAAATACATTTATAGGGGAGTGCTGTTAACAAAAAGGGAGTGGCAAAATCATTTCCCTATAGTTATCAATATTATGAGCCTATAAAAGGCAGTAGGATGTGCTGAAATAGGTGTGAGGAAATAGAACAGAGAAGAAGAGAGAATTAGGGAGCCCCTGTGGGCAGGGGCGGACTCAGGATTTATAATCACTGGGGTCCAGTAATCTATAGCATGTACTCCATAATTTTGTATTAACACATGATAAAGGATAAACAAATTCAATATTAATACTACACAAAAAATACCTATGTATATACTCCCTCCGTCCCTATTTAAATGTCTAGTATTCCATTTTGGGTTGTCCCAAAATAAGTGTCCACTTTGAAAAGTTAATGGGTAAAGTGGAAGATATATAATTTTGAAAAATGAAGGTAAAAGTTGATGTGAAAATTATAAAGTGGAGGATAATTTTGGAAAGTGTAAAGTAGAGGTGAAATTTGACTCCTAAAACTGCGTGTTTCTTAAACATGGACATTTAAAAAGGAACGGATGGAGTAATATGTAAACAAAAAGTGATTTGTCAATCCATTACACATCATTTCACTTACAATTGACTAGGGGTGAGCAAAATATCCGCCAAACCGTGAATCCAGTCCAAACCAATCCAAACCGAAGATTTGGTTCGGTTTTTTAGTAGTATGGTTTGGTCATATATGGTTTTAAAAAATTAGAAACCGCATTATATGGTTTTGTTTGTGGATTCATGTTCACGGTTATGGTTCCAAACCGATCCGATCCGAACCGTATAATATGTATAATTATATATATTTTAATTATGATTCACCAAATAAATATGGGAGCCTACTTTCCTAATTTATTGATCCTATTATATCCACCAATATTTAGTTTTCCAATTCCTATTCCTATAATTCCTCTACTACCATTACCAAGACTAATTACCCTAACTTTCTATATAAGAAAACCTATCCCTATACTATATAAACCTAATGTACTAACGTAGCATCCATCTCTTTGCCTTTTTATTTGGTTAAACTATCTTAAGATGTTTAATAGTGGTATTCTTAGTTGGTTCATTTTAGTGGCTTACCGGTATTTCATTTTATTTGTTTGAGGCAATTATTGGTATT
Source organism: Rhododendron simsii (assembly GCA_014282245.1). Lineage (NCBI taxonomy): Eukaryota > Viridiplantae > Streptophyta > Magnoliopsida > Ericales > Ericaceae > Rhododendron > Rhododendron simsii. Next base: position 29,111,135 of record CM024956.1, on the reverse strand, counting down.
CTACTCTTAAATTAGTTGGTTGATGTTAGTTTGTTTTAAGAATTTGAATGAAATTGATTTTAATATAAGTTTTTTTTTAAATTTATCTTCGTAATTTTAAGTACTTCAAATATTTTTTTGGAGATGATAGCTTAGTTCAAAGCAAACCGTGGTTAAAACCGAAACCGAACCGTAGTCTAATGGATTGGATTGGTTTGGTTCTATGCATTTTGTGGGTTGGTTTGGTTCTCGAAATTTATAATCCGTTGGTATTGGTTTGGTTCTTGGTTTACTATAAAACCGAACCAAACAGGACCATGCTCACCCATACAATTGACCCCACAAAATTTTCATATTTGGTGAGCAAAACAATGAACATAGTACACAAAATAACTTGACCTAAATTTATTCTAATTTTTAAATAACAAAACAGGGTCACAATATAAGTTTGTTGAGGTAGTTAGGTTTGATTAATGATAGGCTTAACTTAGTACCCAAAATTCAAAGTCATAAATTAGAATTGACTAACGTAACGTGAATACAAACATTAAACAATCTACTAATAAATACTTCCTCCCTTCCATTTTGTTTGTCCATTTTTTTAACACAAAAGTCTATTATTGTTGGAGAAATTACCCAAAAAAGAGAGAGATCTGAATGCTTAAAAAAGACCTGGGGCAAGTATATTACTTTTCGGACAAGAACCAAACTATAAAATATATATGGGGCAATTATATTTCCATTGGGGCAAGAACCAAATGATCTAAATCTATGAGGCAAAAAACAACCGAAATTTCCAAAATTAATGTATATCCCTGAAGGACTTCCACCTTTAGTGGGGTCAATAGACCACCCGTGCCCAATAGTAGGTCCGCCCATGCCTGCGGGGACTCCCCCACCACCAGTGGGTGTGAGAAAGAGAGTTGTGAGGTGTGAGTGTGAGAGGTGTAATTTTGTAAGTGTATATATTTGTTCGAAATCAATAAAAGTTGAGTTTGTATAATGCACAAACTTTTGTGTCGCTTCCGCTTTTCAACATATTCGCCAACAATCTTTATTATATACGGAGTAATTTTTTTAAAATAGGAAGACATCCAAACTCTATAAATAGCAGGTACGAGAGCTCTTCTGTCAATCCAATCAGCTGGAGAGTGAAAGCAAGGACTAAAAGAGTGTTCTTTCTGGTTTAGTCGAGCTCCCCCTTCTCTTAACCGTTCATAGCCTCCAAAGCAACCAACCAGGAAAATGGAAATAAACTCTAGCCCAACTCTTGCATTGACCCATGGCCAAGTACCTGAGGGCACTCCACGCCGCTCTGCAAATTTTCATCCGAGTGTTTGGGGAGATTATTTCCTTGCCTACTGCGCTCCCGTCGCCATGGTAAAATTGTCTAAGATTGTTTTGAATCATATGTAGAATACTTACATTAAATCCTTGCAGCCTTCCAATATGATCAACATAAATGCTATTTTTTTTTATATTAATCTCGGTTTAGGATATATAGAGAAAAACAAGCATAAAAATATTCTTATTTGATTGAGTTACGTAGTAATATATATAATTTCACTATCTTCATTTCCATCATACATACTTTTGTCGTTCTCTTCACAAAGCCAAGATTGTTATGGATATGTGATTTCGTGGTTATAAATGTTTCTGTAATATTTTGGTGACAAGTATTGTTGTTTGAACACTATATAGTCATAGACATAGGGGCTGTTTGATAAAACTGAAAACTGAAACTAAAAGCTAAAAAATTAAGTACTGAAAACTGAATGCTGAAATTTTTAAGCTGAAAAGCTGTTTGATAAATATATTAAGTACTAAATTAAAAAAATGATGAATTAATTTTGTTCCAATTCTTTCTTAATTTACTTACGGTCACAATATACTTTTGGTAATGGTGGTGGAGTAGTGGAGGTGGTGCTAGGAGCGGTGGTGGTGGTGGTGGTGGAGTAGTGGAGTTGGTGGTGGTGATGGTAGTGGTGGAGCGGTGGTGGTGGTGGTGATGGTGGAGTTGGTGGTGATGGTAGTGGAGGAAGTGGTGGTGGTGGTGGTGGTGATGTGGTGGAGGTGGAGTGGTGGTAGTAGAGGTGGTGGTGGTGGAGGAGGAGTGGTGGTAGTGGAGGTGGTGGTGGTAGTGGAGGAAGTGGTGGTGGTGGTGAAGCTAGTAGTGGTGGTGTTGTGGTGGAGGAGTGGTGATAATGGAGGTGGTGGTGGTGGTGGAGTGATAGAGGTGGTGGTAGTGGTGGTGGTGGTGGTGGAGTGATAGAGGTGGTGGTAGTACGTGGTGGTGGTGGAGTGGTGGAGGTGTTGGTGGGGGAGGTGGTGGTGGAGTGGTGGTAGTGGTGGTGATGGTGGTGGAGGTGGTGGTAGTGGTGGTGGTGGTGGAGTAGTGGTGGTGTGAGTGGGAGTGGTTGTGGTGGTGGTATGATGGTTGAATGTAAGTATACAAAAATTCAGCAAGAATTAAATAGCTCAAAGTTACTTAATTTTTTTCAACTTTTTGGCCTATATTTTAAGTGGTACTTAATTTGTTAAGCAAGATAAAATGTGGTTATCAAACCTACTGAATCACTTATTACTTAATTGATTCAGTATTAAGTACTGAATTTAGATTATCAAACAAGCCCATACTATATGCACTACAAGAAAAAATACAATTGCCGACTAAAGGTTTAGTCGCCTAATGTGACCTTTTTAGTCGCGAAATGGTTTTTCCCCTAAATAATGGTTTAGTCGGCAATTTAGTCGGGGAATGAGAGTCGGCAAACGTAATTGCCAACTAAATAAGGTTTAGCCGGCCAATGGATGGTTTTAACGACTAAAAAACTTAGTCGCAGTTTCTCTTTTAGTCGGTAAAGTTAACTTTTGCCGGCTAAATATTTAGTCGGCAATAATAATTGCATTGTGGCATCAAATGTTATTCCAAAAAAATCAGGGGGTGTCACCAAAATGGAAAAATTAATTGCCCTTTTTGATGGGGATTATTTGCCTTGGTAAGATTCCCTTGTTCCAAGATGGAGCCCCAAGTCTCGAACCTAAGACCATATGGTTCATCCCACACGTAACTTGCCACTCTACCACCGCTGTACTTTGTTTTCTTTTCGGTAATAAATATACTTATATCATTCGTTTTCGTCTATTTTACTCTTATTTTTTAAATTGACTTTTTTTTATAAGCTTTTAATTTTACTTTCTTAAAATACAAAAAAACTTGTTAGCACTAAATCTTTTTTTTAGGACCTACACACTAAAAGAGAATATTGCAATCACATTCACAGACAGAACCTATTTCTCCAAATACGCAAATTAGAACCATTATCACCTGAGCCCCACTTGAGGTCTTTTTGCCCGGTTAGAACCATCTATCTTCATTTTATTACTGGGTTAAAGATCATTCTTTACCAGAGATTATAGTTTGATAATTTTTCATTAGACAATTGTTTGAATAAAAATATTATTTTATTATGAGTTCATGTCTCGATAAAGGGGTTTTCTACCTGACTGAGTCGCAAATTTACGAGGATGAATTATTCAACAAGTGTAACAAAATGAACGGTCTCGATCGTAATGATTTTCTCGCGATCGTGTGGCTTCTGCAACAATAAATGCAACATAAGACCTAGTTGACTATCAAGTAAATCAAAGGTATAAATTGTAAAATATAACTGCCGAGTAATTTTTTATAATGCTTGATCTGAACCGTTAGGATTTCACTTATTATCAATCATAGCATTGTCACCAAAATCGAAGATCACTCGATATCGGCGACCACATGATATACTTGGAGGACGAAAATGAGACTTGGGTGAAACTAGGAGGACATTTATATAAATTTCCCAAAAACATATGTCTATTAAGCCGGTCCTTCCGGGTCAAAATCCCTGCCCTCCACTGATGACCATGTTGTTTGCTTATACTTTTCCAGCTAATGTTGTCCCCCCGACAGAGATGTATAAGTTCGTAAACCTTTGTCATTTTGGTTACTGTCGTAGTGTGGGCCATAATGATAACGTTTCTTTGCATAGTACCATTTGAGATTCAATTGATAACGCTTGTGCAGATAGAAGTGATAGTAGGTTTTGTGTTAGAATTAGAATTATTGATTTTGCTTATGTTCTATGACAAAATTGATTTCTTAAAAGTATAGGTAAAATGTTTTTATTAAAAAGTCAATTTGAAAAACAAGGAAATGCTTTGCTGTAATCCTAAATAAAACTAATGTTTTGATATGAGTTTATAGCTAATTGCCTTCGTGCAAAAAGGGTTCTTTAGTGGGCAATAGTTATTAACCTTTTTGTTATCTAAAGCCCGCAAATGAGCTACACATGATCAATCATACATAATTTCATTTTTCTTCACACTAATAATGACATTGCCAACGAGTCGCCTATTAGATTAGATTCATTGCACCTCGGGGTGGAGCAAGGAATTTTGTTTGCTGGGGCCAAAAGTTAGATTCACATGTTAGATACTTCTCATTTACAAATCCAAAGAATAACTAAATTAAGAGGTTAATTATAAAATAGATATGCACTTATAAAATGTATATGCTTTATAATTAATTGGTCCCAAAGACTAGATACATTTTGAAAACAATGCATGACTGGTTTAGTCCCAATGATTACCTCGTATATGTCGGACCAAAAACAATAAATACATGGGGACCAAAATAGACAGGTAGAGTGATCTTGTACACTTACATTAGGCTATGAGGACAAAAATGAAAAAGGTAGAAAAGACTACTCCAAAAAGTATGTGTGGAGTCTTTGGATCAAAGACAAGCATGCCCAAGTCAATGGGAATATGAAGGGCTTACCACCGACATTGACCAAGACAATGGGCAGAACCATCCAATGACCAAGACTTAGCATTTAACTCCGTGGAACCCATGATGACTTTGATAGGATGTCTATTTAATTTTTTTCCAAAATATATAACGGGGCTAGGGTTCTTACCAAATTTATTTATTTTGGTCAAACTTTAGAGATACTTTCATTGATATGAAAAACATATATTGGGAACGGCCGAAAGGGTAGCCACCTCCAAGGAGAGGAAATAAACCATGAAAGAGACCTAAACTCACAAACGAATTAAACATTCAGGACAAGACTCGTTTCCGACCTTGAAAAGCCATCAAGACGACGTAGAAAACCCACCAAAACAACACACACAAGGAGTGACAGAAAGTCCCATGCAAGGGAAGAAAACCAACAAAAAAAAAACAGTAATAAAAAACTAAAGCAAAACCTACGAGCAAACAACAGATTCACACTCAGCCCTAAGTTCAGTCGCCCAAAAATACTGATCAAGACCCTCATTGCGGCCATGTCAAGGGCGGCCGAGAGACAGCAAAGACCATGGAACGGAACCTTGATCAGCACAACAACCACACCACACCATACAACAACACCAACACCAACTACTATCTCCTTCCCAAGAAATGCGACTACGTTCGGTTTGAGTTTGGTGATCCAACCCTTCCTTTTTGCACAAATTCCTTAATTATTACTTCCTCAATTCTAAATTTTTAGTCATTTTTTGGAGTCTGTGCGACTTTTCAATCAATTAAGATCGAAAGATTTTTAATGCGTTCAGAGACGTTTAAGTGTTATAGTGCACTAACCAAGCCCTGCTTGAGGTCTTTTTTTGGCAAAATTCAACTCATCTCTTTTGACGTAATACAAATTAGATCATTCGTACCAAGAATGAAGTTAACCGCCTATGGATAGACACTTGATCTGACAACAAAATTCTTTTTATTTAAGAATTTGCGTGCTGATAGACGGCTTTACTTAACCCGATTGAGCCAAAAATTTACGAAAAATCTTATGATTAAAGAAGGAAAAAAAAATGAACGGTTTAGATCAGGAAAGGTTGCATCGTGATCAATTTCTGTCGGAACAAATATTTCCTTTCTTGAAATTTGTGTAAAAGGGGAAAAAAATTGATATTCGCCGACCAAATGTAATTTTAGTCGGCAATTTTACCTATTCCCTACTAAATTATTTAGTCGAAAAATGTTTTTCATTTGTTGATATTGTAAATTAGAAAAAAAAAATTGATATTCGCTGATGAAATGTAATTTTAGTCAGCAAATATTACTATTCCCTACTAAATTATTTAGCAGGGAAATGTTTTTTCATTTATTGATTTTTTTAAATTAGGGGAAAATTGATATTTGCCGACCAAATGTAATTTTAGTCAGCAAATATTACCTATTCCCTACTAAATTATTTAGTCGGAAAATGTTTTTCATTTATTGCTTTTTCAAATTAGGGGAAAATTTATATTTGTCGACTAAATTTATTTTTTGGTTGGCAAACATTATTATTTCCTGACTAATATTTGTTTTAGTCGGCAAAGATTATTATTTCCCGACTAAATGAGTATATTTATCATTGTTTCCATAGGAACCGGATGTTAAAACGGAGCAAAGAATTGAGCAGCTCAAAGAAAAAGTGAGAGAGATGATAGTGGCAAGTGCTGATAAACCTTCACAGAAGTTGAGCTTAATTGATGCAATTCAACGCCTAGGTGTGGGCTACCATTTCGAAACCGAGATTGAGACAACATTACAGCACATATATGAAACCTATCATGAAATGGCCAACGATGAAGATCTCTACACTGTGGCTCTCTCATTTCGAGTGCTTAGGCAGCAAGGACATCCTATCTCCTGTGGTAATTCTCTTTTACTTATTACCTATATTTATTTGGTTACATCCTCGATTTTTGTAGTACCCATAGTTTGGTTGAAATCTGTTATTCTCGGCGAAAAGATATATAAACCTGGACGCAGACACATTGAATGTATACTGTGTGTGTATGTTCCCATGTGAATGTGTATATGTACGTATTTGTAATTGATCGAGAAAAGTTCATCAAAAAGTAGGAAACAGGACCAATTATGAAAAAAAAAATGGGGCGTATAAAAGACAATAAAGGAGACCTTGGAAATCTTATGTTCTCGGAAAACATAGCCAAAATATTTTTTTTATGGAGCCAGGAAACCTTTTATTTTTTTCTTAGTGATCTTTTTGCTTGTGAAATTACAAATATTTAATTTAGCTGTTGTTGACTGCAATTGTGCTAATAGGATTTTTGAATTCTAAATCCTTTACAGATAGTAAACAACAATTATAGGATTGATCATACGTTAAAATTGATAAACGTAATACGATTGATCGTCATCGATGTTTCTAAGCAATGATTGAAAAATATAAAAAATTAGGTGATCGAGGGCAAGGGTACTATGTTTTATATTTCCTCCATAGTTCGAAAAATAATAAACACCTTTATGACTACTTTCATGAAAATTTATGGAGCCGCAACTGATTGTTGTTATAATTTCTATTAATTTTCATATTTCTAACATCCGGCCGATTGGTCATGTTTTTGAATGGTTTAAGCAGATGTATTCAACAAATTCAAGGACAACGAAGGGAAATTTAAGGAATCATTGATTGGTGATGTGAGAGGTTTGTTGAGTTTGTACGAAGCTACATATCTGAGTGTACATCAAGAAGATATACTAGATGAAGCATTGGAGTTTACCACCACTCACCTCAAATCTGCACTACCAAACTTGAGCAATGATGCAATTGTAGCGCAAGTAGGTCATGCTCTAAATCAGCCCATCCACAAGGGCTTGCCAAGGCTAGAGTCAAGGTGGTATATTTCCTTGTATGAGCAAGACGATTCCCACAACAAAACTCTATTGGCTTTTGCGAAATTAGATTTCAACTTAGTGCAGAAATTGCACCAGAGGGAGCTAAGCAAATTCACAAGGTGACTCTCTACCAACTTTTCATTCTTTATCTTTGGGGGTACTGTGTCATCTTTTCTGAAGGCTTTTTAGCTTTACGAAAAAAATGCTACATTATTGGTTCATCTTCATTATAAGGAAATTCATAAAATTGATGCATATTAAAAAAAGAACACTGAATGCCAAAAAAATTGTAAATTTTCTAAGTAATTTTTTTTTTTGAGGGGTTTGCCTCTTTTCCCCCATTTCGTTGAAATTTTAAAACTTTTTTTTTTTTTTGTAGCTTCTTGATGAGAACCCAAATAAAAGAATTCTTCGAATGAACGAATTGTGATAAATAGCATTAATTGAAATTGAAAAAGACAAAATTTTCTGTTTCCTCGTAACTAATGAGATAGAACTCATACTCGTAGTTGACATTAAATTTTATAAGTCCTCTGTTGGGGATGCAAACAACTTTTAGCAATAGAGTTTAGCAACAGAGGTCGGCGACCCGCGTAGAGGGCTTTACGGTAGGTGGTTTCCAACCAGCACGGAGAGTTCCGCGACAGGTAGGCACGCGGCAGGTAGTGTGCAACAGTAAGGCTCGCGGCCAGGATGGGCCGTGGGCGGTGGGCCGTGGCCCAAGTTAGTTGGAGGGGTCCAGCTATCACTTAGGGTTTGCCTATAAATGTTAGTTATTGTATTCATTATTTCTTGAGAGCGCAAAGAGAGAGAGAGAGAGAGAGAGAGAGAGAGAGAGAGAGAGAGAAGTTTCTACAGAGGGTTTCTAGTGAGAGAAAGTGCAAGAGAAAACTTTTCTCAGAGAGGAAGGAGAAGATTGGTAATCATTCATTTTCTTTCGTTTATAATGCATTGTTGTGGCTCCCTGGGACGCAGGCAAGTTGCCGAACCTCGTATATCTGTGTTTTTTGTTTTTCTGTTCTTCTTTCTCTTGTTTGTTTTCTGTGACGATACTATCCCAAGATCCTAAGTGTTTTTGTTCATTGTGAGTTTGAGCGCGAGGCTCCGATTTCCCAACAATTGGTATCAGAGCTATAGGTTGTGGCAAGGGTGTTTAACAGTTTTCCGTTTGAAGCTTTTGGACAATCCAGATTTCCGTGGGAGCTATGGATTTAGAAGATGGAAAATTGAAGATCGAGAAGTTCGATGGATCGGATTTTGCTTTCTGGAAGATGCAGATAGAGGACTATCTATATCAAAAAGATCTTTACCAGTCGTTGCTGGGTAAAGAAGAAGGAAAGAAAAAAAGAAGAGGAGACTGACGCGGAATGGGATGTTCTTGACCAGAAGGCGATGGGTTTGATCGGGTTATCACTCTCAAAGTCAGTCGCGCACAACATATTGAAAGGAAAAATTGCGTCCGACCGGATGGATGCGCTCGCGGAGGTGTATGAATAGCCATCCGCGGCAAACATGGTGCACTTGATGAAGAAGTTGTTCAACTTTGAGATGCCTGAAGGAGGTTCGTTCATGAAGCATTTCAGCGAGTTCAATACAATAGTGGACCAGTTTGTCTCTGTTGGTATAAAGTTCAATGACGAGATTGAAGCATTGTTGATCCTGTCTCAATTGCTAGAGAGCTGGCATGACACAGTTACTGCGATCAATAATTCAGTTGGGAAGGAGAAGCTGAAACTGAATGATATAGTCAGTTTGATTCTAACGGAGGAAGTTACAAGGAAATCACTCGAGGAAGCGTCGGGCTCTAGCGGTTCAGGCTTTGTTCTAAGTTTTGAGCAGAGGGGTTGAGGCTAGATCAGGGGTGGTTAGAATTAGAACAAAAGCCAGTCGAAATCGCGCGGCAAGAAGTCCCACGGCAAGACACAGATCCGCGGAATCAAAGGTCAATGTTGGAACTGTGGCCAGGCAGGTCATATGTCTTCAATCTGTAAAGCTCCAAAGAAGAATAATGATGAGCATGAGGCCCACATTACGCAGGATGCACTTATTCTTTTGATGGATAGTATCGCGGAGTCATAGGTGGTTGACTCGGGTGCCTCATTCCACGTGACTACTAGCAAGGGGGTTCTTAAGAACTATATAGTAGGTGACTTCGGGCAAGTATACTTGAACGATGATGAGCCATGTAGTATTGTTGGAATGGTTGATGTCCAGATTGAAACGCAGGAGTTTAAATGATGTTTGAAGGATGTCAGACACATCCCTTAGCTGAAGAGGAATCTTGTTTCAGTTGGGCAACTGAGAGCAGTGGCTATACCTCGACATTCACAGGAGACGCGTGGAAGGTCTCCAATGGTACCATGGTTGTAGCGTGCGGAAAGAAAGTAAGTACTCTCTATTTAACTTCACATGGGAGTCATTCACTTGCCATCGCAGACGAACTCGCTGGGGTGGTCCTGCGCGAGGTATCCGAAATTTTCATGAAGTGGAAAGTCAGACAGACGACGAGACAGACTTGAAGGTGGAGTGTCTGAGGTTGGACAATGGGGGAGAGTATGAACTGGGAGAGTACAAGAGAGCCTGTACTCTATTCAGGATCCGTTTAGAGAAGACACTTCCAGGAACTCTGCAATAGAATGGCATCACGGAGCAGATGAACAAGACTCTGACAGAGCTTGCGCGGAGCATGCGAATACACGCAGGGTTGCCCAAGCAGTTTTGGGCAGATGCAATCAGTGTAGCAACATACTTAATCAACCATGGGCCTTCAGTTTTGTTGAACTTTGGGATACCGAAGGAGGTTTGGAGCGGTAAAGAGGTAAATTTCTCACACTTGAAGGTTTTTCGATTGTGTTGCTTATGTCCACCCTAGTGACAAAGTCAGAGACAAGCTAGATGCTAAGTCACTAAAGTGCACATTCGTTGGGTATGGTGGTGTTGAGTTTGGTCATCATTTTTGGGATGAGAAAAACCGAAAGATAATCAAAAGCCGGGATGTCATATTCAATGAGTCGATGCTGTACAAGGACAGGGATAGCAAAAAATGCAGTGGGAGTTCTATTGAGGGTCACGATGGTCCCGCCACGGAAGTTCTCACGGGGGTGGTCATGCAAGAGGATCGCGAGTCACCCGAGTACTTTAGTTAGGAGGATCTTTTAGAAAGCAGTGGGGATGAATAGGGATTTGACAGAAAGACTGAGGCAGTTCCGTGGACAGAGGCAGTTTCGCGGACACAGTCTGGGGCAGTTCCAGAGACGGGGTCTAGCTCACTAGCTGTCGCGGTAAGGAGATCAACTAGGATACCCAAACCTAATCCAATATACCTTTCGTCATTGGATTACTTGCTTTTAACAGATAGCGGAGAACCGTTTTGCTACGACGAGGCTTTACAAGTCGGAGACGCTATGAAGTGAGGACGTGCTATGCAAGAAGAGATAGATTCTCTTTACTCGAATGTGAATTGGGAGTTGGCGAAGCTTCCCGCAGGGAAAAAGGCATTGTGGGTATACTACGTCAAGCAAGAGAGCAATGGCCGCAAAAGGTTTAAGGCCAAATTGGTTGTAAAGGGCTTTCAATAGAAAGAAGGGGTTGATTTCATAGAGATTTCTTCCCCAGTTGTGAAGGTGACCACTATCAGAGTGGTATTGAGTTTGGTGGCTACAAAAAACCTCTATCTTGAGCAGTTGGATGTTAAAACTGTGTTTCTTCATCAATGAAGAAATCTACATGAAGCAGCCTGTTGGCTTGATAAGCACCCAATAATGCATTACAAGTGCGCTAAGTCCTTAGTTTTATCACATTATGTTTAGTTAATTTAGCTTTTTGTTTGATGTTGCACGTAGGGTTTGTTATTTTCGTTCTATAGGGAAACCGCTTAATAAAGAAGGTTTAAAGCTTAAAGCGCGCCAGAGGCATCCAAGACTTAAAGATGATTAAGCATGGAGTCACCGGGTTCCACGAGCCAAGGAAGAAAGCCTCGGAGGATGCCCGAAAGCACCAAAGGCCAGGAGGAGGCCCGAAGCACTAAAGTTGCAGATAAAGGCTTCCATACTGATACCATAACAGAGGAGGTATCGGTACCAAAGGGGATTGTCTGTTTCAAGCCATGGGGGTTACTGGTACCAAAGCAGAGGAGGTATCGTTACCGAGTGAGTTAGAAGGAAGAAGCTTAGAGAGCTTGGTACTGATACCAAATCAGAAGGGGTATCGGTACTGAGAGGCCTTCGGAGCAAATTTTTTAGGGTATCTTTGGGATATTCCATGGGCAAAAATAGGGGCGATATAAATACTAATGATGTCACAAATCAAAACAACTAGATATTATTGCATTTTTAGATCTAGCCTAGGATTTACATTTCTTGTTGCTTACTCTTGCTATTGTTCTTCATTTTCTTCGTTAATTCTGCAATTTTCTCCCTTAATTAGTTGTAGTTTATTATTTACTTCTTCATTAAAGTTGTAGTTTATTATTTACTCCTTCATTAAAGTTGTAGCTACGCTCTCGATCTATACCTAGTTGTTTTGTTGATTTCTCAAGCTGCAAGTTGTAGCAAGATAGTAAAGGCTAGATTGTGGAACTCTTGCTAGTTAGTAGCGTTGAGCATGTGTTGAGTCGTGATGGCGGAAGGATTGTATAAATTCTACGTTTTTAAATTTTTTGCATTTTGTTTGCTAGGGACTAGCAAAGTTCAAATTGGAGGGCTATGATAAGCACCCAATAATGCCATTATGGGTGCGCTAAGTCCTTAGTTTTATCACGTTATATTTAGTTAATTTAGCTTTTTGTTTGATATTGCACGTAGGGTTTGTTATTTTCGTTTTGTAGGGAAACCGCTTAACAAAGAAGATTTAAAGCTTAAATCGCGCTAGAGGCATCCAAGACTTAAAGATGATCAAAAGTGGAGTCACCGGGTTCCGAGAGCCAAGGAAGGAAGCCCCGGAAGACCCCTGAAAGCACCAAAAGCCAAGAGGAGGCTCGAAACACTAAAGTTGTAGATAAAGGCTTCGGTATTGATACCATAGCAGAGGAGGTATCGGTACCAAATGGGTTCGTCTGTTTCAAGCCATGGGGGTACCGATACTAAAGTAGAAGAGGTATCGGAACCAAGTGAGTTAGAAGGAAGAAGCTTGAGAGCTCGGTACCAATACCAAATTAGAAGGCTATCGGTACTGAGAGGCCTTTGGAGCAATTTTCTAGGGCATCTTTGGGATATTTCATGCGCAAAAACCGGGGCGATATAAATACTAGTGATGTCACAAATCAAAACAACACGATATTATTGCATTTTTAGATCTAGCCTAGGATTTACATTTCTTGTTGCTTACTCTTGCTATTGTTATTCATTTTCTGAGTTAATTCTGTACTTTTCTCCCTTAATTAGCTATCATTTGCTATTTACGGCTTCATTAAAGTTGTAGCTACGCTCTCGATCTATAGTAATCTCAGGTTTATTTTAAGTTTCATCGATTAAATATGTTTGCTAGATTTTGCCTTGCTTTTATCTATCTAGATATGAGTGAGTAGTTATAAGGCTTGGTCATGGGATGAGTAACACCTCATGGCTCCGGTTAATATTACTTTCCTCATCATAAAATTTCAATCTTTGGTTTGGAGATCGTGTTAGTTCGGGTTTGCTTGTCAAATTGCTAAGGTTTTAACCTCTTTGATTATGTGTAGGCAAGAGTGAGCCTACTTGCCACACATGATGCTTGGAGCTATGTCGCTCGAGGTGTTTGCTAAGTAAATTCTAGAACTCGCTCGGTATTTGAACCACAATTTTTTCGGGTTGAGAACCTTAGTTGTGTATCTCAAATCGAGTAATAGGATGAGAAAAGTGGTTTGACTTGAGTCGTGAGTGTTAAGATCTCCTAGACCTAGCCTTCCGTTTTATCTTAGTTAAATCTTCGTTCAATTTAGCCATTTATTTTCCATCGCTTAAAGTAAAACAAAGTTGCTGACTAAAGACCGAAAACCTTGCTTACATCTACAAATCTATCTAAGCCGTAACACATATTCCCTTAGGTATGATACCCGGTCTTCTGGATTACTATGTTTATCTCGACTTATTAAACCCTGCGCTTGGGGTGTTAATTCCTTTATATCGGAGACGACGAAGCATAGCTTCATTGAGAAGAGAAAGGAAGAGATGGTGTGCGAACTCAAGAAGAGTCTGTGTGGGTTGAAATAGGCTCCTAGACAGTGGTACAAGAAGTTTGACAGTTTCATGCAGCGCAGCGGCTACAAATCACTGTTGCTACCTTAAACGATGTAAGGTGAGCTACATAATCTTGCTACTCTATGTAGATAATATGCTTGTAGCGGGGTCTTGTTTACGCAAAACAAACAGGTTGAAGCAACAGTTGGCAGCAGAGTTTGCCATGAAAGATTTGTGTGCAGCGAAGCAGATACTTGGGGTGAGGATTAGCAGGGATAGAACTCAAGGGGTCTTGAAGTTGAGTTAAGCTGAGTATATTGAACTAGTTCTAGAAAGGTTCACTATGCAAAACGCCAAGGCGGTAGGCGTGCCTCTGGGAAGTCAATTTAGGCATTCTGACGTGCACTCTCCAAAGATAAATACTGAGAGGAGCACATGGCCAAGGTACCATGTGCCTCGGCCATCAGTAGTCTAATGTACGCGATGGTCTGCACGCGATCGAACATCGCGTAGTGGGAGTTGTGAGTAGGTTTGTAAGCAATCCGGGGAAGCAGCATTGGGAAGCTGTTAAATGGTTACTGAAGTAACTCCACGGGTCCGTGGATGTATCGCTGTGTTTTGGGATAGCAAATTTGTTGGTGAGAGGATATGTGAATGCAGATTTCGCGGGTGATCACGGTACAAGGCGAAGCACCACAAGTTATGTCTACACTTCGGGATCAACATCGGTGAGTTGGGTCTCGCGTCTGTAGAAGTTGGTAACTTTGTCTACGACAGAAGTTGAGTACATAGCAGTCACGGAGGCCGCTAAGGAGATGATTTGGTTGAAGGCTTTTCTAGGTGAGTTGGGTTTCAAGCAGGAGAACAGTATTCTTTTCAGTGATAGCCAGAGTGCTATACACCTTGCGAAGAATCCCGTGTTTCATGCTAGAATGAAGCACATCAATTTGAGGTACCATTTCATTCGCTTGCTTTTGGAAGAAGGAGAATTGTTACTGGAGAAGATTTTGGGGAGCCAAAATCCCGCGGACATGTTAACAAAGTTGGTCACCATTGAGAAACTGAAGTTGTGCTCAACTTTAGTTGGCCTTCGCACGTGAGGAGTTGGAGGGCCAGAGTCGCACCAGGAGGGGTGAAGTTCACTATGTCCGCTATTGATTGAGGTTGTTGATATTGGTTTGCTTTAGTTATCTTTAAGCGGGAGATTAATGGGGATGTAGATATCTTTTAGCAATAGAGTTTAGCAACAGAGATCCGCGACCCGCTGCGAGGGTTCCGCGGTAGGTGGTTCGTGACCAACGCGGAGAGTTCCACGATAGGTAGGCATGCGGTCAGGGTTGCGATAGGTAGCATGCGACAGGCACGCTCGCGGCTGGGATGGGCGGTGGGCCGCGATCCAAGTTGGTTGGAGGGGTCCAGTTGTCACTTAGAGTTTGTCTATAAATATTAGTTGTTATATTCATTATTTCTTGAGAGAGAGAGAGAGAGAGAGAGAGAGAGAGAGAGAGAGAGAATTTCTAGTGAAAGAAAGTGCAACAGAACTTTTTTCAGAGAGGAAGGAGAAGACTTGTAATCTTTCGTTTTCTTTCGTTCATAGTGGACTAGTGTGGCTTTCGGGGATGTATGCAAGTTACCGAATCTCGTATATATGTGTGTGTTTTTTTCTGTTCTCCTTTCTCTGGTTTATTTTCTATGACGATAGTATCCCAAGATCTTGAGTATTTTTGTTCGTTGTGAGTCTGATCGCGAGGCTCCGATTTCCCAATATCCTCTAAGATGAATCGAAAAAGAAAACAAAAGTTTGTTTAAAAGAAGAAGAAGAAAATTAACTACTAAAGTCTAGAAGAAATTGTTTTCTTGAAATCCAAAATAGGGCATTAATACCCTGGATCTTACATGTTTCATGGTACAATTTTTTGTTTAGGTGGTGGAATGATCTGGACGTTGTAAGAAAATTACCTTTCGCAAGAGACAGAGCGGTGGAGTTGTTCTTTTGGACATTGGGAGTCTACTACGAGCCCCAATATTGTCTTGCTATAACGATTCTAAGCAAAGTCATTGCCTTGATTTCCATTCTTGATGACATGTATGATGCAAGCAATGCTACCATCGAAGAACTTGTGCTCTTCAATAATGCAATTCAAAGGTTAAATTCACTTGCCCTGATATTAATTTTGATTTTACAGAGAGAGAGAGAGAGAGCGCGCGCAAGCGAGAGTCATGATCAAAACACTAGCAACTTAAAAGTTGACTTTTAGTTTAGTTTTTTTTTTTTTTAGTTTTTTTGGTAGTAAACACTAAGTATGTTTTTATTAATTTGTGACGACTTATTAATCATAATCTCATAGCTGTAGCAAACACAACAAATAACACAAGTTCTTGACACAATATCCTAACCATCGAAATGATGGTTGAGATTAGAAGTACCTCCTCTCTATCCTCTCTCCATCTCACCTAAGCTCTTTCTTCCCCCTCAATCTCACGTTCTGCAAAGAACTTGTGAATGAGAAAGCATACGGACTAACATGAATTTCTGTCTTGACATCACAAGTAGGGAGAACCATGTTGTACCTTGCTTTCACAATTCCAACAAGTGATAATTTTTATTTATTTTTGGTTAAGGGTTCCAAGAATTCTTTTATTTGGGTTCTTATCAAGGAGCTACAAAACAAAAACACCGCCGTTCTCGATGGGTCTTGGTGCGTTGGAATCTTCTCTCAAAGCCACATAAGACTCAACAATCAGAAATTGGTTTCCATCAGATTTTTGGGGCTCGACCTCTGTACACCTCCATTCTTGATGGGTCTTGGTCTGTGATTCTTGGGTATGTGATTCGCTGATTTAGATCAGATTTTTGGGTCTCTCTCTTGCTCATACCACATGGGGACGACGGGGAGTGGATGCGTTAGATGGGGTCGCCAGAGATGGGCTGGCCGTTATTGCGGTAGGTCGGACATGGAAGTGCTGAAGTGGGAAGGGGAGTTGGCAGTCGTGAGGGAGGGGAGGGGAGGGAGGGAGAGAGAGAGAGAGATTAAGTGTGAGTGAGATAGAGGGGAGAGAGTTAAAATTCTAATCTCAGCCATTGATATCAATGGTTAAGATTGGATGTCAAAATGAGTGTCAAAATAAGTGTGAGCGGAACCAACCATATATATGCAACTTATGCTAAGAGTACAGATTTCGGAATCTAAAAATAGTATCTAAAGTTATCCCTATCTAAATTTGGTTTCCACAACGATAGCTATGGCCCTTGGCCATTTCTCATAACCTATGTGATTTTCAGGTGGGAAGTCAATGCCCCGGATCAACTTCCTGACTACATGAAACACTTTTATCAGAAGATTTTGGATACTTACAACGTATTTGATGCTGAAATGGCCAAGCAAGGAAGATCATACCGAGTCGAATACGCAAAATCCGCCGTACGCCTTGAACAAAGTTACTCCTTTAAATTTATTACTTTGAGTAATAATACTGAAATTTCATCCAATATTAGTTGTATGATAAAACTGAAAACTGAAAAATTAAGTATTGAAAGCTGAATGCCGAATTTTTTAAGTAGAAAAGCTGTTTGATAAATATACTAAGCACTGAATTAAAAAATACTGGATTAATTTTAGTTCGGATTCTCTCTTAAGTTACTAATATTGCAATGTACTAGTGGAGTGGTGATGGAGTGACGGTGGTAGCGGTGGTGGAGTGATGAGGGTGGGGATGGAGTGGGAGTGGTGGTTGTGACGATGGAGTAATGGTGGTACGATAGTGGCATTGTGGTGGTGGTGTAGTTATGGTAGTGGTGATGGAGTGCTGGTGGTGGTGGAGTGAAGGGGTGGGGTTGGTGGTGGTGCAGTGGTGGTGGTGGATTGATGGTGATGATGATGATGATGATGAGTGGTAGTGGTAGTAGTAGTGGAGTAGTGGTGGTGGTGGTGGTGTGGTTGTAGGAGTAATGGGGGTGGTCTGGTGGTGGTGGTGGTGGTGGTGGTGTGGGGTGGGGTAGAGTGGAGTGGAAGTGTTTGCTATGGGATAGTATATATGTCATTTGGTCGTTAAATGCAAACACATAAGAATTCAGTTAGAATTAAGTAGTTCAAAGTTACTTAACTTTTTAAAACATTTTAGCCTATTCTATATTTTAAGTGATTCTTAATTTGTTAAGTAATGTACAATGTGGTTATCAAACCTGCTTAATCACATATTACTTAATTGATTCAGTTTTAAGTATTGAATTTACGTTATCAAACAACCCTACTCATTGTCGTCAAAATTGTATGCACGCAGTTGAAGGACATGGCTAGAGCATACTTGGCTGAAGCCAAATGGTATCACGACGGCTATGTTCCAACTATGGAAGAGTATATGCCAGTTGGACAAGCGAGTAGTGGTGTCCGATCACTTGTCACCGTTTCCTTCGTTGGAATGGGAGAGCTGGCGAACAAATCGGCTTTCGATTGGATTCGTAGTGACCCGTTCATTGCTCAAGCTACAGAAGTGATTGGCCGACTCATGGACGACGTGGCTGGCCACGAGGTAAGATTGATGACTGGGTTTTTTTTTTATATATAACTGGTTCTAAAAGCCCATACATATACAAATGGGTTAATGCAATATATGTTTGAAATACGGTTCATGCCTGGAACTTTCTCGAAGAAGGTTGCTTATCCATGACACTTGATCCCGTAAACTGAAACCCGACCCGAATGAATCGTCTATCTCCAAATTCAAGATTCTAATTTTCAACCATGTCAAGGGCTGTCAATTGATTAGAAAGAATAGAGAAATAACTAGGGAGGGTGGAATTATGACATCCTTTGTATGACCTCTTTTGCATGCTAACGTTTGTGATGGTGCAACTGTAGTTTGAGCAAGAAAGGGGTCACGTAGCCTCAGCAGTTGAATGCTACATGAAACAATATGGGGCAACACGTGAAGAGGCCGTCGTTGAATTTCAGAAACAAGTTACAAATGCATGTAAAGACATCAACTCGGAGTGTCTCCGGCCAACCGCTGTCCCAATGCCTCTCCTCGTGCGAGTTGTCAATCTGGCACGAACATTTCATTTTGTATACAAGGATGGATCAGATTGCTACACAACTCCTGGACCCAAGTTCAAGGAAATTGTGACCTCAGTACTCATTGATTCAGTGCCAATTTGAAATCTCTCTTGCATAAAGTTGAGCCCGAAGTTCGAGTAATCGTATGAACACCTATTTGTATCTCTATATCGCCAAAAAACATATAATAAGCACGTATGTTTATCGTAGATTGCTCTAGTGTTTGAAGAAATAAAGAGATTCTTCTGAAGTATGGCCTTGTTTTTGATCAAACAGCCCAATGGTTAGGAATCCTCATTGTGTGCAATGCACGGATTATCCCATGGAGAAGAAATGAAGTTGTTCGTCCCTGACGAGTATATCTCTTCAGAAATGATTTTTACAACACTCATTCACACACCGAGGTTAATTTCTTTTAACATAAACAGTCAACTAAAATTGAAATCGACGGGATATATAATTCAGTTGCCCAGAACTCTTGCATCTCACTAGAAGGTCAGGAGTTTGAATTCTCAAGCTTGCATGTGGGTGTTCTTCCCTTAATGGGCTTTTCATTTCTTTCTTTGTTTCTTTCTGCCCTATAATGGGCTTATTTCTTGTATTGGTTGTGAGTTGTTGAGTTTGATTGTCTCGTGAATTCTCACAGTCGTGCATATCCAAGCCTGGCCCTCTAAAAGTTTCAATTTTTAAGTCTGTCTAACTAGCCCATTTTTTTAAACTTAAAAATTACACGTAATTTTACAGGAGAGTTTCCACAAGTCATTGGAGCTTCTTGTTCGAGAACGGCTTATTACAGGAAAAGTTAATTATAGATTAACACTTCGTATTATAGAATTTTGACCTTGGAAAATTTATGCAATGACACTATTACATATTGTTCTAATGTATTTTTTTATTCTCCCCACAAAAAGTGCTTAAACAATCTGACAATGGGTATGCCATTTTGTGTACACCGGATTGATTGAGTGGTAATCGTTTCGGGATTTTACAAAAATGCTAAGAGCTGCTAAATCTGTTTAAGATATTTTTTTAAGAATTCTTGTAAAAAATCAGCTCAGTCAGAATTGAAGGAAAAATTGATCAAACACTTACCGATATCCGAATGAGCTGATGTTTTAACAATTATGCATATTGATCTGTATTTTTCCTCAAACTTATAAACTCATTTAATTGACTTTATGACTTCCCTCTCTAGTGACTATGCCATTTTGCCAATCAATTAGGAATCTCTCTTCTTCTTTTTTTGTCTGTTGTGTAACTTGTCTTGTATTGGGTGTGAGACTTACGTGACTCCTCTGCCAATTTCCTTGTACTACGATAAAGATATTCCATATGTGAAAAAAAGAGAAATGATGTATTATTACTTGTCTCAAACCATAATCCTAACATACTTTTATATAGGCTACAATGTTCTTGGTCACTGAGAAATCTAAACCAAATAGGAAATATGCATTATAAAGAAATTAACCCAACTAGGAAACACGAATAATAGACCCTACAAAATATGGTAACATAATATTTTTCAATATTGTATTAACATCCCCCCCTCAAACTTAAGTAGGTCTACCAACTTGAATTTGAAAAAAAAAAGAGTAGAAATCAAGAGCACTGAAGCCAAAAAGAAACCACGAACAACCAAGCCAAGCTAAGCCAAGAGAATCATGAGACCCAAAAGGACAGTCATAAGTGAGAACCACGAGCAGCCATGCCAAGCCAAGCCAAACTCAAGTAGGTCTACCAACTTGAATTTGAAAGAAAAGAAATGAAAAATCCATGAATCAGAAATCCACAAGCGCTAGTGGTGAAGAGGCACAATGGGCGAAGTAAACTATGAGTGCCCGGTGAACGGAACCAAGGCTTAGACCGGCCGTCAGGAGTGAAATTCCATAGGGCCTAAATCTTATAACTCTAATACCATATGAAGAAAAAAGAAATGATGAATCATTGATCGTGTCAAACCATAATCCTAACATGCCTTTATATAGGCTACAATGTTCTTGGTCACTAAGAAATTTGAACCAAATAAGAAACATGCATTATAAAAAAATCAACCAAATTAGAAAACAAGAATAATTGATGTAGAACTCGTGGAGGCCCAATTTCATGATCAATTGGACCGGTCAAAGCCTTGGAAGCCCAAACGTTGTTTAATTGCAAATTACGCAATTTTGCAACTTTCGGACAAGCTTGGATCGGGCCCAAACTTGGTGGGCTGACTTGTTTTCGCGCTGCGGTCAATACGCGCCAACCTATGGTTGATGATCAATGGTGTTTTCCGGCCTGATACCTTCGTTTAGGCTTCCAATTGGACATTTTTGCCGTTTTAGAAAATATTTGTTTCGTTAATAATTTTTAGCGTATAATTCCATAGAAGTTGATTCTTTTTGGGAAAGTCATGGTTTTCTTTCCATTTTTCAATTTTATTATTTTCCCCAAATTTTAGAAATTTTCGTTTTTGAGTTAGGATTTTGTTAGGGTTACGTCTTTTTCCTATAAAAGGGGTTGCATGTAACCTAATGTTTAGGCAACTTTTTATCAATATTATTACAATTTTGTCTTTTTCTCTTGTGGACTTGAGTTTATCATTCATTCGATTAGTACGCAACAATCTCTTTGTTAATTCCGCTGCGTCAAGTGGTATCAGAGCCACGTTTTGCCTGGTTCGATGGCACCAAACACAGAAGAAGACACACCCATTGACGTTGGTCGTGGGATTACTGACCTAAGGAAGATGGTGGAGGATCAACAGGCACAATTGACCGAGATCCAGCAAGATACTCACACTCAGTTCGCTGAGATCCGTGAGATGCTGTAGGAGTTGACTTTACAAAATCGCTAAAGGCCAGAAAGGGTTGAGGAGGAACGCGCGGTGGGGTTTGCCCATCATCAACCTCATAACCAGGATCAGGAGCACGCCGAAGGATTTGCTCGAGGCCCACTCGATGATCGACGAGTTGCAAGGCATCTTCGTCACCGTGCTGATACCGAAGTTTCTGAACTTGAAGATGAAGAAGAGGCACAGGGAAGACACCGTCCAGCACTGCAGCAACAGTGGTTTGATGATTACAAAGTGAAAGTGGATCTTCCCACGTTCAACGATAATCTGTATATTGAGGACTTTCTTGACTAGCTTTCTGAGGTTGAGAGATTTCTTAATATGATGGAGGTTTTTGAGACCAAATAGGTGAAGTTGGTCGCTACAAGTTGAAGAGCGGCACTACAGTTTGGTGGAATCAGTTACAAACGAAATGGTACAGGCAGGGAAGAGAGCCTGTGAAGACATGGCGCCGGATGAAGCAACTATTGATGAAGAGATTCTTACCACCTGATTATGATCAACATCTATTCCGGTCATATCAAAACTATACGCAGGAATCTAAGTCTGTGTTTGACTACATGACTGAATTTAGTCGACTTTCATATCGTAATAATCTAAATGAAACCGAAGGTCAGCGCATAGCCAGATATATGAATGGATTGAAGCCTTCAATTCAGGAGAGAATTGGGATGCAGGTTGTGTGGGATGTTGAGGAAGCCTATAACCTAGCTTTGAAGGCCGCGCAGTTTGAGCGTAAACCGACCACTTCGGGATTCCGCTGAGGTCCGGGAGAGTCGTTTGTTCCTTCTTTTGAAAAGGGAAAGGAAAGCAGCCAGCAGTTCCAGTGTTTTAATCAAAGAGTGTTGCTGGTGGTGGAGCGAAGTTTGGAGGACCTAATCAAACAGGTAGCTCTAATAATAGAAACGTGGCCAATGATCCAAACCCTTATGCCAAACCGAGGGGTGACAAGTGCTTTTTGTGTAACAAACCCAATCACTTGTCTAATGCATGCCCAGATAGAAAGGTAGGCCTGGTAGAAAAAGAAGTGCTTGTTGAGGATGGCTCTGAGGATGATCCTGATGATGTGGATTATGCCGAGGAAGATGGGGAATGGTTCAATTGTGTGATTCAACGGGTGCTGTTCGCGCCAAAATCTGAGGGTTCTAGCCAACGTCACAGCATATTTCGGTCACGCTGTTCAATCAACCAGAAAGTTTGTGATTTAATTGTGGACAGTAGGAGTTGCGAGAATTTTGTAGCAAGGAGACTAGTGGAGCATCTGAGGTTGCCAACGGAACCCCATCCAACGCTTTACAGCATTGGATGGATAAAAAAGGGCCCCACAGTGAAGGTAATTCAAATTTATAAACTTCCTCTTTCAATTGTGAAATTTTATAGAGCTGAAGTTATTTGTGATGTTATTGAGATGGATGCTAGTCATGTACTGTTAGGTAGGCCCTGGCAGTTTGATGTAGACATTGTTTATAAGGGTCGTGACAACATTTAATGTTTTAATTGGGAGTCCTATAAGGTTGTTATGGTACCTACCAATCATAAGGTGTCTGTTCAGCCTCCTAAAGTAGAGGGGTCCTCGTTTTTAACCGTTGCTAGTTTCGAAGCTGAGTTTGTTGTAGGTTTGAGAGAGTCTAAACAAGTTTATGCAATGGTTGTAAAATCGTTGGTTGTGCACGGGAAGAATGACGTAGTGATTTCAATGCCTAAACAGATACAACCGTTACAGGTTTATGCAATGGTTGTAAAAACTGGATGTTAAAATGGAGCAAAGAATTGAACAACTCAAAGAAAAAGTGCGAAAGATGATAGTGGCAAGTGTTGATGATAGGTGCGTAAATATGCCTATTACGCCCCTTAACTTAGGCTTGTTATGTTCATTTAGTGCGCTACTTGAGATTTGATAGTTGTTAACTCAGAGCACATGGATAACATTCGGAGTTAAAAGAGCAAAGTCGAATTTTATTTCATGCCAAAAGAAAACTCGTCGTCGAATCAATTGAAGTTTGAAGCGGCAATGGATGAGAATATGGCGTTGACTGATCTTAATTGGGTCAAAACCCATTGAGCCCAATCATTTATTGGCAGGAAATGAAGCCCAAGAGTAACTAGTGGTGATGGGAAATTGGCCTTAGGAAAAGAGGAAAAAAAAAAGGGGTTTACACGGGGACGATAAAAAAAGGGAGGGTTTTTGGTTTTGAGTGGCACTTTTTACAGGAAAAAAAAAAAACAAATAACGGGGCTGCCGAGTGACGTTTCTTTTGTTCCAACATTATTTTTCTAGAACTTTCTCTTACGTTGTTTTGTTTCAGAGCTTTTCCCTTCAAGTTTTCGAGGATTTGTTCAAGAACTCATATTTTGATAACTCGTTTCAATTTCTGTTCTTAATAAAGGGTGTTCATTGGTGTTTGTTTAGGGGATATTTTATGTTTACTTTCAATTCTAAAGTATTAGAAGCATGTTTCACGCTAGGTTTTCTTTCGTTTCTAGTTTGATAATGAGTGAGGAGTTGTATAGGTAGGGTCGCGGAGTGATTAGCACACTGTAACCAGTTCGAGTACTGCTCCTGTTTTCAAACAATAAAGAAAATGCAATTTAGGTTACTGAAGAACCTCCGTTGGACGAACCTGGGCATCATCGGAGCCCATGTGAACGGAGGAATGGGGGTCCAAAACTTATTCCCGCTGCGCATAGGTAAACGGCGACTATAACAGTTTGCATCTTTCAGGGTATCTTTTTCTCTCTAAAGTCGAACGTTTTCAAGAACAACGAATGGAGCAGATAAGTCCGGACTGGTTGCGAGTGCTATGAATTCTATGACCGTACCTTCTGTTTAATTATTTGAAAAACCAAACAATTTTTAGTTTTAGTTAATCTCAGCATCAAACTACAAAGGGGTGGCTACCTAAGAGCCCGTTTAAATTTTAACAACTCGAGTTTTTAAATTAGCACACATCACTATCTTGGTAGATTCGACTCCGGTCATACCGGATATTGTGCTACATTGGTCTCCGCCTACACTTGCATGGGACAACCCATTAATTTAGGATTAGGAATCCGCCAAGCAACTGATAATCGTTCACAGAAGTTAAGCTTGATTGATGCAATTCAATGCCTAGGTGTGGGCTACCATTTCGAAACCGAGATTGAGACAACATTAGAGCATCTCCAACCCTTGACTTCATATTGAAGATGTCAAACTTTTTTTGAAAGCTTATGTGGCATTTTGGCATCTTCAATTTGACATCAAAGCCTTCCTTTTCAACCCTTACGCCAAATTCTATTTATTTAATATCAAGTTATCCATCTTCAACCCTTAATGTCAATCCTTATGGCAAATGTTCAAAATCCAAATGGTCATTTTTTAAAATTTGGCATGAAGGAGGATGCATGACTGTCAAAGTTGGCAGGTTTGCGATTCCCTTCAAAGCCACGTAGATTTTGG
Organism: Rhododendron simsii; assembly: GCA_014282245.1. NCBI lineage: Eukaryota > Viridiplantae > Streptophyta > Magnoliopsida > Ericales > Ericaceae > Rhododendron > Rhododendron simsii. Next base: position 29,085,997 of record CM024956.1, on the reverse strand, counting down.
TATCAAAGAAGATTGTTAGATTGGATTGAATTTTGGTGTCAATTTTTACAGTTAAAATGTCCATGTAGGAATTGACATCTCTCATTGGAGATGCTCTAACAGCACATATATGAAACCTATCATGAAATGGCCAACGATGAAGAGCTTTACAGTGTGGCTCTCTCATTTCGAGTGCTTAGACAACAAGAACATCAAGTCTCCTATGGTAATTCTCTTTTACTTACTACCCATATTTATTTGGTTACATCGCCATTTTTTGTAGTACCCATGTTTAGGTCGAAATCTGTTAGGTCACAAAATGGCTCAAGGATTGAGCGCGGGCGTGCCAAGACTTGTCGCGTCTAACATAAGAACTGAATGTTGTCTCTTTCCTGACTTCGTAACTGTAGCGGAAAAAGTGTTGCAAACCTATCGGCTAGATCGCGATGACGATTTATGATTTTGCCACAACGAGCGTGGATTTCGTAAATTTCCTAACTGTGTAGGAAAGAGAGCAACAAAAAAAGGACTTTATTATATCGGAGTTAGGTACAAGGAAAGTAAAAACCAGAATTACTTGAAGAAATAATGAGTGGATGCAGGAAAAGTAAATATAGTTGCTTCGCTGGAAAAAACTTTGGTTAAGCGTTGTGCTTAATTAGTATGGAAACCCTGCTGAGGCCCCGTTCAACAAAATAAGTGGCTTATTTATTTGTCTTTATTCAAAAAAAATTCATATTTGTTAGTTTGTTGTTAATTTTTGGAGGATTATTGCATCGTCATGACGAGAGGAATCTAAAAAGTAAAAAATTATGATCGAAATCAAATTCTTTTTTGATAAAGACAAAGATGACGTATACCTAACATTTTCCTCTTTCTGGTTGAGAAGAGAGAGAGAGAGATAAAATGGCGTTTTGAATCTGTAACATTACCCCTTTAAAACCCATTCCCATTCGGACTCTTTCTTTCTTTCTCTACGCCTGCTATGTTTCTCTTTCTTTCTTAAACTCAAAAACCCTAACTCGCCATTGACTCTCGTCCCAAGCTCTTTGAACCCAAAAAACATGGCTACTCATTGGGCAAATGCACCTCCTCCATACCCCAACAGTCTCGCCATCCAGATTAGAAGGATTTTAGCCAAAGAACATATAGCGGTCACCAATGATATTTTGGTGAGCTAGGGCCTACCTTCCAACTTGGGTTTCCCCCTCAACTTGACAATATATACCCGCTGGCAGAGGAAGCACTTCCCGTGAGTCTCCCTCATTGGACTAGAATTGGTTCACAACAATAGAGAGAGAGAGACATTTTATTTATTTATATATTTAACATGGAAGAAAAGAAAACTTATTTGTAAGTTTTAATCTTCCATTTTACTGTTTCAAATTGCTCCGAATTACTCGCACGAGGAATTGGCAATGTGATCCTACTCCTACCCCATTCCCCTCCCCGCTGTTTCGGGGTCCGATCTCCTCAGTCCCCGAGAACTCTTGCGCCTCCATGCAGAGGGATTTTCTGACCATTAAATTGTGTGATTATTTTATGTTTTAAATTCAACAATTGAAAAATCTTTCAGCACAGAAGATCATACCTTCTCGTTTCTCTCTTTTTTTTAAAAAATGCTCTTTGCTGCGTACTTACACACACCACACATTCAATCATACCACTTTCTTGTACACATGTGGACCCATCATATCATATCATATCACGTGAGTCTCACATATGAGGGGGCACGTGCATGCGAGAAGAGTGTAGTTGGTTTGTGGTTGGTGCATACCTAACATTTTCCATTGTTGCCCTCTCTCTCTCTATGATTCTATGAAAACAAAATTTTGGGATTCCCAAAGGATGCATGAACGGGGACCGGACGACATCGCATGTTGCATCCCTGTCAGATAAATAATTACTCCTACGTACGTATGTATATTGAGGTATCTCTATCTTGCTGTAGCTCTCTGTTACTGCTTTTTTTTTCTTTGTAAAAATGCTAGTCTGCGCACACCTCCACTGGTTGGATCAACTTGTGAGAATCGATCTCTCCATCCGTTAGCTGGAGTCAGATTAAAGCCGGAGCAAATGATTCGATCTAATAACTTGCAAACGCAACCTTGGCTACATATTAAGCTTTTATACTGAATTGAACCCCTTTGTTGTGTGGTGGCCCTTGTGTGTGTTCACCCTTGTTTAGTACTCTTTTTTCAGTATAAGCCGAGACTCACTAGAAAACCACATCTAGGCTATGCCGTTATCCACTTATCGCATATTACATGTCGTTTTAAGTAGGAAGTAGTAAATGTTAGAGGGTGTTATTTGACATCTCCATCTATTTGAATTGATGTATTAGCTTTTCGTTCGTTTTGGAAAATGAAAAAATCAGAGTAAGGTTGTGTACTTGTTACGTACCTCTCCTATGCCGCGCTTGATGTACAGTTTTAGTCCAATGTTGACCGTTGAATGCCGTGCAAAAGTGCACATGATTTTTCTGTTTTCTACGAGTTGTACAAATGGATTGAGGATAGATTCTTGTGTCAATCTTGACATCAATTTCGAACATTTCATCTAACTAAGGGTTGAATCATCAATACCCAGGTATCGATGAAGCACATATATACCGGGTACTAATATTATATGGATACATCTATGTGAAGAAAACCATAAAAGGAGGAGCAAAAACTGAAGGAGTACTTGCATCATGATGAGAAAGTACTTGAAATTGTTGCTTGAACATGTGGATAGGGTGAGTAGTGGGCTTGAGAAATTAGAATGTGATGCCCACATCTCTTGTGCAGAGTAGAATGAGCCTTGTGAAGCATGATTCATTAGCAGATTACATATGGTTTTGAGATTACCAGAAGAAGCAATGTTTTAAAAATCGCTAGGTGCTAGTCGGCCAGAAAAGGGTCACCTAGAGCCTAGGTGGGGACTAGTCGCCTACCCAATCTAGGCGTTGGACCACCACCTAGCGCCTAGGCAAGGATTAGTTGGCCGACTTTTAGAACACTGAGAAGAAGTAATATAAAAAATAATGCCAACAGCAATGTTATGACTTTGGCATTACTTAATCTTCATTACTATCAGGAGTTTAGAATTTCAAGGTTTGCAGCTTGTCCAATGGAACTGAATATCACCACAATAAAAGCTTTTGCCAACAAAGGCTACTACGGAACTGTACTTTGTATAGTATTAGTGCCACTAAATTCACATCATTTCAAATACTGAAATTTGCCATGGTGTTTGTTAATGCGATAATTCTTTGTGGAATTCTATCTCATTTCTTCCTACAGGGACTATAAAACGTCCGGAAACAAGATACCAAGCGTAAAGAATGGCCGACATGATTTGTGAAACCAGTCCTTCATTCGTTGAAGGCAAAACGGGTTTCAATATTAATCAGATTCCAGATGTGAAAGCTTGGATTGAATCTATATTTGATACCGCTGGTAAAGATGTTCCAGACTTTGAGTACACACCTCAGAGCATTTCTCATTTGCATAATCTTGCCATCCGATCGCAAGCCAACCCCCAAGCTGCGTTGATAGTTGCAAATGATCTCCATCAAAAAGCAGCTGAGTATATTTCCCAAGGTCATCCTCCACATCTCCATATAGTTTGGACATTTTTTGCTCTTACTTTTACGGTTCTTGTTTTGTACTTCCATTCTAATTAAGCGACTTTTATCTACGGTCACAAATGCAGCTGCAAGGATTAGAGAAGTATTGGAGAATGTAGGATTGGCGCTAGACACTTTGCCACCAAACGTGGTTTCAGTATCACAAGTTCTTGCGAAGGTGGCAAATTTGTTGGACGTTAGAGATACAGAATTAAGTAGGTGGGTTGCAATTTCTTCATGAATATTCTCTTTGAAGGTTCTCCACCTCCCCTTTTGTTGAGCTCTTATTTGAGGGACATTCAGTTTTCTTATAGCAATTGGAGATATAAATTTAAGAAAGACCAAGGTTGAAACTAAGAGGACTCGAATCCAAAGGGAGTCTAAAATACTTCTAGATCACACTCGAAAGGCAATAGTGAGGTTGACTTATTTCAAAAGGTATGCTCCATCCTAATTTCATATTCTAGTTGTATTATGAAATGACTCAAACATGTGGAGGGGATTATCGTTGCTTCATTTCTTTTTTCTCGGTAGAATCCTTCAACAGCTGGAGGATGATGTATCCCATTCTGAGGCTCGGATGGAAAAATGGAAGACAAACTTAGCAGTTACGGATGCTAAACAGCAACAATACCTGCAACAACATGCTAACTTCAAGGTTTATTCCTTTGTTATGGGCACATTTGACAAATTTGCATTGATCATTTTAAGTTTCTATCACGGGAAAGATTAAAAAGAGACAACACATTCAATTTATTTTCCTTGTTGAGTTACAAAATAGATTGTGGGAACGTAAAATAGATTGAGTTACAAACTTGCAAGCAACAAGTTATAGATGTGCATGCTATTGAATGGGATTGATACGGACCATAAGGTTATAGACATTTGAGGCCAATGGTTCTATTTGTAAAGCTGGGCGTAGAGTCGATGGAATTTCTTTGCGACAATTTTGGACTTTTAAACCATGTATCCTTAATTTCCTGTTGAGTTCTGTACATTGTAGATGAAGATATACACTTCCTTAAATCCTAAACCTTTCACGTTTAGGAAATGCTTCAACACACCCCACACCCAAACCCCCCCCCCCCCCCCCCCCCCCCCCCCCCCCCCCCCCTCCAAAAAAAAAAAAAAAGGGTGTATCGGGTGGATTCTGGTGGTCCAAGTTATGGATTAATACGAGTGTTTGTGGTCCCAAGTCCTGAGTGTTAGCGGTGTAAGTTGGTTCGCCAAGTTATGAATGCTAGTCCTCCAAGTTATGAATTTCGCATTTGGTTGTGGACCTTGTGGTTACGAACATGAGTGTCCGGAATTGATTTAGTCAAATCGATGTTTTGCTAGTTTTGCGGCCATTCTATGGTCCTTGTGATGAATTTTTATGGTCCACTTCATGAAATTAAATGGTGCATCCCAAAAATGGGGTCTGTACTCTAGCCGTGTCCATCTTATGTTACAATTGAGAAAGGCAAAATGACACAGTAGGGTTTTACTGATATCTCTGTTTTTGCCATAGTTTGAAAGTTAGTAGCTTCTGCGAAAGTAAGTGTCCTAAAGTTTCAAATTGGAGTCATTTACCTTATTAAGTAGTTGCTTGCGACAACAGACTATCATACGCAGTGCGTGTATATGGTACTTTTATTTTTTGATCGACTTCCTTCCACCATGCAAATTGACTGCTATGCTTTGGCCTGTCCTCTTAAGAGTCTGATCTCACGACCTCCATTAATTCTCATCCGAATCCATATCGCACATGTATCATACTACCATATTTTCATTTTCCTCTTTTTGTGTGCAGGAGTTGCTCAATCGTGTGGGATACACTCCAAAGATAAGTCACCGCGTTCTGGTTAAAATGGCTGAGCAAAGGGCAGGGTTGGAGAAGAAAACAACACCCATAGTTGATACTTTGAGAAGCTACCAAGACTTGCCTCCAGTAATTCTTTTTGTTCATCCACATGTCTGGTAGTTTGTAGGCATCGGCTGCTGCATATCTCTCTCCGATTTTATGTCTCATACATTGCCGATGTTTCTTTCTATGAGTGTAGGATAAAGCCCTGGCTGTTTTAGCCATCGAGGACAAAAAATGCGAAAATGCTGCTGCTGAGAAGTATCTTGAAGATGTACTGCGGTCAGCTCTTGGGACGACATAGTAACGTTCCAGTCTCTGGGCTTTTCATACCACAGTGTGTAGCCAGCCATATTTATAATATACTCCTATATGTTTGAATAAGTATTTTCTTTCCACTATGTCTGTTGGGCAAATTCCAGTTTCCATCTCTACTGCGCCTTAGAAATTTGTTTCTTCGTTTTATGATTTTATGTGTGGTTCATGTCAAAACCTTCAGAGTGGGCAACTAGTGGAACAAATCCTTTGTAAAGGTGTAAATCAATGAAGCTTCAAGAGTCGGTAGCAAAGAAAAAAGAAAGAAAATAAGGATTATACTTGAAGGGGAAGGAATATATAGAGGGTGTTTGGCACTGATTGATGGATTGTCGATAGCACCAAACAAAATGATAGCTATACAATCATGAAGTGGTTTCACATCATTGCCATATTATCCAATATTTTTGTTTTGCTTTTCCAGATTGGTTTACTTGAAGGGCTGACTCCTGCCGAGATTTCCCTTTTTTCTCTGATTGCAGCAAATACTAAAACAGCTTTTGCTCGGATAGAGAGAAGGTGGATTTCCTGACTGAGTTTCACGTGCGACATCAGAAGACCGATGTACTACGAATAGCAGTGCCTAAGACCGATAGTGTTCTACTGGTGTACGTAATTACTAGGTAGCATGAAAGCCCACTTGACTGACTAGCTGCAGACTTTGGCAAGATCCAACTCTTTGGTTATGGTTGCATTCTGTCTTCTTATTTCCTAGAGAGAGCTCAACCTCCTCAAAAAGACCCTTTGCTCTAGCCTCCAAACAACCGCATGTTTTTTTCCGGGCCCAAGTGAGGTAACTAGCTAGAGGCTGCTTCTGTCCTAAGGTGGTGTCGGAGTAGCCTTTGATAATTTATTGAGCTCGTAGAACTTTAAGAGCACTATAAAGGTGGTCCGCTCACCTATTGGAAGGTGAGGCTGCCTTGATCGCTAATCTGGAAAGTTGCTCAGGAGGTGAGGCGCTCAGACACAGCCTTGGTTATCGAAAATGAAAGCTCTGCCAGCAGTACCATTTGACGAACAACTTCCAGATACCCACAATTCATTAAAGAGCCGATAGCTTAGGGTGCTTACATAACTAATAGATACAGAATAAATGTACTGAATACGGAATTCAAAATAAGATTAAGACTGGATCTTCCCTAGGAGACCCGGGATCAGCTGGAATTGATGGCTTGATTAGAGATTCAAATGGATTTTGGTTTCATGCGATACTATATATAGGTGATGCTGCTGCCCTCCATGCTGAGATTGGGCTGTTTATACAGGCATGAAAGTGGCATGGGATCAGGGATTTAGAAAGATAATTGTTGAGAGTGATTCTCAAGATGCTATGCAGTTGATTAGGGAGCCGATCGCTTTTCATTTTAGCTACAACCTAATTAGACCTTAATTGGCGGAGGATGGGAGTGTATGTGCAATATGTTTGGCGCGGAGGAAATGAATGTGCGAATCAGTTAGCTCGGGATGCCATCCACACAGAATAGGGATATCCAATTGCTAACTCAGCCATGGAGAGCAGTTCAGCCTGTGTAGGTTCAGGATAACTTCGCTTGGGGAACAGAAAAATGAAAATAAGCTTGAAACCACAGCCCTGTCCGACTAGCCAGAGCATCATCTGAGTCCCAGGAACAGAAAAGCAAAAACTTCCATCTTCGTCCATTGGTCCACAACCGGTCCAAATAGTGTTAGGATGAAACTCTGGCTCAATTTGCAAATCGGCCATAAATATATTGAAAATCCAAGACCCCTGGCTCACCATTCGCCAAAAACTCAGCCAACAGTCCATCAAAATTGGACTCTCTCCCTCTTCTCTCATAAATTGCATAGTAGAATTAGTTGAAATTGTGTGCATCCAGAAAAGAAACAACAGAAAGAAGATACCATTAACGGGGCTTTTCATTCACTGAAAAAGATGAATTCAACAAAGTAGAATACCACAGAAAAGCAATATCATGAAAAAGGGCATGCAACGGGTGGTGCTTTCTTCTACCAACAGCATTCGGCAAAACAAATAAACACACTCTCCGTCATTTCTTTCTTAGATCGATCCCAGCTTTCTTAGCACAGGCATCCAGTCCATTCTTCTCTATGGTCTTCAATGCCTTGGTTGACAACCGCAGTTTGACCCAGCGCTTCCCACCCTCCCACCAGATCCTTTTATACTGCAGATTCACATGCTGCAACTTTTTCGTCTTGGTTTTTGAGAAAGAAACATTGTTTGCTCTGTTGGTTTTCTTCCCGGTGAAAGGACATATTCTACCTGAAAATCAATTATACTGATGTAAATCATGTAATCAACTTACATTTGCAACTAAGACCACATTTATTGACTAAATCGATTGTAAACAAATAAGCAGCAAGCTGGCCATTGCTGTTGAAAGTTATCATTGTTAAAGCATCCAACTCCAAACCAATTGGCAAAGAGTGTAGAGGCTGTCCAGGCTCATATACTAGTTTTGGAAGAGATAATTAACCGATGTGAGACAATCCCAACACTCCCCCGCAAACAAAGGATCCATAACACAAGGATCACAATGAAACAAAGTGCAACTTTAGCACAAACAAAGGAAAAAAGCCTTCGAAAATCTAGCTCTGATACCATGTTAAAGCTTCCAACTCCAAACCAATTGGCAAAGAGTGGAGAGGCTGCCCAGGCTCATATACTAGTTTTGAAGGAGACAATTAACCGATGTGGGACAAATCCCAACAATCATTACAGGTTTTTCAAAGAAACACAGCGCTTGTGTTTCTAATTGATAAGTTATCCTCTATATTAAAAACAATGAGAATAAAATCATAACTCAAATACAGAGTGCCCAAGGTTCCCCGTGTATAAAAAAAATAATGCATGTTTCAGAAATCACAATGCTGACCTTACATGGTTCTGAACCCTATCCCACCAAATAAACCAGAAAATGAAATATAAAAAATCAACCAGATAATTAAATAAAAATGAGACCCATGCATCAAGTTTCAAGATGGAAACTGGAGAGTATCATCATCTCCTTTATTATTTGCTACAGGAATAGCAATAACAAAAGAAATTAATTATTCTCAGAGGCCTAATTCTTATCCTTGTTATCTAGATGATCTAATACGGTTCCTAAACCTAATCATTGTAATTAGAATCTACTCAAGCAATCTTAAAACATCAACAAATCTGACTGTCAAAGTAGCGTGAAATGTGAATCACTAAAGCCATTCGTTCAGCAAGAAAATGTCATCCACAACAAACAACTTCGAACGGAGGAATTTTAAAGGTTTTAATACTTGTGTAAGATGGTTAAGGCATTCAGCAAGAATTGCAGCCACTATAGGAGTCTCTAGGGACCCTTTGAAGGTTCTTGAGCTCATTGTTCCAGAGTTACGTATTAAAAGATCCTAGAAATGTTTGAAGTCCACCACTTGATTGTGAGTTTTTGAAGTTTTATAGTGCGAACGTCAATTTTAAGGCTGGCTCACACTTTACCAAAAACTATCATTCAAAACTAGTATGGAATGTTTTCGGCAAATTCTTCAATTTAATTCCATAAAAGCTCGAATGACTAGATTTACTCTTGAAAAATCATCGAAAAAACATTTCTTTCTTAATTTGGCCCCATCTAACTTCGATTCCTCGCTCCACTACTGTGAATACATACGAATACATATGCATATACGCTGTGTGTGTGTGTGTGAGAGAGAGAGAGAGAGAGAGAGAGAGAGAGAGAGAGATTACGGGCGATGGGCCGAAAAGGGCGGTAGACGACGGGGGCAGAGATGGGTTTGGGCAAGACAATGTTGTTGGGGTAGGAAATTGAGATGCCACTGAACTGGGACGAGAGAAACCCTAGCTGGGAACCGGCCTTGATTCCGAACACCGGTGGTCTGGAGAAGCGTAGAGTGGAGGAGTGGCCCACCCACAGTCCTGAAGAGGATGATGATGCTGTAACTACGGCCATCGTTCCTTCTCTCTCTCTCTCTCTCTCTCTCTCTCTCTCTCTCTCTCTTATCCGCTTCCTTGAAAATGATTTACTGGATTTTTGAGAGAGTAAATGTTATCGTAACACTTGGAGTATTGAGTTTGGTTCCTAGGACCTTGTGATTTCAATTTTTCCAATTCTGTACTCAAGTCATTGAAATAAATAGGTCCCAGAATTTAATGTGTTCTTTCTTTCTTTATAACTGAAAATGTGTCCAAACTAATTAGCGTACACCTCAAATAATTTTAAAAAATTTAAAATTAACAACCGAACAAACGTCTATTGGTCCAAATGTTTGAAATGTTGAGCCTTTGTGGGTCGAACTTGCAATCTGGGTGAGTTAATTACCAATGTGTACCTCTTCTACTTCTTTTTCTTATAAAAACACCCAATTATGTAAAATCTCGCATGATTTTTTTATGACACTCTTATCCATCCATTTAAACAACCGAAAACCACTTCTTAGTTAATCTCTCGTCCATAACCAATTTTTCCTCCTAACATATCCCTCTTATCTACTCTTCTTCTTTATCATTCAAAACCTTATCTGTCGACCAATGGAGCCATTAGGTGCTTTATCATGCTGCATGACCTTCATAACTGTTGAAATGGTTCAAGGAACTTATAGTTGTAACTTTTCCCAATTTTGGTCCTCGAAGAAACGAATAGGTCCATTCTTCTGCCAATAGTTTGTGAGGGATAAACCACTCATAGCTATAACCTAGTAAATTTTGTATCCATTTAGGGTTTAGCTATGGTGCATGACTACATCAGCCAAGGGTTAGCTTTGCTCATAATTAGATGGTTAGTCATGTTGAAGTGTTCTTGTCATAATTAGATTCAAAAATGATACTCACACAACAATCCAAACACAACAACTTACACAATCTCTCACATGCATGTGGGTTCCACACACACTACTATGTGTGGACCCCACATGTATGTGAGAGGTTGTGTAAGTTGTTGTGTTTGGATCGTTGTGTGAGTAGCATTATCCAATTAGATTACTTTGTTGCATGATTAATCTATTCACACCATAGTTAAATAATTACGCAATTAGAATACATGTCAATTAAATTAAAATTATACTATTGCTTTCATTAAAATTTCAAAATGTTACATGGTGCTGATAGTATCAACGGACATCAAGAAGATCTGATGTATAATTCTGAATCATAAACACAAAAACAATGGCTATGACAGCCATGGACCAAAAACATTGAAATCGGCAATGGAAAAAATGCATTAAAAAAATCAAGCAATGGTATTGAGAAAACAACCCTAAAGCATAGACAACCCCCAAACTTTAATCCAAGTGCCTCCAACAAGCTCCCCACAATCCAACAAATGGCATAGGTAGTAAGGGCAAGCTCAGCTTAATATTTGGGCAGTGAGGGCAAGCTCAACTTAAAAATATTGGTTCAAACACTTTTAAAAGTGATAATCTAGGCATTCTACAAATTGATACTTCTGGAAAATAGGATGAGAACCAAGGATGACATGTAACGCCAAAAGGTGCGATATTTTATTACCACAAAGTTTATTATTTACATTGTTCATGCGTTGTCGATTTATGGTATATAGTAATAACATTGTTGTTATGGCACAATGCATGAGAAAATGGACCTAAGAAACCACTTCACATGGCACCACTAGGGGAGGGCAATATGCGTGTGTCAATTGATGTTGTGAAGTAATTGAGGTCTTTTCTTCCACCAATCTTGGAGAGAACTCTACTATTCAAGAGAGAGTTGGGTGTCATGTAGCGTGTGTCAATTGATATCGTCTGCCAGTAGAAATTCTTCTTCTTCCTCTTCCTCTTCTAATCTTGAATATTTGTATGAGTTTGAGTACCTACCTGATGACAGTAAGGTTCCCCTTACTGACCTCCCTTTCCTAAACCCTTATAATACTTTTGTGCGTCCCCAAACTTCTGTAAAGAAATCTGTTACTCAACTTTTCTCTACAAAACGTCCAACTTCTGTAAAAGAGTATGTCCAAGCTTCCAAGTTTGACCAGTGTTTCATTGCAGCAACAGAAGCTGAACAACTCTTACCTCTAGAAATCCCAGTTGATTTGCCTCGTCTTTGGCAACAACAAGGATTTACACATCTCCACTTTGGTGCAATCAGATTGGCCGTTACTTTCCATGGACGAAAAGGTTTACCTGTTACTTCCAGACTTGCTCTGGTAGATACCAGGTTTATGCAATACCAAAATGCATGCATAGCCACAGTTCAAACCACCCTAAATGCCGGAACCGTGATTTTTACCTTTTACCCCAATTTCAACATGCCATTAGCAGATCCTCATCTGCTATCAGCCTTAAAAGTCCAGGTTCAAATTGGTGGTGCCTCCCAAATTCCTACCACATATGCAGCAACTCTTCACTACCAAATGGCCTACCGTCTCCAAAACCATGCTTTTGACATGTCCTTACCTTCCTCCACAGATGAAGCCCTCTTCCTAACCGTAAATGCACCTCACCAAGCCTCATGTGTCCATGTCCCCCGACAAATTTCTCGTCCTGAACTTCTCAAGCTTCTCCCAGAATCTTGGGTCACAGCTTACGAGAAAAATCAAAACAAGCCTATTCCTGTCCAATCCTCAAATCCTACTTTCATCCCAAAACCTGATGGTACTGTAGAAATTTCTTTTCCAAAAGACACCTCTGCCTCATCTTCCACCCATCCTGTCATTTTTCCCTCGAGCATTAACATGTTTGTTGATGGCTCTCGACCTGGCCCTCCAATTCAATATTTTAAATCCAGTGGCAAGCCAGTCTACTAGTTTAAAAATCCAGAAACAGGTCATTGTTACTTTGATGCCTGTGATTGTGATGACTGTTACGAAGAAAGTCTTCGTTTAGAAGATGATGAAGACTTTGAAGATGACCCTTGTCCACTATACACTTCTCCACCTTTCTCTCCTTGTAAATCTCCACCGTCTCCTCAACCTCCATCTGATGATGGCTCTTCAAGTCAACCCAGTGGGTGTTTCATGTTTACCTCCTTGTCCTCCTGGACTGAAGCAGATTTTCCTCCTTTGGACTTCCATAGTTCCCAAGAGAGGACAACCCACCGTCATAAAATTCCAGACCCTACTACCATTCTCCCCGATGGTAGTACCAAAGCAGTATCAGCAGCAGAAGCAGCGATAAATTGGCAATCAGCCAATTCTCTTGCTCAAAACAAAATTCTTCAGAGAATTGCTAACTCTCAGCAAAATTTGGAGAATGTTGTTCATAAGAAGTTATCAACCTTGGAACTTCTTATAAGAGATTTGCAGCAGAAAATTCAGAGTGTTCACCAAGAACTCCTTCAGATGGCATGTGCAAACCAAGCATTTTCAGCAGCTTTTTACCATAAAGATGCTGAAATGAAGCATTTGAAAAATCAGCTTCATTCTCTCCAAGCTCAGCAGAATTCTCAGCAAAAAAGCTCATTTGACATGTTCACATCTTCCTCTCAACAAAATTTGTTTGAGTATCCTCAAATGTCTCAACCTTTACCTATAAACCCTACCTCAATATTTGGTGAGTTCAATATCTTTGGTAGCTCATCAGCTTTCCTACCTCCACCAAAAAGACTATCTCCACCAAAACTTCTTTTTCCAAAGCCCCAGATAAAACCTGTACAACCTTCACTCATTTTGTCAACACCTTCTACTTCTACCACTGTCTCAGTGACCTCCACTTCAACTCAACCATCCGACCCAAATTCAAAATCACCACAGTTAATGGTCCAACCAACTTCTAGCCCTTCTAAAAATCCAATTTCCACTCTCCTAAATACCTTAGCCAATATACCTGAAACTCCATCTCCTGAACCAACCATTGAGTTTGATTCAGATACTGAATCTACAAACTCTGTGCCACTTCCTCATGTTTTCATGATGAACCCAGAAAACCCAGAGGAACATGTTGAAGATCCTATAATTGAAGAAGGTCCTGAGTTTGAAACACCTCCAGAAATTCCAACCTTTGATTTCTTCTCCCATTCCAATATCCATACCCAAGGTTTCTCCTTTGATACCATTCCCCCATCAAAATGGTTGGATAAACTCTATGAAATCCATGTTTGGTGCACAGCCGCTTTGCTTTCTCCCAATGCTACACTAAGTATCGTTCTTACTAAGTGTACAGCAAAATTTCTTGGCCGTCTCCGTCAATGGTACTTAGCTCTTGGTGAGTATCGACAGCTGCAGCTAAAACAACTTCCGACCCTTGATCAATTTATCTCAGTTCTGCATACTGAATTTCTTGGAGACCATGACAACACTAAAGAATTCGTTAGAGAAGAATATCTCAGCATGAAGTGTTGTTCATTCAAAAGAAAGGACTTGGAGATCCACTATAATCGCATGTCTCAGAGATTTTATCTCCTCAACGGCATGGATGATGTCAACCTTAAGCAAGCTTTTCTCAATTCCCTTCCTGAACCATTGGGAAATGAGACAACAAGGCTCCTTCAGACAAAAGGATTGACACTAAATGCCACATCCCTTGGTGGTATTTACCAACACTCCTTGATTGCCCTAGAAAAGTTGTGCAATCACCAGAAATTCCTCAGAACTCTTGAAGAACAGGGAAAACTTCTTGGCAAAGCATGTGACCGACCCGACTTATCCATTAAGTGCAAAAACAAGAAGTGTACTTGCCAACCATCCTATCGGAAGTCCAAACATTTTCAAAAATGGAAGTTCCGATCTTCTGGCAGGTTTTCAAAGTTTTCAAAATCTGGCAAGTTCTCACGCCGGAAAAAATGGAAATTCTTCAAGAAGAAGCAATTCAGAGGACAGCGAAAGTCTGATCGCTGTTACATATGTGGAAAGAAAGGGCACTATACAAAACAGTGTCCTAATAAAGCAGCAAGAGACAAAATGGTGAACTCGTTAGCTCTCATCAATGATGATCTTGAAAGTGCTGATGTCGAATCCCTATTTTCCATTGATGATGAAGCAACAGATGAAGCAGTCCTTGCTTTCACCTTTAATTGGATGATTCTTTCGATGAGCCTGATTCTTTCCCTTATGAAATCCAAACCTTTGGATTTTCCAATATCATGCTGGCTCAACCCTTAGCCAAGGTCAACATTTTGCTTGGCAAATATGAGAAACCCATACCAGTTATTGCTTTCTTTGATACTGGTGCCGCAGCCTCCATTCTCAACCCAGCAATTCTCCCCAGGTCCTATTGGCAATCCTGTTTCAGACCCTTTACTGCAGCCAATGGAGAAACATTTGTCATCACCTTGCTCAGTAAGCCTATTACCATCCAACTCTTCCCTGGATACACCATTAAACACCAAGTTTATGGTTCTGATCTCTCAGGAAAAGATTTATTGTTAGGCTTTGATATTCTCCAAAATCTCAGCAAAATCTCTTGGCTGAAAAAAGGTTTGAAATACAAAAACTACCTGTTACCTTGGACCACTCAACCCAATCTCTTTTCCATAGAAAACTTTTCCACCATCAAAGAAACCATAATCCAAACCTCTTGTGCCGAATCTCATTCCCAGTTCCTCACTAAATGTTCCAACCCACTTTGGAAAAATCCAGACTTCTTCATTTCTCTTCCCTTTAAGAAAAATGAAGACATCAACCCTACCAAAGCCACCCATCATGGAATGAACTCAGAACACTGCCAGCTTGCTCTTCAAGTCAGTAAGCAATAATATCAGTTTCTTCTTATAATCCTGTGTCTTATATTCTCTCTCTTTGCGATCCTACCTACTTTGTGTTTGTACCCACTTAGTGTCTGTAATAATGGTACCCAATTGCCTCTCCTAAGATATTTGGGTCATGCTACGTGACACCCAATTGCCTCTTCTAGATTAGTCATCTCTCTATGGATAGGTACAAGAAAAAGGGAATCTATTACTTTCACAATATCAATGGACACAAACATATTGGCCTTCCCTAATGGTGCCGTATGAAATAGTTAATTAGGACCATTATTCTCATACATCGTACAATGAGCAATGATGTTATTAATCGACCCTATGCCCTTTTAATTGCTTGCTCTACAGCAAGAAACAAAGATATTAGACATTTACCATAACTTCGAATACATGGACAATGTAAAAAATAAATAAATTGTGGTAATAAAAAATTGCACTTTTTGACATCCTTGGTTCTCACCCAAATTACCATTGTAGAAGTATCAACTATAGACTGCCTAAATTATCACTTTGAAAGTGTTTGGACCAATATTTTCAGACTACCAGTGCAACACAACAAATGTCATTACTTCCTCTTCTTGCATTTTGGATTTTTCGAGGATGGTGTGATGTTGTCCTCATTACTAGGCTGGTTATCCGCGGTATTCATCCTGCATGAAATTGAAAGAAAATCAAATATGACAATCATAGAGACAATGACATAAAGAAGATAGCACAATGTCAGTCAAAGAAAAAAGCAGACATGTATAGTAATAAGTTATATACCGAAAAAAAGTATAAGAATTGACAAAAAAAACTTAACTTATAGTAGCGCGCGCGCACACACACACACACACAAAAAAAACCTGGTGAGCGATGTAGATTGTTCTAATATAATGTCTTGTTAATGTATTCTACAAACGACGAACCAAATTATGATACAAAGGCAATTAGTTACCTGTACCCTCTCCACTGACCTACAACTTCATTGTGTAAAAGAAGCGCAGAACAGGGAGAAGAGACAATTGGTCTAAGTCCATTAGCATTCAGAGCTTAACATTGCCTATCATAAGTTCTTAAGCTTCACCAAGATGGACTGGATCATTCAAATGGAAATTTATAGTAAACGAAATGAAAAAGGAAAGCAATGATATCATCTATAAACAATTTGCAGTACCTTCATTATAGTAAACTAAGAATCTAATTTTTTTTCCCCCCCAATGAAAGTCAGCATTGTTAGGTTTGGACATGTGTCAAATGCATGAGAGTACATGGCGCCTACCACTTGGCTACCACTCCACTTGCAACTAAAAATCTTAACTTCGCTCTTCTTTAAACCTACTTTCCTCTGATGCATACACTAAATCTCTATGAAATCCCAAAGGCGACCTAAAGATACAATTCCAAGGATATGCTTATACATACATCGATACATGTACATAAAGATAGAACAAAAAGAAATCTATGTGAACTGCACCTTTTTTTTTTTTTGACAGATACAATTTCCAGCCAATGTTTTGGATTCTATCAAAATAAATTCACAACTTAAATGCACTATAAAAAACCACCCAACCAATTTTACGAATTATGAGACGAAGAGACTACCAATTTCATGTCTCCTCTCCAACGACCTGCAACTTCACAGTGTAAAAGAAGCCCAGAACAGGACGGAGAGACAATTGATCTAAGTCCATTAGCATTCAAAACTTAACATTGCCTATCAAAGGCTCTTAAGCTTTGCCAAGATGGACTGGAT
Organism: Rhododendron simsii; assembly: GCA_014282245.1. NCBI lineage: Eukaryota > Viridiplantae > Streptophyta > Magnoliopsida > Ericales > Ericaceae > Rhododendron > Rhododendron simsii. The sequence continues at coordinate 29,068,872 of CM024956.1, read as the reverse complement.
CTTATAAATAGACCAACAAAACAAATACAAAAAAACAAAGAAAATTCTCTACAAGTCCATTTGTTTTGTTCACTTGTACTTCACACTCTGCACAATGCACAACGCTTTTCATACCCAGATTTATGTACAGTTTAAGGCACCCCCGGCCCCCGGGGTGAGGGCGTTCTTGCTTCCTGTTCACCACCGGGAAGGGCATGGAGACAAAAAGAGAATATCTCGTCCACACACTTTACATACAGGTATGTATAGATGACTTTGAGCAAGATTTTCATATCTTCGTGTGATCAAAGTGAAAGTTATATTAACAGCTAGGAACAATTTATTCATTGAATTCTTACCCAGATTTCGATCTGCATAAGAATCTAGAAGAAGAAAGAAACTGAAAAAAAAATTAAAAAATTCAAGGAATTGGAGTAGCTGTGTACTCCAAACTTATTCAAGATTGCCAAATTTTTGGAACCCATGTCCAAAATCACTAGAAGAAAGGAAAAGAAGAAATTCTCAGTGTACGACCATACCTATGTGACAGGTGAGGACATGTGTGGTTGAGACTTGGGAGAGACGAGGGTTTTTGTGGCGGCCATGGTTCGACGCGCATGTATAAATAGCAGAGAGAGAGGAGGGTTTTGACTTTGAGGGATAGAGAGGGTATTTAAAATGTTCTACTAGGCATTGTTGGTCAAAACCAAAAATGATACTCCTACTTAAGTGAAGCTGGGAATTTCTATTCTCACCCCGTTTTTTCTCAGTACACATGCCCAACAACCAAATTAATTTTTTATCATTTGACAGCTGGATATCAGACAAAATTCCGAAGGTACGGATCGATTCGGTCCTGACCGATTTTACAATTTATCGAATTTTTTGTACAGCCCCACTCACCAACACAAGATCTCCCTTTAATGGCCCTTGGGATATACAGGACTGTCCAAAACTCAAGCATTAGGATTTTTAGTTGTCTATCAAATCTAGAAAGTTCGTTTTTATAGTTTCCAAACAAATTATGATTGTTTATATTTTTTTGAACAAATTACAAAGGTTACTATTTGGGTTGCCCGATAGTTGTCATCTAAACATAATCGATTTTTTTAAATAAAATAAACGGTTCCGATTAACTTGTTAGACCCGAGATAGCATTATCTGTGTATGTGGTATGCGTGCAGCAGCCTATTGGAGGTTTGGCCCATCCTTAACAATTAACACGACTGGGGCTTTTGGGGGCCCAAGCTTAGCCCATCATAGGTCAGAGTATACGTAGTCCAATTTTGGGCCGCCACAAAAAGAAATGTCATGTTTTGGGTAAGAAGTCTTTTGTAAATCTTCGGAGTGACAATTGAATTACTCCCTCCGTCCCAATTTTTAAGTTTTTATATTGAGAGTTTATATTACTTTTCAATTGCTTATATCTTGTAATGTATGAGGGTTTAGGTAATTTTAAAAACTTTGTTTAACAGTACTGATCGAAAGCTATCAAGCAAGATCAATATTGCATACAAAAGGTGTTACCAATTGAAAAATATAATCAATTTATTATCCGGTTAGAATGGAACGAGAGAAAAAAAAATGGAGACAGAGGGAGTATTTATTTGTTCAGATTTTGTCTTCAGATAATTTAAGTGGTGTTCCGTGTTCAAATTTGTAAAATAGCTAGTGCATGTCCGTGCTTGAAGGCACGGTTGATCACCAGTTTTGTCTATCTAGATTCTTGAAGGCCAACGTCCTATTCACAAAATTTCAATTACAAAAAAACAATAGCTATTTTGTGTTGATTCAAGTTAACCGGTGGATATACTTGAGCTATTATTTTTTTGTAGTTGAAATTTTGTGCTGATTCAAGTTAACCGGTGTATCTACCTAATAAAACACAAAGGTGTGGGGACCACACAAATACAAGTTGAAAGGAGGACTGAGATTCATTTGATCTAAGGACTGATGTGTGCTCTCCAACTTTCTTAAGAAAACACACACACTCTTACAAATATATTACAAAAATGCTATCGATTCTTTTTACCCAAATCAGATTTTGTGGGAAGCATATAAAAAAAATAAAAAAAACCCCGCTTCTATTGGCGTTTGGGTCTCTCTCTCTCTCGACACTGCTCTTTCGAATCTACGGCGAAATCTTTCAAATCTGGGCCAACAAAGCTGCGTAGAATGTTCCTTACCAGCGAAATCTTTCAAATCTGTTGAATTTGTATTTGGAATTTTTTGGAGTTTATTGGGATTTTTTTTGGATTTTGATCTCTGTATTTTTGAAGTTTTGGTGTCAGCAAAGGGGGTCTAACAAAGAAACCATATCCATTTGGCAGAACGCTTACGAGTTGCATGGACGGTGGGTAAAGAAAGCTCCCTAAAAACAAAGGTATTTGGAAATTTTTGGAGTTTATTGGGATTGAGATTTTTTTGTCTCTCTCTCTCTCTCTTTTTGTTTTGTGTGGAGTTTTGGTGTCTAAAAGCAAAGGCAATGCTCTATTGGGATCATCGTGGCAGTTTTTTGTGTTAGAAATGTTTTTTGTAGCTAGCTTAAAATTTTAGTTTGAAAAGTGCCATAAACATGAATAATTCTCTTTCTTGCTACTGAGAAGAGGATCTCATGTACTACACACTAATGAATCAATTTCGTGTTTGAGCCACTTGCTAGCAAGTGCCGTAGGCACGGGTAAGTACTAGTATACCAATATTACAGCAACCTCTGTTGTTGTTGAGAAATCAATGAGAGAAGAAAGGAGAAGAAAATGAGAGGAGAGGGGGAAGTAAGAAAAGAAAAAAAAATTATAATAGAAATTCAATTTTTTTGAATAAAGACGAAAAAATTGGATTATTGGCTTATTTTTGTCTTTATTCAAAAAAATTAGGTTTTGATTGTAATTTTTTATTGTTTAGATTTCTATTGTCATGACGATGCAATAATCCCTAAAAAATTAACCAAAAACTAACAAATATGAAATTTTTTTTGAATAAGGACAAAAAAAAAGCTAGTTGGCTTATTTAGCCGAACGGGGAGTAGCATAAACATAACTGTCAATTTTTACACTAGTAACGTACCCGCGATATCAAAATTGAAAAGTTTCATACGATATCCAAATTTGATTATGCCATTATGGATGTTTACATTACTAATCTTAACAACCTCTTAAATGGATAATCAAAAGATGATAGATGTGGCAACTTTTGATTATTCCACTGTGAATCTATGTGTTGACTCTTAACACTCCCCCTCAACATTGAGGCTTTGTTTGGAACTCAGGGAAAGTGAGAGAAAAGAAGGGAAAGTAAAAAATTTTCCTTCCAATTGTTTGGATTGGAGAGAAAGAGGAAAGAAAATAAAACATTCTAGTTTTGTGAATAGTAAAATTTCTCTTCCATTTTTCCCCAATTTCCGTCTCATTTTGGAGTATCTCCAACCCAATTATCTTAAATAGAGACTCAAAATATACTCTCTCTTTTTATCCAAAAAGCAAGTTTATAGGTTTTCACTATTCACTCCAACTCCAATCCTAAATCTCTATTTTCATCTCTACATAAAAAGGGTAAAGTGGTGATTTTAGAAAGACAAAAAATATAGAGATCATTTTCTGTATGTTTGAAACATCTCTATATATTTATAGAGAAAATCAAATTTAGATCTCTAAAATAGAGATCCAATATAGAGCTTGATTGAAGTAAATTAGTTCTCTTTTTAAAGATTTAGAGCTTGATTTGAGATTCTCTTTAGCAATCTATTCTTGGTTTGTCACGCACGATCATACAACCTTGTTTCTTTTGTTGCTTCCTCATGGTAATACGTTTCATATCATTCCTTACCGTTCACGAGTAGCAAATTCGATTCAAATATGAACTTGGCAAGAGTGGGGTTTGTTTTCAACAGTAATGATTCCCACACAGATTTTTGTGCACATATCATTTACATACATTTTTGTGGGGCCCGTATTGAGATTCTACAAAATGATCTGAACCGCTCATCTTTTTTAAAATATTAATTTTTTGGAGGGTTTCTGTAAAAATCAACTTCAACAGATATCGGTAAGGGCTTTCTCAGAAATTGTAGGGCGAATTATTCTGTTTTGCCCTACGATTTCTAAGAAAACCTTTACCGATATTCGTTGGAGTTGATTTTTTACGCGAACCCTCCAAAAAATATTTTAAAAAAGATGAGCAGTTTGAATCATTTTATGAGACTCCGATATAGGCCCCCCAATAATGTATGTACATGATATGATATGTACACAAAATTATGTGCAAGTAGCACTAAAGGATGGGGAAGTACTCCTGACCTTGATAACTCACTAAGCATGTATAGAGTCCACGTGAGAGTCAAATAGTACGAGCTAACTCACTGAGCCTAGAGTCCAAGTACGAGTCAAACACGAGCTACCGCCTACCAGAAGATGAAGAAATTATGCAAATGGGAAGGATAAGATCTTTGGACTAGATTTTTTGGTCTTTCGCATAGTACTTCTACGTATCTACACGAAAAAGTCTTTGTTTCCCATTTATTAGTCAAACATCTAGAAGAGATTTTTTTTTCTTTTTTTCTTTTTGTGAATATTGTGTACATCAGCATGACTTAGCTGGGTGTTAGTAAATTAGTCTATAAAGAATTTCAGAGGCTATCTAGTATTTATAGCCCTAAACTCCAAACGCTCACGATAGCGGGACTCGAACACTGGCCTCTCGCATGGGAAGGAGCAGGAGATGCCAACTGAAATAGAGACCACTGGGAACATCTAGAAAAGATGGTATTGTGAGCTAAATAGCAGATGAGTGAAAATGACCAATAACAAGAGTTACAAGACGACAAATCATCCATCTTGTGATCTCAAGAGGGTTGAAAAATGGAATAATTTTAATTATTAGGTCTAGAAATATTCTGGTTCTCATGGGATGATTAATTAATAAAACTCGTGGGTAGGCCGAAAAGGTTGAAATAAAGAGTATTGGAATCAAACAAATTAGGACAAACAAGGCAATTAGATTCTTGGCGTGAACCATACTTGAAATTTCTAAACCCGCGACCGAATAAGGGCTTAGATTCTTGGCGTGAACCATACTGGTCCACTGGTCCATTATTTTACTGTCATTCGGCTAGTATAAGGAAACTTTTAACAACAAACCATTTGACTTTGTCGTCGTGATGCCAGTTTTCCAAACTCCTAATTTTTAATTCTTAGATTTTTTTATTTTTTCTTTAAAAATAAAAAAGAACTCCACGTCACCTGTCTTATGCCTGGGAAATTATCCCCACGTCCATACTCATGTCAGCCAACTCCCACGCCCTCGCTCCTTTGCGGGACTGAAAATTCCATTGGTTTATTTTCAGTCCTGTATATCAAACAGGCAAAAACGCTAGTTGATAACAAAAGATAATTTGATATTTTATCCGGTCCCATATTCGATGTACGCTAACAGGGGTTTCATTTGATACACTGAAAGTTGTGTTATGAAAAATGAATTTGGAGTACCACGTGATGGTACCTAGCAACATAGAATAATTTTTTCCTCACACCCTCTTTCTCCCACATTTCCCCGTCCTCTGTCTCTCTCTCTCCCACTTGTCCACATTTCTCTCTCTATATAAAAAAAAAAAAATCTAGAAAATTAGGAAAGGAGTTTGAAGGCTCGTGGGACTCAAACACATTTATTATAGTAGGGGAAATTGCAAATCAGTGGACAAAGGGGTAAATAATGCCCAAGTGATGGAGAGGTTTTTTCAAAATTGCATAAATATGGAAAGGAGGAAAAAAAAATCCCCATACATGAAACGGAAGGAAAAATATTCCCCATACATGGAGTCGGTTCTGGGTTTCCTAAGTTGCTCCGTCTGTGAATTTATGTTACCCCTTCTAGGAATCTAAGTTGCCCATTCTATGAATTTCTTGGGTATTCAATTTTTTGAGCATTTTTTTAATTTCCTTACCATTTCTATTATTTTTTGAGAAATTTGGGATCTGGGTTACTTGTAGATTTGCATGAAACGGACCAACTGAAATTCTCCATGCATGAAATGGCGGGAAAAAAAAATATTCAAAAGATGAAGACGATTTGTAGTCAAATCTGAATTTAAACCTAAGTTACTCCTTATATGAATTTAAGTTCATTCTTCTATGGATTTAAGTTGCCCATTCTATGAATCTAAGTTGCCCCTTCTACGAACTTCATGAGTATTCAATTTTTTGAGCACGTTTTCAATCTACTTACCATTTATAGTATTATTTTTTGAGAAATTTGAGATCTGGTTTGCTTGCAGATTTGAGTTTTTAAAATACTTTGATACATACATCTTATTTTCTCTATTATTTTTCTTTCTAAAAAATTACCAAAAATACACTAATATTAAAGTACTTTAAAAGCTCAAATCTGCAAGTAACTCAAATTTTAAATTTCTCAGAAAATAATATAAATGGTAAGTAGATTGAAAAAATGCTCAAAAAATTGAATACTCATGAAGTTCGTATAAGGGGCAACTTAGATTCGTAGAAGGGGCAACTTAAATTCATAGAAGAAGGAACTTAAATTCATCTAAGAAGTAACTTAGGTTTAAATTCAGATTTGACTACAAATCGTCTTCATCTTTTGAATATTTTTTTTTCCCTCCATTTCATGCATGGAGAATTTCAGTTGGTCCGTTTCATGCAAATCTACAAGTAACCCAGATCCCAAATTTCTCAAAAAATAATAGAAATGGTAAGGAAATTAAAAAAATGCTCAAAAAATTGAATACCCAAGAAATTCATAGAATGGGCAACTTAGATTCCTAGAAGGGGTAACATAAATTCACAGACGGAGCAACTTAGGAAACCCAGAACCGACTCCATGTATGGGGAATATTTTTCCTTCCGTTTCATGTATGGGGATTTTTTTTCCCTCCTTTCCATATTTATGCAATTTTGAAAAAACCTCTCCATCACTTGGGCATTATTTACCCCTTTGTCCACTGATGTGCAATTTCCCCTATATAGTATATTGATAGATAAATAGATGTCAATTTGATCTGGTTGGGAGAATTTAAAATTCTTTCTTTTGCTGAGAAAATAAATGTTAAAAGAGCATCTTCGATCAGTAGAGGTATCAAATGTCAAAAACTATTGAAGATTCGAAAGTTTAGTCATGTAGGATAGGAGATCCAGCTAGCAAAATCTTTAAAAATTAGCACCCATCAAATTTGGGAAAAATTCAAAATACCCCCCAACCTATACACTCAAATTCAATTAGACTTTCAACCTTTTAAAAATTTCAATTTTACTCCCAACGTTATATTCCGTTAATCAAAATGCCTCCTTCCGTCCAAATTACTAACGGATTCCGTTAAAGGCTCCGTTAAATAGTATTCGGATCGAATTTCGATGATCCGAGCCGCTCAATGTGTTCAAAACGTGATTTTAAAGGTACCCACGAGAAATCAGCAAAAAAAAATGATTGGGAAGGGCTTCATCTGAACAGTTTTTTATTGAATGGTTCAATAAAAGACTGTTCAGATGAAGCCCTTCCGATCATTTTTTTTTGCTGATTTCTCGCGGGTACCCTTAAAATCACATTCTAATCATATTGAGCGGCTCGGATCATTGAAATTCGATTGGAAAAGGGGAGGTACAGACCGAAGCAAAATCCGGACGTCCGTACTTGAATAAAATCCGGATCGATCCACACCTCCCTTTTCCAATCGAATTTTGATGATCCGAGCCGCTCAATGTGTTTAAAACGTGATTTTAAGGGTAATTACAAGAAATCAACAAAAAAAAATAACCGGGAAGGGCTTCATCTGAACAGTTTTTTATTGAATAGTTCAATAAAAAACTGTTCAGATGAAGCCCTTCCCGATCATTTTTTTTGTTGATTTCTAGCAAGTATCCTTAAAATCACGTTTTAAACACATTGAGCGGCTCGGATCATCGAAATTCGATCAGAATACTATTTAACGGAGTCTTTAACGGAATCCGTTAGTAATTTGGACGGAAGGGGGCATTTTAATTAACGGAATATAACGTTGGGAGTAAAATTAAAATTTTTAAAATGTTGGGAGTCTAATTGAATTTGGGTGTATAGGTTGGGGGGTATTTTGAATTTTTCCCAATTTCTATGCTCTATCTATCTACATATTTGAAGGTGAACGTAACAACTTTCAAAAAATCAAAAAAATACAGAAGACCAATTGAACCAGGGTTTATGAGTGACAAATAGTCAAGTCCTCTGTTAGTACTTGATTTATGATCGAGTGACAAATAGTCTCACTTTGGATCCTGGACCTATGGCCAGGTTCAATTGTCGTACTAAAAATTGATAACCACACTTTCTAGGGGAATGTTATTTAGGAATTGATTTTGGCACTCTCTTATAGGAGGTTCCATTTGGGAGTGCAGTTATCAATTTGGAGAGTGTCAAAATCACTCCCATTTTCCGAAATGCATCTATGTAAAGCAAATTTTTTTTTTTTTTTTTATCCTGAAGCAAATTTCTTTAGTATAATAGATTTAAGTCTATTTTTAACTACCATTGGTATTTTTTAGATCGGTTTCCGAATCATTCTGCATTTTATTTCTCCAAAAATTATTTTCTAGCATAACGGCCCGTTTGGATGGAGGATTTGTTTTGGGTGGATATCTAATAAGGGTGGATTTGAAGGTAAATATATAATGAGGAGTGATATGTTAAGAAGGGTGACCTCACCTATTAAGAAGGGTGGATTTGAAATGAGGTGTTTGGATGATTTTTTGAGGAGGAGGATATAGAAGGTGGATATGATGGGATTAGATGTCAAATGACTAAATTGCCCCCACTTAGGTTTTTAAATGATCAAAATTCGTTTACTTAATTATAATTAAAGTAAATATATATTTGTCATTAATTGTAGGATAAAATAAATTCATTTTATTTTACAAATGTTTAAACTATATTATTTATTAAAAAAATTATATAAAAAAATACAATACACTTGCACAGTTATGGCTAAAAAAAGTAAAAATACACAATTAAAAAACCAATTCACATATACCCCATCATATGTATATGCAAGATATACACAGCCCCATGGCCCCCATCCTCGTTTCTATGGTTTCCCCCAAAAAAACAAAAAAACCCATCCCAGCAGTACCACTCCTCCTTGGACGCCAACATGAACGACGACAAGGGTGCACCTTCTTCTCCGACCCCGACGACAAGGGTACACCTCTCTCTCTCTCTCTCTCTCTCTCTCTCTCTGTTGGTCTAGTTTTCAGAAAACAAAACAAATCGTCTGAAAAAAAAAAAAAAAAAAAAACGAGGGCTACCTGGATCGATAAGGGGGATTTGGAGGGGTAAAACTGTCTGAAAAACCCCCGGATTTGCTAACGACGGGGTGAAACCCGTTCTTCACAAATCCACCTCCTAGGGGATTTGAAGCCGCTACAATATTCTACTCCGGCTTCCCCAAAACTCAACCAAACACCGGATTTGAGTGTGACCATGACTCCAAATCCGGCCGGCTCACAAATTCCATTTCTTCTCCGCCATCCAAACAGGCCGTAAGAATGTGAGGTTCCTTATGGAGGCTTGGAACAGATTGAGTAGCATCTAGATGATACTACTATTGTTTGGGTGGTTTATACTAACTATATAAGACAAGTCTAATATTTCTCCTACGTGTACGTAGCTAGGTAACCCATGTAATTGTACGTGTAGGACGACAAGTCTAACACTTCTATTTTTAAGCAGATAATGTGCTAATTATTGATTTTGTAAATGTCACTTTCGATCGATAATTGAAAATAGGTGGAATGCCTCCTCGATATATTAACCTTTTTCCAGTAGTCAGTAGTATCTCCAGATCACACTACATGCATAACAATTTTTCCATCAGCAGGGTATGAAGACAGACATTGTACTGACTTCGACCCATTTTGGTGTTATTGAAATTCATATTAGTAGAATGCCAACTGCTTGAGTTACTATCAATGCTATCAGTATGGCAAGGAGATCGACATCGTACCGACTTCGACTCATTTTGGTGCTATTGAAATTCATATTAGTAGAACGCCAAATGCTTGAGTTCACTATCAATATGTATTCAATCTTGTCAATCCAGTTCAAAAAAATATCTTGTCAATCAATGCACAACTTCCAAGTTGCAAGGGTATTAATGTCATTTTTTTTTGCTGATTTCTCGCTGATACCGTTAAAATCACGTTCTGATCACATTGAGTGGCTCATATAATCAAAATTTGATCGGAAACTATGAAGTGTTTTTTTGGGTGTCCCCATAACCGCCCCGGTATATATTTATTATATCCATATATAGAAATCTTCAGGTAAGGACCTTAAAATGAAGACCTTATACGCGGACCTCCCCATTTCTCGCCTTTCCCGATCAAATTTCGATGATTCGATCTGCTCAATATGTTCAGAACATGATTTTAAAAGTACCGCTAGAAATTGGCAAAAAAAATTGACCGGAAAGGGCTTGATTTTGAGCAGTTTTTATTTAAATCGTTCGATAAAAAACAAACAAAAACTATTCGGATGAAGCCTTTCCCGGTCATTTTTTTTGCTGATTTCTCGCGAGTACCCTTAAAACCACGTTCTGAACACATTGAGCGGCTCGGATCATCGAAATTCGATCGGGCAAGGGAGGTCCGCATTTTATTAAAATGAGGTGGTCCTTATTAGAAGTAGACTCATATATATACATATATATATATATACATATATATAGCCTTAATTGGTTATTGAGAGTAAAGTAATACTTATATGCTGAAAATTTTATTAGTATATGATACTCCGTATGAGTCAACTCCCGAATAATTCGAGTCCACGGTCAACCTTTGAATTCTTGACATTTTGTGCCATGGTATGTATGTATCACTTTTGGTGCATGTGCATAAGGCCGAGGAAGGACCTATCTATAAAAGGGTTTGGTTTGAAGACAGTACTTCTATTATGAGTAGAGAGAAATTAGAGAAGCATATATGCACTCCTCCATAACTCCACAAAGTATGGGTGTGGAAGAAGGAGGGGTTCTTCATGGTGACTATACAGAAGATGGAACTGTGGATCTCAAAGGGAACCCTGTTCGCAGATCCAAGAGAGGTGGATGGAAGGCTTGCTCCTTTGTTGTTGGTACTAATATCACCTCCCTCTCTCTCTCCCCCTCTCTCTCTCTCTAGATATATATATCTTCATGAATCTTTGAAGGATTGTAGCCTTTTCTCCTTACATGAATGCTTCCCTGCTTCTCTCTCTCTCTCTCTCTCTCTCTCTCTCTCTCTCTCTCTCTCTCTCGTTTTTTGAAAGACAGACAGAGAAATTTTATTAAATCTTTTCCTTGCTTCTCTCTTCATCAAGAGTGATTGTTCAGTGCTCACATGGTGCTTCATGGGCCTACTTCATCACATATTTGGTGGCGGAATTCACGCCGATGTGTGGTGAAAGAAACTCCGAACTACCACGCGGCTCCCGGAGCAAGTAAATTTTTTTTTTCCGTGACACATGTTGAAAGTAGCTGGTCCCCCAGCCTTTGATGATTTGAAAGATCCTTTACAATTGTGGCTTCTGATTTTTCCTCTTGCCTTCGTGTTCTTATATTTAGGCCTATTTCAGCCAAATAATCTAAATGGATTATTTTTTGTCTTTATTTAATTTTTTTTCGCATTTGTTAGTTTTGCGTCGATATTTTTTTATGAATTATTAATTTGTCATGATGAAAGGAATTTAAAAAGTAAAAAATTACGATCGAAATCCAATTTTTTAAAGTAAAGACAAAAATAAGCCGCTTATTGATATTAGCATTCTTTTGCAAAGAGAACAGATCATGCAACTTTGTACAACAAACCATGCATTTTTCCCATGTACTTTTTGAAAAGCTAAACGTCGCTCACATCACACCAACTATATTGTGTTATTGCAGATTCAATAGAATTGGATTGCATAAGTGAAAGAGGGCATAGTAAAATGAGAAAAGAGTGCTTTTGATTTGAATTCTTTTTCTTTAACCGCTCAAAAAACCAGAAACATAAAATCTTGGCTAAAACCTATATCAGAGAAAAATTTGGAAAATTCTACATTGCCTCTACTGCCACTAAGGGATTGGAACATAGTGATCCCTCCGTTCCAAATTGGATGTCAATTTTTGATATCCGTGCCAATTTCAACTCCTTATATCTTTTAATATTAGTGTTTTTTATGCCAATAACTTTTTTGAGAAGTTTTCGGATTATAAATTTATCACCAGCCAGCATTCATGGAGATTAATTGCTGCCCGTTTATTTGGTTGGCTCAGATCGTCACCTACTATCTTTAATTAGAGAGATATAACAGCTAGCCATGCATATTCCAGACTGTTTGGTAGGACCGTAGGACATCATCCGTATTTATGAAAACACACACACACACACACTCTCTCTCTCACCACAGAAGTTTTTGCGCTCTCTCTCTCTCTCTCTCTCTCGAGATGGGCCGGATTGAGAGGGTGTTCCGGTTTCTTAAAAAAGAACTTTTTAGAAAAGGAAGGTAATTTCAAGCCCAAAAATCATGTGTTTACGCAAATAATTTTTCTACCAATATGGATCTTGTTTGATAGATTTCATTAAGATCTTTTATACGGTGTAAAAAAAAATCAAAAAATCATTTTTCATTTTCATTATATTTGAGTTTGAAAATTGAAGAAAAAGAACTTTTTAAAAAAGAAGGGTTAGTGGAACACCCCCTGACCCAGTTCCTACTTAGATGTTCAGACGTAAGTCACAGCAAACCTGGCCTGGAGGAAATATTAATCCGTGAGCAGCGCTACAGCCACCGCACCAAAAATGTGGTGGTTGACCACCGCACGCGGTGTGGGGTTCATTCCGGACCCCTCACGAATGATCCGAGCCGTTCAATAATTTTTTTTAAAAAAAACCGAGCGGGCAACGCGGAACATCAGTTCAATCTGATATGTGTAGGTGCTCGATGAAACTTCTCATCTTTGTAAAATCAGAAAAATGGAAAGATTGATTTTCTGGTATACAGAAAGATGGAAGCTTGATCCGAGCACCTACACCTATCGGATCGAGCATCCCATGATGCCCACTCGGGTTTTTAGTTTTAAATTATTGAACGGCTCAAATCATCCGTGCGGGGCCCGGAGTGGGCCCCACACGACGTGCAGTGGCTGTAGACTTTCTGTTAATCCGTCACCACGTCACGGCCTCCAACACCAAACTCTCACCTAAGTGCAAGTCAAATTGGAGCCTCTAGTACTTCCATAGCCGGCCTAGTATTAGAATGCGAGTCTTTAATACTTACCAAAAAAAAAATAACGGTATGAGTCTTTAAGCATTGTGTACATCATTTTTCGTTTGCAATGGATCTTCATAAAGTTCCTTTGCCAAAAGCAACTCCAAAGGGAAATTTATTTATTTTCCTCCGAAACACAATATAACTAGGTAGTAAGTAGTAGGCACGTCATGACGACTAGAAAGTCTAATAACCGTGACAACGCCATACCGAATCTAACATCATCTTAGGTAGCAAGTCTTTTAAAACTCAATAGACCAAAAAATTAAATTGGATTAGGTAAATAGATCCAAAGACGGATAATGAAAAACAAATACCAATTCGATGACTCTTTCTAATTGCCCAATAAGGGCTCGTTTGTTAGTGGGAGAAGGAAGAGAGTGTGAGAAGAAAGAAAGTGTTTGGTGCTGGGAGAACGATGGGGAAGAAGCTTATGCATTTGGAGAGCTAACACCTCCCCCACCCTAGCTAGGATAAGCTATTCCTGGTAGGGGAAAAGGTTGAACTCCTCTAAGCTTTTATTTGTATTCTCTAGAAGGCAATTACCAAGTAATCTAGCTCTCTAATTATTCATTCTTTTTTTTTTGTGATCGGCAAAAATAATTCCGCTCATTCTTATCCATTCATTTTTGTCCACCTATATCAACAACTCCCTACGTCCCATTTTGTTTGCTCATCTTTCCATTTTGGTCATTCCAAAAACGCTTGCAATAGCAACCAAAACAAAGCAAGTTTCCAATTTTACCCCATAAAAAGTTTAATCAGACTTAAAGTGCGCGGGGTTGCATTTATTTCACCAGGGTAGTTGTGAAAATCTCAACAATTTTAAGGGGAATCCATAAAAAGCTGAAATGCCCATTAACTGCAAACAAAGCAGGACGAAGAATCATTTGAACCAAGTATAAGCTAATCACCCGTTCACCCTCCGTAGCTAATCCCACCTTATATCCTGCCCATCGAGGAGTAATCAATAGTCCGAGGGTATCGCCAGGTGCTACTCCAGAACACTTTACAATTACACGTTCCTGTGAGGTCCCTGCACTTTGTGTTAGACCCTATAAAAATGTGCAATTGTAAAATGGTCAAAAGTACCGCTTGACTGGAGGTACTCCCTGACAACTGTATAATTTCCCCCAACCAAGTCGTAATATTGTCGGTTTCACAACTTTCACCAACCAAGGCCAAGATGTGCTCCCCAGACAGGACGGCCCACGAGGAGGGCCGCACATGACTTTATTTCCTCCCACAAGTTGGCTCTAACATGTACACTCCATGCCAAAGTTGTCCCATTTCTTCTTTGCTTTCACGCAACAAACGGTAATTAATTTTGGCCCTTGGAATTGACTTTTTCGTTTTCGTTTTCGTGTTTGATTTTGTGTTGCAGTCTATGAGGTGTTTGAACGAATGGCCTACTATGGGATCTCTTCGAATCTGATCCTATACTTGACCAGAAAGCTCCATCAAGGCACTGTGACAGCAGCCAATAATGTCACCAATTGGGTTGGCACCATTTGGATGACCCCAATCTTGGGCGCCTATGTGGCCGATGCTCACCTAGGTCGTTACTGGACGTTCGTGATTGCGTCTGGAATTTACCTCGCGGTACGTCCAATTCACCGAATCCTTACCTCGCTTTGCGTATCCATTTATATTAAGCAAACCTTGCAAAACTCTCTCAACCATTTTTATCAACTAGCGTAAGTAGATGGATTTTAGTTTGACCCTCCAGTGCTATATTTCTTTTTAAAATTCGGTATACGAATAAAATCACTTACAATTAATTATCTGAAATCATTTCTTGTCAACCCTAATAATCAGTATGAAATCGACTTCATTTAGTGCACGCTACCAGAGTTAAAATTAGCCGTCGATGAGCTTCATATTTGTACATTATTGTTTGAGCCAATTTTGCCATTGAAATTATCGATTTTCGAAATCTATCAAAAGCTCAATACCCTTATAGTACGCTAACGATTTTAATTCTTATTCCAAAAATACGCGTAGGAAAATACATTTCATTGCAAATATAGAGACAGCTTACAAATACATTTTACTGGGAAAAAAAAAAACACGAACTTATTTTTTTTATTGCAGGGGATGTCACTACTAACACTATCAGTATCACTCCCCGGGTTAAAACCGCCGCACTGCCCGGACCCCAAAAACTGCAAAAAGGCCTCGACACTCCAACTAGCCGTGTTTTACGGGGCCCTCTACACCCTAGCCGTGGGGACCGGCGGAACCAAGCCCAACATCTCCACCATCGGCGCGGACCAGTTCGACGAATTTGAACCCAAGGAAAAAGCCCACAAGCTCTCCTTCTTCAACTGGTGGATGTTCAGCATCTTCTTTGGGACGCTCTTCGCCAACACGGTCCTCGTCTACATACAGGACAACGTGGGCTGGACGCTGGGCTACGGGCTTCCCACCGCGGGCCTCGCGGTGTCCATTTTGATCTTCTTGGTTGGTTCGCCGTTTTACCGGCACAAGGTTCCCTCTGGGAGTCCGTTCACGAGAATGGCTAAGGTAATAGTCGCTGCTCTGAGGAAGTGGAGGGTACCCGTCCCTACGGACCCTAAAGAACTTTATGAACTTGACTTGGAAAAGTACAACAAGAATGGAGTGTACAGGATTGATTCCACACCCACCCTCAGGTTTGTACTAAGTCCTTTGTATCGTCTGAGAGAAAAAACTTATTCACGAAGCATTCTGTAAATAAGTTTTACGGGGTGAATCTAGACCGTCCAAAACAGATAGTAATCCTATCGCGAAAAGTTCTGGCCCTTCTGTAATATGTCTGTTTCTTTCGATGATGTTCTAATATCGTGCATTCATTTTTGCAGGTTCCTCAACAAAGCTTGTGTCAAAACAGATTCTACTACACCATGGATGTTATGCTCAGTCACCCAAGTGGAAGAAACCAAACAAATGCTAAGAATGATCCCGATACTGATGGCTACATTCATTCCCAGCACAATGATAGCACAAATCGGCACTCTCTTCGTTAAGCAAGGCACAACTCTTCAGAGGCGTATTGGAGGATTCGAAATCCCCCCGGCAAGCTTAGCTGGGTTTGTGACCATTTCCATGCTTGTTTGTGTCGTGCTATATGACCGATATTTTGTGAAGATAATGAAAAGATGGACTAAAAACCCTAGAGGAATCACTCTTCTTCAGAGAATGGGAATAGGAGTGGTTCTCCATATCTTAATTATGGTGATCGCATCCCTGACCGAGAGGTATAGACTTAGGGTGGCTAAAGATCATGGATTGGTCGAAAGCGGAGGGCAAGTGCCCCTATCGATATTCATTTTACTCCCTCAGTTTGTGCTTATGGGGACAGCCGACGCGTTTCTTGAGGTAGCGAAAATCGAATTCTTCTATGACCAGGCACCGGAAATGATGAAGAGTCTAGGGACATCCTATTCCATGACTAGCTTAGGGGTCGGAAACTTCATTAGTAGCTTTCTTCTTTCCACGGTTTCTCATATTACTAGGGAGCACGGGCGCCACGAGTGGATCCTCAATAACCTCAACGCCTCTCACCTCGACTACTACTATGCATTCTTTGCGATATTGAACTTCTTGAACTTTGGTTTCTTCTTGCTCATGACAAAATTCTACGTGTACAAGGCGGAAGTTTCAGAATCGATGGAAGTTCTTGCACAAGAATTAAGGGGATCAAGTTTGCGAAGCGAATGACGTAAAATGGTTCGAGTTGTCGGGATTCTTTATCGATTCCGATGGTCCCTCAATAAGCACACGGAATGTACTTTACGATTGTTGTATGCCACATGTATTACAGATGTTTACACTTATCAAAATGACAAAAAAACAAAAACAAAAACAAAATTCTTGTCAAAGTACTGAGAGTGGAGCAGTGATTGTTGTGTGTATTCACTAGATATGAAATCATCGAACCTATGAATCTCAGCAAAATGTTATGCGGTTGGGAAGTATACGGTCACGGCTCTCGCGCATATATGTGTGATGGGCCGATGGCGGATGGAGACGAGGCGCCCAGACGGAAAGATCACAATGTTTCACATCGAGAAAATTACTTCTAAGGATAAAAACTGAGATGGATAGAGTAATTGCACGGAAGAAGAAGGTGATCAAGTACTCTCTGCACTGCAAACTGCCTCTTCAACTGCTATCAGTCAGTCCTCTTGTTGCTAATAACTCTGCTGGCGATCCAAAAAACTTGACCATTGGAGGGGCAAGATCATTATCCCATATGCAGTTATTAGAGCATTGGTTAAGTATCTCCCGCACCTAATGCCCCTAATTTATAGTAAGGCTGCATTCTTTTGAACTTATAAGTCTGGAACTTATTTTGATATTTTTTACTTTTTGTAACTTTTTGTTTAGCTTTTCGTCGTAAATTTTGGGATTAATCATTTGTCTCAATGAGACGAATAGGAAAAGTATCAAAGTTTGAACTGATGTTAAAAGAATTCAAATAAGACAACACTTTAGACAAATAAAGACAGCTATTTGATACTTTTTCCATCTTTAGTGATTTTTTTTTAAATTTTCAGTCATAATTTTGTACTTTTTAGACAACTCTTGTCGAGATGGATGATTAATCCAAAAAATATCATGCGAATCTAATAAAAATTTAGAAAATACGAACAAAACACACAAAACGAAGTAGAAAATTAAGTTAAAAAGAATGCACCCTAAGTGATGAACTGATTAATTGCCGCAATCACCAACGTATAAGAGTATTTCCAAATCTACATCCTGAAACTCCTGACCACCTAATAAAATTCCTAATAAGATGTAAGAGTCCTAATCAACTGAGCTAACCCCAGTTGATTATCCTCGATAGTTTGTCACATGCCAATTGTGTATGAGTGGATACACAACTTTTTGCGGCCAATTATCCTGGAATACATACATAAGTGACATAAAATTTAGAAGGCCAACTACATTAGTCACCAATCTAAATCACCAATCTATAAACGCGGACTTGGGGGCCTGTTCTTCCCCGAAGGACATTTTTTTTTTTAGTTTCTTTTTTTTAGGTAATGCAGGGTATCCCAGGCCAATTTGAGCGCACCTCGAAGTAATCCCTACAACCCTCACCCACAGGCGTTTCACATGCTTACATGTAAGGGTGATGTGGCTCCGAGAGTTGTTGCTAAGAAGAATCGAAAAAGGTAATGTGGCTCCAAGAGTTGTTGCTAAGAAGAATCGAACCTGTGACCTTAAAATGGAGCAAATACCTAAGTCCTAGGCCAAGACCACTTGCCCAAAGGACATGTTCTTCTCTGCCTTCCTATACAAGGTACATCCCCAGCCCGAAAAATTGACCTAAGCCATAATATTTATGAAAAAAAAAATCAAGTTAATTGGATATCTGTAAATACATAATGGTATAAAATTGTTTTGAAGTGCAATTGTAAAATCAAATTTGTGTTTCATTTTATTTTTCCAAAAGCAATGAACTTTGGTCACTCAATTGCCGATGTCTGATTGACTTGAATTTCGCAGAGATCCAATTTTCATCATCAGGATGAATCCCCATTTTACGCTTACAACAAGCGTGATGCGCCCCAAGGCACAACGGAACCCATGCAACTATATCTATAAATGCACAACTTGCAAGGGCATGATAGTCACTGGATACAAATAATGGATCTCGTTTATCTTTTCCTTTAATTTAAAAGATTTTTGCCGCATGTACATCAAGAATTGAAGTCAAAGGAGGGCTTTGGTAAATGGCTACGTTTTTTTTTTTGTCAAAATTGTCTCAACAATTTTATCATGATTTCGAATCCGAAGATACTATTTTTGTTTTGCCATGAACGGAGTCAGGTACCAATAAATTTTTTATGAAAAATAAATTAAAGTAGACCATATCGAACTAGACTATTGGTACCGAAAAAAGGGTACCGACAATGTACGTACAGCACGCGGGGCTTACTTTTGGGTCCTACTCAATTAATCTAAACGGTTTATTTTTCAAATGTCCTTGCTTAATTGGATATAAGTTGTTGATCCAATCTTCAAAGTTTTTTTTCCAAATTCAAGATCCTAAATTCAGAATGAAACTTAAAGATTGGGGCATCCACTTACGCATATCCTAGTTGAGCTTCAAGGCCATTTGAAAATTTATTTTAAAACTAGTGAACGATTTCAATTATTCATTTGTGACCCAAAAGTGGACCCCACGGGCCGTATGTACATTTTCAGTACCCCTACATTCGGTACCCTTGGCATTCTTGGATCATATCACATGACAAATATAACATGTAAAACATATGGTCAGCCTCACATTATTTTAAATGGCTTTCAGAAACACTCCTAGAAATGCATTGGACTTGTTAGTAGTATTATTTTCTGGTGAATTTTAAATTCCAAACACTTTTCGGGCACGTACTGCTTCTATAAAAGGGTCTGGTTCGAAGACGCTAGCTAGTAGGAATAACTTCTCCACTTCTCCTTCTAACATGCACACAGCATATTCTTTTGATTACCTTTTTTGGAGTCAGTTCATATAGAGCTTTATTTCGACTTGAATTTAGCTCGATTCTTGCAAGTGAACGGCAGGATCAGGCTTCCATAATTAGTCGAGGTGTATGTAAGGTGGCTTGGACACCAGAGTTATAAAAACGAAAAGCATATATACTTGAAGTAATAATAATGGGTGTGGAAGAAGGAGGGTTCATGGTGACTGTACAGGAGATGGAACAGTGGATCTCAAACGGAACCCCTGTTGGTAGATCCAAGAGAGGTGGATGGAAGCTAAACTTGCTCCTTTGTTGTTGGTACTCTCTCTCTCTGTCTCTCCCTCTCTCTCCCTCTCTCTCCCTTATCTAAGGCTTGTAGTCTTTTCTCCTTAATTACATGAATGCTTCCTGCTTCTCTCTAAGGCTTGTAGTCTTTTCTCCTTAATTACATGAATGCTTCCTGCTTCTCTCTCTTCTGTTTTTTGAACGACAACAAAGAAATTTTATTAATCTTTTCCTTACTTCTCTTTGATCAAGAGTGTCACGTCCCGCCCCGCAAACAGCACCCAAAGTGGGCCAAGTCGGCGCGACCACGTGTCATTCCACGCAGGAGACCAGACCACACCTCACAACCTCTCAAAAATAAATAAATACACAGCGGAAGACTTATCACCTTAACATAAAATGAGTCAACATGTCAACCAACCAACTACAATATAGATTTACAACACTTTAGAAAATTTCATAGTTCAACATGTCCACCGACAACTTAATTACAACCTAAACAAAATAACTTCTTCCTCAACTACCTACAACAAGCTCAACCATCCACAACATCCAAGGCTAGCCCAAACACTCCTCAACACGATGACCGGTAGTGGACCCACTCTAAGCAACCAGCTACGTGGCAGACCAAAAAAGAAAGCCAAAGTGTGTGAGATATAGAAGTGCTCAACATAATACCACAATACCCGAAGGAATATCAACATGACTACACTTCACAAAGGTAACTGAAATACTATTAAGCATACAACAGTTATAACCAACACATCCATCCAATTGAGCAATAAAAATGAATGCACAACAATATGAATGTAATCACATCATATGCAGTGGCATGTCTGCCATATCCCATGCACCCAAGATATTGTGTCCCGCACACCATATTCTCATTCACCGTTAATTAGACGGCACAACCCACGACATGGTGTGACTCACTCCATAATCCCTGAACGGATACAATCAACACACCACAACATGCATATCAATAACTAAACCTAGGTTAGCATGATATACAACCTCCAAGCATACATATCATCATGCATGCATATCAACAGCTAAATCATCTGTTAGCATGATATACACCCACCACCACAACAGCATTTCATAAAAGATAACCATATTGAAAGCTAACTACGACTAGCAAGATATACACTCACCCCCACAACAATATTATATCGAGGAGAGCCATATCAAACACACTCACCTTCGATTCGACTGGAGTATGCCAAACTTACGATTTCGACACCTCCCATTAGACCCGCTCGCTACCTAGTCACAGGCTAGCTCATATTAGCATACTTCTCCATTGGAATGATTAAACAAATGTATGATAATACTCCATAACATTTTACCAAGTTAACACATGCCCAAAGATTAACAAGGTCACCAAACGTCCCCTAATCCATTTTACAAACATCTGATATCAAGTTATAGAGTTAACAAAGTATTAAACGGTATCCAACGAACTTAAACATGACATCTCAAAGACCTCTAAGTGTCCCCAAGCAAGCATAGCGCTTAACATAACATAACCCCAAAATCGGTAAAAATCCAATTACCATTCCACCGCACTCTGACCATAACTTCTTTTAGGATTAGAATTAGGTCATGAAACCACCACCATTAAGAAGTAAATTTTTAGTACATCAATTTCGATATATAATTTGCCCAAAAAGGAGTCCGGATGAAAAAAATATGATCGTCCGAAGTTTCACAACAGTTGCTGAAAATTACCCAAGAGGTACAGGTATCACAAAAACTTAGTACAGGTACCCACACAAAATCGACACAAAATATTTCAGATCTGCCTGCTGGTACCGGTACCACAAAAAAGTGGTACAGGTACCAACTGGTTTTCATCGAAAATTTAGCTTGTTCATCCTCCGATTCCCAACCTTTTCTCAACTCAAATCTCATCTAAAACTCACCAAAACTTCACAAAATCATGCTCAAACTCATATATAACAAAGGACTTCGCAAGAATTATCAAACACAAGAATCAATTCATGTTCTAATCTTCAAACTCATGATTTAGGACTAAGCTCTCATGAGCACCAAGAGTTCAACCCAAAACTCAACTCCACCTTAACCGAACTACCAACCCACGAACTCACTACTCAAACACGAAATTCAACAAAAATATAGAATTAAACATGAATTACCAGGTTTGTGCTTCAATTCAAGCTAGGAAAATCAATCCAACCAAAATATCCTAGATATTTTGAAATAGACTTAGGGAAATTATATGGTGTAACCACACCACCCCTCCACTTATGCAACCGACCAATAGTATTTAGTTAAATACCTACCAAATATAAATTAACCCCATAAACACATAATTCAATTAAAATATGAGTTTAAAATACTAAGTATTCGGGGATGGTATTACAAAGGGTGATTGTTCTGCTCCTATAGAACCGTCACATGGTGCTTCATGGACCTCCTCCACCGCACACTTGATGGTGAAGCCCACACCGATGTATGGTAAAAGAAGATTCAGAAGTACCACGTGGCTCTAGGAGCAAGTAATAATTTTCCAACGTGAAACACGTTGAAAGTAGCTGGCACCTCCCTTTGATGATTTGAAAGATCCTTTTCAATTGTGGCTAGCGATTTTTCCTTTTGCCTTGTGTTCTTATTTAGGCCTATTTTGGCCAAATAATCCAAATAGATTTTTTTTTTTTTGTTCTTCTTCAATTTTTTTTGCATTTATTATTTTAAATGGTTTCAGAAACACTCCTCCTAGAAATGCATTGGACTTGTTAGTATTATTTTCTGCCTTTCTGGTGAATTTTAAATTCCACACACTTTTTGGGTACGTATTTCTTCTATAAAAGGGTCTGGTTCGAAGATGCCAACTAGTAGGAATAACTTCTCCTTCTCACACACAGTATATTCTTATGATCAACTTCTGTGGAGTCAATCCATATAGAGCTTAATTTGCTTGGCTTTAATTTAGCTTCCCGCAAGTGGACGGTAGGAATGTTGGGCTTCCAGAATTAGTCGAGGCACGCGTAAGCTGGCTCAGACACCAGAGTTATAAAAACCGAAAGCATATATACTAGTAGTACTAATAATAATGAGTGTGGAAGAAGGAGGGGTTCATCATGATTATACAGAAGATGGAACAGTGGATCTCAAAGGGAACCCCGTCCGCAGATCCAAGAGAGGTGGATGGAAGGCTTGCTCCTTCGTTGTTGGTACTGACTACTGATCTCTCTCCCAGCTCCCCTTTCCTTCTCCATGAATCTTGGAAGGCTTCTAGTCTTACTTTGCTTCTACCTTGGAGTGCTTTTTGCCTACTTTCTTCTGGTTGGTGTCATCGTACTATCATGATATCTATATATAAACTAGCTATATATGAGCTACCATCTCCGTTTGATGAGTTGAAAATCCCCATTAATTGTGACAATGAGTTTTCTTTTTCTTTTTAGTCTATGTATAAGTGACTATGATTTGCGGTTCTTGATATGGAAAAGCGTCACCTGAAGACAAGTGCCGAGAGACATTGGTAAAAGTACTGGGGTCAACTGCCCTTCAACTTTCACCATGGATAGATACTAGTTTACACCCAAATAATACTTGGTTGACCCTACCTTGAAAATCTTATTTGCCCCAGTCTATTCATTGGTTTGGTACTTAGAAAAACTTAGGGTGGCATATAGGGAAACATCATTCACGTTAAACACGAAAGTGAGATCAGTAGAAAAGAAAGGAGATATTGGGGTTAATTATTATGATAGGAACTTTCTCCCTTTACTCTATTTTGGGTTATGGGTTTTGTTGTTTTCTAGGTTTTATGATTGTGTATACGGACAGATATTTTTTGGTAACAATATAAATAAAGTTATATATCAGGCATCGTTTTCAAAATAGGAAAAGTGGTCGGGGTCAATTATAAAGCAAAGTTATATTTATTAAGGCTAGGTTTTCCCTATTTTCTACACAGGCTAAAGACATTAAAATACTGATTTTGAGACAAGTCATTTTTTTCACTTATATCAACTAAAACTCCATTCAACGAAAACGTGTCTAAAGTACTTAAGTCTTTAAGCTACAGACACTTTTTGATTAACTCATTAACCTAATTGTTTCGTTGGATAAGTGAAACACAAATAGGTTGAAGTTTTGACCCCACTAGTCAGAAATCCTGGCTCCACCCCAACCTGAAGATGATCAATTATAGGTATGCGAGGTGAGAGACCTGAAGACAGTGGCAGTGTTATACCGTGACGAGTTTTGTAGTTTTTTAATGGATTATATGATAGTTTTCCTACCAATAATATGGAAAATAAACTCCTTGTGTCCCAAACTGCTTGGAAAATGTACTCATTATGTTGTTCGTTGTTGTCAAAGTTGTCACTTTTCTCTTGCACATTTCTTCTTTCACGTGACAGCTTGAATTGGCCCTTCCAAATGACCCTTTCTATGTTCCTATTATGCAGTCTATGAGATAGTTGAACGCATGGCCTTCTATGGTATCGCATCGAATTTGATCATATACTTGACTGGAAAGCTCCATCAGGGTACTGTGGCTGCATCCAACAATGTCACCAATTGGGTTGGCACCATTTGGATGACCCCAATCTTGGGGGCCTACGCGGCCGACGCTCACCTCGGTCGTTATTGGACGTTTGTGATCGCATCTGCAATTTATATTTTGGTACGTCTAATTCACCAAATTCTTATCTTGTGTATGCATCCTCTCCTGGGATAGGGAAATACATCCTCTCCTGGGATTGGGATCGTCCATTCTTCTTATTGCTTATTTGCTTAATTATTAAAAATAACACCAAGAAATGAACCAACTTATTGTTTATTGCTAAATCATAGAATTTATGAGGGCAAGGTAAAATAAAAATAAAAAAAAGGGAAAATGACGGCTAAGGACGTGTTTTGATAATTAATACTCGTCAATGACATTTTCAGCATTAACAAATGTTCTTAGCTTGTCCTTAACGGGTATTAATTATCAAAAACATCCTGACCGTCATTTTTCCTAAAAAAAATAAAAAAGTAGAAAGAAAGCCCAAAATGTATTTTGTTGGGCTCAGTAACCGTAAATAGCCCCAGCTTAGCCCATTTTATCTTTCTTGAAAACATGGGCCTCTTGTTATTGTAGGGGATGTTACTGCTAACATTATCAGTATCACTTCCTGGGCTAAGACCGCCGCATTGCTCGGACCCCCCAAACTGCAAGAACGCCTCAACGATCCAATTAGCCGTGTTTTATGGGGCCCTCTACACCCTAGCCGTGGGGACTGGCGGAACGAAGCCCAACATTTCCACCATTGGCGCAGACCAATTCGATGACTTTGAGCCCAAAGAAAAAGCCCACAAGCTTTCCTTCTTCAACTGGTGGATGTTCGGAGTCTACTTTGGGACACTCTCTGCTCAAACAATCCTTGTCTACATACAAGACAACGTGGGATGGGCCCTGGGCTACGGGCTTCCAACGGCAGGCCTTGCCGTGTCTATTTTGATCTTTTTGGCTGGCTCGCCGCTTCACAGGCACAAGGCTCCCTCTGGGAGCCCATTTACAAGAATGGCTAGGGTTATAGTGGCTGCTCTAAGGAAATGGAGGGTACCCATCCCAACTGACCCTAAAGAACTTTATGAACTTGATTTGGAAGAGTACAACAAGAATGGGAAGTTCAGGATTGATTCCACACCAACCCTCAGGTTTGGATTATTCCTTTATATATTGTGGTCTAACATTTCTTTAGCTAACTAGTTAATTGTAGGCTCTAGGCGAATGGAGATAATTCATACGAAATTTCAATTAGCATTCATATTACTCCTACTATCAAAGATACCACTGCTAGCTCCACCACAATTGATAAATTTTATGTACAACTATTTTGTTTATAGATTGCTTGGCAAACAACTACTCCCTCTGTCCCTTTTTTAGAGTCCAGTATTCCATTTTGGGCTGTCCCTTAATAAGTGTCCATTTTGTAAAGTTAGTAGGTAAAAGTTTGTGAATTTTCCATTTTGCCCCAAAAAGTAGATTCCATTTTGAAAAGTTGGAGAGTAAAAATGTAATGATGATGTTTTCATAGAGGGTAAGGAGGGAAAGTGAAGGTAAAAGTTGATGTGAAAGGTGTAATGATGATGTCTTTTTAATAAGTTGAAATTACGAAGCAGGACATTTAAAAAGGGACGGAAGGAGTATCTAATTAGTGACAGAGGATTCTCCACCGATAGGAAAAAAAAATAAGAAGAGAGAAAGGTTGGTGAAAGGGGGATTCAGAAAGGGGACATTAAGGACATCCATATGGGCATTTTGGGAAGGGAAGTCTTGTTGCAGAAGTTGTGTCCCTTTCTTATGATGCAATTATTAATTTGTGCAGGTTCCTCAACAAAGCTTGTGTTGAAACAGGTCCTACTAGTACTCCATGGATGCTATGCTCAGTCACCCAAGTGGAAGAAACCAAACAAATGCTAAGAATGATTCCAATACTGATGGCCACATTTGTTCCGAGCGCAATGGCAGCACAAAGCGGGACTCTCTTTGTTAAGCAAGGTACAACCCTTCACAGACACATTGGAAGATTTGAAATCCCTCCAGCTACCTTGACCGGGGTCGAGACCATCTCCTTTCTTGTTTGTATTGTGATTTATGATCGAAATTTCGTGAAGATAATCAAAAGATGGACAAAAAACCCAAGAGGTATTACCCTTCTTCAAAGACTGGGAATTGGATTAGTTCTTCATATCTTTATTATGATGATCGCATCCCTAATCGAGATGTATAGACTTAGTGTGACCAAAAATCATGGCATAGATGAAACTGGAGGACAAGTGCCCCTATCGATATTTATTTTGCTCCCTCAATATGTGCTCATGGGGATAGCTAACGCGTTTATTTCAGTTCCAAAACTTGAATTTTTTTATGACCAGGCACCAGAAATCATGAAGAGTCTTGGGACATCCTACTCCATGACTAGCATAGGAGTCGGAAACTTCATTAGTAGCTTTCTTCTTTCCATGATTGCTCGTATTACTAAGGAGCATGGGCACCATGGGTGGATTCTCGATGACCTCAATGCCTCTCATATTGACTATTACTATGCGTTTCTTGCGTTACTCAGCTTCTTGAACTTAGGTTTCTTCTTAATCATGACAAAATTCTACGTATATAAGGCAGAAGTTTCAGATTCGATGGAAGTTCTCAGACAAGAATTGAAGGGATCAAGCTTGCCAAGCGAATAAGTAAAAATGGTTTTAAGTCTATCGGTTGCTATGTGAATTGTTTTAGGCTGGGTATGATGATTGCTCAATACGCGTATTGTGTGTTGGAATTGCTACTTGTACTACAGATGTTCACACTTTCCAGAATGGAATAGAATGAACTATTGTCTTGTAAAATGCCCCAGATTGGGCGAATGTTTGTTGCTCCTTTGTCATAACTCGTCCACTTCACAATTGAGCTATTACTTTCAACCCATAATCAATTAGTTTCTGCAATTGCCAACTCAACTTCTTCCTTGTGGTCATACCTGACAAATCCAAATCTCCAATCATCTTTGCCTTCAAAATCATATACACATTAATTGAAATCATTTTCAAATTGATTTGATCCATAAAATACATGACTCAAATGTTTTGCAGCATTCTGTAAATGTGCTACACATGAACGTTGATTTATTTCAGGAAATACCTATTGTATTGCTTTGGTCACGGCAATAGATTGATCTCTAGGAATTGTGTCAATTTCTTTCTCCACGTTGCGGCAAGAAATGTAGTATCAAAAAGCCACTTAAAAGATTCTGTTGTCTCATCATAAAGTAATGCTCCACTACAATCATTCGTCGGGTAAGTTGTATCAAATTAAAGCACACAACACATCCAAAGTGTCCATAATCAACTATTGAATATTGATCGTTAATCATCAGGGGGAAAAAAAATTGTATAAGACCATCATTATCAAGTTGAGTTGAATAGAAGAAAGAAGGATCCTTTGATTTCTTGTTTTGAAAGTACTCTAGCACAGCGCCAGCATCATTCGCTCCTTCATTTTCCTTCATGAACTTAGCATGTGCTTCGTAGGTGAAACAGCAAAAGTATGGTATTCGCTGTTGCCGTTTATTGTCTCGGGGGTGAAAGGAACATCAGGATTTTCTGGCAGAAGGTAGTGGAGTGGCAAGTAGAGTTGGTGATTAGATAGTGGATCGTGTTCGAGCTTGTTTCTGTGGATGGCAAACTGTGGATCTTTTTGTGGACAATAGTAGGCTAATGGAGTCTTGGAGAGTCCTCTGCTTGTGTTTAAAGTTGTTTACTTACATTCTGTATTCTTTTTTTCTGTCTTGTTTTTAAACTGATTTTTCTTTTTGTCTTTGTTCTTCTCAGTTCCTAGTTGTTGGGTAGGCGATTCATGTTTGGCTGTAAGTCTGTTGAAGTTCAAGGTTATACCGTTGCTCTTTTCCTCTTCTTTGGTTGGTTATAATACTTAAAACTTCCCGAAAAAGAGAGAGGTGCAAATGGCTTGAGACATTGGTGTGCTTGTATGTGGATTGACTGGGGTTTTGACGGTTCCTCAATACGCATTTTGTATGTTGAATTGAATTTATAGGACGAAAGTTAATTTCCATGTGTATATATTACTAATGCTTACACTCGTCCAAATGAAAAAGAATGTATCATTGTTAAAGGCCCAAGAGTGGACTAGTGATTGTGGTGCATACGCACTAAATAAGAAATCACGAAACATATGAATCTTGGGATAAAATTGTGCGTCTAGATAGTATACAATTAATAGGAGTCTCACACAAATATGTTTAATGACAGATGGGAAATGAGATGGATAGTGAATTAATTCAATAGTAAAGTGGTAGTGGATATGCACAAGGAACATATTATGACACCCAGAAAATATCTCGACACCGCACTTTTTCGATTGTCTGTTTCCAGTTGGGAATCTTCTAATATGACCATTGGTGGGAGAGCCACTTTAGTACAATCGGGCTCCACTATGCAAACCACGGACCTCCCGACCAGTGTGTGTGACAAAATTGATAAGATACACAGAAACTTGCTTTGGGGAGATATTTCATTACAAGTATCGAATCATCTTTCAAAATTAAGTTTGGCCTAACTTTTCAAGATCTTTCTGGCACGTTTTATTTGGTTGTTTTCTCTTAATTTTTATAAGATTTGGGTCAAATTTTAACACATTTTCTTCGTCTTGACCAAGGACGGAACTAAGAATTTATATGTACGAACCAAAAAGATGCAAACTCATATATAAATATATAAATGTTCAAAAATAAACAAAAGAAAAGTACAAAAAAGTACATTATTTAAGTTGTTCCCTTCGATGTTTCACAGAGGAAAAATCATCTATAATCAATATAAATCAGTATAAATCTAAGCACTTTACTATTTAACAGTATAAGTACAAATCTAAACACACCAGCAAATGCAACATAAGTACAAATCTAAGCACACCTACCAATACTCTGCAATTAACAACATAAGTATAAATCTAAGCACATCAGCCAGTGCTTTGCATTTAACAACATAAATATAAATCTAAGCACATCAGCCAGTGCTCTGCATAATAAGTGAATACTTACAGATCTGAAGCCTCGCAAGCGAATGAGAGATATAATCTGAGACTCCACAGTGCGTAGTATATACTAGTCGTGTGTAGTGATATAGTATATTCTGGTCCAGTGGTCTACATTTCAATTTCCAATAAGCATAAACACAAATTAAAAAACCCTAAACATAGTATCAAAACGCCCTAATAAAATATTTCCAAATCAAGTGGAGAATAAACTATTGTGCAAGTAAAACATCAGTGCAAGAGGAGAATAAACAGTAATTTGAGCAGGAGAGTAAACTATTGTCTTGGGCGAGAGAATAAACAATAAATATGCATAGAAATCACGTTCTGCTTTCATTTTCCATAGAGCCTAGAGGAGTCAGTCGGAGGCTTAGACAGATACTCACCCAGGGGTTGAAATCGGAGTAATATTCACGTTCTGCTCCAACTGAAATCGGAGTAATGTTCAGTCGGACAGATACTCACGTTCTCCTCCGGCTTTGACACGAAATCGGAGTACCAGTCCAGTCGGAACAGTCCAGCCACAGCCACAGCCACCGCCGGTTGAAACCGCCGGCTTCAGGGTGTTTGAACGAGGGTTTGTGAGTTTGTTTTGGGTTGGGCTATGTTTGTGAAGGGAGAGAGAATGAGTTGGTCTGAATGCGATGGTGGGTTGGGCTGAAAACAAAATTGGGTTGGCCAAAAATCCACGCCTATTATCTCAATACTTATCATATTTCTCAACAAAAGTGATACACAGATAACCGTCGTGTAAAACACAACACATAATCAATCTCTATCCGTCCATTGTTATAATAAACGGGCAGGATTCACTCAAACTTTTCCATGGAAAAGTTAAAGTTTTCCCTAGAAGAGCTTTTAAAAATAAAAATCTAGACCATTCAAATACATATGAACGGCCAGAATTAGGTGCACAACCAACACAACGGTTGTGCGCGTAGCATTTTGTATTTCTCAGTCATGTTGAAGGTCATTTCCTCCACTACATCAATCACACGACAGACCCACTCAGACAATCTAACTTTAAGATCACACATCTATAGATAGTCCCACTAAATAATTAAGTGATCGACCTTGTAAAATATTTTCAATCTCTCACATATATCTTCAGCCAAGTTCCAATCATCATCATTTTTGCAACTTTTATCTGGGGATTGTTGAATTTTAACCGACCAAAAGCATTCTTATTTTTTATGGTGGTTTGAAGCATCAAAAAGTTGAAATTCCACCATGTAGGACAATCAAGAGACAACTTTTTAGTTTACCATAAGTAATTTCCAATAGGTGAGCTGCATCTTCAAATTTCTCCTCTCTTTTGAGTTGTCATCCAATAGGCAACACTATCCCTAACCTTTTCAATGGAAGACTTAATGACATCCAAACCATCCTTCACAATCAAGTTAAGAATGTGAGCAGCACATGCATTGCACATGAAAGAAACTCTTACACCTTATATGATCACCTCCAAGTTTTTCCAACAAAAGATGAATCATTGCATCGAACATTGGTAGATGGTAGTACAATTATCAACTGTCAAAGTAGACAATGTCCTATCAATATTTATCACTATTCCTCAAAAAAAAAACCCCCTCTTCTCGAAGCCACAACTCGTAAAAGTGGGATAATATTATACCAAGGTAATAACTTTTACATCTAGTTTTCAAGTTTAATGTCATGAAATACTGATAAAAAAAATGTCATGAAATAGTTTTTTCTTCCCTTAATTAATTAAAGGAAAATGACGGCCCAAGATGTGTTTTGATAATTAATACCCGCCTATGACATTTTCAGCATTAACAAATGTTCTTAGCATATCCTTGGCGAGTATTAATTATCAAAACACGTCATTAACAGTCATTTTCCCATTAATTAATGGGATTATTACCACTAGGTACAGAAAATAAAAAATATTTCTCATTAAGGTAAGATAAAATACTTAATTATCAATAGGTCCACTCTTTATAAATACATTTACCATTAATGGAAGTGCCACCCTAACACACTCTAGGATTTTAGGGTACTCTAAAACCTTATGGTACCTTAGGGTTTAGGGTACCATAGAATTTTATAGTACCCTTGGGTTTTAGGGTTTAGGATACCCTAGGGTTTAGGGTATCATAGGGTTTAAGTTTAAGCACTTTCATAGAGCCCCAGGGTTTAGGTTTAGGTACTTTCATAGGAATTTTAGGGTGCACTTTCCTATCATAGGGTTTTAGTGATTTAGGAACTTTCATAGGGTTTAGGTATTTTCATAAGATATCCTATGGTTTAGGCATTTTTATAGGATACCCTAGTGTTTAGCCACTTTCAGGGTTTAGGGTTTTTGGTACTTTCATAAGATTTTGGTATTTCATTAATTGGAGGTGAATTGGTGGGAAATACTTTTTATTTTCTGTACCCGGTAAAACGCTCATAATTAATTTCGACCAAAAGCACCCTCTCCTACTATAAAAAAATATCGCTGCCAGCTACATCAGTATTATTGATAGATTTTATGTGCAAAACTTGTGTTTGTCAATTATTTGGCTAATCACTATTTGCCTATTTAGTGAACATCGTGAGTGAAAGAGCATCCTTTTCCAATCACAAAATAACGTTCGTGAAAGAGGGATTGAAAAAGAGACATTCATATAATGGGTTTTCGGGATTAACTGCGAAAATTTGCAGCCTTTTCTTAAATATTTGTGTTGTCGTCAATGATCTTCTTACAATATATATGTTACATTTATTTGGACATAGATGATCTCTTGGAGGAGGCTATTGATTTCGAGGAAGAGGGATTCTCTTTCTTTGGAATTTTAACTTCGAGGATCGGCGGCTTTTGATTTATCTCTCGGGTCATTTTCTTGTTCTTTGGCATTGTTTTGTTTTTTGGCCGTTGGTTTCAGGCTTTGGTTAGGGTGCTTTTGGCATTGTTTGATTTTTGACTATAGGTTTCAGGTTTTTTGGTGCAGTTGGCTTCTTACCTTCTTTCGACTTTAATTCTCGGGTGGCGTTTTGCCGGTCTATCCGAGATATGTTTAATATTTTGTCTTCTTCTCCAAAGATAATATATTAAAATCTGTTTGCTTAGAAAAAAAGCAAAGCTTTTGTCAAAACAGATTTATTACTCCATGGATGTCATGCTCAGTCACCCAAGTTGAAGATACCACACAAATGCTAAGAATGATCCCAATATTGATGGCCACATTTGTTCCAAGCACATGCAACTTGCAATCAATCCCTTTTCGTCGTAGGCGCACAAGTACTGCGCACTATCCTGAACGGAAAGAGAAAGAAAACTTTTGAAAGAACCGAAAAACTCCTTATCGGAGGCTTCGTCAGTGTACTCTAGGACCCTTCTCATCTGAGAGGGATTCTCAACGCTCTGCCTCTTCATCTCCTGCCCATGTGTTACAGTGCTTGGTTCGTGCCACATAGGTCTTTGTTGGTTAGTCTTCATGATCAGTTGCTTTCCTCTTGCGATTGAACGAAATTGGTGTTTGTTGCTCGATCGCTTTTCCTATGGCCTATATCGACTTTCTTTTACAACCATACCTATCCACACGTGAGATGTTTGAAACTACAGAAGTTGCTACAAGGAAAATGTCAAAGAGAATCTGATTACACAAATCAAAGAAATCATAAAAGATTTGACATCCCCCCAGCTAGCTTAATTGTGTTTGTGACAAATTTCCATGCTTTGTTTGTGTGGTGATATATGACAGTTAAGATAATGAAAAGATGGACCAAAAACCCAAGAGACCTATAATCACTCTCCTACAATGAATGGGAGTTGGATTAGTTCTGCATATGTTTGTTATGCTAATTTCACCCTCTGACCGAGAAGTATGGACTTAGATTGGCCAAGGATCATGGTTTAGATTAAAGTGCCCTTATCGATATTCATTTTACTCTCTCAATTTGTGCTGCTGATGCGTTTCTTGAGGTAGCAAAACTTGAACTTTTCTATGATATCAGACACCATAAATCATGAAGACCCTGTTCGGTTTGAGTTTTGAGGGAGGTTTTTTTTTTTGCTCAGTAAAAGAAATTGTTGGTATGTCATTTCTCCCCTATGAGGGAGGTCCTGGGTTCGACTCCTGCTGGAGCAATACCCTTAGGGTCCCAAGCTATGGATAGCTTCTGGACTCCGTGCTAACTCTAACACCCCCTACTAACCCCCGCTGATGTATGACGATTGAAAAAAAAAAAAAAAAAAAGAAATTTATTAATCTCTGAAAAGATACAAAGATTAAAAGGACAAGGGCATCCGAAAAAAAAAATTACTAACCTTAGGCTACCCGAGACCTAAAATGTTGGCAAGAGACCAATAAAAAAGGCCAAGCCCAAACCCTAAAAAAACCCCTAAACAGCCACCTAAACCTAAAATTTTGCCACCAAACAAAGGGGATGCTGCTTTTGTTCTTCTTCTTCTTCTGAGAGAGAGAGAGAGAGAGAGAGAGAGAGAGAGAGAGAGAGAGAGAGAGAGAGAGAGAGAGAGAGAGAGAGTAAATACATAAGTTGGTTCGACAAACAGTACTAGTCTACAGCGGTGCTCCGAAAACTGAATGGGAACCGAATCAACCCTGGAAGACAAATACCGATTCAACCTCCAGTACCGGTGAGGCAGCGACCAACAAGCCCGAAGAGTCTTAGGACATCCTATTTCATGACTGGCTTAGGAGTCAGATACTTCACTACTAGCCTTCCTGTTTTCACATAAGGAGGATGGACATCTCGACTATTACTATGCGATTTTGTGCGGTACGTATTCAGCTTCTTGAACCGCGGTTTCCTCTAATTAGCTACGACGAAATTCTATGTATACAAGGCAAAAGTTTCAAAATCAATGGAAGTCAATAAGTGCTTAATTAAATCATTCAAAGCCTGGTTTAAAATACTGAACCAAAAGAAGGATTGTTCAATCAAATATTTATCCATACTTGACGGAACTGATCTTTTGCATTGGTTATTTATAAGTCAAACCCGGCCGACCCATAAATGAACCGTCACAATCATCGGAAGAAAATTGGTGTGATCCCCATAAAATGAATAAAACTGATCACTTGACTTAAGCGGAGTGGAAAGTCCCCTGCAAGTGGACGGTTGGATTGGTTCCCAGAACTAGTCAAGGTGTGCGTAAATTGACCCAGACACCTGAGTTATTATAAAAATATAAAAAAAGATATTACATTCACTATATAGTTGCACTACATTTTATGTGGGCCCCACTCCGGGTCCCATAAAAATCCAAAAAAAATACCCATAAATTTTAAAATATTAGTTTATAAAATTTTATAAAAAATCAGTTCCAACGAATATTGGTAAGTATTATTCCTAATTTTCTAATATTAGTTGAAGTCTTACCAGCTTCCAAATCCTTATTCCTAATTTTCTAGATTTTTTATTTTTTAAAAATGAAAAATCCCCCACCTTTGTCCCACGCACATGGCGAAACGTCCCTTCATTCACAACCGGCCCACTACCTCCCAGCCACCTACCATTGTAAAACTCTCCTCATATACCATTCCCGTACACATCAAACCAAAAAAAAAAAAAAAAACATCCAAACAAAAGAGCAATTGATTGCCATCCAATTTTCCCCCCCAATATCTGTCCCAACTCGACCAAACCGCTCCTAACTAATGGGGTTGAATAAATTTTATTCACCTCTGGTGTAAAACTCCATTTTTTCACTACCGCCTATTATGAGTCCCATCGAGTGTTTATTGTTGTGAAATTTGAACTGTTCATATTTTAAGACTCGTAATGTAATATTGCCATGCAAAAAAATCAACTTGATCGGAACTTGATAGATATATCAAGGGAGGCTTAATTATTCATCCTATAAGACTAACAGACTTATGATTTCGTCCTCCTGTTTTTAGATCCTTATGATTTCGTCCTCTTACTAAATTCTATGCCTTTTCTGCCCTTTTATTGTTGTTTTACCTATTATATATATTGTATCTATTATATATATAGGGAACAGAATTTGGGGATGGAAAAATAAACCCTTTCGTCCTTGCGCGATTTCCGTTAGAAGTTCTCCGAAATCCTCGCGTCCTCGTCCCGTGCTTGTCGTGATTGATATCAATCCACATATCCATCCAAAACGGAAATAATCCATTTGATTTTGGGGGCTGAAAGTTTTTGAAAACCCCTAATTGGTATAAACCCAACCCAGTCGGAGAACCCAATCCCGTCCGTCCTCCCATTTTTCCATTACAGGCGGCGGCCCACTGCTAATGCACTCACCCGTCCTTTCCGAATGGGGTTTTTACCGGAAAACTAAACGACGAAAACAATCAGTCAAGACGAACGTGGTTGAAGAAACCAACGGAGAAGAAGGGGAGGAAACCGACATGGCCAGAATTCGTACGTATATCACTTAAACCCCTTTTTTTCGGTTGTGTTTTTTGCTTTTCCTAGTTGGAGCTAGGTTACGCTTATATAACTGATTTGTTTATGCCCATTGTGCTAAATCAGCTGGGTAATTGGCTGGGTTCAGTGAGATTGAACCCGATGTTCATCAATACATGATTTCGTGTTCCTATTTAAGATTGAAGCCAATAAACCAAAAAACAACCTGATATGATATCTTCTTTATGTTCGTGTTCCTGATTTCAGTAATGTAATCAACATGGTAATTTAACCATTTATGCATGTAAATGTGTGAGTATGATTTTTTTGTTTATGGTAATTTCACCATGTTCCGTGAAAGAAGATACATCGAAGGAATGAGTTCTTGTTGTCTAACTTGAACCATGAAGAAAGCTCCAATCGAAGCTAGATTAAGAACGGTAATGTATTGTTGTAATCGTCATGGTAATACAATCATGAAATGTCATGGTAATTTAACCATGTAATTGTCTGATTTTGTTTGTTGTTTCTGGTTTCGATGGTAATTTAACCATGTTTCGACAAACAATAACAATGGAAAATTTGACTTTTGGTTGTCCGGTTTGCCAACTTGATGAATGAAGAAGCCAAACAAATATGTGGTGAACTTACCATGACATTGTAATCGTTTTGGTAATTTAATCATGTAATACCATGGTAATTTAACCTTGTAACGGTTTGATTATGTAATGTTTTTCCTTGTTTTGATCGTAATTCACCAATGTTTCTTAAAACAAGATAATTGCGCTGTATGAAATGTTGTCGTTTGGTTCGCCAACTTGGTCAATGAATAATGCGGGAAAATATGGGGTCAAGTTATCATGTTATAACAGTAAACAGATATATATGTAAATTAGACAACTTGAATTCATTGTCAAGTGATGCTAGTAGGTGATAAATTTGCCATATTCTAGTAGCCAAGACTCGTCTACTTGAAACTAGCCAATAATTAGTTTTTAGAGTCTCATTAAACATGGTTACATTATCATGTTTTTAGTTTTTAGAGTCTCATTAAGCATGGTCAGCTTATCATATCTGGTTGGAAAAAGTAACCAAGTATAGAAAAATTATGTTCCATGACATAATTTTGGATAATACCAGTTTTTAGTGTAAAAATTCCATGTTCCATATATTATCCAGACTTGTGTGATCATGAACACTTCGTGAACTGTCTTCAAATTTACCTCCCTTTTATTAACCTAATAAAATGCCCAACGTTATTGCAGGAGGCAAGCATACTAAGGTGAAAGGGGGAGCTAGGTTAAAACATAAAGAAGTCGATTTAGATGATGCAGTAGTTGAAGATACACCACCCTCAAAGTTAAAAGGAATGAGACCACAAGAAAATCATGATGTGCAAGGGTCCTCGAAGGTTCGCACAAGATCTAGGAGTGTAGCGCGAGAAATTGAGGCCAATCATCCTCAAATTGATGAGGAAGATTCCGCGCCGAAACGAACAAGATCTGGGAACGTAGCTCGAGGAATTAAGGCCAAACATCCTCGTTCGAGGAAACTGCGAGATGCCGCAGAAATACGTGAAACAGCTTATCGTGCAAGCCTAAATGGCATAAAGACGTTGATTGAGGAGCTGAATTTGAGTGAAGCTCACATGAAAATCATGAAGAAAACTCCATTCTGGAATATTTTCAAGACCATTATTGAGAACAAATTGACATCCGCGCATTGTCGAAAAAGTGACAAAATGATTATCAAGATCATCAACGCATATGATCCTGACACTGGCGGGTTCAATTTGGGCGGCAAGACTATTAGGATAACGCGGGACGACATAATTAGTATATTTGGAATAACAGGGGGGTCTGTGCTTAGCATCCGAACCTCGCCTTCGAATAAGGTTGAGAAAAACCCCAAGCGTAGGGCTAGGTCGTTGATAGCATAATAATCGGAAAGTCCGGGATCGTACCCACAGAGAATCGAAATATAGCTTAATCGGATTGTAGGTTTTATGGTAGAGTGCGGCGTTCAAGGCGGCCAACTTGGTTTAGCTTCGAAATGGAAAACTAAAGAAAAGACTAGAAAAGAGCTTTATAAACTAAAAGAGGCAAGTCTAGGGATCATCTATCCCTTGACAAGGGCCGCTACCGGTTCTCGATTATAACTCAAGCGAGAGTCACGACCGCGTGCTCACGCCCGGAAGATTTAACTTTAATGACTACGTTTATCAAAAGATGTGATTAAACGGAATTAAATCAACCTATTTTTGCTAATGTATCTAACACGTAGGAGGTCACGAGCCCTCGGTATATCGCTTGCCAAGACCGCTTGACTAAACGACATACTAAGGAGTTAACACCCCTCGCTTAGACCAAAACGGCTAGATTAATCCAATTCTGAAAACCATGATTTTAAGCCCGAAGGTTTGAGAACCAAGTAACCACCTAAGTCATCGGTAAAGATTACCCCGAGACTTAACCAAGAAACTACTCACACATAGCAAAAAGACTAGAAATCATGCTAGGAAAGATGAACATAATTAACCGATAAAAACGGAAATAAACTTGATTTATATGAAGATCCAACTAGTAGCTACAACATTAATAAACGAGAAATTAACAGAAGACAAAGACTTACAAGTGTTCTTGAAGAAAATGACTAGAAAAGCTTGAAGAACAACAATGGAGGAAATCCTAGAGAGAAGAAAGACTAAGGCCTAAAAAAGACTAGAAAATGGCCCTTCTTATAAAAGGCATACAAGCCTATTTATAGGGCTCTAAAGTTAAGTTACAAAGGACCAAAAAGTCCCCAAAATATCTCAAAAACATTCCATAAGTGGAAACTTTCCATAAATGGAATGTAGAAAAAGGTAGCAAAAATCGGCAGATTTTTCCAGGCAGTATCGGTACTGGGAAACTCCCAGTACCGGTACCAGGCTTCAACGGGCTGGAAAATTGATCTCTGGACACCTAGTACCGGTACTGGAAATTGCCCAGTACCGGTACCCGCTTTACAGCTTTTTTGGGCAAGCTTTGCAGGCTCGCTCCGGACACTCCCGAACTCGGATTTAGGCGTTCTTTGGACCGTTGGAAAGCTTGTCGAGTCTACTTTCTAACCCAAGTGGTTTGGATTAAAAGTAGTTTGTACATAAAAAGTTATGTCAATTCTACCCTCAGCTAGTCGGAAGATGAGTGGCTTTGCTAAAATCCTCACTTCTCCTTCAATTCCCTTGACCCTTGGGTGACCCGAGCAATCCCTAAACCATCTTTCGAGCACCACAATGGGGTGGCGCATGGCCTTGAGTACTTGGTTGCACCCGGAGCATTCCTTGGCGTTCAAAGGCGCCTTATTTATACGAATTACCTGAAAAACACAAAAACCTACCTTACGCGCAATATTACTATAAAAGCTAAATAAACGCAAGTTAAACTAACATACTACGGGACTAGTCGCACCAAATATCTACAATATTGGGTGCTCATCACGCCCCCCAACTTGAACTTTGCTAGTCCCTAGCAAATTAAAACAAAATGCATTTAACTAAGGCATGCAATCCTCTCGAGATTCAAGGTACGAAAGTTATGCTCAACTACTTCAAGTAGGCAAGAGTCCAAGACACCCCTTCAAATCCGATCACATGCAAGCCACACACAAACATGCCATGAACTAGGATGAACAAACTATGCCATATTATAGCAGTCAAGCATGCATGCACCACAACAAGTTTCGACTCCAAAACTCATAAGGATACACTCTTATTTGACTTTTCACACAGTGAGATACAAGATACATCCCATGACAAGCGCTAGCGAGTAAATGCAATAGCCAGAGACAAAAAGCTACGCATGCTATCAAAAGAACGCTAAGAAAGAAAGAAAAGCTAATTATTGACAAGTATGCACGAGAAAGGATAAATCATACTCAAAAGGTAATAAATATCAATCATGCATCAAATGGAGTTAATTAGCGTACAAAGGATCAACGGAGGACTTTATTAGCTTATAACGACCTTGGATACAAAGGGAAAGAGACTACAAAAATGTAGTGGCCATATACTTGCACGGTTAATCTACCCTTGGCCACTACCAACCTTAAACTACCCAAGGCATGGCCACATATCGGCCAAACATCAAACAAAGTTACGAAAAAGAAATAAAGAAAAACTACTACCACCGACTCCACCACACGTAGTTGTCATCCACATCCCGCTCCTCTTGGTATTGAGCATTGAGATCCCCCTTCCCATCGGACTCTTTCTCATCCGGAGTGTATGCTAGCCTGGAGGTCACACTCATTCTCTCATCATAACATTCAACCCTCTTTCGAATATGATTTTGCTCTTTCATAGCATTTCTTTGATTTTCCTTTGAGAAATAGGATCATTTGAATTGAGATTTGTAGGGAGAAAGAATGATGGGCCAATTTCGAGGGCGTTGGAGAAGGAGATGAAAATTTGGGTATTTAGCTTTTGTAGTGAGAGAAGAGAGAAAGGGAATCACACACCAATTCTTCGCCTTTTACATCCCAACCACTTCTATAACATTCACACTACCCCCAAACTTCCTTGAAACATTGAAAACCATAGACAAACAACCCTCCGAACATCCGGTTACCTAGGTTCGAGCAACGGAAGAGACTCGGACTATGGTTCAAAATAAGGATAAGGTGACTCTTATGTGGTTTAATCAAGCAAAAATGCCTTGAATCATTTCCTAAGTACGCTAACAACTCCAATAAGATGCATGAAAGATATATATACACTACTCAAGCATGAACAAAAGATAGTATTTACGCAAGTGCGGAAAAGGAGAACAAAAAGCATGGGATGCTTCAAAACGAATCTCAACTCTAAGCGATGCACAACACTTGACATGACTTCTGAGCTCAACTTGTTCATCATTGTTCATGTATATGCATGTGACATGGATTCAAACATATAACCAAATTCGATGGAATACACGACTCTTGCCATATTGAGACAATTGAGTATAATTAAAGTATCTAGCAAGTGAAATCACTACTAACAAGGGAGGATTACAAGTAAGAGCAAAAATTTTAAAATTTTAGCAAAAACAAAAAGAGACAAGTCTCAACAACATATATATAGCATATATATCCCTCCCCCCAACTTAAACGGTGCTATGTCCTCATAGCATGAAGAACAACAGTATGTATTGAGAGGAAAGAACAAAAGATTGTACCTCCGGGGGAATGTCAACCCCCATATACCTCGACCAAGTTGGAGGCTTTCTTGTCATTGCTTTCCTTCGTCATTGAAACTGCTTCCAAGGCTCACTCTTTCGGCTCCTCCATCGGAACCACAGCTAGTCACACAAGGTCATCGCTGGGGCTTTCTTGGTCTTACAACCGCGACACGTAATCGTACCTATGCTTAGGGCTCCTGAATGCCTCACTCACCCTAGCTTTTAGACCTAAACCACCAAGGCTGGTGTGGTAGCATGCTTACCCTGCAAAAGACTTAAGAACCAACTACCTACTAAGAAGCAAATGACATTAGTACCGCCCGGCTCGTGTTATCCGGGCTCAAAAGCAACCAAAAGTAAAACACAACCAAATCTTCACGCGATTACACGGGTACTACTTTTCTCCCATTTTTCAAGCGAAAAACAGGTGGCTATACCAGACCATCAAATTAAAGAGAAAAAGAAAAAAGAAAGAGTTTATGTACATTCAGCCAAACGCGGGCTCCGAACATTTATTATGCTAACGAGAACTAATAAAATGAACATAGCACCCCACTCCACACTTTGCTTCAAAAATTGAATCCGACCATGACACAAAAATAGATACTTTGAGTAAAGCAATTGTCGAATTCGTTTCATATATTTATGTTCAATCAAGTGCGCATTCCAAACTAGATTGATTTTCAACGAGTTGACAAAATCCAAAATATAAGGATGGTAAACCAAATCAAATTCATCAACACCAACAAAATCAATCGATTCGACTTTTAAAAGCTCTTGCACTGGTGGAGACTCGGTACGAATGGTGGCATCATCTAGAGCCGGGAGTATTAGATGGTTCAAAATTCTATGGAAGTTATCTCCTCAAAGGAAGGAGACAAACGCTCAGGTCTAGACACATTCTTTCCATCCTGCTCATTCAGCAGAGCATACAAAAAGTCGACCTCCACATTCGTTTCCTCAACAATGAGAAATATCTCCCCTGGATCGTCACACAGAGAGGGATCCACGGGGGGAGAACAGTGGACATCGGGCTCAACATCTGGCACATCAATCCATTCAGACTCTGAGGAGTTGTCAAAATCTAAACTAACATCTTCAACAAAGATAGGCGGCTCAATATCCTCTTCCATGGCATTTGAATTGGACTCTTGACAATGTTGAACAAAAACCTGAGATTGCAAAGTTTCAGCCAAATGATCAAAGAAATCTAAGGCTTGAGCTGGTCCTTTTTCAAAAAGTTTGTCATCGCATATTATGTTTAAGAACCGTTGACTCTTTTGAGAAAGTCCATCATAAAAATAGTTAGCAACTTGAAAATTTTCAAAGCCATGATTTGGGACCGCAATGAGCAAATCCTTATATCTTCCCCAACATGCATAAAATGACTCATTCACTTTTTCGGCAAAAGTTTGAATTTGGTTTTTGAGATCAAACCAATTGGTAATGGTCATACGACTTTTAAAAACATTGGCACCATGAGGGGCTATGCAAAAGGGTGTGAAAGTTTGATTGGGACATAGGTAATCCCGCAAAGTCTTATGGGGTGTTATAAGTTGATTAAGACAAAGGTAGTCCCCCAAAGTCTTATGAGGTGTTTCCCAATTGGCCGCTGCCATTCTATTAGATAGATAAGACATAAAGTAAACAGGCTAGAGGGGCTATGCCGCCACCTCTTTTCTAAAAACAGTTCCGTGGAGTTATGCCACCGCCACGTTATATGAACAATAAAAGAAAAGGCAATTGATGCTCAATCTAGCTTCGTTACACCTCAAGTCAAATTGGTGGCTCGGTTAGAGGTATCCGCTAAGTCGAGTTCAA
This sequence comes from Rhododendron simsii, assembly GCA_014282245.1. NCBI lineage: Eukaryota > Viridiplantae > Streptophyta > Magnoliopsida > Ericales > Ericaceae > Rhododendron > Rhododendron simsii. Next base: position 29,025,955 of record CM024956.1, on the reverse strand, counting down.
ATTACACAAAGGGAAAAAAAATGGAGTACTTACAATGGTTTGTCGAACCTCCAAATAAGCTATATTAAGAATCCCCGGCAACGGCGCCAAAAATACTTAGCCTCTGAACCTCGCCTTCGAATAAAGTTGAGAAAAACCCCAAGCGTAGGGCTAGGTCGTTGATAGCATAATAACCGGAAAGTCCGGGATCGTACCCACAGAGAATCGAAATATAGCTTAATCGGATTGTAGGTTTTATGGTAGAGTGCGGCGTTCAAGGCGGCCAAGTTGGTTTAGCTTCGAAATGGAAAACTAAAGAAAAGACTAGAAAAGAGCTTTATAAACTAAAAGAGGCAAGTCTAGGGATCATCTATCCCTTGACAAGGGGCGCTACCGGTTCTCGATTATAACTCAAGCGAGAGTCACGATCGCGTGCTCACGCCCGGAAGATTTAACTTTAATGACTACGTTTATCAAAAGATGTGATTAAACGGAATTAAATCAACCTATTTTTGCTAATGTATCTAACACGTAGGAGGTCACGAGCCCTCGGTATATCGCTTGCCAAGACCGCTTGACTAAACGACATACTAAGGAGTTAACACCCCTCGCTTAGACCAAAATGGCTAGATTAATCCAATTCTGAAAACCATGATTTTAAGCCCGAAGGTTTGAGAACCAAGTAACCACCTAAGTCATCGGTAAAGATTACCCCGAGACTTAACCAAGAAACTACTCACACATAGCAAAAAGACTAGAAATCATGCTAGGAAAGATGAACATAATTAACCGATAAAAACGGAAATAAACTTGATTTATATGAAGATCCAACTAGTAGCTACAACATTAATAAACGAGAAATTAACAGAAGACAAAGACTTACAAGTGTTCTTGAAGAAAATGACTAGAAAAGCTTGAAGAACAACAATGAAGGAAATCCTAGAGAGAAGAAAGACTAAGGCCTAAAAAAGACTAAAAAATGGCCCTTTCTATAAAAGGCATACAAGCCTATTTATAGGGCTCTAAAGTTAAGTTACAAAGGACCAAAAAGTCCCCAAAATATCTCAAAAACATTCCATAAGTGGAAACTTTCCATAAATGGAATGTAGAAAAAGGTAGCAAAAATCGGCAGATTTTTCCAAGCAGTACCGGTACTGGGAAACTCCCAGTACCGGTACCAGGCTTCAATGGGCTGGAAAATTGATCTCTGGACACCCAGTACCGGTACTGGGAATTGCCCAGTACCGGTACCCGCTTTACAGCTTTTTTGGGCAAACTTTGCAGGCTCGCTCCGGACACTCCCAAACTCGGATTTAGGCGTTCTTTGGACCGTTGGAAAGCTTGTCGAGTCTACTTTCTAACCCAAGTGGTTTGGATTAAAAGTAGTTTGTACATAAAAAGTTATGTCAATTCTACCCTCAGCTAGTCGGAAGATGAGTGGCTTTGCTAAAATCCTCACTTCTCCTTCAATTCCCTTGACCCTTGGGTGATCCGAGCAATCCCTAAACCATCTTTCGAGCACCACAATGGGGTGGCGCATGGCCTTGAGTACTTGGTTGCACCCGGAGCATTCCTTGGCGTTCAAAGGCGCCTTATTTATACAAATTACCTGAAAAACACAAAAACCTACCTTACGCGCAATATTACTATAAAAGCTAAATAAACACAAGTTAAACTAACATACTACGGGACTAGTCGCACCAAATATCTACAATATTGGGTGCTCATCAGTCTGAAAAGGTCAGTTTCAAGTATGGATCCAGAGAGTCCGTCGAAATGGTGAGAAGAGGTTCTATTGAAGCAGAACGTTTATCGAGTTCTTCGCTAAAGGAACTTGTGAAAGAGTATGCAATTAAGAACAACAAGGCTGGTAGGCAAGATTTTGTACGGCTGCTGTGTGCCTACCTATTACATAGTCTTTTTTTTCCCGCCGGGACAACTGTGAAATGGGTATATTTGGAACGTGTTGAGGACTTGGTTCGGTTGCGAAACTATGATTGGTGTGGGGCGATTGTGGATGAACTTATGACGTCAATAAGACAGCATCATGATGACCCAAGGAGGGTGTCAAGGTGTGTCGTGGTTCTTCTAGTAAGTAGTGTGGTGTCTTAACCTTCTTATTTGAAGTTGTGAATAAACATGTTGTATTTATCATGGTTTTGTGAATAATCATGTTGTATTTACCATGATTACAGTTCTGGCTATGTGAGCACACCAATCTGGTGAAGCCCATCAATTCCGAAGAATCCCTTGGTATACTTAAGTGGAGGACGATGGATTTGGTCTCAGCGTGTAGGGAAATAGAACTAAATGAACTTGAATCTGATCAGGTATGTTGATTGTTAGATGTATTTGGCACTTTTATAGTTTTGGCTTGTTGGAATCGACGCATGTTAAATCCTAGTTCATTAAAAATGATCATGTTCGCAATCCTGTAATCATTCAATCTTGTTACTTTGATCATGATAGTAACCTGCAGTTCCATGTTTGATTTCCAAATAATCAGGTGGTTTCACGGCAACCAAATGTTCATGATACCAATATGGTGTTTGAGAACATAGACAATGGCGATGCCGGAATGTCAAGGGAAAGGATTGGAAATGAAGGGAAACATGGTTCAACAGTATTTAGTAATGAGACTGAATCTAGTAAGCGTAAAAATGCAAAGCTGAATGGTAAAAAGGGGGATTCAGCAAGGAGGATAAGAACTAAAGACAAAGGGCACACAGTGGAGGATTTCTTGAAACAGGGCAGTGTGCACACGGCATTTGGTGCTGAAATTGCATCACGAATCAGTGATATTCGACACAGTGGTCCTAGTATTGAATACATCGGTAATCAAACAGAACATGATCAGAATTCAAGCTTGATTGGTGAGCTCCGTGATCAAATAGCGAAGATGAAGGACCGTATGAAACAGATTGTGGAGACACATGCGAGAGAAATTGCAATGAAAGACAAGAAGATTGAAAGCTTGGATGAAACTGTTTTGGTCCTACTGAGTGAAAACAGTAAACTGTGGGATCAACTTACAGAGACAGTGGTACATGAAGTGACGCAGAAATATAGACCCATGACGCAGGAGGAGTAAGAGCGTTCTATGATTACCCGTTTGAGAGCGAGGATGAGGAAGGACACCCAAAAAGAAGAGTATGAGTATGGACGTAAACGTAAGAGACCCACATCAGAATCGTCAAAAGTTGAGGCAGAAGTTGACCCCAAAGGAGTGATCGATGTTGACAACTTTATCGCAGGGCAGGAAAAGGGACCTTTTAAGCCAAAAGAAATTAGAAACCTTAGGACAAATGCAGTGCATCGTCTACTCTCGAGCGAGGAGAAAGCTAAGATTAAGAAAATGTGGGATGAGGCCTATACTAGGTAAGACTGAGCACTATTTTCTTATCATTTGGTATTTCATTCTATGTGTTATAAATTTTCTGATGTAAAAATCGACCATGCCACCCCCTCATCATTTGGTATTTCATTCTATGTGTTCTAAATTTTCTGATGTAAAAATTGACCATGCCACCCCCTCGTTTGTATGCAGCACGATTATATGGTCAGGTACGGTTATGGGATGTACCGTGTTTGTTGAAGATATCCGGCAACTCATTGTTGATTCTGCGATATCAGGGAATGTAAGTGATTATTGGAATGTCTAGGTGGTTATGAATTTTATTTTGTTTACAATCCATTTATTATGAAACATAATGCCCTATGGTTACATAGGTTATTGATGCGTACGCTGAGATCCTATCAACTGAGCAAGGTACTATGGCAGATCAGATGCAGGGTGATTGCACACAAGTGACGAACCAAACGGTTTTTGTATTCACGTGCAATTTCTTGGTAAGATGCAACCTGGAAGAGTATTCAATGAAACATTCTGAACTTTTAGAACACATTCATTATGTGTTTATTTTACGTTCATGTTCGATGCAGACAATGCTAGGGTGTAAGTGTCCTATAGAACGCAAGAAAATACTAGAAAGAATGATGCCACAAACGGCTTCTTACCGATACTTGATGTTTCCAATCCACTTTGGTTATCATTGGACATTACTTGTCCTCGACAATGAAGAAGGCTGCTGGAAGTTTTACAATTCTATGATCGAGAGAACTGGGGTGGATGCCCACTGTAAGGCAGTGGAGCAACTGGTAATTTTTTTCCTCCATAATTTGTATGTCATATTATGATGTTGGGTAATACGTGAGTAATTTAATCTAAACATGCTAACCACACAGTATATGGTCAACTTATCACGATGGTTTTGTATCAGAAAAATCAAGTGGAAAGTTATTGAAAAAGCACTAGAGATGGATTGCTAACCACACAGGATTGCGAACCCATAGTGACAGTCCAAGACTGACCCCAACAAGAAGACAGTAGGTGAGTTGTTCACTCCACAAATCTACATGACGCACGATGTCTAAGAACACTCAATGTAATATGGTAAACTTATCATCTTACGTTTATTTTTTTTTGTTTCAGCCTCGACTGCGGTGTGATTGTGTGTTATATCATCCGGCAATACTATCAAAATGAAGAAATCGCACCAATCCTAAAGAAATCAGCATGCCATAAAATCCGGTCTGAAATAGTTAAAGCATTCTTAAGTGGTCCAGCCCATTTGTGGAGTTAGGATGGTAGTATTCCCAATATCGTCTTTGCTAACTTTTGGAACATAGGATGTTGTTAGTTGTTTATGGAACCTTTTTTTTGGGATGATGTGGATGACTAGTATTTTTTTGCTGGATGATGGTTTCATATTTTGCATGCACCAAGCATGATTGTGAATTAACTTTTGAGACAATGTTTTGCAATTGGTGCAACATGTGCAGGTGATTTTGGGCGTTTCGTTCACTACTAATTTGATTACCATTCGGAATGTATTCTTTTGTTTGTCAGCATTTGGAATTGTAAAGTAAAATTGAGCACATATTCGGGCAAGTAATCATAGATTATGTTTGTTGAAAATTCTAGTTTATTGAAAATGATCATGTTGGCAATCCTATAGTCATTGAATCTTGTTACTTTGATCATGGATTATGTTTGGCTCCGGTTAATTGTTGAATCATGGAAAAATTGGCCAACGTTTCATGGTTTGTTGATAATATTCTACTAGGTTAGATCATATTGAACGGCCATTTCGTTTGCGAAATGTACTGGTCATGTTTGTGAAATATACTGGTCATGTTTGCGAAATATACTATGAGCACACAAGGAAAAAGACCATGGCCAACTTGAAATCACTAAACCAGTTGTGTAAGATAACCAAACTTGTGTGCTCATAGTTCCAATTATATTGTATCATGGCCAGTTTATAACAAAAATTATTTTGAAAACAGTAAGTGAATTGAGAATCGCAAACTCATTTCATGAGTGATGACATGATAAGTTGACCATAATTGCAAATCGAACTTGTATTGATTAGTTGTTCCCAAATATCGTACTCGTTTCCCAGTCATACTCTCGGTTATCATGTCATTAAACATGGTTTTTTAACCATGAAATTAGTATCAGTTCAGAATAATAGACAATCATATAAAGCCAAAGAAATCTGCACCTCTGACATTAACCAGAAAAGTCCTAAAACAAAGTATTATTGCATAATGCGGAACATGAAACCACAACGTAAACAAAAATTGCTCCCTACATATGCAGGATAACCCCACATATTATTTAATAACTAAGAAAAAACTAGTATGAGTTTCGTGCTAAAGGCACTTATTTAGAGTTCCCGCATTCCTTCGCAACACTTTGGGGCAAAGCTACATAGCATCTTTACAAGTTTGGCGATTGTGTTTCCCCATCTTACCACACCTCCCACATCTAATAAAAGTTACGTTCTCCCCCCTAGAGGGAATTCGCTTATTCTTGGGTCGCCCGGGTGGCTTCTTGCAAAGTGGAGGAAGGAGAAAATCCTCATCAACCGGACGATCGGGCATCCACACAGTTGGTATCGGGTGGATCGAGTTGGAGTAAGAGGCACAGAATGTTTGTGAAAAGTTGTAGGGGTCAACATACTCGGACATATCCTTCCCACTAGAAGATAGCACAATAACAGCGTGGGAACATGGAAACCCAGTAAGTTGCCATTTCTGGCATGAGCAAATGCGCCTAATAATGTCAACTGTTACGTTAGGAAACGAGTGCACCTCATAGACACCATCACCGGCTGCGCTGACTACCCATGTCCTTGATTCATTGAACGATGCCCTCATCCTCTTATCCATTTCAGGGCAAATTTGGCACCCCCATTTGCTTGCTTCTTCTCTCCTCTCTGACATTAGGTTCATGATCTTCTTCCTTAGCTCATCAACAAGAATTGTGATCGGAAGGTGCCTCTCAGCCTCGATCCACGCATTGAATGATTCGGCAACATTGGATGTCACTTCACCATACCGTTGACCCCGAAAAAATGCATTACTCCAATTTTCATAGCGTAAATTTGTTAAGAATTCTACCACCTTACCATCATCACGACTCAACAGCTTAGTCATGTTTTGGTGGAAATTCTCCCGTGTAGGAGCATATGCACACCGAACAAATTCACTCACCACCCTCTCTCTATAAGCTCTGGTTGTTCCTTTCAAATGATCTCTCAAATTCCTCTTCAAGTGGAGAAGACAATACCCATGACCGGACTCTGGAAATATGTCCCGCCTAGCCATAAGCAACCCCGTATGACGGTCCGATATGAAGGTGATACCCCTCCCAGGCATAAGTATTGAACATAAATGCTCCAAAAACCAACGCCAATTTTCGTAAGTTTCACCATCAACAATTGCAAAACAGATTGGAAAAATACCTGCAATATATCACAACAATATTATAACTACATTAACCACAACATTCCAGAACTAAAATCCACCATGTTACAAATGAATACGACATGTTACATTAAATTAAACGCATATTTTATCTTCATATACCTTGGTTGCCATTCTTCCCGGTGGCTGCCATTATTGTCCCCCTGTACCGCCCTTTGAGATGGGCTGCGTCAAGGAAAATTAGGGGGCGACAATGATTGAATCCTTGCACACATGCACCGAAAGCAACAAACAACCTCTTGAACCGCTTAGTTTCCTCATCACTTTCCAAATCGATGTGGCTGCCCGGGTTCGTGCTTTTGGCTACTCCAACATACCATTTCAAACACGAGAAAGATTTCACATAGTCACCGAATACGAGACCCCTGGCCTTCTCAATGCCCCACCATGCCTGGTGGTACGAGATATTTAGTCCATAATCTCTTTTAATTCCTTTGACAACATCAACAGGCCTTGTTTGATGTTTGCCCCGAACATCATTGCCAACTAAGTCAGCAACCAACTCCGCGGTGGCATGCGGGTTAGTAAGCGTCCGTACAGCAAAACCACATGTGTGAGCTAGGTCCATGTCTAAGATATGGAAATACTCATTCTCTGGCATTATTCTGGCATGGACATGCCACATGCATTTTTTCACAGTTCTATATTTGCAATGGGCGGTAACACGAACCTTGTCATTTTTTGCCAAAGTATATTCAAACCCCCGCTCGATAGCAAACTTCCGCAACACGTTCTTGAAATTCGAAGCGCTGCCCTCAAACCTTTGACCAACCGTTGTAATACCATCCGACCAATCAGAAGACAGCAACTTAACTTTTTTGTGGGAACAAAACGAAGGAATGACGTCGTCATCGTCAACAATCATGGTCTGCTTGCCTTTACCGGTATCCGATTTTGCAGTTGGGGTAACTTGAACGTCCTCAGCCATGAAAAACTTTGCACCATCTCTGACCGTGATCATAATATCATCGATACCAGCATGCTCAGCATTTTGGAACATGGTTGTCAAATCGTCATCGTTGTCCAATATTATATGTTCTGTATCGTTGAGAGAATAGTTCAATATGACAGAATCCGGGTCAAGATCAGACCACCGGGCACATATTTTATGGATGACAGTGCTGAAATCATGCCCTCGATTCATCCGAATGGCTGCAAACTTGCCATCATGTTGACACATCATGATTAATTCACTTGCCATGTCAGTCTTGCATGGAATATAGTTTGTCAGTTACCCCACATTTGTATATAATGTTGGAATGGAAAAAATAGACAAACTCATAAACACGATACGGTTTGAGCAACTACTTTTTTCATGTGGTGATTTAGCCATTCCATTCCTGGTTGGCCATACCATGGTAAACTAATCATGTTGTATTCCTAAAATCGTTATGATAATTTAAACATGTCATACCATGGTAATTTAACCAGGTAACAGTTTGATAGTTTGATTATGGTAATTTAGCCATGTTGTTTGAAACAAGATTCGGAAATATGAATTTTTGTCGTTCAGTTGGCCAACTTGATCAATGAATAAGGCATGAACACCAACGATACATTGTGACTTTTAAGCAATAGATTAGATGGATTGAGCAACCAAAACCCCTTTCATGGTAACTGATGCAAACAATTAACCATGAAAATCAAAACAACAAGGGGTCTGCTAAAACTACAAAACCAGTTAAATGATACAAACAAATCACCATGAACAATGATCAGGATCGTACCTTGTTGCGAGAATGCAGAAGAAGGACGAGGATGAGTATGAATAAGGATGAGGATGAAGAGAAGAAACAGGGAAGACGTGCGAGTTAAATAGGGAGTAAACACGTCCTCTATCATCCGGAAAAAAAGGAACTGAGCCATTAGAGGGATTTGAGGGAAGTTTGAAAGTTTGAAATTAGGGATCTCTTCCTTCCCCCTGTTCAATCTCTAGATTATTTGAGTCGTAACTGAAGGGCGAAACTGTAGGGATTGGAATCCATCCTCCCTCACTCCTTTTCTCTGTCTTCATCCGTCCCCCCCCCCCCCCCCCCCCCCCCCCCCCCCCCCCCCCCCCCCCCCTCTCTCTCTCTCTCTCTCTCTCTCATCTGTTTAATATCTCTACCAATAAATAAAATAAAATCAATATAATAAAATAGAATAAAGGGTAATAAAGGAAATTACCATGTTGCAAGGATGAAATCATAAGCACGAAAAAAGGGAAGGATGGATTCTTACATAATATGAAAAAAGAGGATGGATATTTAAATATTCCATATATCAACATTTGAATTTTAGTTTATAAAATGGACGATCTAATTTCTGTCAATAATAATAAAGATAAACTACTCATTTTACAAAGTAAAATTCAATTTTTAATACACCTATCGATGTCTGATCAAGTTTATTTTTTGAATGGATATACTACTATGTGGGATCTACAAGATGAACGGCTCAAATCAACAATAAATACATATTAGGACCGAAAAAGGTGGTCGTAAAAATACTGCTTTTGTACTATTAGAGAACACATTGTTTGGTTTGCATTTTTGAAAGTTATTTTTGATGTAATGAGTGGTATTGAGTGGAGAGAGATAGAGAAAAAATATTGAAAAACGTGAATAGAGAAAAATAAGATGAGATGAAATATGAACCAAACAAGGTGAAACTAGATTCACATATTCCACTCTCAGACTAACCCAAAACACAAAAAATTGAAATGGTTTAAGGCAGGCTAGCTACTCAGCGATACGTGATAGGCAACAAATAAAGCCAATTTACAACTTCAATTGTATACAAAAAATTACATGGTTCCTTTCTCATACTATATGCAAAAATTTACAAGGTTCCTCTGCCTTTTCTGAAAATTCTAGTTCCTTGAAACTATCCATTGAATTTTTCTCAATAACAAACTCTTCCTCCAAAATTTCTCCATTGAATGTGTCTTCCATAACAATTCTTCTACAATAAAAATAACATGCTCACAGTTTCTGTAAGCAATCAATTGGATAAACAAGGAAAAAAAAACATAAGAAACAAATACTAAATTTCACATTAAGTAACAAATACGGTGCCTTGTTCTCTTTACTTTTCAGAAAGAATTTTTGAAAAAATACCCTCTAGATTTTCTCTACTTCCAACATTTCTCTCTCTATCTCTCTCCACTTATTACCCATATTATTTTTCAAAAAAAATTTGAAAAACCAAACCAAACACAGCATTGGAGTTTTTGTTTATTGGGCTATATATTTTGGATTTTGGGTGTGAGGTTAGAGTTTGAGCTAGAAAAGAGATAATACATAGAAGCCCTATATGTATTTCAGTGGTCAAAATATTCCAAACAAATAAAAAAATCGAACCTCGTTACAGAGGTCCCAGTTTCAGCTTGAGAAATAGTACTAAGTGCAAAGAAAATAGGCAAAAAAAAGATCCTTAAAGTGTACATAAACGGCTCAGATGTACTGCACAGTGAATATAGACCGTCCATGTATACTTTAAGGGTCTTTTCTTTGCGTATTTTCTTTATCCTTAACACTCCTTGTTTGGCTTAATAACCCAAGTTAAGCACGGCACGTGATTCTCCATTGGGTTTTGTACTTTCAACGATGACGTGGCAGTGAGTTATTGGTTTAGAGGAAAAGGCCACATTTTCTCCCCTGGCGGTGGGAATTTTCTCTTGGATTAGGAGAGTTAAGATGTGTTCACCAACTACAGAAACTACACAAAACTAAAGTGACTGCTCAATTGATTGCTACAACGGTGGAGGATATTAAAAGATGGGCAGTGGACTTTTGTGTGGAGCAATAGAAAGAACAACTTAGCGGCTCATTGGATTGCGTCGAGGTGTTTTCATAGGAAAACTCATTTTCATAGGAAAACTCATTTTCATACGGATTGTATTCCGCCCGATTTAGATTCAGTGTTATGTAAAAATTTGCTTTGAACTTGTGTACCTCTTATGACCTATTCAAAAAAAAGTGACTATGACTTAATCTATGTGCTAAAAGAATTTGTCTCTTTTAGTATTTTGCCCCTAAAAAAAAAAAATCATATATTTCATGTAGAAAGGATAACTGCTGCTTGATGGCTGGGATCTGTATGAGCGGTAACGTCCACGACCATGTCCAGCACTGTGCTGTATTTGGTGGTTCTATTTTTATTGCTTTAATGGCTTTTTTTTCTTAGTATTTTATTTTTTAATTGGTCGTGATTTTTTATTTATACTCAGACATGTACAATAAATTATCTTAACTTCTAGAGTTGTGTGTCTCGTTCGATGTAGAGGTGGCAAACGGGCGGATTTGGGCTGGTTGAAACGGGTTGTGAGTCAAATATGGGCAGATCGAATATGGGTCAAAAAGTAAATGGGTTGGAACGGGTCGGGTCAAATATGGGCCAAGCCAAACCCAAACCCGCCCGACCCGACCCGTTTGCATTTCCTTCTTTTTTTTTTCCCTTTCCCCCTCCCCTCTCTTCCCCCCTCCTTTCTCTGATTTGTCTCAATAAAGGGATTCAGAAAAGTAAAATTTTATGATTAAAACTCAATTTGTATGTTCCGTGCCAATTTTTTTTGTCAATTATTGGTTCTATTCAAAGAGAAGAATCGAAAAATTAAAAAATTATGGTCCAAACTCATCCGACCTGACCCGTTCTACTTCCTTTTCTCCCAAAGCTAAAATATCCGGTATACCAACGCCGGCTTCGGGTGCGTTTGGATTAAAAATTGAGTGACTTTTTTTTCTTTGTTTATATTTTTTTGTATTTGTTTATTTTGCGTTAAACTTTTGTAGTTTATTGTCTCAATGAGAGAAATTAAAAAAGTAAAAAATTATGATCGAAACTCATGATTTTTTGAATAAAGACAAAATAAGTAAAAAAATAATAGTATTAAAGTAAAAAAAATATGAGTTTCAATAAAAAAAAAAATTTACTTTTCCGATTCCTCTTAACGAGATGAATCTACAAAAATTTAAAGCAAAATTAACAAATACGAAAAAAATTTGAATAAAAACAAAAAAAAATCATTTTGACTTAACAATCCAAACCCACCCGAAGTCTTCTTCTCTGTCCTTTAACAGAAAATCTTATTTGCAGACCATTCCATAAAAAAGGTTTTATAGAGACCAATCGCACACGTCCAAAGTGTTTTTGGATGATCCAAATTGAAAATTAATTATGACTGGTCATAATTGAAAATGAATCTCAGAAAATTAATTGCGCAAATGGATGACTGAAAAGTTTAGCGCAAAATTATCAAATACAAAAAAATCTTGATTAAAGACAAAAAAAAAAAATTAGCCCATTTTAACTTGCCAAATTCAAATTTGTTTTAGTTTAGTTCTTTCAAAAGTGAGAGAGAGAGAGAGAGAGAGAGAGAGAGAGAGAGAGAATTTGCAAGGGAATCAGAGAGAGAGAGAGAGAATTTGCAAGGGAATCGGATTGAAGTTGATAAAGAAGACCGAATTTTGGTAGAGAGAGAATTTGCAAGGGAATCAGATTGAAGTTCATAAAGAAGGCCGAATTTGGTCCACAGGAAGTGATAACTTTTGTGCAAGAATGGGTATTTTAGTTCTAACCTATGTTGAACTCATTCTTAACCCATCTAAACTCATGTAAATATGAGTTTATGTAGGTCCAACCCATATCAACCCATTATACAATATGGGTGAGTTGGGTGGGATTATAAGTGGGCGGATTTCGGCGGGTTAAGAAATGTGGATTGAAATTGCCACCTCTAATTCAATGTATGAGATAATGAGTAAATTTTACCCTAATTTTTTCGCTGCCCTGTACATAGAACGGGACACAATGCTAGTAAGATAAGATAGTAACGTGACAAGTTGGCGTGGCACGCCGTTAAAATTGAAAAGAGCATTTGCTTTGCTACGTCTCCATCCCCCTCCATAGAAAGTGTGATATCCTATGCCCACATCGGATGGCTATTAATACCACCCCACTGTGTGGGATATGTATAGGGAATGGGAAAATCTTTTCACCGGAGCTTTTGCGAACAGAGTTTACAGAGGTGAATCGCATGTGTTCATTCTGGTTTTGGACGGTCCAAATTGAAATGAAATTTTTTTGGGAATGAAACTCTTCTATAAAAAAATTTCATTTAAATCTGAACAATTCAAAATTGAAACGGACAGTCCTGATCGTGCACCTATGTGAATGGATTCACGATCCCTCCGTAAAGAATACAATCTCATAGGGAATACGCATTTGTCGATCTGTCTTTGTTTTTCTAGAACTTTTCTAAACTTTGTTTCGTTTTTCGTACCTTTTCAATTCCTCCGTCAAACCAAAATGTGATTCTAAAACTCTACACTTACCGCACATCTAGATGGGGTCCACTCCGAACCTTACAAAAATAGAAAAAAATACCCACAAATTTTACTCTCTTTTTTAATGGGGCCTTGTAAAAAATCAGCTCTATCGCATATCAGTAGGGATATTCTCTGAATTCATAAGGGTGAAATTAAACAGCCCCCGAGTGAGCCCTGCGTAGGCGTGTTGTTTACCAAGCGGTATAACCGTGCGTAGACGTTTTGACTATGTGATTAAAAATCTCATTCATTACAAGGATGGAAAGAGTAACAAAGTAACAACCAGGGAAAAAAAAAAACCATTGAGAGAGCCTCCGAAGAGAGTCCAAACACGTTACAACGAACAATTTTTGTTTTTGGATGTTCCGGATCCAGTAGGTTCTTGTTTCTTTTTTTTAACAGAGGAAAAAAAAAAGATTTTATTAATCAATTGTAATGGTTAATGGCACTCTCTTATTCTCCAACTATTCATTTTTTTTAGGAGATGGTCCTGATGGACTCCGCAAGAATGTAGAATTGGTGGTGTTAAAAGGAATTGGAGCATCACGGTCAGCGCTCATGTTCAGTTTTTCTTCCCTCTGGTCCGGTCCAGTTTGGACCACTACTGGATCGACAATAATAATTGTAATTGTTTACTTTTTAGAGTTCGCCGAGATTATCAACCAATATGGTATCCAATCAACTTTCTTTTACATGTGATCGATATTCTCGATGAGCTCTAAAAAAATGGTTCCGATCATTGTTGTGAGCCCTATAAAGGCCCACAAACGACCCACACTGGACCAAACTTGGGGGAAGGAAAACTGGGTAGGAGCTCTATCCGAGCACTACGTGACAGTGCCCATACACTATAAGTAATTATTCCACCACAATCGGCAGCATCCCTGCAAAGTGGTGCCGAGCGGCCGATCCGACCGTTCATCTCGGCGCGGATAGCCTGGATTGAATTTGAGCGCATACGAATATAAACTGTCTATTACTCAGTTAAGATCGAAGCCGTCAATTGTTAAAATAAAGAATCGAATCGGCCGCTTTACACCTACACTAGTCTCTATGGCGAGCTCCTTGACACATCCCCCATCCGCCTATCCCACTTCAAAGTGCAGGGAGGAGGCCCAAGAAAGTCGTCGTTCCCACTATCAGAAACTGGGGAAGTGGGCGCTGTAACTAAAAAAACCCCACACTTTCCACGTGAAATGATTGCGTGGAAGTGGATTTTTCAAACCACTTTTTGTCACGTGTTAGTCAATTTATTTCCAACTTTAAATGAAGCATGTTATATTTAATATTGTGTCATGAGTGAATCGAGTGATGAGGGCTGGTTTGGGTTGGTCGGTCCAAAGTTTGGGTCGGGTTGGGATATTTTGGATTTTCTTTGTTTATTTTAGGTATAGGCTTGAGCTTTAGTTTATATTTATTTTGGACCCTTATGGACCCTTGGTTGTTTCGGGCTCTGTCTTTGTAATGTATCTTCCAACTCTTTATTGGATTCCCTTCCCATTTCCTCATTTTTAGTAAACGAAAATTTCTGAAATCAATCGAATTGGCTGACAATAGTAAGTGTGTGAATATATATTAAATGATGTAAAAAATACACAGAAATACATATTTTTCTTGTCTTCTAATGTGTTTATTGTCAACCCAATTGACTGACAATAGTAAGACCGTTTCTAAGAGCAAGTTGTCCGGGGCTTTTTTTTCCACATCGGACTACTTTCTACGGCTGCTCCCACAATCGTTTTCCTCACTTACACATGTAGGTGATCTGATCCAAGAGTTTTTGACAAAGAGAGAAGAACAATACTTTGTACACACACCCAGAGGTTGTTTCAGTGGTTTGAGGATGCCCAGACTTTGAGAGTACTTTTCAAGGTTCGGGGTCCGATTCCCCACCAAGTGAGTATCTTGAAGTAAGGGGGGGCTGTGTTGGTGTGGCCGCGCTAGCTCTCCCCGAGGTTTGGATTGCACAGTCAAATCCATATAATGACCTAACTGTAGAGTTGTTGCCCCGTTAAAAAAAAAAATACTCCGTGCTAGGTCAACCACTATTTTACAGGGTAATTGTCAACCGTTAATCATTGTCCCTCTTTCTTTTCTCAACAAAATACATGCATTGCACATCATTCTTTTTTTAAAGAATGACATCCACGCTTATCCATCGATCTCTTATATTGTTGCAAGTTTGTGTGATTCTGGTTATTGTATATTAAGAGTATTATTTTGAAGGACTTAACACACTAACTTTAATCATGACACCGGCCGGGTTGCGAAGTTTAGTAGTTCAAGTCTCTACTACTAAACAACCCGAATTTATCTTAGTTCAATAATAACAATCAATTATATCGCTGCAATTTTGTGTGATTCTGGTTATTGTGTTTTGGTTGACATCATAAGATCTCATATAAGCACTATCCCAAAAATTGTGTATTATTTTTAAGGTTCTAACGTGACGCACTAACCTCTCTCTCTCTCTCTCTCTCTCTCTCTCTCTCTCTCTCTCTCTCTCTCTCTCTCTCTATATATATATATATAACAAGGAAAGTATATACCTTTCTCCCCCCTTTTAGCCAAAAAAATTAGGCAAAATACTATTTTTTGCAAAAGTTTGAACTACCTATACCAGAATCCACTACTCTCCTGTTGGAAAGTGCAAACAAAAAGCTACATTGAGAGAGATTTTGCTGTGAGTGGGTAGATGATGTATCTAAGGTAAAATCTTCTTTTCCTGCCGGGGGTAGTGGCTGGGCAGTTTTCACGTGTTTATTAGTGGTATTTCTAATATTTTAATGATCACTGTAATTTTTTAAAAAGAAAGCGACATTTATATCTACCCCCATTTATAATTATTACTAGTAGAAGGTAGGCACAAACTATCTGTGTGCACATTTTTAGATGGGTGGGGATAATGGGATGGTGATTATGGTAGGTGGTTTTACGTAATTTGATTGCTATTTTGTCCATAACAATTATTTAGCGCCGTGTTTAAATATTTGTAAACACTTCAAAATGTTTGTCCGGTCCATAAAATGAGAATAAAAAAATAATGCATTTCTCTTAAGAAAAAATTCAAATTTTTTTCATAAATTAAATTAAAGAACTTGTCGAGATGTAATAAATTGTTGAAAAAAAATTTAAAATTTCTCACAAAACTTGAATTATTTTTACGTTCTCGTTTTGCGAACTGGACAAACATTTTGGAACGGAGGTGGAGCGGCAATTATTTTTGTGACGGAAGTTCAAAAATAGAAGACGCCAAACCAGTGCTCTCATTTTATTTATTGGCATATATGGACGAGGGGAGTACTAATGGTTTGGTTTATTTACCTTTTTACTCGTCCTTATACAAGATCTCTCGATGAATTTTTAAAAAGATGCTTTGTCAATATCTACCCACAAGTAGTTTCTTCAGGCCCGACCCTAGGCATAAGTCTACCAGGCCACTGTGTGGGGGGCTGATTTCTTCTCCTCTATCTTGACCCTTCTGAACCGAGTGACGTGGCACCGGATGTCAGACACCTGCAGAACCGGAGGGGGTTGTGCCTCCGGGAAAAAGCTCCGACGGTCTAATCAGAAAAAGAAGCCGGGAAGAAGTTTGGAAAGAAAACTATATGCTAGGAGGGTCAAGAGTGTTTTTTAGAGCTCACCTTCTACTTGGAGGAGGTACCTCAGTATTTATAGGCGGAGAGGGGAAGAGTGTAGAACGGGTTGTTTCTGTCACCCACGTGCTCGATGACGCTCGGATGACGTCACGAGTCAGGAGCATTAACTGAACGCCGCCTGTTGGGAAAAGGGAAGTCGCCCAGTCAGAAAAAGGGGAATCACATCAATCAGAGGTGTCCCATCCTTTGTCAGAGAGGCTTTCCCACATTTCTTTGAAACCTTCTAGAAGGTTCTGGAACTGTGGTCTCCGAGCGAAGTCATTGTGTCTGAGGGAACGAGACGTGACAGCATGTATTCCACCGAACAAACGAAACCCAACTGCTACCATATCCGAACAAACGAGTCTATAATCTTCGGAACGTGAGAGATCGGAACGTGAGGGAAGCTCGGCAAGGCCCCTCAAGACACTTTATCCTTCGGATAACGTGTACGACTGACGTGTCAAGGTTCCCTGTGGAACAGTTGAACCTTTTGGACCTTCGGATATTTCGCTCCACTACAATAGCCCCTCAACTCCTGTTTCCATAGTTGTAAAGCTTCAGAATGGAAGGAGGAGTTGAAAAATCAGTAGTGGCCGAAGAACAAACCGCCACCGAACCAGAACCGTTGACAGGGCTTTCCGAACGTCATTGCCGACTCAAACGTCAGAAAGATGTTGAATCGTCAGGTCTGTACCTTTCATTTAATGCTTCTGTAACCGCCAGCTTCAAAAGAAACCACGTGTCCAACCGTCATTGGATGTCGATACGGCGCAGCCCGTACGTCGCCACGTGTCACACATCGACAGTCACATCAATCTCCCGCCCAAATCCTACGGCTGGGGGCTCGACGATGCTTCGAATTCCACCCTAGGTATAAGAGGCGACGAGAGGAGAGAGAAAAATCACTTTTTCTCCCTCTCTCAGACGCTTGGACGGTTTCAGCCATCCCCATCCCCAAAAACTCAAACAATCTGCAGATTTCGACGACTTTGAAGCCTTCGACCCAGATTTTTCTTTGATTTCCAGGTATGTTTCTGCTTTCTTGATCTCTTCTTATGTCTACGTTGTCGTTACACGCTTTCTGGGTTGTTTTTCTTGCCTTTTGCCTGGTTTTCCCGCCTGTGCACTGTAGAAAAAGTTGAAGATATTCATCTGTTCTTCCGAACATAGATGAGTCTTCAACATGTGTTCTTCCGAGCACAAATAGGACGATTTCCCCTCCAATGTGCAATGTTTATGCGGAATTTCTGCTCTGACTAATCATCTCTCGGCGGGATTGGCTCCCTCGGAGTTTCACCTCACCGAACATAGGCACATTAGGATTTGACCATGCAATTCGCTAACGGTCCTTCCCCTTGCACTGTTGCTTTTAGGTATGGCTACTTCTGCTTCGGTTTCATCCGGAGAATCATTTCGTTCGGTTGATAGCGCGGCGCTAGGAGCCGGAGGTGAAAACCTAGCGATAACCGACGCCATTTCCAACCTCGCTCGGAACATTCGTGACGGGGGGGAGGGTTCAGAAGCTTCTGATGGGATTGACCTCCTTACAAACGTCGTCCCTCTCCGAACGATGCCACCGGACAGCGAGATCGTTGACCTGGAGGAAGGCGATGAAGAAGCCGAGGAAACAGTTTCCGAGCGGGAAACATCCGAGAGAGGAACGCCCCTGGCTTCGTCCAGTCAGACCGAGGTTCTAGGTGGAGCTACAGGGTCTTCATCCAATCCTCCAAGGAAGAAGAGAAAGATAGTCCCCCTAGACCCCGACGTCATTCCCGACCGAACAGGAAAGGACCCATGCCCGTACTGGAAATCCTTCGAGAGCGAAGAAGGCATGAGGTCCTTCCGCAGGGATTACAAAATCCCGAACGATGTCGTCGTCACTCCAGTTCCTGGCCCTCGGATTAGGTTCAGTGACGAACACATCACGGTTCCACTAATGGCCATTACCGAAGGTGGCCTGAGGTTTCCGATGCACAGGGTCCTTAGGGAGGTCCTCTCTCTCTTCTCGCTCACTCCTTGCCAGCTGAGCGTCAACTCTTTTAGAATCATCCATTCTATAATAAAGCTCGTCGAGCTAAAAATGTACCCACTTGAAGCCCATCACCTTTTTGAGACTTACACGATGTCTCGCAACGTGAGATACTCGAGATACTATCTGTGTTCCCGAAGGAACATGGCAAAAATAATTCCAGAAGGGATGTACGATTCCGAGAAATGGGCCTCGGACTACGTCGAAGTTCGGGGTAATTATCAGTTTCCCCAAACGGAGTATGGGCAATTCGAAGTTGCCACTCGCCGGGGCGAACCTCGTAAGAAATCATAACTTTTCACTGCTTTCTTCAATTTAAGTCGCTTCGTCCCTTTTAGTCCAATACTTTTTGTTATTCGGAATCATGTTTTACTTCTTTTGTTCAACAGCTACGACCAGGATTAACAAGGCGTTGTTGAGAGCTGCAAGGAATTGCAAGCTTGCTGCCACCCTTCTCACCATCCCCTGGGAAGAGAGAGACGCTCCCACGATTCTCCAATACAAAGCAGCGTACGGGGGCAGGATCCGAAGGAAGGAGGCTGACACAGGAGAGGAGTCCTCTGAAGATCTCCCCGAGGAACGTCTGCCGAGCGAAGACAGGCCTCTCCGTGGGCTAATCCGCGAACCCTCCGAAGACACCACACCCGAGGGAGAAGAGAACATGCCGCCACGAAGCATGAAAGACTTGCTTCAGAAGAAGCTAGAGGCGGCTGAAAAAGGCAAAGCCAAGGGCCTTTCGAAGAAAGCCGGGGCGCCAGAGGCCACGAGCTCTGGCCCGAGCAAAAAGGTGCCCCCACCTTCAACTCACAAACGTGCCACTCCTGTTCCTCTATCACCGAAGGAAGCCCCGGCTGGCAAAAAACAAAAAACGGTGCAGACGGAGGCCGAAGGTGGTGCTACTGTGGCGGCCAAGGGGAAGGGGACGAGTGAGGACAATGTTCCATGGGCACCAAGCTTCATCACACCAGACAAGAAGCAGGTCCTGAAGTCTGACAGCCTTCGAGAGGACCCTTCCCTCGCCCTGACATTACTGTCAGGGGTGGGCCTGCCAAGGGATGTCCAATCTCCCCCCTCGCTCAAAGCTGCGCTCACCGAGTATTACTACCATGCTGCGAGGGTGAGTTTCTTCGGTTTTGGTCACTTCCACTTCTTCCTTTCTTTCCTTATTTCCTTATATAATAAATTGCTCTTTTCCTTCAGGCCTCCCAGTCCATTATGAGTGTCAACCTCCATCTCACAGAGCACGAGAAAAAGAAGAAATTGCTGCTGCAATCTTTACAAGTGAATAAGGATGCAGCCGATGAATACAAGAAAAGCTGGGAGGAATCCGAGGCAGCACGCGAAGCTCTCGAGGCTCAGGTGTTCAACCTCAACGATCTGGTAAAAGGCATGCAGGATGCTGCTGAAAAAACCAGGTTGGAGGGGAAGGACGAGGGCTTGGCCGAGGGAAGAGCTCTTGGCCGGGAGGAGATGAAGGTGGAGCTGGAGAAGGAATACAGCAAGGGGTACGACAAGGGGTACTATGAGGCCGAGGAAGCTACAGCAGAAGAACTCGCCGAGGCCCAGGCTGAGATGCTTGAAGACCAGCATAAAGCAATTCATGCTGGGCTACAACACAGGCTTCGATGACGCCGGCGTGGAAGCTGATGACGAGCGGAGAATGCTGGTTGAAGTTCCCCCTCGTAGTCTAGCCGAAGCGCCACAAGCCGAGGATGCACAGCAGCAGCCCGAGGCTGAGGAGCAGCCTGACCCTGTCGTAACGCCCATAGGTGCATCTACCGAAGTTGCCAGTGCATCTACCGAAGTTGCCACCACTCTAGCTCCTCTGACAGATGATCCTACTCTGCCTCTTTTCCCGAAGGAAGCCCCTTGAGTGCTGGGCGCTTTGCTCTTTATGTCGTTGTTTTTTGTTGTTTTTTTTTTTTTGTGAAGGTAATGTAAGGAAATTGGAAGGAAATTGTTACAAGTGTTTTTGTTCGGTGAAATGTAAGGAAATTGTTGCAAGTGTTTTTGTTTGGGTATGGAATCTCGTGTGAATGAATCGTGATATTCGGAAAGGTTCTAACTGAGACAAGTGCCACTCTGACTTGCAAATTTTGTTATTTGTTAGCCACGTTCCCTCATGTGCCATCATGTTTTTTTGTGAAGATATCTTGTTGTTCCCATGATAGCCCCCTATCTGCTAGGATTGCCGAAGGACAGACGGGAATGCAAGCAGATGGTAAACGAAAAAGTATCCGAGGGAACGCAGATGAGGATGTCGTCCGAGCGAACGCAATGGTGAAAGCGAAGAAGAACACGCAGAAACAAAGGCGCTGAGGGCGAAGTGGGTTTCGCCTGAACGAAGACGACGTTGAGCCCAACGGCTTAAAAGTGGGCGAGGTGAAATACCCAAGACGTACAAAGAACACAGAAAACAAACAAGAGAAGAAAAGAAATTTCTATTATCAGGGCCCGAAGGCTTACAAGGTCGAACAAAACTAAAACGTGAAGAAAAGCAAAACATAAAATAACAGCTAGCCATAGAATTTCCGGAGCTTCTGAGCATTCCAAGGGTTAGGTATGATTGTACCATCCATCTCAGCAAGCTTGTAAACCCCGTGTCCGATCTTCTCGATCACTCGGTAAGGACCTTCGTAGGGATCCTTAAGCTTCGTTAGTTTGTTAGCTTCCACAACCATCTGAAGAACGAGATCCCCGACGTTGAATGGCCGGGACCGAACGTTCTTGTTGTAGCTTCTGGCCACCTCCTGTTGATACGCAGCGTGCCGAAGGTTAGCACCATCGCGAAGTTCTTCGGCAAAGTCCAATTCAGAACCCACGAGGGCATTGTTAGCCACAGGGTTGAAATTTTCCGTACGAGCTGTGGGAATCAACGTGGATAGGGGGAGAACGGCTTCCATGCCGTAGGCCATTGAAAACGGGGTACGTTCAGTTGAACGCCGAGGCGTAGTACGATAGGCCCACAAGACATGAGGGAGTTCTTCAACCCACAATCCGAGTTTCCTGTCCAAACGACGTTTAAGCCCCCGAGTGATAGTCTTATTGGATGCTTCGGCTTGACCATTGCCCTGTGGATACGCAACCGAGGAATTCTGGATCGTGATCTTCCGGCGTTTGTAGAATGCTTTAAGGGCAGCAGCCACGAATTGTGATCCGTTGTCCGAAAGAATAGCATATGGAACCCCGAACCTCGAGATGATATGCTTCCAGATGAATCGTTCCACATCACCTGCAGTGGTCTTTATCATTGGCTTGGCTTCGACCCACTTAGTGAACAAGTCCGTGGCAGTCAACAAATACTCAAATCCTCCAGGAGCTTTGGGCAATTTGCCCACAATGTCGAAAGCCCATACTGCAAAAGGCCAAGGACTTGTGATCATCTTGAGTGGAAATGCTGGTTGGTGAATAAGGGAGGCTTGTTTCTGACACCGAACATAGCGTTTCACATATTCTTCGGATTGTTTCACCATCTTCGGCCACCAGTACCCCTGAGTCAAAGCTCGCTGTGCAAGGCTTCGTCCACCTGAATGAGCCCCACAACTACCTGAGTGTAACTCGTCTAGGATGCCGCCTACTTGGGACTCAAGCACCACTTTCAAATCCGGGCCTGTGAAAGTTCTTCGGTAGAGACTTCCGTTAGGATCCAAAAAGTAATTGGCAGCCCGGCATCGTATCTTGTGAGCTTCCTTTCTGTCTGCAGGCAGCGTTTGATTCTGAAGATACAACACAATGGGTTCCAATTGACTGGTGCCGAATGATATGGCTGCAACCGGAGTGTCTGTGGGTTCGAAGCTCGGAGTGTTGATTTCGTCAAACACTATTGTGCGACTGCCCGAGGCTCGATACACCGAAGCGAGGCCTGCAAGGGCGTCAGCATGAGCGTTATGCTCCCGAGCGATCCACTCGACTTTCACCCGTCCGAAGTGTTTCAGAAGAACCAAAACGTGGCTTACATAGGCATTCATTCGTTCATCTCTGGCTTGGTGGTCATCATTCAGGTGGCCTACAATAAGCCGAGAGTCACAGAACACGTGAACAGAATCAGCTCCGAGCTGAAGGGCAAGTTGCAAGCCAATAATCAAGGCTTCATACTCGGCTTCATTGTTTGTCGCTCGGTAACCGATTGAGACAACATTCTCGTGCACGGTCCCTTCGGGCGATACAAGAACTATTCCAGCCCCTACCCCATGCATGTTGGACGCTCCATCTACAGTCATCCGCCAAGCATCTCCAGAGAATAATTTCCATTCATGAGTGGGCCGTTTGTGGCCGAGCGTAAATCTCGAGCGACGTGCGTCGGCTGGTTGTGGGTCCCATTCCATGTGGGCCTCAGTGGCAGCTATCCGAGCTTCGGCCTCCGCAAGAGTCAAGGCGTTAGCTTCGTCCTGCAAGCCTGGAGTAAGCTCGGCGAAGAAGTCGGCTAACGCTTGCCCCTTAATAGCCGTCCGAGGTTCGAATTGGATGTCGTAATTAGCCAAGTCTTGAGAGAACTTGAGAATCCGACTCGAGGAATCCGTCTTCCGAAGCACCGCCTTGAGTGGAAACTCAGTAAGGACCACAATCCTGTGGCATTGGAAGTAAGGCAAAAGGCTCGTTTTAGATGAAACGAGAGCCAATGCTAACTTCTCCATAGGCAGATACCTAGTCTGAGAATCCGTCATCGTCTTGCTTGAGTAAAAAATCAGTTGATGGTCTATCCCCTCTTTCCGAACAAGCACAGAACTGGTGGCATGATCTGAGACTGCGAGGTAAAGGTACAGATCTTCATCAGGTTGTGGCTTGACGAGGAGAGGAGCATGGGACAAGTAGTCCTTCAGCGATTGCAGAGCCTGCTCACATTCCTCAGTCCAAACAAATCTTCGGCGGCTGGTTTTGATAGCTTGAAAGAACGGTCGGCAGAGGTCGCCCGAACGTCGTATAAACCGATTCAACGCCGCAACCATTCCTGTAAGACGTTGCACTTCCCTAATAGTCGTCGGAGCTCGTAGGTTTTGCACGGCGGTGAGTTGCGTCGGATCTGCTTCGATGCCTCGGCGACTAACAATGTAACCAAGGAATTTGCCAGAACTGACCCCGAACGCACACTTCTCCGCATTAAGTCGCAGCCTTCGTTTCTTCAAGACGGAAAAAACTTCTCCAAGATCCCGAAGATGATCCCGAGCAAATTTGCTCTTGCATACTAAATCATCGATATAAGCTTCCAGAATTCTTCCGAGCATCCCAGGGAACATGGACGTTATCGCTCGTTGAAAGGTAGCCCCGGCGTTCTTCAACCCGAACGGGACAACATTGTAGCAATAGACGCCCCGAGGCCAGATGAAAGCTGTCTTTTCCTGATCGTCTTTGGCGAGGGCGATTTGGTGGTACCCTCGGTATGCATCCATAAAACTTAGCCGCTCACACCCTGCAGTTGCGTCCACCATTTGTTCTATCTGAGGGAGGGGGAACCTATCCATTGGGCAAGCATCATTGAGGTTCGTGTAATCCACACAAACCCTCAACTTTACATTTTTCTTCGGAACCACAACAGGGTTAGCCAACCAAGTGGGATAAAGTATTTCTCGTATTGCACCCGCCTCCAACAATTGATCAACCTCTGCCATCACAGCCTCAACATGAAGGGCAGAAGAACGCCGAAGCTTTTGCACCACTGGCTTTCTATTCGGATCGACGTTCAGAGAATGGGTCGCAAATGAGGGATCTACGCCTGGCATTTCCTGCGGGGTCCAAGCAAATACCTCAATGTGTCGCAGGAGGAAGTCAAACATCTCGTTCCGCTCCTCTTCGGTCAGAGAGCTGCCGACAAGAAAGTATCGGGTGCCATCTTCTGTAATAGGCATGCGAATAAGTTCTTCGATGGACATTTGCTCGGCTGGAAGTCCAACGTCTTCGAGCACACCAATTTCCCCACTCTCCACACACTGCACCTCCAAGCAGCTCTGTTTCGTCGTGACTGTGCTGATATAACACTTTTTGGATTGCACTTGATCTCCTCGGAGGTTTTCTTGTCTTCCATTCCATCTGATGAACTTTACGACTTGATGATAGGTTGAGGCCACTGCTTGTATCCCGTGTAGCCAGGCTCGACCGAGGATGACGTTATAGGGGCTAGGAGAGCTAACCACTATGAATTCAACGTCAGTCACTCGGGAACCGGCTCTCACAAGGAGATTGATCGCTCCCAGCGGCCAAACCGGTGCGCCTGTAAACCCAACGAGCGGTGCTGTTGCTGGCCGAAGCTGATTCGGGGACAGGCCGAGGCTCTTGAAAGTAGAATAAAACATCACATCCGCCGAGCTTCCCTGGTCGATCAACACCCGTTGTACTGTGGACTTGTCAATGATCACTGTAACGACAAGAGCGTCGGTATGTGGCACCTGAACTCCTTTCAAATCGTCAGAGGTAAAAGTAAGTGGGCCGTCACAGTTACGATCTTCAAATTTCCGCTTGGCCGAAGTTCCGACATTGCAAACTGACAAAGCAGCGACGACCGTGTTGATCTCCGTCTGTAGCTCGGATATACGTATCTCCGAAGCGACCCCCTGAATTACACTGACATGGCCACCGAGCAATGGAGGTGGGGGCGGAAGTGGACTTTTCCGAGTGTCGATCCAAGGATTGAGGTGTCCAGCCGCGGCAAGCTCCTCCAAGTACCTTTTAAATGGCTGGCACTTGGTCGTGTAATGCCCTCGTTCTTTATGGTACGAGCACATCCCAGGTCCTTGTCCAGCCGTGCCGAGGAATCCCGTAGGCCAAGAGAAAAAGGGGAGTGTTCCGATGATGGAGAGAAGCTTGTAAATGGGCTCCGTAAATGTTGTTTGCTCGGCAACGTACTCGTCTGGCCTCGGTTCCCGTTTCTGTTGCACCACTTGCTGTTGGTGTGGCTGGGGTCGATTTCGGTTATTCGGCTGACTTACCTTCGAGGTTTGACCGACGTTGGCCACTTGCTTTCGAGCCACAGGTGCCTTAACCGTTTCCGTTACCTTCGGAACATGACGTTCGGCCATCGCTTCCTCATGTACGCAATCCTTCTCGATAATGGTCATTAATTCCCCCATGCTTTTTGGTGGATTTCTTGAGAGATCCCGAAACATTGCCGAGTTTGGATCCAGGCCGTTCATAAATGATTCAGCAGCCACGCCCTGATCGCAATCTGGAATAAGGTTGTATACCTCCCAATATCGCTCGGTGTAGAGCCGAAGAGTTTCTCCCGGGGTCCTCCGCATATTCACCAGCATTGAGAGAGTCTTCGGTTGGACGTTGCTGGTTACAAACCTCTTCGTGAATTCCAACTCAAGCTCGTTGAAACATGTGATGGACTTTGGTTTCAACTGATTGTACCAGAGCATGATTGGCTCACTTAACGAGAGTGGGAAGATCTTGCACATAAGTGCGTCAGAGAAATTGTGGAGGCTCATCATTTGGCGAAAGCGGCAGACGAACGCGACTGCGTCTTCCTTAGCTTTGTATCGCTGGAGCTTCGGCATGACGAACCGATCTGGTGGTCACTCTCGCTGTATTGCATCCACAAAGGGGGATGCTTTCGCCTTCCCGAGCTTCGAATTGTCCTCTGGAACGGGATTCGGTTGGACTACTGTGGGTGGCATGTTTGGACGAGGTTCGGGCGTCCTCCGACGTTCATGATGTCGTTGCCGAGGATGTTCGGCTCGGTTTCCCCGTCGTTCTCTCTGTTCCCCTATTCGGTCAAGGGCCCGCTTGGACTCTTCATGTCGAGCCTGCTGACGTTCCCGAGGACCAGCCACCGGTTGGTACACTGTCGGAAGTCCAGTGAATTGGTCGTAAAGGGTGATGGTGTTAGCCCTTTCCGAACGTCCTTCCTGACTTGGAATCATAAGACGACTTCGTGACCCTTCTGTTAGCCGTCCGTTACGGCGATACTCGGAATCTTGGTATGGTGATACGGATCGCTTGGGAAATTCACCACGATAGCTTCGCCGAGGTGAATCATTCAGATCCACGGGCTGTTTTTCCTTTCTTAAATCCGAGTAATGTCCGTACGGGTGACGTTCTTGGCCCGGTGCTCCCGTTCGGTGCGTTCCTGCGGTGGAATGTGTTGCCGAAGACCGAGTGCTTTCCGTTCGGACAAGACTTTCCAGCCCCGGACGTGAACCCGTTTGTTGTGGTCTAGCATTGGGTTCTAGGCGCTCGAAAACGGTTCGTCTTTCGGGCATTGCCGTATCTATGGTTCGGTTATGGTGGGTCCGTCTGCTTCTTTTTCTGCGTCTCGCCGGTTGACTAGGTCCGGCTGGATGGTTAGTGACCGGAGTGATAGGTTGGTTACCGTCCCGCTCTTCTAAACGTTGTTGTAGCATGGCTATCACCGCTGCTTGGCGTTTTTGCTCCGCCAGGGCAATATCCAGCTCTGTTGGTGGAAATGAAAGCCGTCGAGAGACCGACTGGTGTTGGAGTGTTGCGTGTTCTTGTTCAGGGTTGATAGATCCATACCCGGACAACCCCAGAGTGAAGTTCTCCGGGCCCGGAGGAGGGACATGTTGAGCCATAAGAAGGTGAGTGTGTGAGGAAGGGGAAAGGGAGATAGAAATCAGGTCCACGATGCTAGGTTGAGAGTCCCCAGCAGAGTCGCCAATTGTGGGGGGCTGATTTCTTCTCCTCTATCTTGACCCTTCTGAACCGAGTGACGTGGCACCGGATGTCAGACACCTGCAGAACCGGAGGGGGTTGTGCCTCCGGGAAAAAGCTTCGACGGTCTAATCAGAAAAAGAAGCCGGGAAGAAGTTTGGAAAGAAAACTATATGCTAGGAGGGTCAAGAGTGTTTTTTAGAGCTCACCTTCTACTTGGAGGAGGTACCTCAGTATTTATAGGCGTAGAGGGGAAGAGTGTAGAACGGGTTGTTTCTGTCACCCACGTGCTCGATGACGCTCGGATGACGTCACGAGTCAGGAGCATTAACTGAACGCCGCCTGTTGGGAAAAGGGAAGCCGCCCAGTCAGAAAAAGGGGAATCACATCAATCAGAGGTGTCCCATCCTTTGTCAGAGAGGCTTTCCCACATTTCTTTGAAACCTTCTAGAAGGTTCTGGAACTGTGGTCTCCGAGCGAAGTCATTGTGTCTGAGGGAACGAGACGTGACAGCATGTATTCCACCGAACAAACGAAACCCAACTGCTACCATATCCGAACAAACGAGTCTATAATCTTCGGAACGTGAGAGATCGGAGCGTGAGGGAAGCTCGGCAAGGCCCCTCAAGACACTTTATCCTTCGGATAACGTGTACGACTGACGTGTCAAGGTTCCCTGTGGAACAGTTGAACCTTTTGGACCTTCGGATATTTCGCTCCACTACACACTGCCTAGGACCTTTAGTTGGCAAATCATTTTGCTTCGGCAATCAATTTGTCAGAGGGTGCAGGATTCAACAGTGGAGCAGTTGATACAGGTGGGACCTCAGGGATGAAGACTAGGCTCGTATTGCTCGGGATTCGTGATAGGACTAAAGTCGCTCTAGAGATGTTGTTGAATAAAAATGTTAGATTTTTCTATTCTTTTGAAATTGTAATTTTTGTATAAGTACAGATAAGGGCCTAGTAATTTGTAAAATTCAGAGTATTTTAGGGTTAATACTTTCAAATTTCCGTGAAAAATCGGAGCATTACAGTTATCGAGTTTGGGACTGCTAGAGATGGTGCATGGGGTAGCGATGGATGTTTCAATAGTTGAATGTGGTGGAGGACTTTGGGTAATGGTGGAGGAGCAGGGTGGGTACATGGCACCACAAGCCCAGTTTCAAATGATAATTCTCGTTCACACTGTTATAATTAATTCGATTGTGTTTTTAAAGATAAAGGATTTGGATTATTATTAACAATAAGATCTCGCGCGATGGCTTTATTTGTAGAAGAATGGGACATGCTTTTATTCTTTTTAACGGAAAAAAAAAAAAAAAAAAACTCCACAGCAAGATCTAATTATATGCTTTATATGTGGACATAACCTTCTTCTTCACATTTTTATGGAAAAAATATGCAACAGCCCAAGGGGGCTTTCATGGCGTCACTCCCGAATGAAAATGCTGACTCTGTCGTTGACACTGGGATTCTCAAATTGAGAAGAATTTAATGACGCATTTGGGGGACATAATTAAGAAGGTTTGACAAAATATGTGAAGATAAGGAAAAATTGCACATGACTTCCCAAAATGCCCCAATTTTAAACGTTTTTTTTTTTTTTTTGATCCGCCCCCAATTTTAAACGTTGAAATTGATGGAATTTGTTCTGGCAACTTATTCGATGAATATTAATGGAAAATAAAATAAAACTTTTAGGAACGACAATTGCACTTGGCAAATACATTGGGGGACGGAAAAGATAGACGGAGTATAATCCTGACAAGTGCAAACCGACCACAGATCCTGACAAGTAAACGAAAAGAATACAAAGATGATTTTGAGCTAGACTCGTATTAAGTCTCATAAAGATGATCGGAAGCGCTCATTTTTTTTTAAAAGATTTAGTTTATCAGCGTTTTTTTTAGCCTCTTGCAAAGAGCGTTGGTAAACACCGGCGTTTTTTTTTTTTCAATCAACACCAGCGTGTTTTTTTACCAATGCTTTTTTTTAGCTGCTTCTAGAATGGGGATAAAAGCGCTGGAATAGGCCGACCATTTCCCAACGTCCAAGCAACGCGCTGGAATAGGCCCTCCATTTACCAGCGTCTAGAAAAAGCGCTGGAATAGATTCCCTATTTCCTAGAACCCAATAAAAAGCGCTGGAATATACCCTACGAAAAAGCACTAGAGTATACAATGATATAGGTACTGATGGTTTCCGTAGGGAAACCGTACATATATATACAAAAAAATAGGGTGTTTAGATCAAGCACCTTATACACATCGGATGCTGTTGATTTCTACATTGGGCCCCTCGATTTTTTTTTATAAAAATTTTGAACAGCTCGGATCGGTCGTCCAATGGCCGAAGACGGCCTGGCGCGGCCGTCGGTACGGTTTTCCTACGCCGGGCATCGGTACGTATAGCAGGACTCATTTTTTAATATTCTTTTATCGATACGATTATTTAGTGGATTTCAATAACAAAATAATTTTAACAATCGAGGCCATTGATTTTATTATGCTTATTAATTAAATCATTATCGTAAAAATTTGAATTGAAGGGGTTTAGAAAGCTCCTTTTGATTGGGACCCAATTAGTTTTTTGGATGATAGTTATCGTCTGATCAAATGTGTAGCGATACCTGATCAACTTCATTCTTGGTATGATTGAACTACGTAATATGTAAAAGATGGACAGTTCGGATCGAAAAAGACTCTTGTGGGGGTCGATATGCGATCTAATACTTTAACACCTTGGGATGCATCAAATGTTGTCCGATCAAGCGGTCCTCGATATCCAATGATCCCCGATTTTGGTGACGATGACAGAATAAGTGAGACGTGAAATCCTAATAGAGCATAGAACGGTGCTCCCGGCTCCAGCATGTTGATTTTTGGTTTTTGGTAAAGGGCTATGCTAGTGCTTGAAACTGTTGGGAAACAAAGCACTGGTAAAACCAATGTATACCAGCGCTGAAAAATAAATCTATACCAATGCCCACAAAAAACGTTGGTACAGTGCTATTGAAGTGGTATAGGGCACAAAGGTCCATAGCAGCACTTTGCGAACATTTTTGGCTGCTGGCAGATCCCGTTTTTCTTGTAGTCAATTCAAATGGATATCGGCAAGGCCGTTCACGTAATATCCAATTTTGTTTCAGAATTTAGGCCCTAAATTCTCAAACAAAGTTAGATGTTTCATAAATGTCCTTACTAATCTCCAATTGAGCCAATCATTTTTAACCAAGACACGAAACAAGATATTTTGAACAAAATGAGAAATTTCGATCATCTTTGTAGAATCTGGGTCCCAAAACCATATGTAACGCGGGGACGCGGGGTTACTCACTCTTCCGTATAGTAAAGGGTCCCTATAGTAAACATGATTGGAAGTAATATTCCCCACATTTTAGAATGTCGTATGATCATTTGCAGGACAAGTGTTCCGTTCTTAGGGCTATTTCTTTTCCTTTTATGCAGTGTACTACTATATACCATTTCAATGTCTACTTTTTAGATCCTGGCCTGAAAATTAAGCACCATGAATGAATGGTTTAAGGTCTATATGCCTTTGATTTCTTTATTTGACAATTGAGTGAAAAGGTGGTCTTCATGATCGATCAGGGCAAAGCATCTTTTGCAACTTTAGCGGAGGAAATTTTGGTCTTCCATCTGAGCCTGCCTGCTATGAATTGGGAGATGGTGTTGACTATTGTGCAGTGGTAAGCGCAGCACTGTCATGTGCACCTCTGAGCTGTCAGATCGTGCATCCGCTAGCTTAGATCTCATTTCTCGATTGTTGGTATCTGAATCGTCAGATTCATGATCTGATGGCTCGGAGGTGCGCACTCATTGCACAGCACCAACCTGAAGTCCGGTTGCTATTTAGTAGTAAAAATTTGAATTATTTTTTGTGAATTTCAATTACTCTCTGGAAGTTCAAAAATTTAGTTGCAATATTCTAATAAATTATTCGTTTGTAATAAATTCAGGTTTGATCAAATATCACTTACAACATTGTGTTCTTTTAAGCAAAAGAAATGATTAACAATCACAAAATAAACTTTAAGCCAAAACGATAGAGACTATATGTGATTATAATCAATGTCCGATTAATATTCTTTTATGAATACAAATCGTTTATTAATAAAGAACTTCTGAATCAAGACGATATCAATACCTTGGACATGAATTCACGACTGAAGCTGTAGACTACTACTCCAGCAATGCACCGCAACAACCCCTAAACTGTGATAATAACGATGCCATCTTTTGTGGTTTCTGAATTCCTTTACACTCCTAAATTTTTCTCTGAAGCACGTCAAACCCTCTCTTTTTTTTCCTTTAGTTCGTTGCATTTTATGATCTAATTTTGTCACCAAAAAAAAAGAACCAGAATTATACTCTTTTTGTGCCATGCTAATTTTCTATTTTTTTTAAAAATAAGTGACATTAATTGGATGGAAAAAACTATGGCCTGTCGGCCAATTAGTACAGGAAGAAAGGACGAAATAATATTGGTTAAATTATTCAGTGCCCTCTAAGGCACTCCCACGAAGTAGTGCTTAGACCTATTTTCAATCACACATTATAAAGGGGTCGATCTAGGCATTGCTTTTCAATGATCCCTTCCCTGTCGTGGGAGATTCAGTTAAGCGAGATGAACAAGTGGCTTCCCGGGTCCTTTTCCCACCATGAAAAAGGAGCCTGAGCAATGAACACCACGTGGCAGCGTGTATAAACCCCACCTCATGATGAAAAAATAGCTTGGGCCACTGAATTATCTCTCTCGTAGAGTTGACTTTCCACATAAAAGTTTACCACCAATCACAATCAAACACAATATCCAACAAAATTGCGTCCCCCTCAATCTCTCTCCATTCTACCCTCTTTCTAGCTAGGACATAGTTGGTGATCCAATAAGTGCATGGGGAATCTCCCTTATAAAATAACATCCAATGTTGGTGGGCAAACCACAACATAGTTTTCGAAGAACTTCACTGGTTTTCCTAGCCTCACGGGGTCTTGTACATTTGACTAGCCAATTTTGTGGTGTCTATCTTTCAGTAGATGGCCCACAAAAATATATATACCAGTACTCGAAGTACATTCCCTTAACTAGGAGCAACATAGCCAATTATTGGCATTCAGACACTTTGTAGCTTTAGATTAGAAAACTTCTCCTAGAGATGCTCTTCAGAGTCGTCTGAGGCTAACTAAGTTAGATATTCGGTCAAAAGTATGATTTGATACGAAATGTTCCTATAAATTCTTCATCAAGTCATTCTTCATTTTCATTTTCCAACTTTATCTCAAAAACCCATTTAATTCTAGTTTTTTTTAAGAGGAAACTGAATGTTAAATTCTTACTACTCCCTCCGTCCCAAATTGATTGTCCGGTCCGCAAAACGGAGTGTTAAATAAGTAATAGATATTCGGTCAAAAGTATGATTTGATACGAAATGTTCCTATACAACTTACTAGATCATCAATGTCATTCTTCATTTTGAAAAAAATTTCCAACTTTATCTTCAAAAACCCATTTAATTATTTTTAACACTCCGTTTTACGGACCGGACAATCAATTTGGGACGGAGGGAGTACTATTTTGAGGGCATCTCTAGTGGGGGAGTTAAGAGGTGTATTAAGTCGTGTCCTTAGCTAACGAGAGAGAGAGAGAGAGAGAGAGAGAGAGAGATGGCAGAGGTGGGCTATAGGAAGAGAGAGAAGTGGAAGAAAAGGACGCATGAGAGGGAAAAGAGAGAGGAGGTGTAGGTCCACATGCATACATGTATATATTATATCTTTAACGAACACCAACACACATATATTAACTACACCGTTACAACACATATCAATTCTTTAGATGCCGAGCAAAAAAAAAATTTCTTTAGATTTATACATTCTTAACACACAAAACTGGGATTCACTTTTTAGACTATTTGTCATGTGACAAATCCTAAAACACAACCACCGCCAAAGTTGTCCTTAGATGTTTAATCAAACTTTCTTAAAAGTCTATCAACTAATCATTCTTTGACAAATTACGTGAAGAGATTAGTTCTTTTATGATTTTTATTGACATTGGATTCTCCATTTGCTTTGACAGTGATTTGATCAAATAGCGTTAGCGTTTTTTTTTGAGTCCATTGATAAGTAATTTTGTGAATGATTTACAACCCCAAAGGTTGGCCTAGTGGTCGTCAACGCTTGAAACTCATGAGTTTGCTCAAAGGTTTCAGGTTCAAAAGTGCTATTAATTTCATTGAGACAAGTCCATATAAAGTTTTAATTGGAATTCCCACAAGTGGGTGGTGGTATTTGTCTCCGGAATTAATCGATGTGTACATAAGCTGACACAGATACGGGAAAAACCCAAAAACTCTGATTAGAGATGCTCTTAAATAATTAGTGCAAGCTTTTGTTTTGGCACAGGTGCCGTGGGAATACTTAACCTCAGCGAATGGGAATGGACAAGTCGGCACATTTGTTGATTGGCGTTGTTAGGCAAGAGTCAATACATATCAAGGGGTAGAAGGGTCATTACAAGACTCTTGTAGGGGGCGCAGTGCAATTTTAAAGAGGGTAGGGCCGTCCGATTTCTGGAAACCTCACTGATGAGGTCAGTTGGAATTTCCTTTTGCTTTTTTTCTTTTATTGAGCATAATGTATTAAATTTTGCTCTATCTATAAAAAGGGTCGGTTTCATGGTTCTACGTACCCGCTTTTGTACAAAACTAAGACACATGCCAGTAAGAAGAAGCTGAAAGTTCCCCAAACTAGAGAGAGAGAGAGAGAGAGAGAGAGAGATAGAGAGTTGTGGTGCTGCAATTGAGCTCTGAAGACATGGCTATAGAAGATCAGAGGGTTGATGAGTACACACAGGATGGGACTGTGGATCTCAAAGGGAACCCTGTCCTTAGATCCAAGAGAGGTGGTTGGAAGGCATGCTCCTTCATTGTTGGTACTCTCTCTTTCTCGCCCTCCATATGTGTACATATATAGACATATATATGATTTAATTTACTTATTTATATATATGTAAATGTATAGTACAAGTTCATGTAATGTGCACACCCAGGAATGCCTCGCTGGATTGGGCACCAGTGGGCAGATACCCAGACTTTGAGAGTACTCCTCAAGGTCTGGGTTTGATACTTCAGTGGTTTGATTTCTCATCGGGTGAGTGAGTATTATAAAGTAAGTGGGGGACCAATGTTTAGGTTGCCCTGTTGGATTCATTTAGTGGTCAGGCTGCATGGCTGTTACTCCGTTAAAAAAAAAAAAAAAAAACTTTCATGTAATGTGTGTTTTATTTTAGGACAGTGTCTTTCTCAAGATACAGTTAAGAGGAGTTGTGTCGTCTTCTTCTTCTTCTTCTTCTCTATGTGTGGATCGAGGCCTTTTAGATAGGCAGTTGCTCTAGTTGTCTAGTGAGTCTGTTTTATTTATTTTGAGAAATTAAGTCCGTCCAGTTAAATCCGCTTATTTACTTAAACTCTTGCTTTTAAACTCTGATGATGAGCAAGTTCAGATGTGAACACCAATATAGGTGAAAAGGTTGGTTAATAATGGTAGGTAGTACAGTAATAAATTTGATAGCTACAAGTATAACCTTGAAAAGGTTTTCAGGACGAAATAAATAAATAAATAAGTAAATATCTTCCTTGAATTGCGTGCAGGAATGGAAAGGATATTGTTTTTTTTTGGAAAAATTTCAAATAGAACCTGATTTTTCACCCAAATCATGCATATACACCTTACCTTTCACTATTATCAAATAAACACCTATAGTATTTAAAAACTCATCAATATTTCCCCCACTGTGAACTCCCGTGGACGGAAATGTTGACTAGGCGTACACGTAGCGTGATTTGGTGCCTACGCATGAGTTTTAAAATACCACAGGTGTTTATTTGGTAATAGTGAAAGGTCATAGGCCTATGCGTGATTTAGGTGAAAAGTTAGGTGCTATTTTGAAAATTCTCCTTTTTTTTAGTCAAATTCAAAATTTTGAGTTAAGGTATGAGTGATGACTCGACATGACCTAAAAGTAGTTTACACCCAACCCAACACATCGTAAAAAGCTCAATTTCAGCAGAATAAAATAACTTGTATGTATGAACTATATATACATTCATATAGTATATCAACATACGTATATACATATCGGATCTAAGGATTCTGTAGGACGGGCTGCCCTACAAATCCTG
This sequence comes from Rhododendron simsii, assembly GCA_014282245.1. Taxonomy (NCBI): domain Eukaryota; kingdom Viridiplantae; phylum Streptophyta; class Magnoliopsida; order Ericales; family Ericaceae; genus Rhododendron; species Rhododendron simsii. Next base: position 28,990,357 of record CM024956.1, on the reverse strand, counting down.
GAAGAGTTTGGTTTAAATCCAGACCGTTAGAAACACTTTTAGACGCTTGAATGATGATCTACAATCCTTATTGTTCAGGGGTGCACTATAGGTTTTCCGAATCGATGTCGAAATATATAAATTCAAGGGAAGAACTTTGTCAAAACAGAACATGGGCAGAGCGAACCAAATCATTATTAAAGTAGATACTAATTCTTTTTCTTTATTTTCCTTGATGGGGGTCTAGCTTTAGCCCTGTTTTCCCTCTACACATTGAGCCAACCCATTTTCCTTGATTGAAGGATTCAATATTTTTTTTTTGTGGAAGAGAAGATACCCTTTGATCTTTATCCTTTCAGAGTAGGAAAATATGTCTGGTTTTTATGATTGAAGGAAGATGACAATTGGCATAGCATTACTTGTCTGTTGGCCCTCTAGCCCTTCTACTTGTTTTCTAGTGACCTCTATGATTCACCCCTACAGAACTGAGAAAAGATTCTCTCGTTTGATATTTCTCATGTGACACTCATCAAAACAAGACCCATAACAGTTCCATTTATTTATCCGAGTTGTTAGTTTATTCAAATGGTTACCAATGTCGATCAATCTATTTCTTCTTCTTTTTTGGCAAAAATACACAACAGCAGCTTGGATCGTGGAATGAGGCCGCAATATCTCTCATTGTACGTCTCACTGTAATCATATGAGAGGATTCAAAATAACTACCTGCTATGTTGGCCTGAAGAACACAGAAGAAATAACATCACTATCTTCTTTGTTATGGACATAAATCCACTCTTTGTTTTTGTACCCTTTCAAAATTAATTTTGCAAGAACTTATGTATTGATCATCCGGAACATACCGAGGACTTGTTACACTTTCTTTTCTTCAGTTTTTATGAGACACGAAAACCCAACATAGCAAAAAATCTCATGCACCATTAGTCACTACCAGTATATAGTCTCTTAAAAAGAAGGGCATAGTGAAGGGCGAGCTGGATAAGGATGAGTATGGGGTCCGCGCTGATCCTCAAGATTTTGCCTTTTCACCTTTGATATTAAGATGTTTTGCAGATTTTGCCTTTTCACCTTTGATATTAAGATGTTTTGCAGAGTTCCCCCCGCGCTGAGATTTTTAAAAGAAAATTAGTGTTTTACGTATGCTTTTACTTTATGTTTTTAATTTTTCCCTTACCGTTTGATTTTTACCCTGATAACGTCCTAGTTTTTAAGGCTCTGGTCATGTCTCCTTCCTCTTTCAACCATGGCTGTGAAAACCAGAGAACAACAGGCCTTGCTGCCTTGGTAATGGTTGTAATCACCATTTCTTCTGTGGACTTTTGGTGCAGTGTATGAGATGTTTGAACGCATGGCCTACTGCGCCATATCATCAAACTTGTTCCTGTACTTGACAACAAGGCTACACCAGGGAACGGTCACAGCAGCCAACAATGTCACCAATTGGGTTGGCACCATTTGGATGACTCCTATCTTGGGTGCCTACATGGCTGATGCCCATCTCGGTCGCTACTGGATGTTTCTGATCGCATGTGCGATTTATCTTACGGTATGCCACATGCTCCATATCCTGTTGTTCTATATCCTATTGTCTTTAGGCAATTGCCCTGTTTAAGCACTTGCAAGCTAGCTTTTATGAGATAGCTTTGGATCTTTAGTCTTACAATTGGTAAATCAGATGTAAAATTTTCCATGTCTGGTTAAATAAACTGTCGAATAACTTCTCTTGAAATGAGTCCTTTGGATTTCCTTAAACATTTTCTTTGTGTTTGCTATAACTTGGAAATTTGAGTTTCATATTCTTGTCTTTGCGAGTTAACTACAATTTTTGATTTCACCCCAGCGATAAGTTTTGGTAACTGATACCACTAGCATCATCCATCCTCTAGTGTATAGAATTTGATTTCAAGCAAATGATAAATTTTAGTAATTGATATTACTAGCATCATTCACTGTACGTATTTCGATTGCTTCAAATAAGCAAAAACTTATTACCCCGAAGCTTAAAAGAATGACGGTTTTGGTAAGCTAAAAGAGACGAGTAGGTGGTACCAAAAGGACCCAATCTAAACAAGTTAACTTGCAAGTGCTAACAAATATAGCCAGCATCCGTCTAATCATCCATTGCTAATAATATGCCCGACCATTGAGTGATTGTATCTTCATCTTCATTTCTAAGGATAAATACACAAACTAGCATTCTTCGATAGTGACGGGATGTGAATGAACCTTCCCTCTAAATGCAGGGGATGTCTCTGCTAACCCTATCAGTTTCTGTGCCCGGACTAAGACCACCCTCCTGCGACACTACGGGGGACTGCAAAATCTCGACCTTACAGTATTGCATGTTTTTTGGTGCACTCTACACTCTAGCCGTTGGGACTGGTGGGACGAAGCCCAACATCTCAACGATTGGGGCGGACCAGTTTGACGACTTTGAGCCCAAGGAGAAGGCCCAAAAGCTCTCCTTCTTCAACTGGTGGATGTTCACCATCTTCGTGGGGCTGCTCTTTGGAAACACGGTTATCGTCTACATACAAGAGAATGTGGGCTGGTCTCTGGGCTATGGTATTCCAACTGTGGGCCTCGCGATATCCATTACGGTCTTCCTGGCCGGTACACCATTTTATAGGCACCGAAAGCCCGCAGGTAGTCCATTCACAAGGATGGCTAAGGTCATAGTCGCTGCTGCAAGGAAAGCGAGCATAACTATCCCAAGTGACTCTAAGGAACTCTATGAACTTGACTTGGAACATTACACTAACGGGAAGACCAGAATTGATTCGACACCCACCCTGAGGTTAGTATTTTGTAATCTCTATGGCTGTTATTGTCATTTTGGTACTTGGTTTGTTGGTCCAGATTCGGGGATTAGCCAAGGATAGCCTTTGTGTTTGCCTGTTTTTCATGCTCAAACTGAGACTATAATGTAGTCAGTTTTCAGAAAACATTTTTTGCCTACCTATATGCTGCTTTGAAAAGTGAGGGGCTGTCTGGAGAGGTAGCCGGTATGAGGGAGCTATTTGGTGGAATGTGAAGGTGCTGAGGCTGCCGGTGGGTGGAGTTGGGTGGCTGAAGGTCAGGTGGATGGAGGAGATAAGAAAATTGGCTTTGAAAACTAGAGAAACATCCTTCCTTTGGTTTTCACCTTTCTAAAATTTTGAAAATACTTGTGATGTTTTGATAAAGTGGACAAAAAATCCTGGATAAATTGCCAAACATGTTGTTTGCAATTTGCAGATTTTCGGAAACGAAAACTTTACCAAACAACTGAGAAATTTTCACCTTCCAGTATAAATTTTACGCAAAAGTTTTTGCCCAAGTTTTATCCAATCTCTAAAACATGCATCCACTTATATGCAGGTTCCTCAACAAAGCATGTGTGAAAACAGATTCGAACCACCCATGGATGCTTTGCCCTGTAACCCAAGTTGAGGAAACCAAACTGATGCTACGAATGATACCGGTCCTAATTGCCACATTCATTCCAAGCACAATGACTGCTCAAGTCCCTACCCTCTTCGTAAAGCAAGGCACGACTTTGGATAGATCTTTCGGTCTCATCAAGATTCCCTCTGCTAGCTTGGGTGCTTTTGTGACCATATCCATGCTTCTCTCCATTGTTTTCTACGATCGTGTTTTTGTCAAGATAATGAGAAAGTGGACGAAGAATCCTAGAGGTGTCACTCTCCTCCAAAGGATGGGAATCGGCATAGTCCTCCATATGGTTATCATGGTTGTAGCTTCCGTCACAGAGAGGTACAGGCTTAAAGTGGCCAAGGAGCATGGATTGGACAAAGTCCCAGGAGAAGTTCCCCTATCGATATTCGTTCTGCTTCCTCAAAACATGCTTATGGGATTGGCGGATGCATTTCTGGAAGTAGCCAAAATCGAGTTTTTCTACGACCAAGCGCCTGATACCATGAAGAGCCTCGGGACTTCTTATGCCACGACTAGCCAAGGGGTTGGCAACTATATAAGCAGCTTCTTGCTCTCGACAGTCACTCGCATTACTCAGGAACACGGCCACAAGGGGTGGATCCTGAATAACCTAAATGCCTCTCGCCTCGACTATTACTACGGATTTCTTGCAATATTGGTCTTCCTGAATTTCATCTTATTCTTGGTTATGACAAAGTTCTATGTTTACAAGGCCGAAGTTTCCGATTCGATGGAAGTGCTTAAAGAGCAAATTGAGGGGAAATAAGGTACCTAGCGGCTAGCAGGCAAGATGGCAAGAAGTGAATACCAGTATCAGAATTCAGAGTTATAATTTCAAGCGTTGTCAGGTTTTATCTACTGGGCTGATGAATTTTCAGAGCAAGTGCTTTTACCTTGATTACCCTCGTAATAGAAAGTTTTTCTTCATATTTCTCATGCAAAGCTCATCGGAATTCAACCATTTAAAGTTCGTAATATCAAATCAATGTTTGTCACAGAGGTGAATCAATGTTTGTCACAGAGGTGTACTAGATCAATTTGTGTATTAGAAATTTAGATACGAGTCAAGTTTCAGATCACAATATGGATGGGACAATATCCAAGAAGACCCACTCTTTTTTTTTGCTAAATTTAAAATTTCTACTATTGCCTAAGGACAGCATGATAAAAAACCAATCCATTGTTCGACTACTCCGTTGCAAAATGCCAAAAAAATGAAAATCTATTCAGTATTCCTTCCGGGAAAAAGTTTTTATTCTTATTTTATTTTTATCTCCCTCTGTTATTTAAATGATCACCGTGGTACTCGTAAGAGTGCAATGCCATTGGAGACTCAAGGTTTTGACTTTAAAAGTTTTTTGTTTAATGGGAAAAGCTGATTCGACTTTTCTCCCAAGATAATACTCCGTAGAGAGTAAAATTAACGAGAAATTCTTCAGTGCCGGGTGGGCACTAGGCAGTCGATGTCGAGCACCGTCTCAGCCGTTCAAATGTGTTTTGGACGGCCTAGATCCGTTAGGGTAATTTTTAAGTGAAAAATTATCAAAACACCCCCTCAAGCCCAAACAGATTTTGACCTTTCAAAACACGTTTGGACGGCCGAGATGCGTGCTCGGCACCAGCTGTCCGGTGCCCGCTCGACATTGAAGAATTTCTCAAAATTAACGTTAAACTGAACTTCAATTCCTCGTTTGGTTCATCCTCGCGAGGGCGTGCTCATTTTGAGTTTGATCGAAATTGTTTATTTTTTCTATATTTAAAATTTAGGCTAAATTTTGAAGCAGAGTTGGATGATTCATAAACACCTTTTCCGTTATCGGATTGAGATGATTTTTTACAGGGGCCCTAAACGAAATGTTTTAAACAAAATGAGCGGTTCCGATCATCTTTGCAGGACCCAAAACGGGAGCAAACGAGGTCTATACCTCGCTGCTGTGCCCCTAGCTTTATTGTATTGATTACTAATAATGCTACCCTCTTTATTAAATCAGAAAGTCTGCCCACACAGCAGATTTGTGCACAGATTGTGCACAGATTTTATGGTGGGGCCCACCAAGGGTCCCACACAAATCATCCGAGCCGTTCATTAAATGTAAAACATTTTTTCAAGGGTCTCCGTAAAAAATAAGTTTAATCCGATACCTATAGGTATTCGATCCAACCATATAACTTTTCATTATCCAGAAATCTGAATGAAAAGTTAGATGATTGGATGAAACACCTATAGGTATTGGATTGAGCTTATTTTTTACGGGAGCCCTTGAAAAAATGTTTTACATTTAATGAACGATTCGGATGATTTGTGTGGGACCCGTGGTGGACCCTACAAAAAAATCTGTGCACAATCTGTGCCCATTTTTCTGTGTGTGTAGAACTGTTCTTATTAAATTATCACCTCGGTCCTGTCAAAGAGTGCAGTACCTCTGCCCGTCATTTCATTGACTTCTTATTGTTCACTTTGTAATCATTTTTATGGGGGAATTGCGTTTAGGCAAACAATTGCGGAATCATGGAGAGTTTTCGTAAACAGAAAGTCTGCCCGCACAGCAGATCTGTGCACAGATTGTGCACAGATTTTGTTGTGGGGCCCACTAAGGATCCCACACAAATCATCCGAGCCGTTCATTAAATGTAAAACATTTTTTTCAAGGGTTTCCGTAAAAAATAAGTTCAATCCGATACCTCTAGGTATTCGATCCAACCATATAACTTTTCATTATCTGGAAATCTGAATGAAAAGTTAGATGGTTGGATGAAGCACTTATAGGTATTGGATTGAGCTTATTTTTTACGGGGGCTCTTGAAAAAATGTTTTACATTTAATGATCGGCTCAGATGATTTGTGTGGGACCCGTGGTGGGCCCCACAAAAAAATCTGTGCACAATCTGTGCATATTTTTCTGTGTGTGTAGAACGGTTCTTTCGTAAAATTGCGCATGACATGAGAAGGAAAATATTAATTGCACAGATATGGAACAAAAATAGCTCTTTAAATGCTTACACCGCTATCTTAAAGAGCCCTAAAATCCCTCTCAAACTTCTCGTTCCCCTCTTGAGAGTATGCTCAATTTGGGTCTTATTTCAATTATCAAAATTGTTTATTTTCTCCAGATTCATTTGTTAGGAGACTAAAACAAATTTAGCTCAATTGGATATCAACATATATGCTTGATCTAACATTTTTATTTTTTTTCCTTGAAAATTCTTGACTCAAAATTGAATTTTTAGATCAAGCAATTTTTAGTTAATATTTTCTCTTTTAACTAGTTTTAGGTTTTCCTGTCATTGTGGAGGTTTGTCCCTCAATTGGTGAAGGTTTGGTAGTAGTGATTGCGTTTTCCGAAGCATGGTGATGGTATCCTATCCGTATTTTATGGAAATAGTAATGTTTAAGAATGGCAACGTGTCAGTTACGGATTGTAAACATTATCGACTAGTAGGTAAGTCACATTTGTCGTTGTTGAGTGTACTTCAGTTGTTTTAGCCAAGGTTGTATTACAAAGTTAGACATCCTGCGCCAAAAGCACGTGGTCTAGCTTCTAACACTAAAAGACCTAGAGATCCGAATACCTACGCAAATATAGAATGAAAATTCAAAAATCAAGTTACGTGTTGGAAACCACCATCATGCTCATGAAAGTGATTTTGGAAACCGTCAAATGTATGCACAAATTGGTCGTGGTTAAGGCTAAAACTGCAAGGAATAAGAGATAGATCTTGTTTGTCTAGAGGAGAGGACCTTGGCCCACAAGGAGAGTGAGGAGAGAGCAAAAAAATAGACCAGTCGAAGCAAGAAGGAGAAAAAGAGAGGTAAGGAAGGAAGAAGAGGGCGGAACTGTAGGGCTACTCAACAAACTAAACAACTTGATCTTAGTTTGGCTCGAGCTTGGCTTGACTTTTGAATTGTTCAAACAAAATACAAGTCAAGCTCAATCACTTTTTATTAGTTGTTTGTAAATTTAAGCCAAATCTAAGCATATGGGTAATTGGCTTGATAGGAATTGTGAACAACGGGTCATTCCATTAATATTGCAAACATAAGGCTAATATAATATTGCAAACATAAACCCCAAGGGGTTGGCCAAGTGATCTTGGCCTGTGAGTTAGGCGTTTGCCCCATCCTAAGGTACGTCTTAGGATCGATTCTATGTTACCTATCTAATATTATAAAATTCCTAATAAAACAGTAAACTCAAAATAATACGTAATTAATATATATTTTTAGTATTACGACTGTATTATTCTCCTGGGCTTGAGAAAACTTGTCCTCGAGTTTTGATTGCTTCAAATAATCTTGCTTGTCGAAACTTGTCTGCATCGATCTTATACTTTAAGTTGATCTTCTCAAATCTAAATTTCAAATAATCTTAAAAAATGAGAGGAGCACTTTCCTTCCAAACATGCACAAGGGGTGGAATCCAATGAATCTTACTTGGAAGATCTTCAATAGGCTCCAAATGGATCCACATATTGAAAATTTTGATCATCTTTAACACGATTTATTTTGAAGACATATTTTATAAAACTGCCATGTACTTCTAGCAACGGCATCAGTTTTGTATTTTTCAACGAGGAACTTGGATCCTCTTTTTTCTTATGAACTATCTCATACCTTTCATCAACGAATGGTTCTACATCATAAATTGGCAGTTTACTTCAATCCACAACTGGATCTAGAATAACTTTGGATGTGAAAGGCCACTAAATTGTAGTCTCCTTCATGAAGGAGCACGAATTTAGTGGCTAGTAGTAAGGTTGATTATCAAACCATACCTCTAGTTGTACACCCCGTGCAACCTCATCACCATCGTTCACATCTTCCCGTGGCAACAGCATAACGACCATCACGAACTCTTTGTCAAGCCATGATCCGGAATCAAGCGCAAATTTTGATACCAATTGATGGAGGAAAGCGCGTTGAAAAAGGAGATCGGGAGACAAGATCGCGACAACTCTTCCTTAAACCTGTTTAGTCTGAGAATATCCAGGAATAAAGGCAACAACAATTGGTTGATTCACACAGAATACCCAAAAATTGGCCTAAAAGAGAACAATATTTATAATTTCATTAATCATCAAAATTGAATAGTCCTAAGGCTTACAACTCAATTTATAATAGCGTCGGAAATGAAGAGACTGCCAAGAAATCTAATTCTTGGAGAATAAGAAACTAACGAAAATAGAAAAAAAAAAAAACAAATTAGGGAACTAATTATTCTATGCTACGTATCTAAAATTATAAAATTCCTAATAAAATAGTAAACTCAAAACAATATATAATTAATATATATATTTTTAGTATTACGATTGCATCAGTTTTGAACCCAAAATGATTCCTTATTCAGTTTGGATTTTGAGGGAGATTTTTAAGAGTAATCAATGGAGAGAGATAAATAAAGAAAATTTATTAGGAATCTTGCGCAGGAGTTTTAAGAATCCCAAACGAACAAGCCAAATGTTTTTGATGGTATGAGTTCAAATTTTGATTGGGATAAACTAGAGTGGCAATCCCAACCCACATTTTTTAACATACTCAAATTCGTCAGCTTATAATCCAACACAATCTGTCCATATTATATAATGGGCTAATATGGGTCAATTCCAGGGCCGGCCCTGAGAATTTGGAGGCTTAAAGCGACTTTTAAAATTGAGGCCTTACGTTTTCTATATATATATATATATATATATATATAAAATCAATAGAGGTGGTTAATAAAAGGTAAAAATATTGAACATGGTATTTTAGTTTTGTAATTTAACTAAAATAAAATTTTAAAATATTTTATACTATTAGGAAAAAAAATCAAACATAACGAAATACCACTCATACACTGAATTTTTTTTAACTGATCATGTTATTAACTTTAACCATAAGAATGCAAAAGGTGTAAGAGCTGTATATTATTTATTCCTAGATTCAAAAGGAAAAAAAAAAGGGGAAAAAAACCTTTGTCAAAAGAAAACTCCCCTAGGAGTTGAACCAAGGATCTCCCATTCCAATTTCACGTATCTCACACAGACCACTTGTGCTACAGTTGACATTGTGTTGAAACATGGAACATTTATATAAATATAATATATTTGATTTTTTTTTTTTTGAAAAATGAGGCCCTCGTTTTTTTGAAATTTTGGAGGCCTAAAGCGCCGGGCACCTCGGGCTTTAGCCCAGGGCCAGCCCTGGTCAATTCATACTTACACGAGTTTAGATGAATTAAAAATGGGTTTAATTTGAGCTGAAATTAATATGAGTTACGAGCTGACAATGATATTACAACCACACACAATCACACAAATACTTACCCACTTACAAGTGAGGTGAGCGGGTAACTGTCTTTATGTTTGTGTACTTTATATAATTATTGTACGAGCTGAAGTTGTAAGGGAAACTGACATCTCTACCGCAGTGCTTACGTTGTGCTGTCGGTCCCATACGTTGTGCTGTCGGTCCCATACCAAACAAACGAACCACGCTACACAGCAGAGAGGATTAGAGGAATCTCCGGCCTTTTTTTTTCCCCCAGTTTCATAAAGTAGGAGCAGTTCTCAATTGTTGTCAATGAATCTCAATTCTTAGGGGGTGTTTGGTAACCTTTTCATTTTCAGTTTTTGGTTTTAATTTTCACTTTTTTGAAAACTAAAATAGAAAACTTGTTTGGTAATATATTTTTACTTTTTGGTTTTTAGAAAACTTTTTTAGAATTTCCAGAAATTATGAAAACTAGAAAATGGAGTTTTACATTATTTTGAAAAGAGTACTTCGGCCCGTCGATCCCCACAGCTACACCCAAACTCATCCCCGATGACTTTTCAACATCAATATTCCTGTGTCTACTCTCTCTCTCCTCTCTTCTCTCTCTCTCTCTCCAATGTCGACTTCATCTCCCAACCCCAAAATTCAGCGACCCCATCGACTCCCACCCCAACTGGTTCAACCAGTCCTCTTTCCTCCTTCCCTCCTTCAACTCCAACGCCTACATTGCCGACCTCCGCACCTTCGTCCCCTTCGACACCCTCCGCTCCGAGCTCCACTCCCATCTCTCCTCCCTCACCCGCGAGCTCGTCGACCTCATCAACTGTGACTACGCCGACTTTGTTAATTTGAGTACCAAGCTCGTCGACGTGGATGCGGCCGTGGTTAGGATGTAGGCCCCGCTGTCCGAGATCCGGGAGAAAACATAAACCTGTTTTGTGTTTTCACTTTTCAGTCTTTTTTTCAAAAAATTATTACCAAACATGTTTCTTATTTTTGTTTTCATGAAAACATAAACCTGTTTCTATTTTTAGTTTTTTAAAAACTAAAAACTGAAAATAAAAAGGTTACCAAACACCCCCTTAGCTCTCCGCGATTTTATAGTCAGGAAAATATGGAGTATTTTGCAGCGGCAATCAGGGCCGGTCCAACTTCAAGTACCAAGAGGCTTGAGCCTTGAGCATTTTAAAAATGTCAAATTTTAGGGATATTCTACTAATTTTTTTATTTGGGTATGAGTAGAAGTTTTTTTTAGCCTAATAGAAGAAAAAAAATGACCCATTTCAAGTTAGTAAAACAAAGGTCCACACAGATCTAATGAAAGGAAGGCTCAAAAAAAAACTTGGTGGCACTTTTGTAAATAGGAGATCTAGATGGTCCATTTAATTTTCGAAACAAACAAAACCATCTCTCAGTCTCTCACATTTTTGCCCAAAACGGGAAAAAAAAAATCGAACGAAGAAGGGTTTTCTTCTCTTTTCCTAAATTGGCTCACCATTACCGCACCCGGCACCACGGGCCACACCATCGGTGCACTAGCAGCACCACCAGTCATCCAATCCATGTTCACCATTGGAAGAACCCGTTTACTTTGTTGTCTTGGTTTTTTGAGCGATAGGGTCATTGGTCCTAGGAACAACTACTAGTCAGATTGTGTAATGTGTAAGTCTCTCTTTATTTTTAATTTCTTAAGCTTCTAAGGTTTTTATTTATTTATTTAAGCTTCCAAATTTTTTTGTTCTAAGGGCACATTTTTTTTTATTAGGTCTTGAGTACTAAAAACTCTTGTGCCGACCCTGGGGGCAATCGAGCATTAGCGAGCCAAGCTCGAGCTCCGACATAATATTTCAAGTTGAGCTCAAGCCTAAAATCCATGGCTCTTTCCGAGCCCGAGCTGACCTTTCATGTGGCGAGTCGAGCTTGAACAATCCAAAGTTCGATTCACAGGGTGTAGCTATTTGATTTTGAATATTATTGATAATTTTTCATGTATAGCTACTTATATTTTTAATAATTTTGGTTTGATTTGGTAAAAAATTGATTATTTTTACATTCTCATTTTTCAGTTTATTGATATACTTTAGACTAGAATCATTTCAATGTACACATGTAACGTATTGCAAAGAAAAAAACTTAGGATATGATAAGTATACATTTTGATAAAAAAATATATGTCTATTAAGCCGACCCCCCTTTTCCGGATCAGAATCCTGACTCCGTCAACTCAACTCGTTTACAACCCTATTTGTGGGTGTGTAACTTTTAATAATCCATTAAAGTATAGTTTCTACTAATTGTCAATTTTGCGACAGAGGTATAACGTGAAACCAAAAAAAAAAAAAACCCTATCCTCAATGGACAACTCACAACAGTCAACAGACCCTCACCACCAAGAACTATTGTGGGTGCGTAGTGAAACCACGTTGCCCATGGAGGATATTAATAACCAACCCAAAAACATGTGGTTTCTATCCGGTAATCATTAGTTAAATATACCGACACAGATTTTTGAAAATAGACGGTGCCTACAGATAGACTTTGGACCTGTTTCAGATCTCACGAAGATGATCAGAGAGCATATTTTTTGAAGCAAAGTTGAGTGTTTCATAAACTCCCTTATTAATATCCAAATGAGCTGATTTTTTGTGAGGACCTTAAACAAGATATTTTGAACAAAATGAGCGGTTCCGATCATTTTTATGGGACCCAAAATGGGTTCAAATTCTATCTGTATGCGCTGTCTGTTTTCAAAAATCTGTGCGTATAGCACTGTTGGTTTCTATCACCAGTTGGATACTAGCTTGACATAAAACCCATGACGATTGTGTCCGGTACTCGTGGGAGATGGTACCAAGCGGGGATGCTTGGCAGCGGTACCGAGCGGTTGATCCGGCCATATATTTTAGCATAAACAACTCGAATCTAATCCTAGCGCATCAAAATTTGAACCGTTCGTTACTCGAATTAAGATCTGAGCCATCGATTACCGAGTTGAACGGCTAGATCGACCGCTCGGCACCACTGCCAAGTGGGATGCTTGACAGCATTCCTGAATCTACTCAATTCAGAATACATGGACCCGGAATACTGCCAATCACCCCGCTTAGCTGTGTTGTTTTTTTTTTAAAAAGAACATTGTTGGGAGTATTAATTAGTAATATTTTATTAGAAGTTCCATCCAATGAATGGGGAAAATTTTTTAGTGTTGGATGGATACCAAGTCGGGCTCGTTTTGCGCATGTAGTCTATTCATTTTTAGACGGGTCGAATTTGGAAAGAGAAAAAGAAGAGAGAAAGTGTTGGGGTTAGAGGAAAGAGAGAACTTTAATCTACTCAATCCAAAAGTACATTGAACAGTTCGAATGTGCTAGATAGGTATCACGTGGAATATACCCGCCCGGACGGGAAAAATTTCTCAATGAATGGAGTAGTAATTATTGAGTGATCTAGGAGACAACCTCATTTATTTTTTGTTTCTGTGTGGTCCTGGGCCCAATAAATGAAACGATCTCATGAATCAAGTATAAAAAGCAAAGCGAAGAAAATCATAATTTTAGGAGCAAAACCGCATTCATCTCTATCGGCATTATCTTCTTCTCTTCCAACCCAAAGGGTTATAGAGCCAGAAAGAAATAGCAGGAAGGAGAGAGAGAGAGAGAGAGAGAGAGAGAGAGAGAGAGAGAGAGAGAGAGAGAGTGGTGTGTCTTGAGAATGCCCTTCGCTTGAGTCATTGGATCTGCCAAAATTTTGAGACCTCGAGCATTTTACTCACTCCGGTAAACAACCATCCATCTCTCTCTCTCTCTCTCTCTCTCTCTCTCTCTCTCTCTCTCTCTGGCTTACTGCTATAGTAGGAACAACAATGCTACTCACTATATGTGTGGTCTATGAGAGGTTGTGTTCAGTGTTACATGAGTACCATTTTTAATAATCAAAATGCAATTCGCAGGGAAAAAAAGGAGTGTTACTACAATAATGACTTTCGGTACATGAAAATATTCATGAAAGACAATGAACGGTATAGATTCAATGGTACAGATTTAACGGTCATTGTCTTTCATAGACATTTTATATACCGAGAGTCATGTATCCTAACATTTTTATAAAAAAAAAAATTAGAAAGCTAAGTGGTAGAAGGAAAATTTTATCTACACCTCAAACAGACTAGGTAATGCATTGGAAATAAATCTACATTGGAATATATTTCTTTTAAGACTAGTAATTGGACTTATGCTTTTGTCAATTTTAACCTCACAAAATAGCTAAAATAGAAAATGTATTCCTTTTTTTTTTTTTTGCTTTTTCTTTATTTAATAACTAAATGAGTGCACTTGCCTATTTTTATGGGCTGCTATTAGGTTATGGTCCTATAAATTAGGTCGTTGCTGTTAGTTTGCGCTTATCTATTGTAGCTTTATCACAAGACTTGATAAACAACTAAACAAGAGAAAACATCAATAAAAGAAGGAGCTTTGGGCAGAAATTGGCACACTGTGTGTTATTTGGAGGCTGGGTGGTACTCGAACCGAGCGAATCGGAGGTCTTTCCCCTTCGACGTGGGACTCTCGATCTCTTCTTACGTTCTATTTTTATTTTTCATCTTGATCGAAAATGTTGGTTTCGTACTTGAAGTCTCTGTTTTTGTATTTGCATAATGTTTGATTCGTTCAATTTCTCTAATGCAATGCAGGTTAATTTGATTCGAGTTAGTAATTGAGTCCGAAACTGCAATGTCGGAGATGAGAGTGGCTGTTATTGGTGCCGGGATTAGCGGGCTGGTGGCTGCGACAGAGCTCGCAAAGGGTGGCGCCAAGGTGGTGTTGTACGAGAAGGAGGACTACTTGGGCGGCCACGCTAAGACAGTCACGGTGGACGGCTGCAAGTTGGACCTCGGTTTTATGGTCTTCAATCGAGTAAGTAATTTACGTGCTTTTTATTGCCGTGAGACAATTGAAAATGTGTTTGGTGTTTGGAGAATGTGTTGAATGTTTTAATTTATGAAAACAACTTAACTTTTGATGGATTTTAAATTTTAGTATAAACAATTTCACAAAATGGAGCTTGAGTAGCTTATACAAAAGAGAAACTTTTTTCGTCTTCGGGCCATTTCAGTCACAAGAAAAAAAAAAAAAAAAAAGAGAAACTTTTTACCGGTACCTATCATAAGTGCAATTTTCGAGCCGACGCTCCATCTCGTCTGTTCAAAAGTGTTTAGACTGTTCAAATTAAAAACAAACTATTACCGTTAATAAATATTTATTATCAGTAATAGTTTAAAAACGTATCTCAATTATTGATTACCGAAACTGTTTGACTTCCCCGCAGATGCTGATTTGATTGATAACGTCGTTTGACTAAAATTATAAAAACAAGGTTTTTTTTCTTTTTTTGGTGGTTGTGAAAGTACACTCAACGACTTTTATAATCAGTTTTTTATAGGATTTTGTGGTTAGGAGATGGGGAGTACGTTGCATGGCGTGGCTGACTTCTTACCATTAATTAATACTAGTAATTATGTAATTAGGCAAAGACGTACTGATTAAGGTAATTGTATCCACTCCAAATAAATCGGGTCCTACCCAAGCTTTCTTTTTTTTTTTTGCAAGGGTCCCACGGTCCCACCCAAGTTAAAGAGAGACAACAAAAATATTTCTTCCGTCCTCGTTCTTTTGTCTCTCGTCCTATTTCAACCGGATAAAAAATTAATTATAACTTTTAATTGGTACTACTATTTATATGCAATATAGATCTTATCTGATAGATTTCAATGAGCTCTTTTAAATCATGTTTTTAAATCACCTAAAAAATTATAGATTGTGAGATATAATCAATTGAAAAGTGGCACGGACTCCCAAAAGAAACTAAATAATGGAGACGAAGAGAGTAACAATTTTAATCTATAACAAAAAAAATTACTTACACACACAAATACCGAAACCACAGTGTGTCCCACACTCAATATGAGTGAGTTTGTGAGTGTAAGTGTTTATGGTTGTAAAATCATTAAAAAATAACTGCTGTACATAGAATTTGATTACTATAAAAAAAGGATTCAGGTTCGAATATCCTAAACGCTATCAATCCTTACGATGTTTTTGTTTTAGTTAATGGGAATGTTATCCCGACTTTGATGGGCCCTGCTGTTGGATAGTCGTATAGGTTTCCCCAAACGCTAATCACGTGCGCAAAAATTGATTCTCCCACCGTCCTATTTTGTTGGACTCGGGGGCTCTGCTGCCCTAGTTGGCGACAGAAGCCCTTACCCACCCCTCAAAACTACACTGTTTTGAGGAATTGGGTGTCGTCTGGCATGGAATGATGGAAATTTTCCCTATATAATTCTCTTAGGGTTCTCATTGAAAGCCTTAGAATTAAAAATTAATTATGAATCTTTAGAATAAAAATGACAAGAAAAATAAGACCTTTGTACTGGTTCAAACGGATTAAAAATTGGAACACATAATTTTTTTAGATAGTTTATATATTAAAAACCATGGTTAATAAATTAAGTGTTCCAATTTTCAATCCGTTTGGACCCGTGCGAAGATCTTATTTTTTATGGTCATTTTATCCTAAAGGGTCTTAATTAATATTTGTGTCTAGAGCTTTCATAATTAAACATCTGCTCTTTATTTCTATGGTTCTCTTAGGGCTCTGATTGAAAGCCCTATAGTCAAAAAATAATAAATATCCTTTAAAATGAAATGATAAAAAAATAAAATTTTTGCACCGGTCTAAACGTATTGAAAATTAGAACATTTAAATTTTAACCATGTTTTTGAATATATAAATAGTCTAAAAAATTAAGTGTTCTAATTTTCAATCCGTTTGAACCAGTGTGAAAATCTTATTTTTCTGATCATTTTACCCTAAAAGATCATAGTGAAAGAACAAAAAATTTCTCTTGTTTCCATCATTCTATGCCCAAAAAATCCAGTCCCTCAAAACAGTGCAAAACGGTGTAGTTTTGAGGTGTGGGTAGGAGCTGCTGTCCGCAATCAGGCAGCAGAGCCCTTGAGTCCCATTTTGTTTGTCTATTTTTTGACTTGTTAGTGTCCCAAATTATTTGTCTAGTTTGACAAATCAAATGAAAAATCCTATGAGATTCCGAATTTGCCCTTGCTTTTTGAATTGATGTGAAAAGTTCAATTTCATTTGGAGGGCATTCTTTGAAAAGTTCAAATTCAAAAAGTGTAATAATTATGCTCCCTTAAAAAGTTGAATTTTTTTAGAATAGACAAACAAATTGGGACGGAGGAAGTACAACATAGTATTAAATTGAGGGATGGTATCTATCCACCCACCAACCATAGTAATTGTATTCTTCGAGACTCTCAATTAATGTATTTTTCCCCATATTGTTCTAATTTCATCTTTGATAGTATCCTATGATTAATAAAAAAATTTCACCCTTCAAAAACAAAACAAAACGAAACGAACTTATAAACTACAAATCTAACCATACTCCTCCCTCATGAGTCGTACGTGAATACATGTACGTGCGAGGGGTGCAGTTGAACATGTGATGTGTACCTAACATTTTCCATCCCCTCCAAAAAAAACTAGGCCCGAAATCCCAACTGGCAGAATGAACCATTGACATATGCTGCAAAGCCAGCATGTGGCCTTCTCCACTAGACTCTGCTAAATAATTGTACAGATTACACTGATGTGGGGCAGAAGTGTACGTATGGACGCCCATTGGCCTGAGTCACCTGACGTAAAAGGAGAGGAATTACTAAATAAAGAACTGTTTATTGTCCTTTTGCCTGTGTCTTTCTTTACTCTTCCTAGTAAAACATTGCATGTGGAATGTTGAAATTTATCCTAACATCAGTTAATTGTGGCATTGAAAACTAGTATATGAGTTTAGAAAGCGTCTTTTCTTCTTGTCAATTAATTTTGAGTTGTATGTTTTAACATTGTGTTAGAGTTAGGATTTCGTAGGTTTTGCTACTTTATTTTGTTGTGATCCGTATGTTCAGAATTCTTTACTGACCTCTCCACGTTCGAGTTGGGAGATCGCGTGCGGGGATTATTGAATTCTTTTTCACATCAGTTTGTTATCATATTGAAAACTAGAATACGAGCCTTGACGGCTTCTCCTCGCATTGTCCGGATTAGTTTATCCTTAGAACCATAAATTCACTGTCCACCAGCGGCATAGTTACGTGGTGTAGCCCAAAAACTTTTCCTGGTAGACTCATATCCTAGGGAAAATGTACGCTATGATCTCTTCAAATTTCAATCACGAAAACCTATCAAGAAAACAAGGCAAACGCCATCCTTGAAGGAGAAAAATAGAGAAAAAGCTGGAGCAAGGCCTTACATCAATAGGTCAGGGAAATTGACAATGCAATAATGCTACAACCACATACAATTATACAAACAATCACTTTATTTGTGAGTGTGCGTGAGTGTTTGTATAAATGTATGTGGTTATAAAATTATTGATTGGCAATGTATGTAGTTAGGGTGATGTGGCACCACGTCGAGCTACTTGTTTGGCAAAATAAGCTAAACGGCTTAATTTTTTTGTTCTTATTTAAAGAAAATTCACATTTGTTAGTCTTTCATCAATTTTTTGAGAATTATTGTTTCTTCAAGATGAGAGGAATTTAAAAAGTAAAAAATTATAATCAAAACCCAAATTTTTTTTGAATGAAAACGAAAAAATTGGCTTATTGGCTTATTTTTGTTTTTATTCAAAAAAAATTAAATTTTAATCATAATTTTTTACTTTTTAGATTCGTCTCGTCATGAAAAAGCAATAATTCTAAAAAAATAGACAATAACTAACAAATGCATATTTTTTTTTTAAATAAGGTCAAAAATGCCAAATGACAAGTGTCTTATATTTGAGCTGTAATTGTTTATCTGGGCATTTTGAGGCCCTCACATGTTTATAGGGCTTTTCTGATTGTTTATCCATCCCTTAATTGGATTTTCTCTCTCCTCTATCCTTAACAAAATGTTACTTTTGTCGGTAAAGAAAAGAGCCAAGCCAAGCTTTGTCGTGCTTGAGCTCGGCTCATTTAGCAAATGAGCCAAAAATGCGTTTGAACTCGGTTTAAGCCTTAACGAGTAGAGCTTAGTTATTTACTAAATAAACTTCTTTAATTGAGCCGAATCTCCCCTAATGAGCCAAACTTTTTTTGTACGAGCCAAAATGAGCTAAAAACTCGATATCGAGCTCGGCACGAGCCAAGCATCAACTAGCCGAGCCGAGCGTTAGTGCTTACTTTTTTTCCCCTCTGTTTGGAACTTTAGGTAGAGAAAGGAAAAGAAAGAAAAATTAAAAATTTCAAATTTAATGCATAGTAATTTTTCCCCCCCCACAATTTTCCTTTCATTTCCACTCCTTTCTTTTCTTTTCTTTTCGTTAGGTTACAAACAGAGCCTCAAATTTGTCCTTCCTAAACGGTAACCTATGCACCCCATTCAAACCAAAACCTACCCAAACTGATGTGTTTCCCTTTCATTGTTTTCCCTTTGATGGCCTCCCGCTCCGCCTATGGTTGGTTGGTGAATGTCGGAGCTAGGGGTTATATGCGAACGAAATCGGTCGAGTTTGAGCTTGTGTTCGTGTTCGTGAAAAGCTGATTTGAGATGTAAGCTTTCGAACCAAGCTCGAACAAAAACTACTCTTGGACTCGAGATTGGCTTTATTAAAGCTCGTTTGAGAATGGGGTTTGTGTCAAAATCAAGCCTAGCTTGATCATACTTTTTAAAGCCAAGCTTTAATATTCAACTGTTCGGCTATTCAGTTCGTTTATCCCAGCCCTAATCGGAGAATCAATCTTGATGATCTATCTTCCCTGGTTGTTCCGTCTTTCTTTGGTGTCGGGATGGGTGGAGAGGGTGGTGGCCAACAGTGTTGGAGGACGCTGGTTTGGCGGCGGCTGCGGTGGTTCCAGCGGTGGGAGAATAGGTGCGGATTTTAGGGTCTTTGCCCTTTGAAGGTAAATTTAGTGGAAAGGACAATTCCATTTGTTCAATCGAAGAAGGCTTTTCTGAGGGTGGACTGAGACGGATTGGGTGTACATTTAAAAAGCTCCGCCCTTGATCCGGCAAATTATAACCCCGGGGTAGAAGGGTAAGCGTTTTTTGTTTAAGTATGTTCAAGAAACTGATTTTTAGATTTAGCTCCTTGGGACGCTGGTTGTGGTTTGTTAAACGTCTGATTGTTGGCGTGGATATGTTTATCTACTTAGAATCTGGATCACCTCTGAATGCCTTGATTCAGAAAAACAAAACAAGTTGCAACTTGCTAGTGACATTATTTGGTCTTTTGTATGATAGTTATTGATGATGTTCAGGTGTTGACTGTGTAAATATTGGTTGGACAGGTAACATATCCAAACATGATGGAGTTTTTCGAAAGTCTTGGAGTTGAGATGGAGGAATCTGACATGTCATTCTCGGTGAGCTTAGACAAAGGTCAGGGCTGTGAGTGGGGGAGTCGAAATGGTTTGTCGAGTTTATTTGCACAAAAGAAGAATGTTCTGAATCCATACTTTTGGCGAATGATTCAAGAAATTAGTAAGTTCAAGGATGACGTCTTGAGGTAAGTATGAGAAATAATTTGTCTTAGCATCCATTCATACAACCAATTGTTGAGGAGAACTGGAACTTACTCGTCATGGAAAAGAGATGGCTAATGCTATTCCTTGCACTTCTGTCTAACTAAGATTTTCTTTCCCTTGCATGAATTGATCCCTGGTGGGTGAACTAATGCTATTCCTTATTTTCTCTGGTTGCCCGTCCTCTGTTTAAAGAGATGGCTAAGCCGAGTATTCATCCCCTAAGTCTAGTTCAGTCAGGGTATCAACCCTAAACCCTAAACAGGTTGTCTACAATGACGATGGAGATAGAGCATTGGTGACAATTAAATTTTTTTGGAAGAATTACTAGGAAAAAGAATGAAACCGATTTCAGGATATAGTTGCTGCAAACAGAAATATTGAGCAATGTATTGTCATGTGAAAAAGTTAGAGTTGGTCGTGCTCCCTAAATATACCAGCCAGTGTGTGTAAATTTTTGAACATTGACTATGAATGGTGTGATTGACTCTCATTGAGTTGGTGAGATTTAGCTAGCGAGTTTCACTGTCGCAAAGCAAGGGCTTGAGTTCAGTGATTGACCATTTTCCACTGAGTTGGCCAATGCATCTTGATATCTACATTCTCTGTTAAATTTTTGAAGTACTTGGGCGGAGGTTCAACTTCAACCTATTAAGGTTGAATTAACACTTGCACCCACAAACCTATTCTCAAATGCTAACTCCTCTCACTTTGGGACGTATGTTTTCCTTATATGTTTTTTTCTTTTTGCTCAAGATATGAATTCCTTTTTTCCAGGTACCTTGAAGATCTCGAAAACAACCTTGACATTGACCGCAACGAAACACTGGGCCATTTCATCAAATCACGGAGTTACTCTGACTTATTTCAAAATGCTTACCTCGTGAGACTTCGTTCTGCCACATGCTAAATGCTTTATGTCAATGGTAGTAATATAATACTGACCAACAGTCAATATGTGATCTTCAAATTCTATAGGTTCCCATTTGCGCTTCAATCTGGTCCTGCCCTTCGGAAGGTGTAATGAGCTTTTCTGCATATTCTGTTCTTTCATTTTGTCGCAATCATCATTTGCTTCAGGTACATCTGCTTATAAGGTTGCGTCAGAGGATTTCTAGGTGTACCCAATGTGGGATGTTCAATTCATGTGCAGAATGAGCTTGTCATGTCTAACTATTTAAAGTGTTCCTACGGTTTGTTTTACTTTGCCCACAGCTCTTTGGCCGCCCCCAATGGCTTACAGTCAGATGGCGTTCACAAGACTATGTCAATAAGGTGATGCAAGTATTTTCAAAACACCTCAATGGTGGACTTAGTTGTTATAAACTACTCCCTTTGCCCATATTGCTGGTGTTGTGACTGGGTTGCAAACTTTAAAGGTATATATGTATAATGCGCCCATATTCAAATTTAACTCACTATTTTTGGGCACGAACCCTTTGTTTCCACTTTCAAACATTTGTTGCTAGTTATAAGGGAGAGTTCTGAAATCTGACAAAGTTTATACAAATTTTAAAAATGGACATACATTCTGAAACATCCAAATGGAATCGATGACCAGCATTGTGGAAGTTGAAGAGTATAACTATGGTATGGTTATTACATGTGAAAGCTCATATTGCTTATTGCTGATATTAAGAACGAAAAACAGGTTAGAGAGCAGTTGGAGAGTAGAGGTTGTCAAATAAGAAGTGGTTGCGAGGTGCATTCTCTTTCGCCAACTGATGGTGGTGAGTAACACAATTGTGGTTTTAGTTTTGTTTTGCCTGGTATAATTATCAAATAACACAACTGTGGAAGTAATTTTCTGATATTGAATAAGGACCACAATAGTGGTATAAATACAACATTCCTACAAGAGGATTCTATGGAGGATTTACAGGTAATGAGGCACTAATCAAGCCTAATATTACGCCCCTTAATTACAGTCAAATATACACCATAAACACATGTGCTATATCAGTGGAATCACTAATACTGATATTAGATATTAGTGAATATTCACTAATCCTTTTTCAACAATAGTGAATATTCACTAACTCTTTAACTCCCCTGATATTATAATAGTTGACTCACGCCAACAATAATGTACTTGGGACAATATTATGTTATATATTTGACATGATTTTTGTACACAGGTGAATTTGCCGCTAATCAATTAAGTTGTAGAGAATATGCGTTTATAGATACTTGATTACAATTTTTCAGTTCTGATCTTCTTTTGTTTGGTCCACTAAAGCAAAATTACACAATTGTGGATGAAATGCCAATTTTCTGAACCTTGTGTACCAACTTCAGCTGAAGAAAAGCTATAGGTGCCAAGGAGTTGATTACAAATAGCAGTTTGAACTGTATTGGTGCAGCACAGTTGTTCGTGTTTGGTTCACAGTTTTTTATTCACAAAACTGCACAAGATAGCTGAAACTTCTTCCACTTTAGAAACAAGAATGGAGCAAAAAGTTGTACAAGTTGAACTAACACCGGAACTAGTATGTATATTGGTAGTACATAGAGGTGTGTTTTGGTTATACACAGAAATAAAACCAGGCTAACCAGCTGTGAAAATTGCAATGGTGTTCGTCGGACAATAGAGATTGTTGAATATTGCAACTAACAAGATGAAGATGCAAGGAGTAACATTCAAGGAGGAACCAGGAGAACTACTTGCGTATAGTTAATTACAAGCTTGGTTATATTTGCTGAGAATATATAAAGCCCCTGATTCAATGCACACTTTACATGTAATTGAAAAAAAATGAGATCTGATAGTAGTGAGATTAACTTGGGACAAAAGAATCAAACGTTGCATTGTACCTGTTAAGTATGAATTAAGAAGAGAGTTTTAGCTGCTTGTATTATACTAAGCAATATGTCTATCAAAGTGGTGATGCAATCTAATTGTAAAGGTCAAAGGAATTTGAGCAGGTTGCCTCATAACCTGTCAAGATGGTTCCCAAGAAACATACAATGGATGCATAATGGCCACCCACGCTCCAGATGCTCTTAAAATCTTGGGAAGACAGGCAACATGTGATGAAACCAGAATACTTGGTGCTTTCCAGTATGTTTATAGGTATTGTCTTTACTTTCTTGTCAACTTTGTATTGTTGTTAACTTGTTATACCGTCTTGGGTAGAACTAAACCTTAGAAGCTAGCTATTGAAGTGAGGGTGTTTTCATAGTATATACTTCATAATACTTTGGAACCCCTGCGATGTGGGACTTCGCTTCACACCCTCCCTCCCTCGTAGCGTGCTCACGCGGTAGTATCCGCCACTTGCAGGCCAAAGACACGCACCTTACCCATCTCTGATACCATGTTAAGTTGCCAGCTATGAAGCACCGACACCTCTAGAAGTCGAAGAATCGCAGTGTGAGGACACGAGGACACCGCGGGACACCGCGGAGATACGTCTGGGACACGCCACGTGGCGTGTCCCATATTTTAATATTAAATTTTGATGGGGACACCGCTGGGGACACCACAGGGGCCAAACTGCAATTTTTTTTTAAAATTTTGGGGGCCAAATTGTAATTTTTGAAAATATTGGGGGTCAAATTGTAATTTTTTTAAAAAATTGGGGCCAAATTATAATTTTTTTAAATTTCTGGGTGTTAAACTATAATTATTTATTTATTTATATAAATAAATAAATAAATATACACGTGGCGTGTCCCCCGCCGTGTCCGTGTCCCCATTTTTTTAGAATTTCCGTGTTTCGGTGTCGGTTTCGGTGTCCGTGTCCGTGTCCGTGCATCATAGGTTGCCAGTAGTCCTAAAAGCTTATGCTGTTAGGACCCAACTATGTATATTAGACTATTCAACTCCTTTCTCACATGCAACCCTGTCTTGCACGTGGAGATGCAAATTTTCGTATAGAGCAGAACAGAATAGGAAGGGGAGAAGTATAATGCAAATGGGGAACAGATGCAAATAGAGAGACTTAAAATCCAAGACTTCTCCTAACCGGAGCTCTAATACCATATTACATGGTCTTGGGTAGAAGTCAACTCCAAAAGCTAGCCATTGAAGTGAGAGCTCGAATACCATATTACATGGTCTTGGGTAGAACTCAACTCCAAAAGCTAGCTATTGAAGTGAGAGCACCCTCATGCTTATATACTTCATATTACTTTGGTACCTAGGCGATGTTGGACTTAGTTTCACATTATCATCTAATAATCAATCATCTTTGACTCTTTATGGCAGTGATATTTTCCTTCATCATGATAAGAAGTTTATGCCCCAAAACCCAGCAGCGTGGAGTGCATGGAATTTCCTTGGAACTATGGACAAGAAAGCTTGTTTGACATACTGGCTCAATGTGCTCCAGGTGTCTGACAGACTCTCCTCTCTCTATACTTAAATGTTTGCTCAGGCTATTTTAATCCATGTTAATACTTGTTTAAGGCTTTTGAAGTCTTAGTTAGTGCCTAAAATGGACATGGAGAGACAAGCAATTGAATTTCTGCTGACAGCAAATGAAGTGATTCCAAAAAAGTTTGGACCACCTTGAATTAAATGGTACTTGAAACTACCCAGTATATTCATCAAGTTTGACCGAACAAGAGATGTGTTGCATGAAGGCAAAACATGTCTCTCTTAACTGCATAGCTCTTATCTCCACTACGATAGTTTAATATGGTGGTTGTTGCAGAAAACTGTGGCAAGTTACCATTCTTATGTTGTTGAAACTAGCAAAAACGAATATTAAGAGCATCTCGACTGCTTTTTGCCAAACTTTGGCACGGGCAGGAGACTTTTACAAACCACTGGAAGTGCTCTAAGAGGAGTAAGATAAGCTCAGTAGCTCAGTAATTAAGCAGTGAAAAATTGATAGATGCATCCAAATTGTGTTCACTTTCGAGAAGTTCCCTCCAAATACAGAGGTGACAAGTCATGATAATGGAACGGTGACTTTATGCCAGAGACATTAGTTAAAGAGGCACGAGGTTGCTCTCATAGTCGAACGTTCTGTGTGAAATTGTGTTTGTCAGGCCCTCTCAGCCTGGGGACAATTTATTCAACTACGACAATGCTCCCATCTTAATCATGTTGTTCAGATGTATCATACGAAACGCATCCACAAATCGGGCCTCTCTTCAAAATTCACTCATAACAGAACTAACAACTTATAAAGTAGAATGACCATATAGGGTAAGCATATGGGCATACCCTGACGTGAATCACAATTAACAGGAAGCAGTAAGGCTCATTTCTTAGATGAAACACAACCTCATGTTAGTTTACACTTGTGCTGAAAGCGTATACAGACTATAGCGAAATTTGTAAAAAGTTGGCCTTGTCACTTTTCTGATCGGCAAAAGAGAAAAAGTGGGCCTTATCATTGAAAGCATGAAAGATTGAGTTTACTTCATCTTCAGTAGAATTGCAATGTGATTTGGTGTCTACAAAAACATGAGCTTTTTCCTGTAATCATATTGTTCAGTTGTTGCATAACCTCAATCTTGCAGAATATTCGCGAGACAGAGCTACCTTATCTGGTTACTCTAAATCCTTCTTGTACCCCTGATCATACACTGCTGAAGTGGTCAACCGGCCATCCAGTCCCATCAGTTGCTGCATCAAAAGCATCAATTGAGCTTGATCTTATTCAGGGGAGGAGAGGAATATGGTTCTGCGGAGCATACCAGGGTGAGTCTTTTATTACTGTGAAAAAGATACGCATCAAACACTTACTTGAATCACAGATTATTTCTCATATTTGCTAAGGCCTGGAGCACATTGACATCAAATCACAACTCTCTAGATTTATTAAATACATGAAAATGAAACTTATATTAGAAGACTTACAATCTCATCCGTGTTTAGTGCATGAGAAATCCTGATTTGAATATTTAAGATCCGATTACGATATACTTGAAATTGCTTTGGCGATTGTTTGAGAATCGTACTAATGTAGAATTTGTTAGTACCAAAAAAAAAAAAAGGGAATCAAACCTTAGAGACTAGGACAAATTCCTATCACTTAAGAACTTATTTGGATATCAACTTACGGAAACTTGAATTGTTGTAGTGGTCTGGTGATTGAATTTAACGAAAGTGAATAGATTTCTATTTGAGTGAAGAAAAAGAGACTGAGGAATTCAAATTTACCAATACCCTTGTTACAGGGTATTTGAAGTTCTTGTACCAATCTTGTAATTTAATTAATTCATGTTGCCTTGATGTATCATAGCTTATGGTAAAATCTTCAAAGATGATCACGTATTGGCGAGTTGGACTTGATCCATCTTCAATTAGAATGGGTTTATCTACACTGAACACAATTCATTTCTCACAACCCATCTTTTCTTGGCTGACTCATCCTAACTCACTTGTGCACCTAACATTATTACATAAGAATTAACCATGAAAAAAAGAAACAACTATATAGTATTGTATTTGAATCAATGAAAAGCCCTGGGTAAAAAAATTTCAGTTATGTCCAATCACCACATACAACTAATCAACCATGAGATATAGATACTAGAAAACGAAACCATATATGTTTGACCAAGGCTTCACCTACATCCTAAGAGAAGCATTCAGTTGGCCCTGGTAATGGTGGAGGTTGCCGTGGATTCTTGGTCTTCCTTCTCTGTCTTCTTCTTCTTTTCCTCTTTGTCCATGAAACATCTCTCCAGCACTTTTAAATCTTATTTTAGTTATGAGCAAACTAACGTGTTCACATTTAATAAAAAGACTTGTTAAACTTTCTAATAATGCTACTTTATCAAATCTTCTAACACAGGCAAATGGTTTGCCTCTTGGTCATCGAGTTCTATCCGGCATAGCAAGGATCATGTAAACCTGTGATCAGCAGTTTTGGTTTAATCTGATCAACTGGTTTTGATTTGGTACTCCGGGTGTCCTAACTTGGCACAATATTTCCTGCTATTCCAGTTTCAACCATAACTCCCATTAACACGTCAGTTTTATATTACCATAAGACAAAAGTGTATCACAAATAAGTGATGAAATGATATGAAGTTAAGTCTAACAGGGCAAATAATTAACACCTTTGTTAACATATTTGTGTACAACATATAGCTAACTTGTTTTTCTCCATACTTGTACAAACTGAGTTCCTTGTGTTCTTTTGAGGCAAGTAAAATAGCTTTTGGCTTACTGATTAATTTGGTGTGTTCCACATTGTATTTCTTTCAGGCTATGGCTTTCATGAGGATGGACTAAAGGTATCGATGATTTTAAGTATGTATATTGATATTTGTTCCTGTAAAACACGTGAGAATGATTCCAAAAGCTGTTGAAATATTTACATGTCGAATAATAAGCTGGAAGCTATTGCCTTCTTGAAGAATGGTAGCTAATCTACTACAGTTTTATGTGTTGCCTGTATAGTTTTCTTGAATGTTGATTTATCTTCTAGGCATTGTGCTTAACGTATGTCTTTTTGCAGGCTGGCCTAGTCGCGGCACATGGTATGCTCCGAAAAAGTTGTGCTGTTTTGAACAACCCTAAACATATGGTACCTTCATTGATGGAAACAGGAGCCCGACTTTTTGTTACTAGGTTCCTTGGACAGTATATCTCTACAGGTTGTTTAATGTGAGTTCATTTGTTTCAGTGCTTATGAGCTATTATAGATATTGTTGGAGTTTCTCATTATTTGAAATGTCCAATTGATCAAATTTTCATGAACTTACTGCTAATGATAAAAATGAAACGAAAAGAAATTGCATCTCACCAATGACTGGCTATTGTCTACGTTGTTTTAAGTCCTCGCTTGATGATTATTAGTTTTTCCATGTGCCCAAGTCTACTTTACTTCACCTTTTCGTAGTCACTCTGTCTCAATATTGTACTTTGTGTTTTGAATTCCATCTTGAAAATATAAACAGAAAGTTCTTTTGGTTCCACAGTTTATTGGAGGAAGGAGGTACAGTTTTCACCTTTGAAGGAGTAGGAAAGAAATGTCTTCTTAGAACTTCCTTGAGAGTTCACAGTCCCCAGTTTTACTGGAAGGTATTATCCTTTCACTTTGCTCGACATTGGTGTTAAATTATTAATAATAGATTAGGTTCACATGTCATTGAATTCAAGGAAGGGAGTCAAACATCTAAACGAGTTGAGGAAAAGAAAGGTGGAATTATTCTAATACAGGAATTGGGATAGTGGTTAAAGTTTTATCAAGATTTCTGTGATACTCAATTTCTTTTTTTTTTTTTTTGAAGTATACTCAATTTCTCAGTTGGAATTCTTTTGACAGGTTGCGACACATGCTGATTTAGGCCTTGCCGATGCGTATATAAATGGGGATTTTTCTTTAGTTAATAAAAATGAAGGTCTTCAAAACTTATTCTTGGTAAGACAACAAATCTTATATGAAGTTCAAACCTCTAGTTTTGTTATTCTCCTTCCTGAACTCTTCTGCAGATTTTCATTGCCAACCGAGATTTAAAGAATTCTTTCTCAAAGAAGAGGTAAATTTTGGTCAATAGACTTCTAATGATGCAATGATGCGACGCAGCTTTGCACTCATATCCAAAGTCTCAGATCTTATCTTTGCTTTAGGGGCTGGTGGACACCATTGCTTTTCACCGCTTGTATTGGATCTGCGAAATATTTCTTTCGGCATGTATCACGACAAAATACCCTTACACAAGCACGCAGGAATATCTCTCGTCACTATGACCTGGTATGATACATTGTTGTTGATTGGTTTTCTATTGGTAAAGCTCATAAGACCAAACCAAACCGAGCCTTATGTCCCAAGAGCAATAGAAAAAGATGAGAGGGGAAGAAGTTGTTCTTGCCATGGAGAGGTGGATTCTCTGTGTAAGGAAAATCGGTAAAGTGTGGAATTTTCCAGCTAAAGTTTTTAACGGTAACATTGGCACCAATAGTATGTGAGGATGAGATACAATACGTTCTGTGGTTTTTTTTATTGGACATGGATATGTAGCCACAAACAGGGGGAGAAAAATTACAATCAATAACGAAAATACTGAGAGGAGAGGCCATGTTAAGGCATCCAACTCAATACCAATTGGCAATGGGAGGAGATGCCGCCCAGTCTCATGTACTAGTTTTGGAGTAGATAATTAACTGATGTGGGACAAACTCCAACACTCCCCCGCATGTGTGACCCCCGACTCACACGTGGAGAAGTAAACAAGTGATCCACATGGAGAAGTAAACAAATGATCCATAACACATGGATCCCACCAAAATTGGTGCACTTATGGCACAAACAAGGGGAAACAAGTTCCCCGAAACCCTAGCTCTAATGCTTTAACACAAGTTACTTGGCTGTGCAGCCTTTGTTACATTCTGTACTATTTGTGAGGGGTTTACAATGTGGGGCTGACCTACTTTGTTTTGATTTTTGTGTTTGTAGAGTAATGAACTGTTTGCTCTTTTCCTGGATGAATCAATGACATACTCCTGTGCGGTGTTTAAGGTCAGCATCATCTTCTTTGTCATTTGTCTTCAAAAATAACTTTTTGGTCGTTGTTCTTTGAACTTATCATATTGTCATCTGACTCATTTCCATGTTATTCTTTTATAGTCTGAAGACGAAGAGTTGAAGGTTGCACAGATGAGAAAAATCTCTCTTCTAATTGAAAAGGTGATGCTTATATTCAGAAATTACTTCAATTTCCACATTAGTTTGGTTTGACATGTTTGTTAATACTTGTTTTATGCCTGACCAACAAGGCAAGAATTGATAAGGAACATGGAATTCTTGAGATTGGATGTGGTTGGGGAAGCTTGGCTATTGAAGTTGTTAAGAGGACTGGATGCAAATACACTGGCATAACTCTATCTGAGGAGCAATTGAGATTTGCTGAAATGAAAGTGAATGAAGCTGGCCTTCAGGTGATGAAGCTCTTCTAACTCAGGATATGGTTTAACGTACAATAAAAGTCTCTCATAAACAAAACAAGTGCTTCCTATTATTGTAATCCGTGATGCTGTTAAAGGTTTGTGTGGAAACGGACAGTTCTCGAATCATGTATGACGTGCTTAAATAATCTTCGTTCCCACTCTTGGGGCTCCATAGGGCTGTAAACGAGCCGAGCCAAGTTGAATTTTGGGATGTTCAAGCTCGGCGCGGCAAATAATGCTTGTCAGCTTGAGCTTGAGGCGAGCTGTAAAATTATGGCTCGGGCTCTGCTGGCAAAATATTTCTCCAGCTCGAGCTTGACTTGAAATGGCTCGGAAATTTGGGCTCAGCTAACCAAGATACCATGCAAGGCTTGACCTCTTCTTATACTGTGTTCTGCACTCCTCACATTTGCTAAGAGTCCGATGTGGGACTAGAAGAAAAGGAGACATCAAACACGTTTGCTTTGAAAAACCACATGTTGAAGAGGGATTGCTTTGGTTTCATTTATCCCACTTCGGAAAACCACATGTTTGGCATTCTTTTGTCTATACAGCTTACTGCTGGAGCACATCTTTCCACCAAATAATAATAATAATCTACACTAATAATAATTATATTTTTACTTCTATTATATGTAATACACACACGTTTATGTATATTCCCTCCGTCCCACTTTAAATGTCCCATACGAGAATTTGTGCATTTTCAAACTCCAAAGTTATATTTATATATATTACTTTTTTTTTTTACACCAAATTAAAGTACTCATTGAATACTTTGATTTGGTGTAAGAAATATGTATAAATATATTTATTTGGGGTTTGAAAATGCACGGATTCCCGTAGAGGACATGTAAAGTGGGACGGAGGGAGTATATACAATGTATATAAATATTCTGCTTGCGAGCCAACTTGAGCTCGGTCTTTTACAAAACAAGCCAAAAGTCTTGGCTCAAGCTCGTTCGTTTACAACATGAACCGAGCCTAGTCAAGCTGTTCTTGAGCTACTTGCCAACGGCTCGGTTCGCTTGCAGTCGGCTCCATAATATGTAGAGATGGCTAAGTATAGAGTTGACTTCTATTAATACTCATCTTTAAGTTCGCTACTGGTGCCAATGTAAAAAAAGTCCTCTATTGTATGTGTATCATTGTCCAGCAACTCTATTCTTTTTAGCTAAATATACATTACCCTTTCTACACTACACTTCGTAGTTAGGATTTGTGTTGCAAACAGCATGCATCAGAACCTTAAAGATTGGTCCATTTCTACACTCTTGGATAAAGCATGCATCTTTGCAATTGATGATAAGTATTAGGTTTGTACTTCCTCTTACTATCTTGAAAACCGATTCCCTATCAGGACCGCATAAAGTTCCTTCTTTGTGACTACCGCCAATTGCCTGACACCTACAAATACGACAGAATTATATCTTGGTGAGTGAATTCATCTTAAATAACATCAGATCATAGCGTACTAGTTGTAGCCTTAATGACAATAATCTGTAGTGAGATGATAGAAGCTGTTGGCCATGAATATATGGAGGAGTTCTTTGGTTGCTGTGATTCAGTATTGGCAGAAAACGGTCTCCTGGTTCTACAGGTATGATATTTCTTCCTTTCCCCTATCCCGTTGGAGTTGCTATTTCTATTGGTTGTTCCTTGTGTTCTGTGTTGAAACTGTTTTATGACAGACTCCTAGTCTTTCAAGCATTATTTACGATATTTAATTTGGAAAACAATCGTTCATCTCTTGGTTGCAATGGAATAATTTGATAGCTTTAGAACAAGTTTTCATTTTCCTGTCACTGGTTTAAAACCAGACCATTATACATCGAATCCATTTTGGGTAAGTAGCGAATGTTGAGGCTTCAGTACTAGGTTATCAACCTATACCTCCATTGAAACCAAACCAATCCACCAAGTTAATACCAAATGCTCACTAGTAACTTGTGAATAGAGAAAAGATGATATACAGGCTAAATTGACATCGGATTTAACATTGAGCATTTTGCTAACGGATAAGAATGGTTGATTTTTTCATAGTTCATATCAATACCAGATGAGAGGTACGATGAGTACAGGCAAAGCTCGGATTTTATAAGGGAATATATTTTCCCAGGTGGATGCCTACCTTCATTGAGTAGAATAACATCAGCAATGGCTGCTTCATCCAGGCTCTGGTAAGCAAACATTGTTCTTCTAATTGGTAATTTGTTGTTATTTCTGTTCACGACACACTTCAAAATCTCTAATGAAGTGCTTTGAGTGCAGTGTTGAGCACCTGGAAAACATAGGGATACATTACCACCAAACGCTCCGATGTTGGAGGAATAACTTCCTAGAGCAACAGAGGTAAAGAAACTAAACAGTTTGATGCCTGGCACAATTACAACTCTGTATAGTCTACCACTAGAACTACAGAATTATGTATTAATACATCGTTTTGCCATGACATGAATTTCATGTGAACTTACAAGTCTAGCTAGGATTAGAAGGGGGTATAAAACACTTGAATTTGCTAAACATACAACTAGTATGATTGGTTTTTAAGTCCTTGAAATATTGTAGAGATTGATTCTTGAGCATTATATTGGTGTTTTTAGCGCAATCATGGCATTGGGGTTCAATGAAAAGTTCATCCGGACTTGGGAGTATTATTTTGATTATTGTGCAGCTGGCTTTAAATCAAATACACTTGGAAACTACCAGGTATTACTCTCGGTCTTCATACTATTGCTGTTTGTGTTCCATCCTCTTGGTTAAATTGTTTGAAAGTATCAGCCGACAGCCGTCCTTCATCAAGTCTAATTTGTATGCACAAAGAAAAAAACGTTTTTTAAACATGGGCATCATTAGTTTGAGAGATTGATGATACAAACAAAACTAGTTGCAATAACCATTCATTGGAATTCAAAGCAGACTTATTACAGAACAGATTTTGGTTTTTAGCTTGAGAAAGAATTTGCGTAGGTTGTGTAGAACTTGTGGAAGTGAAACAGTTGCACTAAAGTAAGCAAGAAAAGGAGAAATGAAAGAGATTGTGAGAAAGAAGAGCAGCATGTTGATGCAATAAAAGAGCTATTACGTTGTGTCCTTGTCCAATTTTTTGATGTACCCTAACTATCGTGAATCTATGGAAAGTGCAAAAATAGCATCATGTGTTGATACAATAAAAAGGAGGTTGCATTGTCTTATTGTCGTGCAATGTACTGCAAACAAAATAAATTAAATGGACAAGAGAGGATAGAGGATCTGAAATAACTAGGAAGGTAACTGATATAACATAGAAAATGCAAAAGGAAAAGAGAAACATATAAGAAATGAAATGGGAGGAAAAAATGACATTGCACTATTTTCTCTTGGTTTTTCCCCCTATTTTCCCTTCCCTGGTAAGAAGCAAACAGAGGAACCCTTCTTTCCTCTATGTTCCAAACGCATCTGCATAATCCATTGATTGGCAGCAGTTGCATGATTTTATTTTGCTTATTTGTGGGTATCCTGTCTTTCTCACTGCTACCAACTTGTACAAAAATAGGCGTTAGAACTAAAGAAAGTGCTTGGATTCCCTTCT
This sequence comes from Rhododendron simsii, assembly GCA_014282245.1. Lineage (NCBI taxonomy): Eukaryota > Viridiplantae > Streptophyta > Magnoliopsida > Ericales > Ericaceae > Rhododendron > Rhododendron simsii. Next base: position 28,956,659 of record CM024956.1, on the reverse strand, counting down.
ATTGTAGATCGTATTCTCGCGTCCTGGCAATGTCTGTGCACTGGGCAATCCATACAAGGGCATACCTTCTGCTTATTGATCATCCTTGACAAGTAGATCAAACCTTTCTACTCCAAGTTTTCATGCGATCCTCTGGAGATGAATCAGACCTGTTCAAGCCTTGAATAATTTGTTCATTTAGGTCTCAATGCTTTCTTGTTTCTTTCACATGTTTTGTGGGGCGGTTTGATTTACTTCCCTCGTGATCATACAGAATGACCACATTATGCATTACCTCTGAATGACATTTTGCTGATTTTTTTAGGCCGAGTTTTCTCACTTGGGTGTTTGCTTGATTTGTGCAAAAGAATTTTTTCTTCTAATTATGCTTTGGACACTGGGAATTGTCTACCATCTAGAGAGGATGAATATTCATACTTTGGAGGAACTTAGATTTAAGGTGATTCTAGGACATGATTGGTCCATCGTGTTTTCAAATGTATTCCAAGATGTGCTGGTTTTTGAACAACACAGGCTGTTTGTAGATTATTGAATCTATGGGTTTGTATAGATATTTGAGGCAAGAGGCCCAGTTACCGCGTGAAAAGCCCGAAAACATGTGTAATTTTTTTTTTCACTTTTTTTTTTTAAAAACTGTCAATTGATCTTTTGTTGCTCGTTTGCTATAACCACCCATTTTCCATGGGCATCCACATCACTATTACACATCGTGTATTTTTACACTCAAGTTGTGTGCTTATACAAAAGCATGTAATATGTGGCAAAATTCCATCCAAGGCATGGTTTGAAATATTGGTGGCCGCTATGTAATGGTATCGGTAGGTAACAAGTTTCGGTATGACCGATAGTTTATCTGCAATTGGCATGGATCATCTTTAACATGTCTAGTAAATCATGCTTAGTAAAACTACTCTTAACAGTAATAATTATCATCATCAATCACTTCAAGAATCTCAAATCAGGCACTAACTTGAGGTTTTTAAAAACTTCAAAAAGTAGGCAGGAGTACCATAAATAGCGCACTCCCGCCAGCTTCAGTTGTAAGTTTTCATGAAATTGAACATGAAACTGAATTGAATCTGCATTCAGTCGGCCTAAAACCAACCCCAAAGATGGTCCACAAGTCTGCCTAGAATTTGCACTAAATTTGTTAAGTAATGTAAAATATTGTTATCAAAAATACTTAATCACTTGTTACTTACTCCATCCGTTCCTGTTTAAATGCCCTGCTTTGTAACTCCAACTTATTAAAAAAACATCATCATTATACCTTTCACATTAACTTTTTTCTCTACTTTCCCTACTTCCCCATCATCATTACATTTTTACTCACTTCCTTTTTAAAATGGAATCTACTTTTAGGGACAAAATAGACAATTCACAAACTTTTACCCACTAACTTTACAAAATGGACACTTATTAAGGGACAGCCCAAAATGGAATACCGGACTATAAATAAGGGACGGAGGGAGTATTTAATTCAATTTTAAGCGCTGAATTTAAGTTATCAAAACAACCCCTAAATTGAGTACTAAACACACACAAATATTTTGAAGAAAGTGATTCAGATGATCCAGAGTAACAATCATGTGCTCATGCCAGCTGTGTGGTGTAGGTGTAAAGTAAAAGCAGTGCTCATGTCCTCCTTTTCGGGAAGGTGGTGAATTAATTGGTGTTTACTGTTGTGTATTATTTGTAGTTTGTATAATTGGTGTGTACTGTTTGTACTTTTGTTAATAGGTAATGTACGTAGTTAGTAGGTGTGAACTCCAGTAATAGTAAAAGTCATATGTGTAACAGTATGGAGTAATAAGTGTGGCATGTAGTAGACTAGGCTTAGAATATGTGATGTAAGCAATGACGCTGAGCAGCCCCTCCTTGCGTCTATAAAAGGAGGGCATCTCCCCCTCTAAATCGGATCTCATTTTTCCATTAAGATCAATTATAAAAAATAAAAAAAGGGCGGTCAGTGTATTTTGAAAAGAAAAAAAAGACGTACTGGGAGAAAAATATGCAAAAATGCTATAACAACACCCATGTACACACTTAGGGCGAGTTCTCCTAAACTCTTGAGAAAATAAGTTGGTTTTGTCCTTATTTGAATTTTTTTTCATATTTGTAAATTTTGCATCAAAATTTGTGTGTATTATTGATTCCTCTCGACGAGAGGAATCAGAAAAGTAAGAAAAAAAAATTACCCAAAAATTTTGGAAAATAATCACTTTTGAGCAAAAAAAAAATTCAACTTATTTCATTTTTTAGCAAAAAAAAGTAAATTTATTTCACCATTAAATACACATATCCCTCACATGGGTGTGTGGGTCCCACACAGAGTAGTGGTATAGTGTGTGTGGATACCCACAAATATATAAGTGTGTCTGTAGAATAATTCTTATCTCAATTATGAAACTATCTTTGTTTTTTTTTTTTTTTTGTCATACAATTTAGTATGTTAATTAATGGAGAATTCACAGATTATCTATAGTTCTAAATCCTAAACCTGCTCCCCTTGAGACTTGAAATTAGGTCACTGCTACGGGAAGTAATAAGACAACCAATTTGACAAACTTTGATTTCTAAAACTATATTTTGCTTGATTAACTTGATATTTGGCTCACATGAAAAGTGTTTAGCAAACCGACTCTCCCTCTCTATACACTTCCGTAGAGTGCCCAAACACACTCCCTCTCTACCGGACTATGTTTGGGTTGGAAGTCAACTCGGTTGAATTACCCGACTGTGTTTGAGTTGGAACCATCAAATTGGAACCGAGTTTCAACCGTTTTGAAAGGAGATCTGCCATAAATTTAAGTTCGGCCATTTTGAATTGAGTCGGAACCTAATTGGATTTGTCAAAACCGAGTTGCAGCCATTTTGGATGATTCAATATGCATCCCAACTCTGTTTTGGTTGATCCAACTCAATTTCAAACCCGAAGAGAGTTATCTTAGATCAAGGAGGGGGACGAATTGGGTTTGAAGGAAGGAGGGGTAGGGCTTGGGCGAACTGGTTGTAAAAGGTGGGAGGGGAAGAAATTGAGGAGGAGGCATAAGTAGCATCCCAGAGTTTGATGGAAAGATGTAACGGGTGTCGTCAGAATGTTGAATAATAGTTGGGGTGGATTTGACTTTACAAGTTAAATAGTAACTTAATATTTTTTTATTCAAAAAAATTCCGCAGTTGTTATTTGGGGTTCTTCCAAGCCGGCCCAGTTTTGTCTCCGTGTACCTGTCCAACCCCACCCAATGTCTACCCCTACCCATAGAAGCCCTGTTTTATGCTAGGTACCTAAAATACCCCCACAATCCTCGCCTCACCCGTGAATACGATGGGCGAGAGAGCAGGTGAGTGCGACGAAGAAGCCCTAGAAAGAGCGCCATGACTGCATCCGCCACCTCCGCGACACGTCGACGGGGATGAGGCGATGGAGTTCAACGGCGAGGGAGGAGTGGATAGATCGGTCAGCGGAGCCGAGGCAAAGGACGAGCTACCACGGGTGGAGGCGGCGCTCGGCGGCGAGCGATGTGCGGGAGGAAGGAGAGGGAGTGGAGGATGATGGCGGCGACCGACTCGAGCTTGGACTCGGCGAGGAGGGACAGGGGCATGTGCTCGGCGGTGTCTTCGATGCAGTTTTTGGTTACGACTAGGGGGAGTGGCGGAGGTGCAGCGACACTGTGGTGGGACTTGGAGGATGATCGAGGATCTCTCCAGGGCTTCCATTGCATTTCGTTTGATTGTTCTGATCATTGCTGCTGTTTGAATGTTATTCGCTGTGATTGAAAAATCACAGAGAGGTATTGCATCTTCTTCTTCATCGTGGCTATCATCAGAATTTCTGTAATCCTTTCATTTGACTTGAGAGAGAGAGAGAGAGAGTGAGTTCACCTAAAATCTACTTAAATTTGTAATAAATATGAGTTAAATTGTATGCTGGGGGTATGAATAGTGCAGATAGAGCGTGAATTCTAAAAAAAAGATGTGAATTTTGGAAGGTGTGAATTATTTGGGGTGTGAATTCTTAAGGGTGTGAATTTTCGAAGGTGTGAATTCTCGGAAGGGTGTGAATTCTCGGAGGGGTGTGAATTCTGGAAGGTGTGAATTCTCGGAGGTGTGAATTATTGGGAGTGTGAATTCTGAGAGGTGTGAATTCTCGAAAGTGTGTGAATTATGGGAGTGTGAATTCTCGGAGGTGCAAATTATTTGGGGGTGTGAATTCTGAGGAGAGTGTGAATTATTGGGGGTGTGAATTCTGAGAGGTGTGAATTCTCGGAGGTGTGTGAATTCTGGGGGTGTGAATTCTTAGATGTGTGAATTCTTGGGGGTGTGAATTCTGGGAGGTGTGAATTCTGAGGGAGTGTGAATTCTCGGAGGTGTGAATTCTTGAGGGACGAAATAGTAAAAGCATCTTTAAAAAGGGTCTAGATGGGATAGAACTTTAAAAAAGGGTTTGCATGGAACTCTATATAAAATTTGGGACCGGCCAGGAATTTCCCCTTGTTATTTTTGTGTTAAACTTTTGTGATTTATTAATTCGTTTTTGTGAGAGAAATCGGAAAAATATAAAATTTTGATCAAAAGTCATAATTTTTTAAAAAAAGACAAAAAAAAAATTGACTTATTTTTGTCTTTATTCAAATTTTTTTAACTTTTCTAATTCCTTTTGTAGAGATAAATCAATAAGTTAACAAAAATTTGATACAAAACAAACAAAATGCAAAAAAAAAAAAAAATTCTTTACTACAAGCAGTATCACGTAAATCTACAGACTAGGAATATACTTTGAAGGGTTGTTAAAAATAAAAAAAAAACTTATTAGTAAAAGCCTAAAGGGAACGAAAATCCAAATTGTCAAATTGTGAGTACTCCTTCTTCCTTGACACGATTTTGATTTAATTTAGAAAAATGTTATGAAACACGAAAACTTTTCATCTGGAAAGTTATCATGTTTTCTATCAATCCTCCTTTACAAAAAGGTGGGGTGGGGCCCTAATCAGAATGATGCTACAGTACTTAATTCTCGATTGGATGTGGAATGAGTTTCGGGAATATTACTTATATAATGAATAAGATAGCATGAATATTATTTATGGAGGGTGGACTCACATTTATGGGTGGAGGGGGGGATTGTGTATGTGTGTGTGTGTCAGTCTTATCTGCACGCACTAGTTAATAATGGGTGGAGAGGGTCCAAAAGCTAGGGCTGTCCAAGAAAAATTGAGAATCGTGAAACCGGTCCGGACCGAACCGAACCGATTCGTGCCTTTTGTATTTTGTCCGTGGATTAATGGTCCGGATAGGGATTCGAAAATTAAAAAACCATGAGATACGGATTAGGATTGGATTTTCATTTCAAAACCGTAGATTAACCGAACTGGACCGTGAAATATTTAAAAAAATAAAAAATATATGTGTGTAATATTATAAATAATTATAACTTTACTAATTGTTATGATTTTTTAAAAACAATTTTACATTAATGTGACAATATCTAAAACTTAAGGGGTAAACTGTTAGACTGTTAGTATTTTGTAAAAAAGAAAACATAAATTTTAAACGGCATAGATATATGCACACACAAAACTCCGAAGTCCGAAAGCCAAAACCCATAACTTTTTTTGGTTGCTGCGTTGGTTTCTGGACTAAAACTAACTTGCTATAATAGTGTAATGTTATGGCATGTAACTAATAAGTTTTTGCACTTTGGATTTTTGTTGGCAATAACGTTATTTTATTTTTATGTAAGGAAATCCGTGGATAAAACTGAAACCGAATCGTGACTCACAGTTCAGATTGGAACTGAACTATGAGACTTTTGAATTAGGATTGGATTGCATTTTCTAAAAATCGTGAGATACAGATTAGGATTGAATTCATAGAAATCCGATCCGAACCGGGGACAACCCTACCAAAAACTATGCCCCGATTCCGGCAACACCTGGATTAAGTCGATGGGGATGAATTAATACCCTAGAAATAGAGAGGGTCCAAAACTCTGAGCCAATTCCGGCCACACCCGGATTAAATTGAAAGGGGATGAGTTAATACCCTACCAATAGAGAGGGTCCAAAAGGGATAATTGAAAAACTATCCCTACTTTGGCTGCATCCAATCGGAGCCCTAGGGTTAATTGCTACTCCCAAGGGATATTTATGACTCTATGGGCTCGTTTAGATGCAGGATTAAGTTTGGAGGTATTATGTAAGAAGAGGGATTAGATAGTAGAGGGTATTGGTTAGTAAAAAATGACCCACATTGATGTGATGTTTATAGAAGGAGTATTAAATAGCACTTGGTTTGGATGAGGTATTAGAAAAGGGGGATAAAATAGTACTTGATTTGGATTGAGGATAAATAGGGGGGATAAGACAGGGTGAATGATGTAAAAATCTGTCAAATGACCCTTTCGCCCTTGTGCAGTCCCAAACTTAATTATGTATTATGCTATATATATAATTACAAATATAATTAATCTTTCACACTTTAAGCCTAAATATTTAATTTTACTAATAAATGTACTAATTTAATAATATTACAAAATAAAAAAAATTAGTTTTAATTTGATAGAATTCATTTTTTTAATATATAAACTGTAGATTGAAAAAGTCAGTTTTACTGACAACAGTAGATTAAATTCGTTTTTAATCTTTCACACTTCGTTTGTTTTAACCATATTTTTTAATATATAAACTGTAGGTTGAAAAATTAAGTATTCCAATTTTAAATTGGTTTAAATAAGTGCAAAGATACTATTTCTCTGATCATTTTATCTTAAAGGGTCATAATTAATTTTTGGCTTTAAAGCTCTCGTTGGTTACCTGTAAGGTATTTGGTTGTACGACTTTCTTAGGGTTAATCAACGAGAGTCCTAGAGTCAAAATTTAATTATGACCCTTTAGAATTAAATGATCAAAAAAATAAAATCTTCCCACCATTCAAAAGGATTAAAATTTGGAATACTTAAATTTTCAACCTACAGTTATGTATTAAAAAATATGGTTAAAAAATTAAGTGATCTAATTTACAATCCGTTTGAACGGGTACAAAGATCATATTTCTCTGATCATTTTATCTTAAAGGATCATAATTAATTTTTGACTTTAGGGCTCTCGTTGGTTAGCCCTAAGATATTTGGTTGTACAACTTTCTTAGGGCTAATCAACGAGAGTCCCAGAGTTAAAATTTAATTATGACTCTTTAGAATTAAATGATCAGAAAAATAAAATCTTCCCATCCATTCAAACGGATTGAAATTTGGAACACTAAATTTTTCAACCTACAGTTGTATATTAAAAAATATGGTTAAAAAATTAAGTGCTCTAATTTACAATCCGTTTGAACGGGTACAAAGATCATATTTCTGTGATCATTTTATCTTAGAGGGTCATAATTAATTTTTGGCTTTAGGACTCTCGTTGATTAGCTCTAAGATATTTGGTTGTATCTCGGGGTGGAAAATGGGGATTACGAGGGGTTAGATGGTCCGAATGATGGAGGGATTAGGGCGGATTTGAGATAGCTTTCTCAAACCCTAGCCATCTCTAATCAGTAATCCCCCCTCAGGCTGTCAATAGCCATATCTAATCAGTAATCACCCCTCAGGCTGTATTGGGAGGGATTACGGAAGAGGCCGTGTAAAGTTATCCACCACTCTGGTTTTGGACTTCTCAAACCACACTATTTCCCTGGGCCCACGTATTAAGAGGGGAGATATCATAATCCCCCTTCACAGCGGTGCTTCCAAACATGCCCTATATACATGCCATATCACATGGTAAACCTTTAAATCTATGGGGTTGGATCCGGTCAAGTCTCTCTGACTAGTTTCGTGATTTTGTCCAGTTTTTTGAATTAGGGCAGTCTAAAAGTGTTTGGAGAGAGTGATCCCTTTAACCAAAAAAGTAAAATATAAATAGAGTGGTGTTTTTTTAAAATAAAGTAGACAAAAAAAAAGAAGAGCGTCAATGAATAAAGGTGATTTTGAATAAAAAAAGTTTGAGTGGTGCTACAGTTCCCGACCGCAGGAATCCCGATCGGAATCCCGACGTCTCACCGAGTACACTCCGGCCACCGAACGGTCGATCCAAGCCATCCAAAAATTCTAAAAAAAAAACCGAGTGGGCCAACTTAGGAATAAATGGCATCCGACGTGTGTAGGTGGCTGATCCAAACACTCCATTTTTGGCCGATCCAAACACAAAAATGGATTGTTTGGATCAACTATCTACATACGTCGGATGCCGTTTATTCCCGCGTAAGGTCACTTGGTTTTTTTTTTTAGAATTCTTGGACGGCTCGGATCAGCCATCCGGTGGCCGGAGTGTGCCCGGTGGGGCGTCTGGATTCCGATCGGAATTTTGGGTCTGTAAGCTTGCTATTACGGGTGAGCATGGTCTGGATTGGTTCGGTTTCATACTAAACCAAGAACCAAACCAATACTTACAGATTATGAATTTGGAGAACCAAACTAACCCACAAAAGGCATAAAACCAAACCAATCCAAACCATTTAAATACGGTTTGGTTTCAGTTTTAAACCACGGTTTGCTTTGAACTAAGTTATTGTTTTCAAAAAAATATTTGAAGTACTTAACATTATGAAGATAAATTTAAAAAAATACAAATATTTAAACCAATTCCATTCAAATTATTAAAACACACTAATATTAACCAACTAATTAAGAGTAGGAAACCAAAAATTGGCTCAAGTCTTAAACTAAGAAAATAAAATGCTGGTAAGTCACTTAAATGAACCAATTAAGAATACCAACTACTAAATATCTTAAGATAGGTTAACCAAATAAAAGGCCAAAAATAATTTCTAAAACTATTGAATTGAAATGAGGTAGCAAAAGGGCAATAGTAGCAGCATGGTAGAAACCAACTTGTGATATCACTCTACATCAAGGTTCATATCATTATTTTGGCAAATGTGGGAGGGAAGATCGTTTCTGGTCAAACCCATCAAAGTGAAACGAATTGGTAATGAATGGCTTCAAAGAAGTGTTATAGCTGCTAAACTATCACCTCTTAGATCCATGATGTACATTCAAGACCTAGTAAAAAATCTGGGTTTTCTTCATATACAAGTTCTCCCCATGGGAGGGAATATGGTGGTGCTTACATTCAGGGATGTTAAAGAGAAGGAATCATTATTCAATTGACAAAGAAATGGCTTGGCTTATAGATTGCTTCTCTGAAGTACAGAATTGGGAGGTAAACAGTTTAAAAAATTGGTGGGAGGTCCACTATAGCATGTTTGTAACCCATTAAGTCCACTTCTAAATTTCATAACCCTTCTAGTCCACTAATATAGTTATATAACCTAATAACTCCAATTTACTATTTACTTTAAAAGAGATATTTTTCAAGACCAAAAAACCCTCCTATATAACATATAGAGAGAGAAACCCTAGATCACAAAACATATCTGAGCCTCCCCCCTCTCTCTCTCCTCCTCTCCCCTGGTGAATCGTCCGCCTCCAAATTCTCCACGCCGACGAGCTCTCCCTCACTCACCGCGAACTGGATCGAGCCCGCGCTACCCATAACGGTGATACTTACCAACAGGCGACTACTGTCGACATGGCCCTCGATGGACGTCGCTGCCCTCGATTTCAAGTGGCCTTTCAGTTTATTACGGAATTCCCTCTACCCAGCAATGGATAAAAGGTTTGATCTTTTCCCATTTCGTTTCTTCGCGTGGCTTCAATCGCCTTCATTTACTCTATCACATACTAAAAACGTACTATTATAAGGGTAGTGAAAGGAAACGCATGACTTCAATTCAAAGATTAAAGCTTTTGTTAGCGTGTTGAAAGTTTGCTATCATGGTTTAGATTCCTCCGGATGCCGTCCACATGGCCCTTGATGGACGCCGCTGCCATGGCCAGAGATGGACAGACCTGTAAATCACTGTGAATTGATTCACCAGGCAGCAAAGGGAGAACATATACATAAGGTTATATGTGTGCTTTTCCCAGGGTTAGAGATCTGAAGTTTTTTGAATAAATATATAAGGTTATATTTGTATTTTTCATCGATGACTTATTGATTTGGTCCGCGCAGCGGCCTCCCCGACTTACTGATGATATATTTGGAGTTTTTTGAATAAATATATAAGGTTATATGTGTGTTTTTTCAAGGGCTAGACATATAAGGTTGAAACAGATTGTGTTTTTAAAAAAAAATATATAAGTTATATGTGTGTTTTTCATGTCACACAAAAAATATATTTTTGTGTGTTTTTGTTGTTATTTAATGTCATTTTTATAAAATATTCTCAGTTAGAGAGAGATATAATAATATATAACGTTATATTGTTATATATAACATTCTAGATTAAAAATATTATATGTTATTTAATAAAGAGAACATATAATGTTATATATGACCTTTTGTGCTGTATAACGTCATATATGAGCTTCTGTCATATATAACGGTATATGCTCCGTTGATGATCACTTATTGAATTGGTCCACGTAGCGGCCTCTCCGACTTATAAGTGAAAATATTGTGATTTGAAGCTCGGTTAGCGATGTGGTTTGGTTATAGATAATCTTCTCTACTGAGACATATATGTTATATGTGACAATTTGCACTTGGTACGTAATTTTGTCCTGTAAAACTCTAAAACAAATAAACTAATAACGTTATATGTTCTCTTATTGAATTGATCTATGCAGCGGCCTCTCAAAAACACATATGAATATATCCATATATGATTATATATGGTTATATATATATATATATGAGCTTGTATTGACATAAAAAATATTTTAATTTGCATAGAGAACATTTAATGCTGTATATGAGATTTTGTCCTGTAAAACTAAAAAAAAAAAAAGGAACTAATAACGTTTTATGTTCTCTTATTGAATAGGTGCGCGCAATGGCCTCTCAAAAGCACATATGGATATATCCATATATTATCAGAAGCAAGTCGAAGAGACAACTGCGTGGACCAATTCAATAAGTAATGGACAACGGAGTATATAACGTTATATGTGAACTTCTGTCATGTGTAATATGTGTTTTTTTTAGGGTTAGACATACAAAATTATATCTCGTTTTTGAGATATATTAATGTTGTTTTGAATATGTATATATGTAGATATAGAGGTTGTGGAAAAGTTATTCGGAGGCAGAAAATCAAAATTTTGAAGGATCTGATGAAGGTTTTGATGAAGAACGGTGAAGAAATGAAGCTCGACCTCCTGTGGCCTCATCAACATTCAACTTGAGATTCAAGGCGCGACTGAAAACAAAGATAATGGTGGCATGACATATGAACATATAATGTTATTTTTTGAGATATATAATATTGTTGGAAAGATATGATATTATTTTGAGAACATATAATTTTATGTCATGTTTTGTGAGACTTAGAGCTACAGAAGCTCAGATATGATGTTATATATTCTTTTTTTTTTTTGTTGTGAGATTTAGAACTACAGAAACTCACATATAGTGTTATATATTCTGTTCTATTTTTTTGTGAGATTCAGAGCTGCAGAAGCTCAAATATAATGTTTTATGTTCTTTTTTTTTTGCGATATTTAGATATTCAAAAACTCACATATAATGTTATATGTTTTGTATGGACCAACATATAACGTTAAAGATTAAAAATAAGAAAAATCAAAAAGAAATGTTGCATGTTAGAAAATTTTTGCCACATATATAATGTTGGATGTTAGGAAATTTTTATCACTCTTAGGAAAAAACAAAAAGAGAAATTTGTCACATATATAACGTTAAATGTTAAGTGTAGTGGGCTCAATAAAAAAATCGAGAAAAATGAAAAAATATGTTTTTTGTGACACATATAACGTTATATGTGGCTTGATGGCAGTGGCTGTGGTGGTGGCTTGATTGCAACAAAAACGGAAAAAATGAAAAAAATACATTTTCATATTAGCCAAATAAGGCCCTTGTTTCTTAGGTGGGGTATTTTTGTCATTAAAATTATTAATGGACTTAGTGGATTATGAAACTTAGAAGTGGACCAGATGGGTTTAGAAACTGCTGTAGTGGATCTATGCAAAATTCTCCCTAAATAGTTCTTGTTCTAATTCCAGATTGGTTTGGTTAAATTGCTCCATCTATGGAATCTGGATACTTTCCACAAAATTGGTGAGAAATGAAGGGAGGTGATTAACATTAGTTATGATACAGCCAAATGTCTGTCTTTTGTAGTAGGTAAAGTGCTTATATCCACGAGTTATTAACAACGGATGTTATTAATCAGGTGGTGGAGATTGAGGATAATGGGATGATTAGCCAAATCAGAATTTCTGAAGAACAAATGGTCATTGACACCTATTTGAGAGCACTTTGTAAATGCCCAGGTTGGCAAAAGATTGGGGGTGGATTTCAATGGAAACCATGTCAGAGCTATGGCGAAGTTGATTGAAAAGGAAGAGAATGAATACAGCATTCTACTGAGAAACAATCGTTTCTCTGTTCTTGTTCAAAATGAAGATTATCTCACGGAACATCAGAGGTTTGGGTAGCATGCTGAAAATTTTGATGAGATTAGAAAATCAAAATCTAATCCTTGATCTTTGCGGGTGGGAGTCTGGTTTCGGTCTGGTTGGAAGGAAGGGGGTTATCTGTTTTTGGTGAGTCCTGGTTGGTGAGTGTTGTTTTTGTGTCTTGGTCAGTTGCTTGGATGCTCCTTGTACCATAATTAGTTTTATGGATTCTCTATTTTCATGCTATCTCAATGTGTACTGGAAATATCTAGACTTGGGGAGCATATCCTGTAGCCCAGATCATCATAAATACTCAAGGAGCTATCTATATATGGAGAACTGCCTATGCTGAAATATGCTGCTTTTGGTTGTTGTCAAATTTGGATGCTGCTGGATAGTAAATGGGAGTACTTGGCTGCTACTTTGGAATTCTATCTTTTAGCAGCTACTCTTAGATGCCAAACATATTGGTGAAGCTGCTGCTATTTGGGCTGGTAATATTGCTTGGCTGACACCTTGGAATGATGGTGAATAGTTGCCTGGAATGCTTTTAATCAACTTGGTATGAAATGTTTTGGTGCCTGGCCCATATGTGCTGAATGTCAATATCTGGGCAGCCTAATTTCTTTCTAGTTGTAATCTGCTTTTTCTTTTCTTCTTATTCTCAACTTCTCGTTGGAAGTTTCTTGAAACAAAGTGATGGTTACATGGTTTGTCATGTGGCTTTCATTTTGGCTCTCTTTTCTTTCTCCCTCGATGTACCCATTATTGAATTTCTCAATAACAATTTTTTGTCATTTCAAAAAACAAAAGGGACGAATAACATCAGCTAAAATATTTGTACGGGAATCAATATATAGTAAGCTATGTTATTGGATTCTCAAGAAGAATTTTCAAATTAACTCGAATGAAGATTGGCTGATTGAGAAGTTTATCGAACTATATATTTAGTGAAAGTAGTATTGAAGAAAAATTAAGGGCGTATTTGATTGCAGATTTCGTTTTGGGGGGATTTGTAATGAAGTGGGATTAGGATTGAGATTGAGAATGAGGTGGAATTATTAATGAGGGGATGAATCATTTATTCATGTTTGTTTTGCATAGGATTAGGATTGAGATTGAGATTGAAAATGAGGTGAGATTGTAAATAACATGTTTGTTTTGACTAGGATTAGAATTGTGATTGGAATTGAGGTGGGTTTTTAAACTGATTTTGCTTAATCCCATGGGGCTGGGATTCGTAGTAACAACAAACCCCAACACCCCCCCCCCCCCCCCCCCCCAATGGTATTGCTAATACCCCCATTTTGGGGGATTAACAATCCCATGAGATAACTAATCCCTCCCCTCTCCACAAATGTCAACCAAACAAAGGATTAACAATCCTATCACCTTCTTAATCCCAATCCCTCCCTCCTAGGGGGTTATCGAACACACCCTCCACAAATGTCAACCAAACAAAGGATTAACAATCCTATCACCTTCTTAATCCCAATCCCTCCCTCCTAGAGGGTTATCAAACACACCCTAAAAGTTGTGTTTCAAGGTTAAGGAGTTGGGGTTCGAATCCATCCCAACTTGTAAATACTCCATGTGTCCCACTCTTATTGTCTCATATAATCAGAATTTATGCATTTTCAAACCCAAAAATATATATTTCTATATGTTATTTATTTGATTTTTTACACCATTTGTTATAAAAAAATAAAAGAATAATATATAGAAATATTTTTTTTGGGTTATGTAAATGCACGAAAATTTGAAGGAAACATTTAAAATGGGATGGTGGGAATATAAAATTGAATCATTTCAGGGATATCAATGGTTAGCCCATTATTGACCCATCACAGTGACTTAAAAAACAATGGTGTAACTTGTAAAACCTTGATTTTGGTCCTATTTTTTTCCAAATAAAAATAAATATTGTTATCCTAAATTTTAATAATTTAATCAAACTAATTAGTTTAATTATTGTTATTTTGTAATTAGTAGGTTATTTGAATAATTATACGTACGTACATATATATTATTGAACCAGACAAGAATTTTTAAGATTATTATCCTACTGAAACATTCCGAAACTTTTAAAATTAATATTTGCAATGTTATAATTCTAATATAAATAATAATAATATTGCTATATTTATATAACTCTAATTATATATACAGACGCATATATATGCGCACACACATACACACCTATCTCCATCACCCACCATCCTCACCTCTCTCTCTATCTCCATCACCCACCCTCCTCACCTCTCTCTCTCTCTCTCTCTCTCTCTCTCTCTCTCTCTCTCACACACACACACACACACACACACACACACACACCTATCTCCATCACCCACCATTCTCACCAAGGATGGAACCAGGGGGGTCTAGTAGCGGCGGCCGTCATGTCAAGAATTTTAGAAAATACAATTATTATATGTGACAATATTTTTTATTTAGTCTCGCCACTACTAGGTTTTTTTCCTTATTTTTAATTATATTCTAGTCATAAATCTTCTATTTTTTTTTTCAAGAAAGCAGACCCAAAAAAGTATTCCAAAACTAAATTCAATGGCCCAAAGTGAAATAATATAAATGATGATTTGAAATTAAGAAAAAAAATTCCACACTCTAACCCTAAAACAACTTAACCTAAAAAAATTAAGGGAATTTAATTATTATGCCATTATCGATGCCCAAAATTAAAATTAGTCCTTTTCCATACTCCATATGTAAATAACAAACATCATTTAGTTTAGTTTTTATTATGTTATTTTAATTTTTTCTAGAGCTGATGACTATTAATATTGTAATGCATTTTTGTATTGAGGATCAGTCTTTACGAATTTTATCTCAACTTTAATTGAATCCCTGCTAATAAACGGTGGATGAGATCTATCTCCAAATTAGTCATTCTATTAGGTTGGATATCGAGTAATGCAGAAAGATACCCCATTGAGTCTTCAAGCCAGCATAAGGAAATTAATGAGTACGAGGATATATATATATATATATATATATATACACACACACACACACACATACATACACACGAAGATTTTCCAATGCTTCGGGAACAGAACCACGTGGATATTCTTGTATTCTTAATTTATTTTACTTTTGCTTGAACCCAATCAAATCTACAACTATGACTATGCAACCAAAACTAATGAGCTAACCAAGATTAAGAGTGACCAATCTTATTCAAATATAGCCAGGTTCATTAGAAAATATTATTTGGAGACAACTGCATTCCTTACTTTTTATAATCACGTATATCTCAGTATCTCGTGCCACTTTTAATTAATTAGTTGGAGATAGATTCCTTAAATTGTCTTTCGAGACCATTCCAACTATGATATTCACGAGATCCAGAATTAAGAACCAGATCAGAAGTTACTATGGGAGGATTTCTTGACCTGGGAATTATCCTGCTGACAAGTACGTATGTGTACTATTCAAATAGTCTTGGTCTCTCTTTTTTGTTTCATTTAATTAAGAGTGATGGTTTGGTGTCTAATGAGAGAATATTATCAACTTATTGTTGAACGAGGGAATCAAAATGACTGAATGAAATTCATTTCCCACTGAATTAATAGGTCTCCACTTTATCAGCTAGTGGCAAACAAGAGCCTCATACGTTGTTATTGAAGCTGACTGTAAGAGTCTTCAATGAAAGTCTGCTAAAATAAACAAACGAAATCTCTCAATTGTACATTGAATGAGTTTATCCCCACATACAGTCATTCTCATATTTGAGAAAGATTGTGTGTGGAATTTTTTTGCTCAAATCCAATATTGGAAAACTTCGCACTTCATTAATTGAGAATGATGGTTTGGTGTCTAATGAGAGAATATTATCAACTTATTGTTGAACAAGGGAATCAAAAGGACTGAATGAAATTCATTTCCCACTGAATTAATAGGTCCCCACTTTATCAGCTGGTGGCAAACAAGGGCCTCATACATTGTTATTGAAGCTGACTGCAGGAGTCTTCACTGAAAGTCTGCTAAAATAAACAAACGAAATGTCTCAATTGCACATTGAATGAGCTTATCCCCACACACAGTCATTCTCATATTTGAGAAAGATTGTGTGTGGAATTTTTTTGCTCAAATCCAATATTGGAAGACTCCGCACTTCATTAATTTGTTTGTTTGTTTGTTTGATTGATTGAAGATTCATTCATTTGGATTGGAGAAGCCAGTAAATGTTGTTGTTGTTTTTTTTTTTTTTGTGGAAATTAGTATTTTGCGAGACTTAATTTACGAGAGAGTTTTGGTTAAGAGTTTCTGATTGCACTTTTGGTGAGAGAATTTATAATAAATGGTCATACACTATAATATTGCAGAATGAATGAGCATTGGACCCACATTATAATATTGCATCATTATAATGTATGACCTATAATGACTTGCGCAAACTGACATGCTAACCAAGGATGGAACAAAGGGAGTTTAATGGCGGTGACCGCCACGACAAGAATTTTAGAAAATACAATTATTATATGTGACAATTTTTTTTTTATCCCCAACATACATAGTCTCGTCACTGTTAGGTTTTTTTCCTTATTTTTTATTATATACTAGTCATAAATCTTCTATTTTTGTTTTCATGAAAGGAGACCCAAAAAAGTATATCCTGTGTGTAGACGAGGAAAAAAAATAAGAAAATACGTTACTTTTGTTTCTTAATTTTTCAGTTAAGTTAAACTCTTTTAACGGGTCCATTGGAATGCTATTTTTTCACCAAAATTTCAATGAATGTTGTTTTATAATATATTACTATATTAATGCAATTTTATAAGGTAGGTTTTTGACTTTTGTTGAAGTTCAAAAACTAAATTTTCAAAAGGAACTGGCTCCTTGTACTTCAAATTTTGGACTGGATCAAATGGTTGTCTCCTTCATAAGCCCCACTACGGGTTCCATCTGAATAATATATGTCGTTCATATTGTAGACTCAACTATCCAAAACACCAGTTGTGATAGTCACCAAGTTCATGCTAGGATCATGGCTGACCTCAGGGCTTGTTGCATTAGTCACCAAGTTCATGCTGGCTAGGATCACGGCTCGCCTAAGGGCTTGCTGCATTAGTCACCAAGTTCATGCTAGCTAGGGTCATGGCTGACCAATCATGGTTGTCCTCAGGGCTTGCTGCATTAGTCTCCAAGTTCATGCTAGGATCATGGCTGACCTCAGGACTTACTGCATTAGTCACCAAGTTCATGATAGCATCATGGCTGAACTCAGATCTTGCATTAGTAATTGGAGCAGGATAAAGAAGATTGATAACATAAATTGTTTTGTCGGTTGGCGGTCTTGTTTGTAGTTTCCTTTGTTTTGCTTCTGGTTTGTTTTGCTATGTTTTGAGACTGGGGAATGCCCCTTTGATGGCGTAGATTTGACTTTGGTCAATAAAATTTAATTTACCAAAAAAAAGCTAATAGAAGAATCATGAGATATAACTGATCAGTTGAATCAAAGAGGTATCCACCGGTCTGGCTATCCATCCTGATCGACAACAGGATGAATGCTTACCACCGATCCATCCTTACCACCAGAGGTAGATGTAGAGGTGGTCATATGGGGGCCACGGCCCCCGCGTTGTTTCGGGAGAGATTTTTTTTTAAAAATATTAATATTAATATTAGTAATTTTTTTGTTTGTTAATAGCACCTAAATATTGTATTTTGTATTAAGTGCTATTTAGACATTTAAATCCTTTAAAAATGTGTTTGTTTTGGATCCCAAAATCCAATTTTTTTCTCTGGGCCACGGTCTCCCATAAGTTTTTCCTTCAATTATTTATCTCATTCCTCTTTCTATCTCTCTACACTTTACTACTCAAAAAACTTCCCTCAAATTCTATACCAAATAAACTATTAGATTTTCGAACCTTGAAATTTCAAAATCTTGTTCATAATTCGGCCCTCGCGTTTACGAAATCCTGGTTCCATCCCTGCTTACCACCGGTCTGGCTGTCCAACTCGTTGTCTCAGGATGGACATGAATGCCTACCCACCGGTAAGAGGTAGCCACTCTAGCAACTACACAAGGCAAAGTACTGTTTTTACGTATACGTATACGTACCATTGTCATCTTGCTACATCTTTTTATCTAAAAAGTTAATAAAGTATATTTTAGGTATATATTCCTAACAACTTCGCCCTCATACTTGAAAAAGTAGTTCCACAATATTAAAAAAATATACGATATTTTTTATATTATGGATACTTACAAGAACGGTATTGACGTTGACTCCCATATAGAAGTATGCATGTACTTCATAAGTTGACAGTTGGCAACTTGGCATTGAGTCTCTGTTTCTAACCTCTATATACACCTATATCCCATTATCACGTGTTTTAACTCAGTTATCTTTTCTTTGCTGAGTAAAAGGTTGACGAGGGAGACTAGAGTTGCAACCCCCATCAGGGAAGAGGGGCAACATATCACTGGGCTGATGGCGGCAACGGTGCTGAAAACCATGCTAAAGGTAGCGATGATCATTTGGATATGATTCGGTCAACGCACGAAATTAATCAGTACGCTAAAAGCTGTTTTACTTGCCTCGAAAGAAAACAAATTTGTCTATTGTTTCGCATTGCATTTCTTTCCGGCTATGGATTTCATGAGGATGGACTAAAGGTATCAATGACTTTAATATGTGTGATGAACTTTGTTCCTTTAAAACACATGAGACTGGTTCGGAAGGCTGTTGAAAATCAAAGTTTTCATAGGCGAAAGCGTAAGACGAGGCGCTTGACCCTCCATGGGGCGAGGTGTATGCCCCGAGACATTGAGGCGTACGCCTTTATATTTTCTATTTTTTAAATAATTTAATTAATAAAATAACTTTAAAATACAAAAAAATGTGCAGTTCATAAAAGATAGATTAATACAAAAAGATAGCATAAAGTAGAATATCAATTAATGACTTATTATTACATTATTAGTTAATAACTAATAACTAATTGAGAAACCCTATAACATCACTTTATTAGTTGTTAACTTTTTATCTTACTCCCATTGTTCCTATTTGATAGTCCCGCTTCGGGATTCCAACTTTTTAAGAGAGTGTAATTATTACATGCTCAAGTTTCTAACTTTCCAACTTTGCCCCTCATTTATGGATGGCTTTTGTCCGATAAATTAGGACGCAAAGTTGGCAAAGTCACCTCAAGAATTCAAATTGAATTCAACTCTCCCTCTCCCTCTCTCTCACACACATTTTTGTCCTTTTTGAAAAAAGGGTAAAAAGGGAAAGATGAACCCTTCTTTGTGTTGACTTGCCAAATTGGACTTTCATTTTGGAACACCCAAAAAAAAGAAAGGTGGACTATCAATTAGAAATGGAGGGAGTATTAACTTATCATTTTATTAGCTATTAACAGAGCATATCAATTCGTCATTTAGTAAAGGAAAACAAAGCACAACTATTTAAAGAAAAACAAATCTCGACTGTAGATGATGATCAACTTCAACAAGGCAGCAGAGAGAGAGATAGAGGGGGTTTGAATTAGGAAATTACCAAAATTAGATTAGGAAAATTTCTCTCCCAAGGCTTACGCCTCTCCTATCGGGGCATAAAAGACGACTGAGGCGTACGCCTCGGCGCGCCTAAGGAAATTAGGCGACTGCCTTTGTGGTTCACCGCCCAAATTTTTAAGCCCTGAGGCGTTTTGGCAGTACCTTTGAAAACATTCTGAAATGTTTAGATGTTGAATAGTAAACTGCAAGTAGTGCCTTCTTGAATAATGGCAGCTAATCTATTACAGTATTATGGTTTGCCTGTATAGTTTTCGCGAATGTTAATTATCTAGGTCGGATAAAAAAAATAAAATAAAAATACCAGGCATTGTATTGCTGACGGTTGACGTATATCTTTTTGCAGGCTGGCCTAGTTGCGGCTTGTGGTATGCTAACTATGCTTAGAAAGACTTGTGCTGTTTTAAACAACCCGAAACATATGGTACCTTCATTGATGGAAACAGGAGCCCGCTTTCTTGTTACTAGGTTCCTCGGACAGTATATCTCTACTGGTTGTTTAATGTGAGTTCATGTTGTTTATATGTTCTATTTCACTGATTTCGTAATTTTTTAAAATTCCCTTCTTTTGGTGCATATAAGTGCGCCCAAATTTATCCTTTCATGTTTTGACCTATTTTCATATCCTTCTGGACTAGTCATTCATTTAAGTGGGGTCAGGATTAATGGAATGCTTATGGTGTTTCTCTTTCATAGATGACCAAAGCAGAGTTACACATCTCAGTCCATCGAATGCTTATGGTGTTTTCTGTCAATTGTATCATCAATAACTATAGCGACAAAATTGAGATTGCTTGGAAACTAGAGGGACTATTTCTAAAATTAACCCTTGATTAATTCCTTCGGTGTTTTCTATCAATTGTATCTTTACTTAATTCCAATGGCCTGGAAAAGAATCTTATGAATAGTTGTAATCATGTCATACTTTCACCAATGAGAGCTTTTGGAGCTTCTTTTCGAAGGAAGAGTAAGAACTTTATTGATAAAAAAAGATTACAACCTACCGTGTGTATCTAATATAACTGAAAAAAAGATTAATTGCACACGTGAACGAAGAATTACAACTGGTAATTCCACTATTGACGAGACTTCCTTATAACGGCAACTAATCGATACCAACAAAGTGACTCTATTGCCAAGCTAATGATTAGTTGTAATCATGTCATACTATCAGCAATGATAACTTGGAGTTTTTTTTAAAAGGGAAAGTAAGAACTTTATTGAAATAAAAGATTGCAACCTACTGTGTGCATCTAAGATAACTGGAAAAAAGACTAATTGCATACCTGAACAACGAATTACAACTGTCACGGTAATTAATTCCACTATTGACGAGACTTCCTTATAACATCAACTAACCGATACCAACAAAGTGACTCTGTCACCTCAAGTAGAGAGCACTGCGTGCATAGTTACACTGACATCATGCAACTAGATAGCCAACACCAACTACAGTGACTTTTGGAGCTTATGCAGTGACAAGTTCTGCTTTTGTGCAATGATACACACGCAGTTGGATACACCTATATTTTTTTATGTCTGTTTCTTGGTATACCACAATTGTGAGGGCCTCTACTACCTTCAATTCAGACAATCTTAGTTTCAGATAATTCATAAATGGGCATGCTCGGCCAAACTAGGTCACCGTTTTTCAGAGAAAACCTCTGGCCCATAACAAAGAGTCTTGACTGTAGATAAATTTTGTTGTCTGATACCTCATAGTTTTAAAGCAGTAGGGGCTCAGCAACTTGATAATTCATTGTACCTTTTCTCCTTCATACTTCAAACATCAATCTCAACTCAGCAATTACTGGCTATTGTTTGTCTTTAAAATTGCGCAATCTACCTCGTTTTATGTCCCATCTTAATTGATAATTGGTTTTTCCATGTACCCAAGTCTACTTCGCCTTCTTATCGTCACTGGAAGTCTCAGTATGGCACTTTTTGTTTGTATTCCATCATGAAAATGAAAGCAAAAACTTTTCTGGTACCACAGTTTACTGGAGGAAGGAGGCACAGTTTTCACCTTTGAAGGAACCGGAAAGAAATGTCTTCTTAAAACTTCCATTAGAGTTCACAATCCCCAGTTCTACTGGAAGGTATTATTCTTTAGTTTTGTTCGACATTCGTATTAACAGGATAGATTTATGTATCAATGAAGTAAGGGAGTCAACCTTAAAACAATAAGAGAAAAAAAAAGAAAGAAGGGTAGATTAAATCCTTACAGGAATTAGAATAGTGCCTAAAGCTTGTTAAGTTTACGTCAGTCGATTTTGTGTTGGAATTCTTTTGACAGGTTGCTACACAGGCTGATTTAGGCCTTGCAGATGCATATATAAATGGGGATTTTTCTTTAGTCGATACAAATGGAGGCCTTCAAAACTTATTCATGGTAAGACAAACAAATCTTGTTTGAAGTTCGAACCTCTAGTTTTGTTGTTGTCCTTCCTGAACTCTTCTGCAGATTTTCATTGCCAACCGAGACTCAAAGAATTCTCTCTCAAAGAGGAGGTAAGTTTTGGTCCATAGACAACCAATGTTGCCACTCAGCTTGCAGTCATATCATAAGTCTCATATCTTACCTTTGCTCTAGGGGCTGGTGGACACCATTGCTTTTCACTGCTTGTCTTGGATCTGCGAAATATTTCCTTCGTCATGTAACACGACAAAATACCCTTACGCAAGCACGCAGGAATATCTCGCGTCATTATGACTTGGTATGATACGTTGTTGTTTTAGATTGATTTGTTTTCATGAAGTTCATAAGAACATTTGTCAGAAGTAGAAATCTTTTCAGAAGAAATAATGGTCATCTTTTGATTGGTAAAAAAAACTCGCTCTGTTCACAGATGTACAGTATTTTCTAAATCGATTAAAGGACTTGACAGCTGAAAAAAGACCAAGAATGTGAAATGGAGGGACTATATAGGTCACACGGTCTCTAGTAAACCTTTACGTATTTGTGTCAGGTAAATAATTCTAGGATAAAGGTATGGGATATGGGTCTGAAAATTCTCTTTGGAGTCACATAGAAAACTAGTATGTCCACAAATTGCAGTTTATAGAACGTACAACTCTCTTGTTATATGGCTTTTATTCATAACAAGCAAAGTGGCCATGCTGAATGCTCTTGAAAAACATCATACGAGGAAATAAAAGAAGAAAATCCAATAATATGGACACTTAGCTGTGTCCCATTGTCCTCAAATGGGAAAAAACGGAAGTTTAAGTCCTTGCTATGAGGCATGGCTATGCCGGAAAAGGAAGTTCTGAGAAAGTTGCAAGAAGCTTTGAAGCAATTTTTAGCTCAAGGAAAATGAGGAATTTGTCTTCCTTTATAATGGAAATTTGCACAAAGTCAGTATGGAAGACATAAATGGACTTAAAAATGAAAGAGACCACATAAACAATCTCGGGAAATCTGAGGTTGTGAAACAACTCACCTTGATGTTGTCTTAGGATGCTAACAACAAATGCGTCTGCAGAACCAGATTTTAAGGTCGTTGGAGCAGGGATGTAACTATCAGCACTGGTGTTCCTTCCCTGCCTTACCTGTAGAGCTTCTGGACATATATCGACCATATAGACATTAAGGTACTAGGTAGGTATATCCCACCCTTGAGAAATGTAGATTAAAGCTTTGCAGAAACATGGTTATTGAGGCCTATTTTGCACATGGTCTTAGTGAGTGATTTAGTTACTCAGTGTAGGAAATTAGTCTCTGAAAACTCTCGTTTTTGACACAAGGTGTGAATGCGTGGAGCGCGGGTGTGCCAAGATTTGTAGCGCCTAACTTTTGGTGAAGATTTCCGTGAATCTTGACTTCTAACGTAAGAGCGATTGCGTGTGATCCAAAGGTTAAAGATCACAATGAGGTTCGTGGTTTACCACACGGTTGTGGACTTAAAATTTCCTAGTTGTATAGGAAATGGAACGTAAAACATAAACTTTATTATTCCGGGATAATAAAGTTTGAACAAGAAAAGTAAAATTTAAACTACTTAAAGAAGTTAGTTCGAATGGGGATGAATACTAGGCATGCGATAGTCTATTTTACGGAAAGTAGAAAAGTGTGTTTCGCTGGGAAGACTTTGGTTTAAGCGTTGAGTTTTGATTGGTGTTGGACCTATTTTTCATCTTGTGAACTTGTATTTATAGGCACAGCAGTAAGCTAATTCAGGCCTGAATCTGAATTCTGCATGTACCATAGGCCGCCAAGTGTCCCATGATGATTCCTCCTTTTGTGCATGCAGAATCATGGGTAGTTATAGGTAGTTGGTAGATCATGGGTGATGTGGCAATAACTCCCCAGTCCCCACTATCTCCCCCTCTTGTGCTAACTTGACACATGGCCAATTGACTTGGTCACAAGCTAATTCAGGTCTGAATCCGAATTCAGCTTTGCACCACAAGCTGCCAAGTGTCCCATGATGCTCCCACTTTTCATGCATGCAAAATCATGGACAGTTATTGGTAGTTGAAAGATCATGGGGTGATGTGGCAATAACTTCCCACTACTCCACTTCTTATGCTTGCTTGACATGTGGCCAATTGACTAAGTCAGTCAATTGGCCTTTGAATTGGAAGAAACATAACTGCCTTGGCAACAACCAAACCCCTAAAAACGTGGGCCGCACCTCACAGACCAGATCTGCTCCTTTCTTCATGGGCCCACCCGTGGGCCAGTTTTCCAACAAATCATGGTCCGTACTCCTCATATGGGCTGTGTGTTTCTTGGGCCTGAATGGAAAATACCCATGGCCCAAGATTTACCCAATCAATTACTTAGCTTTCGGCCCAATTTAATCAAAGAATAAATTAAATGGCCAACCACGGTTAGCCCGATCCATAGTGCCAAAAACGGGTATAAACAGTCTCTTGAATTTTCAAATAAACCAATCTGATCATTTTCTAGAGTAATTGAATTTGCATGCCTGATGCCTCACTCTGCAATGCGATTACCTGTGCAGCTTTTGTTTCACTTTGAACCGTTACAAATAACAAAGGGTTTACAATATGTGGGGCTAACCTACTTTATTTTGATTTGGGTGTTTCTAGAGTAATGAACTGTTTGCTCTTTTCCTTGATGAAACAATGACATACTCTTCTGCGATATTTAAGGTCAGAATCTTTTTTATAGTTTGTCTCCACGTATAACTCTTTTTTCTCTGTTCTTTCCACTTATTATATTGTCTTATGACTCATTTCCATGTTATTTTTCTAGTCTGAAGACGAAGACTTGAAAGTTGCACAGATGAGAAAAATCTCTCTTTTGATAGAAAAGGTGACGCTTATTTTGAAAAATGACCATATCGGTTTGGGTTGACATCTTTGTTAATACTAGTTTTATGTTTGACCAACCTAGGCAAGAATTGATAAGGAACATGAAGTTCTTGAGATTGGATGTGGTTGGGGAAGCTTGGCTATTGAAGTTGTCAAGAGGACGGGATGCAAATACACTGGCATCACTCCATCTGAGGAGCAATTGAGATTTGCTGAAATGAAAGTGAAGGAAGCTGGCCTTCAGGTGATTACAAATTTACAATGTTCGAAGTCCATATATACTTGGTTTCACTTCCTAAGTAAAAGTTTTCTTTGGAAGAAAAAACGTTTATGTAATACCCAAAACAAGTGATTCCTTTTATTTTAATCCATGATGCTGTTAAAAGCTGGTATGGAAACATAAGGCTATTGAATTATATATGAGATGCTAAAATTATCTAGGTCTACCACTCTTGTGGCTCTATCATATCGAGAGATGGCCAAGTACATAGTAGATCTTGTTTTAGTACTCAACTTTAAGTCTGCAATTGGTATGTTAACTCTTGTTCGGCAGCAATTTTTTTCTTATTAGCAAAATACATTGCCCTTTCTACACTGTACTTTGTAGTTAGGATTTTCGATGCAAACATTTTTAGTGTTCATGCATCAGAACTTCACAAGAAGGGTCCATTTCTACACTCTTAGATAATGCATGCATCTTTGTGACCGATAAGTATTAAGTTGTAGTTGTTCCTCTTATTATATTCAAAATCAATTCCCTGTCAGGACCGCATAAAGTTCCTTCTTTGTGACTACCGCCAATTGCCTGACACCTGCAAATATGACAGAATTATATCTTGGTGAGTGAGTTCATCTTAAACGGTAACATACTCGTCATAGCCTTACTGACAATAATATGCAGTGAAATGATAGAACATGTTGGCCATGAGTATATGGAGGAGTTTTTTGGCTGTTGTGATTCAGCATTGGCAGAAAACGGTCTGTTGATCCTACAGGTAATGATGCTGCTTCTTTTTCGCTATCCCGTTGGAGCTGGTTATTGGTTGTTCATTGTGTTCTATGATGAAATTGTTTCATGACAGACTCCTACTCTTCCTAGAATTATTTACAAAATTTAATTGGAAAGAAAAAAAAATTGTTATCTCTTAGTTGCAATGGAATAATTTGATACCCTTCGAACAATTTTTCATTTCCGTGTCACTTGTTTAAAACCAGACCGTGTTATGTCAAATCCATTTTAGCTATGAAAGTAATGAATGTTGAGTCTTCAATATTAAGTTATCAACCTACACCTCCACCAAGAGCAAACAAATCCACTAAATAAATGCCAAATGTTCACAAGTAACGTTTGAAATCGAGAAAAGATGATTTACATTTGCTAAATTAACATCAAGGATACATTACTGAGCCTTTTGCTGACAGATAAGAATTGGTTGATTTTTTCACAGTCCATATCGATGCCAGATGACCGATATGATGAATACAGGAAAAGCTCGGATTTTATAAAGGAATATATTTTCCCAGGTGGATCCCTACCTTCATTAAGTAGAATAACATCAGCAATGGCTGCTTCATCCAGGCTCTGGTAAAAGCAAACAATTATTCTTCTAATTTGTAAAATGATGTTATTTGATTATTTCTGTTTTCTTCACTTTCCAAAATCTCTAATCAAGTGCTTCGAGTGCAGTGTTGAGCACCTGGAAAATATAGGGATACATTACCACCAAACACTCAGATGTTGGAGAAAAAACTTTCTGGAGCAACAGAGGTAAAAAAAAACTAAACCGTTTGATGGCCGACATAATTAGAACCCTGTTGAGTCTACGACTCAAATTAAAGATAATGTTTTATGACCTATTATTATTACCCTGACATAACAATTTTTTTGCAACTTGGAAGCCCATCTAGGATTAGAAGGGTATAAACAGTTGAATCTGTTATACATATAACTAATATATATGATTGATTTCCAAGTCCTTGATCATGTATCCTAGAGATTGATTCTTGAGCGTTTATGTTTTTTGGTTTTAGCCAAATTATCGCATTGGGGTTCAATGAAAAGTTCATCCGGACATGGGAGTATTATTTTGATTATTGCGCAGCTGGTTTTAAATCAAGGACACTTGGAGACTACCAGGTATTACTCTAGGCCTTGCCATGCGCTTGCCGATTGCGCTCCATTCTCGTTCTTTTAATTGGTTTGAACATATCAGCCGCGCACATCATTAGTTTAAGAGATTGATGATGTAAACAAAAGTAGTTGCAAAATAACCAAGAAATAAAATTAAATGGACAAGAGAGATAGAGGATTTGAAATGAATAGGAAGGTAACTGAAATAGTAACAAAGAAAATGCCAGAGAAAAGAGAAACATATACAAGAAGAAATGGAACGGAAAAAAAAATAATGTTGCGCTTATTTTCTCTAGTTTTCCATTCATTATTTTCCCTCCCTGGTAAGAAGCAGAGGAACCCTTTCTGTCGTCTTAAGTTCCAATCGCATCTGCAGAATCCATTGATGGGCATCAGTTGCAATTTTATTTTGCTTATTGGTGGCTATCCTGTCTCTCTCATTTACTACCAACTCAAGAAAGTGCTTGGATTTTGTTCTGTTGTAGATTGTATTCTCGCGTCCTGGCAATGTCTGCGCACTGGGCGATCCATACAAGGGCATACCTTCTGCTTATTGATGATGACGCGAAGATCATACCTTTTCCCTTCAATTATTCATGTCATCATCTGGAGACAAATCAGACCTGCTCAAGCTCGGAAACACTTCGTCAGTCTTTTTTTTTTTTTTTGGGGAACACGATGGAAATGCATTGATGAATAATAAAAGTACAGTGTGGGCAATTTGACTTGTTTTCCCCGGTGATCTAGAATGTCTAGACGATGCATTTATAAGGATTGAATAGCATTTTCCGGGATTTTTTACTCTATATTTTCTCACTGAGGTGCGGCATACGATTACCTCAATCCATTTCTGTTATTACTCTTCCCACACTCATGTATTTACAGGATACGGAAG
Source organism: Rhododendron simsii (assembly GCA_014282245.1). NCBI lineage: Eukaryota > Viridiplantae > Streptophyta > Magnoliopsida > Ericales > Ericaceae > Rhododendron > Rhododendron simsii. The sequence goes on along the minus strand of CM024956.1, from coordinate 28,928,332 downwards.
GACACAGCATACCTATGTTTGTGTTTGCTTGATTGGGACAGAAAAAGTTGTGTGTTTCCTCTAGCTAGCTCTGAACAACGGGAATTTGTCCACTGGTGAGTAGAAATTAACAATGTTTGCCCCCAATACCACTCACAATGGCATAACCAAAGTCAGCAATCCCTTGACCAATAATCAAATTTTGGGCTTTAACTTTTGGATAATTGAAGCTAGAAGCTTTTGGCATTGGGATAACCAAATCTAATGGACTCCACCCCAATTTAATGCATCCTACATCAATAGGTCCCTTGTCTTTTTATTATGGACTAATTTTCGTGAAATTTTATATTGTTAAGGCCTAAATGCAAAAAATAACAGTCGTGTAATGACCGTTAACCAGAATGTGAATTGAAAAAAGGACTTGTACCTAATTGTAATTGGTCGATATGCATGCAATTTTTCAGCTTACCAATATATTAGAGTGTAATGGTGTCGAAAGGCGCAAAAAACCGAGACGTATTGGCGAGTAACCATCAATATTGAAAAGACTTATTAACATTTTTGGTCCCCAACATATCAGTACGTTGCATATATTTCGTTCCCAACATTTGCAATTTGAGTTTAAAAGGTCCCTGAGGTTGACGTCGTCGCATCTCTCTGTTAGAATGATTAGATAAATTACAAATATCACCCTTAAGGTTTATATTTGCATAGCACTGAATTAAGCCACTACCCAATTTCTATATGGTTTATTCAAATCTTTTTCATACTCCTTTCGTCCCAATTTGTTGTGCCTGTTTCTTTTTTAGAACCTCACAAAAAATTGTTTATCTCTCACAATCTATAATATTTTTTATGATTTCAAAATCTTTGTTTAAAAGAATTAATTGAGATCTATTAAACAAGATCCATATTGAATACTTAGAATATATATATCAAAAGATATAGAAATTTTTTTCCAAAAAAGGAAACATACACAATATTTTGGGACGGAGGAAGAATTTGTTTGTTTTTGAATGAATTTTCTTAGATTATTGGTTCGTCTCAACGAGGCGAATCCAAAATGTAAAACACTAGGGCTTGCCCGTGCTTGAAGGCACGGGTCGATGGGTTTGTTATTCAGTTTCTAGTGAACTTAGCTATGTGTGAAAGCTTAGCTAGCAGAATGTCCGTGCCTGAAGACACTCGTGCTAGGCACGGATCCAAAAATTGTTATTCAATATAATTTCGAGTGACCTTAGTTAGGCGTCAACAAACTGATCGTGCTTAACATTATGAACACAACGAATGTGACATTATAAAGTATACAAACATAACATCATAGCTCAGTAACCCCCTCAAATGTGGATAGAGAAACTTCGAAAGTAAAATAATTGTTCACCCCTTGCATTTTAAAACCCCGCTCTTGATTTTGCTTTAGCCACCAACTGTCAAGAAGACAACCACTTATTTAGACTTCCACAGTTAGCATGGTGTGTTCGCCATGGATTGCCAACTGCCAAAAAAGGTGATATTTTTTGAAAGGAGGAATCCAACAAAATGAGATTGCAAAAACGAAGGAAAAAACCCTACCAAACAATCAATTGTATTTCAAACTTGTTGGCTACTAAATGGATATATAGTTCCTTTGGAGTGTGATAAACCGTTGTCGGAAAACAAACTTAGTAGGATGGCTAGGCAGTTAAGATAAATATGAAGGAAGTGTGTGTGTATATATATATATATATATATATATATATATATATATATATATATATATATATATATATTAGAGGAAAATAGAAGGTTTCTAACCCTTGCTCTAACATCACAATTAACATCTACTCCTTTCACAAAAAAATTAGTTCCTAATCCTTGGAACATAAAGAAGTGGTCGAATCGAGAATTGGTCGAATTATACTATGAACCCCAACTAAATGAGTCCTAATCTAGCAGAGCAACATAATCTGCAAGCCACTCACCCGTTTGCAAATTTTAAGAAATTTTTTAACTGGGTTTCCCTGTCTAAAACCTTGTCAATTGCCATGATGGTGGTCAAATAGGATGAAGGGAAGGACATCGACGTGGCATTGAGATAGCTCCACCCCAGTTCTTAAGTCAATCCTAAACATCAAAAGGAGAAAAAAGATTTAGAGAAATGCTACATACAAAGAAAATAGGCAAAGAAAAGACCCTTAAAGTGTACATAAACGGCTCAGATGCACTGCATAGTGAATCTGGGCCGTGCATGTACACTTTAAGGATTTTTTCATTGCCAATTTTCTTTGTTTCTTTGTCCCTAGCACTCCTCACGGTTTTATGGTTACACGGAAGACTCATTGGGAAGCTAAGCAATAAAGTTTTATGGTTGAAGTTTCTCACTGAATTCCCCCTGAAACTTAACTCAATGACCAGACAACACGCTCTTTGTTCTTTGTTATCTAGAGCGGTACTCTGTTGCCGCACATGATTTTCTTGATGGTGGATTTTCCTTATACAATATAATCGTATCGTTAATGATCTTTTAAATTATATATAATAATAAGAATCTATTTTTTTAGTTCTATTTCTGGGTAAGGGCTAGAACTATACAATTTTATACTAAAAACTGGGAGGTGAATATGCCAAGGAATTTTAGTAATCCTGAAGCTTTTTTTATGAATCCAATATTTCATTACTCATAGATCAATTACCCGCTAATGAAAGAATCCAAACAAAATTCACTTGAAAACATTCAGAATTAGGCTTTAAAACTTGATGATACAATAAAGCATGAAGTAAGCTGTCAACAGGTTTTTTTTCCCCTAACATGCAGCAACCCCGAAAGTAACCACCACCCAAACTGTCCATACTCCATATAGATAAAATAAAAATAAAAAATGGTGTCATTCTACAAACCACCAACCAAGAAAAGAAAAAAAGGCACATAAAGAGCAAAAAGAAGAGTCACTCAAAGCAATGACAACAATTTCATTCCTTTTAATTAAGATAACGAATTCGCCAATCAATCAAATAAATCCTTGCACAAGCCCTAGTGTGTTTTTCTTATGGACACACACATCAATTTAAAAAAGTGCATTATTCGCCTAGCAAACAAAAATACGCATAGCCACTGCATGTTGGCACAAAAATGAGACCGGAAACCATAATTCTTATGTTCGAATCTGAGAAAACTTGGTGGAAACATTCCAGAGAGATCGTGAACAAAAATGAAGTAGTCTTGTTGTATTTGCCCTTTTTATTCCAATCCTACAAATTCGAGTAGATTACAAATGAATAAATTATTTGATCACGATAAGTAAAGTGTGGATAAATAAAATAGTTATTTGATCATGATAAGTAAAGTGTGAACAAACAATGAGAATAAAAATTCGGTCATTGAAAATGCGGATCGATTGATATTTCCAAACTGGGTTGATATGAAAATGGTAATGAACAAAGCTAACCAATAAAAATTCGGTCATTACCAGAAAAACTGCATTTAGTTTAGAATTCATTACCAAAATCGAAAAAATTCATGCATTCCTTACCAACATTATCTCTCTCCGGAAAAAAAAAATCATTACCAAAAAAAAAAAAAGCATTACCAAAACTGAAAAATTCATTACTCAACCATTTATTCTAGAAAATGCAAATTATTTACCAAAATGCCAAGGTTTAATAGAGGGTGGAGATTATTCGAATAGTGTAGACTAAAAATCACAACTTACCAATTTGTGGATGAATTTGTATATTTGCTCTTCGACTACAACTTCAGCATGAGCATCCTCATGCGTATCCACCCGTTCAGTCACTGGAATCATATTAATTTCATTCTTACTATTCAGGTGGAGATTATTCGAATAATGTAAACTAAAAATCACAGAATTGAACAAAATAAGAATAAGAAAACTAAATATTTTTTTTTTACTTCCGTAGTCAACAATCGACAATTCTATATATTAGTCCATAATAGAATCTAACTCTACCTACCTAACTACATAAACCGTGCTATAATACAACAGTAACCAATGTTTTAATGGAAATATGTTTTGAAGAAAAGAGCACTAACCAAAATATGATAAACCCAATCAAAAAATAAATCTTAACTCCAACTCCCAATTTTTCTAAACAACGTGAAGAAGGAACAAAGAACTGGTTGGAAAAAAAAATCACCATAGAACTAAGAGTCATACCTATGGAGAGAGAACCGGAGAGAAAGCGAGGGTCAAAGAGATAGGAAGAGAATTGGAAGAAAAACGTTTAGAGGGAGAGAGAGAGAGAGAGAGAGAGAGAGAGAGAGAGAGAGAGAGAGAGAGAGAGAGAGAGAGAACCAAAAATGATGAGAATAAACACCAAAGACTATATTCTCAATCAAGTTTTCAATCAATCTGCCATTATATTATTTCTATCAAATCTTTCCAAAAATTTGCCATGCCAATTAAGATTTCCGTAATTAGTTCTGCCGTTATATTCTTTATCCCAATCAAATCTGTCCAAAATTTCCCATGCCAACCATTAAGATTGACGTTATATTCATTGACTGAACATTTCCAAAACTGAAAAAATCATTTCCAGAAATTGAAAAAATCACTCTCAACCGTCGGATGAAATCAATTTGAGCCATTCAATGCCAAGGTTTGAATGAATGGTGGAGATTTATGCAGAAAAATGTGTACTAAATCAAACGGTCAAGATTTATGCAGGAAAAATATGTGGGCTACCACACCGTCGCGAATTGTATTATAGACTAGGGTTTGCCCGTGCCTAAAGACACGACACAACGCGTTCTAAACCCACAGTCTAAATGAAGTATCAAATCTCATTTTTATAATTTTTTTTGGATACAATGGTTGTTAATTTTTAACTCCATCTCACATGGGGAGAGTTTCGTGTTTGTGTATATCCCACCCATATGAGAGGACGTTACAAATAACCGTTGAATGAAAAATTTTCTAGGCTCCCAACAAAATGTACTTCTCGAAATTTTCTATTTTAAGAATAAGATTCAAACATGGTCCACCTAACCAAGTTCATAGAATAGTCTAACACAACATATGTTATCAAACTTGTGTAATTTCATTAGTTGCATTCAGGCATAGCAAATAAGAACCTTACCGGAATGAAGCCTACCATGAGAGTTTTCCTAAGCATAAACCAAGAATTCTTGCTTAACATAAGAGTTTCCTTAAGCTAACATAACCAACATCTCTAATTTGTACTCCAAGTTGCTCACACCTGAAAATGGCACGTGGGATGTGGTTAATTTCCAGTCCAGGTTTTGCTAAAGAATGTGTTGAAAGCATAGTCTCCGCCTCGATCCAAACGTCTTCTCACTCGACATTTTGCCCATCAAGCTGCAAAAAATAAAAGCCAGGTCATAAGTCACATAAACCCAGCATGGAATAACTTTAAAATAGAAAAAATGTACAAAAATAAATATGTTCTTTAGTATTCATACAAAATATAGGCACAGTGCAACGTATTCTGAACCCAACTTAAATGACTACTCTTCTATGACAACCCTTGTTAACCTAACTCGATTAACATAAACAAAAACACAACTTTAATTTACTCAACCAAATAGATGCAACAATGCTATAGCTTGGAGTAGAACCAAGCTAATTGTCATAGACTTATAGCTATTAACATTCAAAAATGTGAATGCAACCTGTTCCATTTCCTCTTCCTTTCCTCTTCCTTTCCTTTAAAGTTTCTCTATTGCAAAAGTTGTCCATAAGATCATGATAGACCCAACAAACATGGAAGTAACACTGGAATAAAAGCAAATAAATATGAGCTACTGTATTATCTTATTCTCAACTTCCAAATCAAACCTCCATTAATTCCTTGTGATGCATGGTGTCATAACTCCTATCATAAATCTAGTTCAAAAAAAGAAGAGAACATGCCGATCTAATTAACTAAGCCAAGAGCTTTTCTTGAAAATTTGGTTTTATTTATCTGGTACCTTGGATTAATTGGTGAATTAGACGGGGGAGGTTTGAAGCAAGCGATTCCCAATGTAACTGGGTTTGGGTGACGTCGAGCATCAAGATCGAATCAGAAGAGTCTTGCAGCCAAACAACACATCAAAGGGCTAGCACCATAACCTAAGCAGCGGTCAAAAAATTGATTGTCGTCAAAATAAAAAGAAAACGATTCTTCGAAATGGATTTCAAAAAATTACTAATTGCTGAAGTGGAAAATAGAAAAATTTTACACAAAATATGACACTGTTGAAGCGGAAAATAGAGCAAAACCCAAATATCATTAGGAATCGGAAGCATTATAATGTCTACCTGTCCAGTGATTCGCACCAACATATAGATCAATTAACAGCAGGATAAATTGGAAATTTGGAACTAAAAAAATGCAATCATATGTAGCAGTTAATCCATGCAAGATTTGGTGTCCTTCCGCTTCAAGTCCAAGTCAGTCAAAAAAGTTAACACACGTATTCAGCCAAAAAAATATATGGTCGGATTCAACCTGAACTCATATAGTGAGTAGCTCAAATTTGTGCCACTCTACTCAATCAGACTAAAAATGAGCTCAAGTTATATTGACCAGAGGTCAAACAATGTGCCAATTTCAAACACTAAGAACCCTTATAGAATTGTTATTACTTGCCTCATTTTAGTCATCGAATCGAGCCAATTTCATTGAGAAGTCGGATTTCTACTTGATCAATTGAAGCCTTAATGATCCATTGCCTGTATTGCATAATCAGGATTCATGCAATTTGCATGTTCATACTGCAAGATAAAGAGTAAAAATTAGTATATGATTGAAACTCATCTCCTCCCACTTGAAAACCGACCAATAAATCCTAGAACAAATCAAAGGCAGCATAGCTTGAACCTTAATTGGTGCAGAACACAAAAGGAGAGGATAAGTTCTGGGAGTTTAAGGGAGGCAGATGGAGGCGCTAGAAAAAAAATATTGGAACAACCTTACAAGTTAATGAATAAAGAAATCAATGAAAGAGAAAAACCATTTGTATTTGAAATTTGCTGGTGAAAATACTCCAATCCAGTCATCAATTGATGGGTTAAAAATGTTATATTCTAGTCAACCAATCAGTATTTTGCCCCTGGAAAAGATAAGGAGTGTTGCATCGGTTAATCATAATCGATTAATTTTAGGTCAATTTAGCACATTTAGGTCATGTTTGATGGAGCACTAATCCTTTGTACTGAATGAGATAAAAAGAAAAATCAGACTAATAGGTCAGTTTAGCACATTTGGATAATGTTTGATGGAACGCTAATCCTTTCTACTGAATGAGATAAAAAGAAAAATCAGACTAATTAAAAATGAGATACTCGTAGAGTACCAATAAACTTGATGTAGAATACCATTAAAATATGAAAACCACATTTTTGCCAATATTTAGGGGAGACATGCATGCTAAGAAACATATTGAAATCTAAGAACCATGAAATGGAAAACCGTTGCTGGAAAATAAAATATGGTAGAAAATTTTTTATCTGTTGCCTATCAGATTTTCAAAGATTAGTAAACAAAAAAATAATGAACGCATTTTATAGAAAATATATCAAATTAAACTTACAGACAAAAATATAACAGTTAATAAACCAACAGTTTTTGTTTTCCCACAACATGTTAGTAGTAGTAAAACAATGATAGACTCGAAGTCATCTAGCTTTTCCATATAAGTGAATTGTATCCACCTAACTACATAAGTGAATTTTTTTTTGGATTTGTGACGCCAGGAAACTACTTAACTCCAAAAAAATGAGAATATTGGTTGCTTTTAGGAAACTATTATCTTAGAACCCAGAGAGCCATACTCCAACTTTTTTCGATGAGAATAATGGTTGCTTTAATTTTAGGAAACTGCTATATATCTTAGAATCCAGAAGAGCCATACTTCAACTTTTTTCCGATTAAATATTAGTTGCACATGACACCCGTCGCTCCGTTAAGAGTGAATATTGGTTGCACATGACATGCAGTTTTCTTCATAAGGAAATCCCCTCCTCATCAAGAAATAAATACTAAACCTGAAAACTTAGCACATATACTCACCCGAAAACATATCACACATATGCATACGATGATATCTCACTTAATGCTATCTTATAAACTTCATAGGGCGAACAAAGAGAACCAGAAAAAAGAAGAAGAGAGAATTCACGTGGTTAGAGAACAAAGAACTAATTTTTCGATTCACAGCTATTTCAAAAAAAAAAGAGAACAAAATAGCCATACCTGTAGAGAGAGAACTGGAGAGAGGGCAAGAGTCAGGGAGACGGGAATGAGAACTTGAAAAAAAAAACATTTTGAGAGAGAGAGAATATGAAACAAACAATGAAAACAAATATTCATTTAGCATTCAACGCCAATCTTACCAAAAATGTTAAAAATTTCTAGTGAATAGGGAATAACAGCCAGCGTAAATTATGTGTATGTTCAAACACGTAATGCACACATGCAGAAAGAATATAATTATATTGCTTTGTCTTGCCATTTCAATACCCGATTTCCATATATATTGCTTTAGTGATTCAATACCCATAAGGAATATATATTGGTTTGCCGTTCCCATATATATTGCTTTCCAAAATCCCGTTTACCTTGCCATTTCAATTAATTGCTGGGGTCTAAGAAAGGAAATGAATGAATGATAGAGATTTATGCAGAAAAATGTGTATTAAATTAAACGGTCAAGATTTATGTAGAAAAAATATGTGGGCTACCATACCGTCGTGAATTGTATTATAGATAACTATCCAAGCTATTTTTAATGGATTACAAATTCAATCCAACAAAATCTCTTTTCACCCACCACTGTCAAGCAATTCACCTCCGCAATCATGCATTGTCATCACCCGCCACTGCCGCTGCTGCCACTTCAACCCACCTAAGCCGCCCATTCAACTCAGCACCTTGTTGGGCTGAGAAACAGAGATTTCGAAGTACAGGTCATGTAACATATAGAGCCCATTCAGTTGGATATTTTGGTTTTAGATTAGTAATTATTACCTTATTTTTTTCTTCACTCATCATCCATATCTCCAATTATTACTTTCATTTTTCTCTCTATCTCTCTCCAATCATTACTCTACTTCTGTCTACACTCATTATCTATAAATCCAAATCCAAAATACCCACAACGAATAAGGTCATCTTGCTCTCATGGGAGGGAAAATTTAGCTTAATGTGGACAGGGCATGCAATATAAGTATGTCATTATTTTTTTGTTAGTTTTATAAAATTTGAACTTGTAAAAAAACTCAAATGAAAGTGTTCTCATAATAATTTGTTATGGTGGGAAAATGGTATGTTATGTGATGTTCGAATCTTAAGAGGTCAGTTCTCATAAAGAATGCACTTTTAAACAATAATGCTATCAACACCTAGCACACACAAATATAAGGGAGCTTGTTGAGAGTAGGGTTGTAAACAAACCAAATCGAACCGAACCCTGTTAAGTTTGGCTTGGGTTCGTTAAGGTATGAGTTCGGCTCGAGTTCGATTCGAGCCTAAACAACTTGGCTCGAGTCCGGCTCATTAAAATTTTTCAAGGCTCGGGTTCGGCTCGGTTGGGTTCGTGAAGGTACTAGTCTTGCTCGAGTTCGGCTTGGTTGGGTTCGTTAAGGTACTAATCTGGCTCTAATTCGGCTCGAATCCGATTCGAACTTAAACATCTGGACTCGAGTTTGGCTCGTTAAACACAAACGAATTGAGCCAAGCTGAATTTAAGCTCGAATTGAGCTTGTCAAGACTCAGGTTTGATTCGGCTCAGCTCATTAAACTCAAGCGAACCCAAACTCTCTCATTGATCGTATAGAATTTGGAAGAAAAATAAGTATTGAATTATATATACAACCTTAAAATTTTTTATATTTACAAATAGACCTCTATTGAATTATTAATTAAATTTAAGTACAGGTTTGCGAACCTAACCGAGTTGAATACCGTTAGGCTCAAGTTCGGCTCATTTACGGAACGAGCCTAGAATTGAGGTTCAGGTTCAGTTTGTTTAGCAGACGAATCGAACTCGAACGAGCACTTACCGAACCGAGTCTCGAATAGTTCGCGAATGATTCAATTCATTTACAGCCCTAGTTAAGAGTCAACACCTAACGTTTTATAGATTCAGAATCCTCCATATATGTACACACTAGACTTGTGAGTTGTAGGATATTTTGATGATATGAAAAGTAAAGAGATTTTTTAGTAGGATTCGAGATGGATAATGAGAGTCCTGGATGGAAACGATCCTAGCAGTCCATTTAGAAATAAGTGGCAATTGTAACACCGCATCCCACATCGGAAGTCTATATAAATGATCTTGAATATATATATATATATATATATATAACAAACCATTTGGATTATTACTAGTACCATGGGCTTAAGCATTTTGGGTCTTATGGTATATCTTGTGGATCAAACTCAAGGTACTGTGCCAGTAGTTTTTCCTTTGGAGCATTACATGTGGCATCAATCAGTTTACAGTACACAACCCCTTTGGGGCATTACATGTGGCATCAATCAGTGTGTAGTACACAACCATGTGGGCTTGGACTTGGTTAGGTTTGGTGATTTTAGTGCTATATAACAAACTATGTTGGCTACTTACTAGTACCATAATAGAACAATTTCCTGGCCTTCATTTTCCCTTTTGTATATACATTGTTCGAAGCTTCAGTTGTACATCTGCTTCGATCAGTGGCCAAATCCCAATCACACATGAGAGATGGGGAAGCGGCCTTCTAGCCTGCGGATTCACATCATGCCCGGGGAATTGATCTAAAACCATCTAGTCTGCGAATGATTCCCATTGATTGATAATCATCTGCATAGTCTCTCTATATAAATTGGCTTGAAATAAAGGAAACTAACAAACTGATCTCTCCAAAATACACAAACAAAACTGCATACTCGTGATACAAGGTACCCGAATAATTTTGAGAAAACTTCACAATCGAACTCGAACAACCTGCAACAGCTTCAAATACAAGGATCCGACAACAAATCCCAATACCATAATAGATTGTACCAAAACAAATGACAGAACTTGAGATGTGCCTTAATTTTTAAGGTTGCTACTGACTGCCAGAAGGCGCAGACACCCTTTTGGTGCATGCCCAAAATTTACTTGGATTATGCCCAGCTACATTCAAACTCAATCCCACTAATTTAGTCACCAGATTTGCAATGAAAGACACCCAACAATAGGAAAAATTAAACCCAAGCATACCTCCAACTTGATGATCACATTCTGCATCAATTTTTTAATTTTGGACTCGCGATTTATTTTTTCTTCAAATTTAGATCAACCACAAATCATGGAGTGAAAACTTTCAATGAATCTTCACAATTTTCGTAATGTAGTTTCTCAATACAATCTTGAAAATTCAAATGAGATTTGGAGGGTTTTGATATTTGTATTCAATTGAGTGAGCCAATAAACCAGCGTCGATGTACCAGTAAAGAAAAGATATTGTCAAAGAGAATCCAATACGAATGGAAGAATTTAATTACTGATCATCCTTTACAAATTTATCAAAGAATCTTTTTTTCCTTTACAAATGTATCAAAGAATTTTTTTTCCTAAATTAAAGGATATGTTACATTTCCTTGTAAAAATCTTAATGTTTATAATTAATTAAAAAATGGGTTTATACTTGGTAAAATGTTTCAAAATTTAAAAAGTAAATAGTAATCTATATATCATTTCTTCCATTGGAATAGGAAATATTTCTCAGCCTTAGGATTTATAGAGATAGATTTCAATGTTTAAGATTTACGGATGGATGGATGTAAGATTCAAAACTGAGCTCCCTCATTATATAGACTAGTAATTACCCGTGCCTAAAGGCATGGCGCAATACTTTCTAAATATAGTCTAAATGAAGTATCAAACCCAACTTTTTCAAAGGTTATTGTGGATACAATGGTTCTTTTTAATGTCATCTCACATGAGGTGAGTCCTGAATATGCGTATAGTCTCACCTCATGCGAAAGGAGCATTACAAATAACCGTGAGATAGAAAAAATTTCCTCCTCCCAACAAAATCTACTTCTCGAAAATTTTCATTTTAAAAATAAGTTTCAAACATGGTCCAGCTAACCAAGTTCATAAAATAGTCTAACACAACAAATGTTACCAAATCTATTTAATTAATTAATTCTGTTAGTTGCATTCAGAGATAGCATCAGAGATATTAAGAATGTATAATCATACCAGATTCTAACTCAAATTCAAATTTTTGAACGTCCATGCACTTAAAAGTGACACCACTATCGCACTTGTTCCCTTAACTGACCTAGAAAAATAGAAAAGTAAAATAGTTCCAAGATTACATATAACCAGGTAAGAAGTAAGTTTGAAACTCTGTCTACCTAAAAGGCTCCAACGAAAAATTTGCAATCTATAATTCCAAACAGATCATGAAACTCCAAATCATCTAAACCAATAGCTCAAGTAGTATTGAACAACAATTTTATTCTCTTACATATTAGTTAAAAAGAAAAAGAATCTGACATGAAAAATTACTATTGGTCGCAAAAAATTACTCCTAGCCACAAAGAATTATTCATGGCCGCAAAATATTACTGCTGGCCGCGAAGAATTACTCTTAACCGCATTGAATTACTCCTGGCCGCGAAAAATTACTTTTACTCGCGAAAAATTACTCCTGGGCTCTACAAATTACTCTTAGCCGCATCTAATTGCATTTGGCCCCACATAATTGCACTTGGCCGCAAAGAATTGCGAGACCATAAAGTAATTCAATGTGGCCAAGTGCAATTCAATGCAGCCAAGAGTAAATCGTAGCGGCTGAGGGCAATTCGACGCGGCCAAGTGCAATTCTGTGCGGCCAAGTGCAATTCTGTGCAGCCAAGAGTAATTCTGTGTTGCCGAGAGTAATTTTGTGTTGCCAAGAGTAATTCTTCGCAGTCAAATACAATTTGATGCGGCCAAGTGCAATTCGATGCGGCCAAGAGTAATTCTTCGCGGTCAAATACAATTTGATGCGGCCAAGTGTAATTCGATGCGGCCAAGAGTAATTCGATGCAACTAAGTGCAGTTCAATGCGACCAAGTGTAATTCGATACGGCCAAAAGTAATTCGATGTAGCCAAGTCCAATTCGATGTGGTTAAAAGTAATTCTCGGCCACGAGTAATTCATTGCGGCCAAATATAATTCTTTGTAGCCAAGAGTAATTTATCGCGGCCAAGAGTAATTCTTTGTAGCCAGGAGTAATTCTTTGCGACCAATAGTAATTCTTTGTGAACTTCTAATCTTAGCCATTGGCTTCAATTGTTGAGATGAAGTGTCTTTTTTTGGATACCCAGAATACTCCCATGTATATACAGTATATTTTTTTGTAAAGACACGTAAATTCATAAAATTTATTTAAATGTTTTATAAGGAATAAAAAGGAGGAAATTGATTTGGAATGTTGAGATTTGGGATTAATGTGTAAAGTGTTGCATTTGAGGGGGAAGTGTGCGATTTATGTATAGTGTGTATAATGTATATGTGTGTGGGGTGAGAGGCAGGGAATTTTATTTCCCAATCTCTCCATCTCTCCCGTCCCTCTCTCTTCTCTCGGCTCACACTCTCTCATTCTCACTCTCACCAAATTTCAATCAAACAACACAAAACCCACGCAAAACACCCTTCAATCCATCATTCCTTCATGTGGTGGAGTCCGTATTTCATTGGTTTGAGCTCGGAGGAAGTGCATTCCGTTCGGTTCTGAGATTTGAGGCTAGGGCTTGGGGAATTTCTTGAATTCGTTCTCCAATCTTTGAGGTAGGGAGTTCTAACTTTTAATATATGTTTATGGTTTGTTTCTTGCTGCTTGATTCGTGTTTGAGACCGTTGTTGTTGTTGTTGCTGCTGAGAAACCCATTAGATTCTGTCAAAAATCTGCCCGAAATCCATTGTTATCGATAACATTTTCCTTATTATCGATAACATCATGTCCCAGAGCCTAGAAAACCTATTGTTATCGATACCCTTAGTATTGTTATCGATACCATTGCCCATTGTTATCGATACCCTTGCGTCTGGAATGTTTCTGAACCCAATGGTATCGATACCATTTTTATTGGTATCGATACTTGTTGTTTATCTCCAGTTTTCATTGTTTTGCTTCATTTTTCACCGTTTTGCTTCATTTTTCACCGTTTTGCTTTCTGATCACTTCCAACTTATCCAAACCCCTCCTAAATGATTCTTAACTTGATTACTCATGTCTAATGACTTCATCGGACGTTTAGCCCAACGAAATGCTTGTTTGAACATGATATTACGAAAATCGTTTTATAAACCAAAGTTGGATTTGAACGGTACTTGTTGGAAAAAGGATTTCAAAACTTTACGGATACGACGACAATATATCAAGACATCTCGAAAGGGTGAAGAGCCTGGCAGAGGACATTGGGGTCCTTTAATTGGCCCAGGATGAGCTATATGCTCATATTTGATACTTCAGGATATCCCAAAAGGGTAAAGAGCCTGGCAGAGGACATTGGGGTCCTTTAATTGGCCCAGTGAGAGCTTCGGCTCATGACACATGCACGAGACACGTTATGACATATGGTGTTTTCAAAGGTTATATGTTGAAAAACATGATTGGTTTTGGAAATGAAACATCGGAATTGGATTATCGTTATTGTTGCTCCTTACATTGGTTTTGGTTGCCATTGCTCATCCTATGACCGTCTTTACATCTCATATGCATACATTGTTAGATTAGAGCTTTCTACTGGGCTAGTGTAGCTCAAGCCTTATATTATATTTCATGTGCTAACTCCGGACAGTAGCTTCATGATTGGAGTGCATGGATTGTGGACACGATTTTGAAAGCTAACATAGAAGAAGTTACTTAGTCATTTTTGTAATGTACTTTTTAAAGATGAATTTGTAACTCCATTTGATAACTCTTGGACATGTGAATATTGTAAACCTTAATCCTTGGACACTTGATACTTTTGGCTGTATTTTGGGGCCGTTGGGCCGAAGATGTATTATTTGGAAATCTTGTGGACCTCAAAGTGAAATTGTTGAAATGAAAATGTCGAACTATTTTGGGGTATTGTACGGAATAATGTGAGGTTTTATTTATGAAAAACCTTTTATAATTATGTCAAAGATCGAAGGTGTGACATTTCAAATTAACACAGAATTTGAAAAATTTTGGTATTTTTCTCTCTCTCTCTCGCTGTTTTTTTTTTGAAAAATCACAGAGATATTAATATACAGTTTTTAGGAGTAAATAAACTCATACTGCAATTGTGTAATATGTGCAAAAATTATGAGCACTTTTCTAAAAGGAAGAGAATGAGTCTAAACCATTGGATCAAAGTAATCATCCATTGCAACAACTTGCCTTTTGTTAAGTATGGATGAACTCTACACCCTTGCATTATGTACTATAAAAAATTAAGTTAAATAAGAAAATTAGTTATAATGCGGAAACACAAACACATGTATATTTTCGTTGGCTTTTAACTTTCAACCCGATGAAGGCAAAGATGAAACTATGATTTAGAATCAAGATGCAACAAAATCAATATATTTGTTGCCACCAACATATTGCAATGAATCAAATAACCAAATATATAATTAAGGGAAAATTTCAAAATGGTAACTGAACTTTGCACTAAATGTCATAGAGACACCTGAACTTTAGTTTATTTCAATTAAACACATGTACTAACAAAATTCCCAAATTTAGACCCCCGCCGTTATATTTCATCTCAAAAATTACTGATATGGCATCTCCCACCCGTTTAAGTTGTCTCATTGCACATGTTTCCAACAAGGGACGATGCACCCAAGCAAAACCCATAGGCAAACTTCATCATCCCCTGTTGGAAACAGTGCAATGGGGCAACTTAAACAGGTTGGAGATGCCATATCAGCAATTTTTTGGACAAAATATAACGGCGGAGGTCTAAATTTGGGGATTTTGTTATTACAGGTGTTTAATTGAAATAAACTTAAATTCAAGTGTCTAAATTTGGGGATTTTGTTAGTACAGGTGTTTAATTGAAATAAACTTAAGTTCAGGTGTCTCTGTGATATTTGGTGCAAAGTTCAGGTGCCATTTTAAAAATTTCCCTATAATTAATCAGTTTTTTTCCTCAATTACTCAACCAACTAAACGTTTAGCAATCTGAATACATTTTAAAAAATGACAGCCCCCCCCCCCCCCCCCCCCCACACACACACACACACACACACACACACATATATATATATATATATATATATATAGAGAGAGAGAGAGAGAGAGAGAGAGAGAGAGAGAGAGAGAGAATAATTTTGGATTCAAAATTGGAATCTATTTTGGAAGTAATGTGTGTGGGAGAGAGAGAGACGGCCCTAGATCACAATAATTGTTTTGACTGAGGAAAGTAAGGAAAATTCGAAAATAAGGAATCATAATAAGATTAGGAAACATTTATTTTTGTTTTTTTTTCCCTTTCATCATTCTTCCAAATATTCATTCTTTCCAAGTATATTTCTAGTCTTACTATCCATAAATCTCAGCTATTGAAAAAATATGTACAAATCCGAAGGTCCAAAATATAGAGAGTTCAAAAACTGCTACTCCATATTACATAGATCTTGAAATGCAAGTGGGGCCCGTGGCCCCTACATATGTGATACCTCCGCCACTTAACCTATATGATACGTTTCAATTGGCAAGTGTTTCACCATGAACAAGCCTCCGGCCATACGTGTTTATTAATTCTATAAACAAGCCCCAGGATAAAATGGTGCAAATGCTCAAAACCTACATTTTTTAATTTTATGAATGTTCATACGTGTTTATTATTCATGCTCCAAATTTTGGATGCCTTGACCATTATGCCCCTGCGGTGACTTTCGTATTAAAAGTTGATTGGTCAGTAGAGAATTGGCATATTTTCAAGGGAATTGATAATGCCAAAACCATTTTTGTTTCTGTCAAAAACTATTTTTGTTCCTGCCAAAACTCAAAGTGTATATTTCATTACATGACTTAATTGTCCTCCATTATACCACTTGCTTTACAAAAATGCCTCGACTGATTCCCGTCTTCCACCCCTACGGCCCCTTTGGATGGTGAGAAAGCGTCTGATAAGAAAGGGGAGTCCTTTCTCATAAAATCTCACTATTTTTTGTGAGATTGGGTGAGAAAGGGAAGAAGTCAATCAAAACATTTTATTTTTATATTTTTCCCTCAATTTCTCACCAAAATAGTCAATCCAAATGAGTGATTTGGCTAGAAATCAAAACATTTCATTTTTGTATTTTCTCTCAATTTCTCGCTAAAATAGTCAATCCAAATGAGTGATTTGGCTAGAAATCAAAATATTTTTTTTTTCTTTTCTCTTGAAATCACTCCATCCAAAGCCGCTGCTAGTTCCAAGTTCCCAATTCTTCCAAGTTCCATCTCCACTAGTACCAAATTTTCCCATTTCTTCCAAATTCCGCCTCCCACCGCTAGTACCAGTTTTTAGCACTAGCTTTTCCCAATTCTTCCATCTCCCTCGGTTAGTCCCCAGCACTTCCTGAGGAGCGTCTCTTTTCCCCTCTTTTTGATTTGTTGATGATGCACTCACAACAAATGGAGTACTGCATAACGAAAGCCAGGAAGCAATCGATGGAGTCGATGGATCGTCAATCGGAGCAGGTTACCTCGAACCGCTTGCATCCGAAGGAATCAAATCGTCCTCAAAGGCAAGTTTTGAACTTTAGTTTTTTATTTATTTATTCACAGGATGGTATGTTTTTAGTTGATCCAAAAAAAAAAAAGGGATGGTATGTTTTTGTTCTTTTTGATCCGCTCATTTATTTTTGATTTATTTTTTGTTTGTCTGCTCAGATCAGTCAAGTTCATAGACGGATCTTTGTTGATGTTATCGCCTCACAGGAATCCTCAGCCATAAAATCGTTTCGTTGATGAATCTCCGCTTCCCCGCTTCCGGAGGAATCGACCCAACAGGATTTGAAGGGGCAATTTCGTAAAGCAACTGGTGTAATGGAGGGTATTTAAGACATGCAATGAAATATATACATTGAGTTTTGGAAGAAACAAAGAGAGTTTTGACATGAACAATAAGGGTTTTGGCATTATCAGAACCCATTTTCAAAGGTAACAAACGATTTAAAATATTGTGGGGGTGATAAGTTGTCATTTTGATTTCATTGCCGGTTCATATTTATTTTCGATAAACTTAATAATTCTTAATCTTATTTATGTAGGAAAGTCAAGGACAGTTAAAGAGACAATGGTGGTCGTCGTGATAAGAGTTTTGTTAAAACATTGGAAATTTCATAATGACATTTAATTTGTTATGTTAAGTTTTACAAAAATATATTTGGTTTGACAGTAGTTAATTTTTATTACGTTTATTGGGTGATTTATGAATTTTGGAATTTTGTGTAAAACTTGAATATTATTTGCACCTCGTTTTGTCCTTGACAAATACCAAAGTTTAGTTTATTCCTACCCATTTTTTTGGCGTCCTCCATTTGCTCATTGTTTGGCTAGTAGCTTTAGTTGTCTTCAAAGTGTGTTACGCAGTGTCTGGGCATTCGCGTGTGTGTGTGTGTGTGTGTGTATATCTATATAGTATGACAAGGAAGTTTTCAAATCCCCTAAATTCCCTCCTATATTTTGGACCTAGGATCGGTACACATTTTTTCTACGGCTAAGATCTATGGATAAAAGAGCTAACGATATATTTAGAAACGATGGAAATAATGAGAGATGAAATGAAACCTTCCTTAATTTCGAACAAATTAACTTGGCCGAGATTCATTATCTATAAAGGTAATAATGATAAAAAAAAATTATACAGCAACCTACCTATTTACGTGTAAGAACGTATATTGATTTTATTTGACCGAGATTCAATCTCGATCTCCGCTGCAAATCTTATTCAGTCCTCTTCTCACCATCCTCTCCTCCTCCGCTTTCAACAAGCCCTAGACTTGCTGATTAACTCTGTCTCCCTAAACTAGATGATTTTATTTATGTCTCCGTAAACTTGCTGTTTTTATTTACACACGGTGGAAGCTCCATAGATCCCATCGACGTCGGTTTCACAGTCAGCTGTCCTTACCACTCCTCCTGTCGGGCGCCCTCAACTTTGCTCGCCATAGGTTTGGGGTCCAGCAACTGGGTTTTAATCGCCAATTGGAACTGGGTTTTATTGCCGAGTCCGGCGCCATCCCGTCCCAAGGCTTTCTTCCTTCCCCTGCCCCGCAGCCCCACAGGGACCTATTTTTTGCTCCTATTGGCGTGAAGCAAGGGTATTTACTTGAATCCCATGTTTTTATATGCTTTTAGCAATTGGAAACTTATTTGAAACCTATTTTGTGTGGCAGTCAGTTGATGATGGTTGCGGGCGAAGGGGAAAAGACAAGACAGAAAGGTGTTCGACAAAGTTTGAAGAGGTAGGAGATTGTGAGGGGAAGACTCATTTTTTTTATGTCGGTGTCGCATAACTCTGTTCTGGCGGTTCATTGTAAATAGTATATATTATTTCAGTGATTTTGGCACTTTATGGTTTTCTAACATCAGGATGTTTAATGTTAGATCTTTAAAGGGCCCGGGTTTGGTAGGGGAGGAGCATCGGGTGATTCGAACGGCGACAATCAGTGAGGTATTCTACACAAAACAGAAGGTTTTATTCCATATGAATGCACTTTTTTTTTGTTTATTTAGCTGTTTGCTTCTCTTTGATTTATTTACAATTTAGTTGTTATTCAACTAATCTACAATCCATTTTACCAGTGCATAGTTGTTTTAAACTAAAACGGAATAGCAATCCAATTATGTCTATGCATTTAAATTTTCCATAGTTGTCCTCTTCACTTAATTTTTTTTTATAGTTTTCATAGTTTTTGAATCTGTATATTTTTGACCATTATTAGATTGGTACACATTTTTTAAATGGCTAAGATGTACAGGCAGTATAAGTAGCAACATATTTGGAAATGATTGTACAAATATTTATCACACCTCTAATTTCCTGAAATCAAGGGTAACAAATCCTTAATTTGAGGAATAAATTTTTCCAACATGGAAAAGATACAAAAATCATGTCTACAAAGATCATGTTCATTTGAACGTAACTGAATTCTTATATTTATGGTAGAAGTAAATACCCCATGTAATATGACCTTACCTAATATATCAAATTTTAAGAAGGAAATAGTTGATTGACATTCTAGATCCAATCCATCAACCTTCTCCGACATTTGGGTTGCCTCTAAAATGAGGTTTCATTGTAAATTTATAATTCTTATCTCCTATTGTTTTCATATATTTTCCTATCATGTATCTATCATTTTTAAATTCTTTTTTCTCCTTATGTGTACGTATTCTCTACCAAAATAGAACTTAGATACTCAAAGATTCAATTCATGGTACGATCTGATATGTATTTTTGTTCCCTCCAATGCACCACAATATTCATAATCTTCACATTTTGTTTGCTTTAGATAAATACTTTTTGTTCATTCACCCAATGCATGATCATAATACATTGACATGATCATAGTTAAGAGTTAAGATTTGATTCTAATATATATTTTTTATATCATGTAGGTTAAGCATTTTTTGACGATTGGGGTTTGTACTAATGGTAAGTAATGGGCGCTCCTGCAAATTCACATCCCTATTGTTGAAAATGCCGTGCCAAGGTGAAAAACGGGAGAGGACACTAAACAACGCAACTAATGTACAAAGAAGCAAATTCAATACATTGACATTAGTCTAATTGGTTATGCTAAGATAATGTTTTTGTTTTTTTGAATTAGGCAAAACACGAACGAGGAGGCTACGGGAGTATAATGTCTAGGACCAAAACAATTAAAAATTCTTTGATACAAAATGTGCAATTTAGGTGATATGACAAACTATTTTCTTTCTTGCCCTTTTTTTTTTTTTCTTCCCTTTTTTACTTATTGAGAGGAATTCGCAATTATCTTGAATGAAAGGCATTATCCTAATTTTGCTATTACATGCATTATGCTCTTTTTACATGATGAAAGGATCAATATGCTTGAAGATTTTAGTCTTGACATGTTTCATATTCTCTTTTTAGATGTCTCCTCGAGGCACACATTTTCATTAATGTTTATCATTTTTTATTTTCATTTGTGTTTTGAATGGTGTTTTTTTATTTGATCAAGATTTATGCGTTTGAGTTTGTTCTATGCGTTTTAGTTGGTTAAATTTGTTGTTTGGTTTTAATTTGCGTGTGCTGAATGTTCGAGCAGGCACGGGCATTCGCTAGTATATATATATATGGGAGCATTCCGGGTACAAAAAAAAACACTCCATCTCAACCATTGAAGCCAATGGCTGAGATTAGAAGTTCAAAAAGAATTACTATTGGCCGCAAAGAATTACTTCTAGCTACAAAGAATCACTCTTGGCTGCGATGAATTACTCTTGATTGCAAAGAATTTCATTTGGCCGCAATGAATTACTCATGGCTGAAAATTACTTTTAGCCACATCAAATTTCACTTGGCCGCGTCGAATTACTTTTACTTGCATCGAATTGCACTTGGCCTCATCGAATTACTCTTGGCCGCTTCTAATTGCATTTGGCCACTACGAATTGCACTTGGCCGCATCAAATTGCACTTAACCACGAAGAATTTCTCTTGGCGGCACAGAATTACTCTTGCCCGCTTTGAATTGCACTTGGCCGCTACGATTTACTCTTGGCCGTATCGAATTGCACTTGGCCACATTTAATTGCACTTGACCACATCGAATTACTTTACGGTCTCGCAATTTTTTGCGGCCAAATACAATTAGATGCTGTCAAGAGTAATTCATAGCGGCTAGGAGTAATTTTTTCTGGACAAGAGATTCTTCGCTGCTAGGAGTTATTCGATGCAGTAAAGAGTAATTCTTCGCGCCTAGAAGTGTAATATTTTGTAGCCATGAGTAATTTTTCGCGGCCAGTAGTAATTTTTCGTGTCAGATTCTTTTTCTTTTAACTAATAGATAAGATAACAAAATTGTTATTCAATACTACTTGAGCTGTTGGTTTAGATGATTTGGAGTTTCATGATCTGTCTGGTATTTATTGCAGGTTTTTTGTTAGAGCCTTTTGGGTAGACAGAGTTTCAAACTCTATTACTTACTTGGTTATATATAATCTTGAAACTATTTTGCTTTTCTATTTTTCTAGACCAGTTAAGGAAACAAGTGCGATAGAAGTGTCACTTTTGAGTGAGTGGACGTTCAAAAATTTGAATTTGAGTTAGAATCTGGTATGATTATACATTATTAATATCTCTGATGCTGTCCCTAAATGCAACTAACAGAATTAAATAGATTTGTTAACATTTGTTGTGTTAGACTATTTTATGAACTTAGTTAGGTGGACCATGTTTGAAGCTTATTTTTAAAATGAAAATTTTCGAGAAGTAGATTTTGTTGGGAGAAGAAATTTTTTTCTAATTCACGATTATTTGTGGTGCTCCTCTTGCTTGAGGTGAGACTATACGCATATTCGGGACTCACCTCATGTGAGATGACATTAAAGAGAACCGTTGTATTCACAAAAAAAACATCAAAAAAGTTGGGTTTGATACTTCATTTAGACTATGTTTAGAAAGTATTGCGCCGTGCCTAGAGGCACGGGCAATTACTAGTCTATATATTAAGGGAGCTCAATTTTTGAATCTTACATCCATCCATCCATCCATAAATCTTAACCATTGAAATCTATCTCCATAAATCCTAAGGCTGAGAAACATTTCCTATTTCAATGGAAGACATGATATATAGATTATTATTTACTTTTAAAATTTTGAAACATTTTACCAAGTATACACCCGTTTTTTAATTAATTATAGACATTAAGATTTTTACAGGGAAATGTAACATATCATTTAATTTAGAAAAAAAAAAGAAGAAGATTCTTTGATATATTTGTAAAGGAAAAAAAGATTCTTTGATAAATTTGTAAAGGATGATCAGTAATCAAATACTTCCATTCGTATTGTATTCTCTTTGACAATATCTTTTCCTTCCTGGTACATCAACGTTGGTTTATTGGCTCACTCAATCGAATACAAATATCAAAACCCTCCAAGTCTCATTTGAATTTTCAAGATTGTATTGAGAAACTACATTACAAAAATTGTGAAGATTCATTGAAAGTTTTCACTCCATGATTTGTGGGATGATCTGAATTTGAAGAAAAAATAAAATCGGGAGTCCAAAATTAAAAAAGTTGATGCAGAATGTCATCAAGTTGGAGGTATGCTTGGGTTTAATTTTTCCTATTGTTGGGTGTCTTTCATTGCAAATCTGGTGACTAAATTAGTGGGATTGAGTTTGAATGTAGCTGGGCCTAATCCAAGTAAATTTTGGGCGCGCACCAAAGGAGTGTCTGCGCCTTCTGGCAGTCTGTAGCAACCTTAAAAATTAGGGCACATCTCAAGTTCTGTCATTTGTTTTGGTACAATCTGTTATGGTATTTGGATTCGTTGTCGGATCCTTGTATTTGAAGCTGCTGCAACTTGTTCAAGTTCAATTATGAAGTTTTCTCAAAATTATTCCGGTAACTTGTATCACAATACGCAGTTTTGTTTGTGTATTTTGGAGAGATCAGTTTGTTAGCTTCCTTTATTTCAGTACTTCTCTTTAACTCTCTTTGGCTTGAGCTTGTAGAGAGTTTTGTTTGTTAATTCGTTTTTCGCTTTGGGGGATTGCATTTTGGTGGTAGCTAGCGTAACTTATTCGAGACAAGATTTATCACAAGAACCGGATATTTTTGAAGATTGGGCAAAATTGGCTCAAACCTTTCAAGCCATATATTTATAGAGTGGTTTTAGATCAATTCCCTGGGCATGATGTGATTCCATAGGCTAGAAGGCCGGTTCCCCACTGATGTACCACTGAAGCTTCGAACAATATATCTATATACGAAATTGTATTCCACCTTTATAGGTTCATGTTCTCACGAGGGGTTGAGCACTAAAATCACCAAACCAAACCAAGCCCAAAGTCCAAGCCCACGTGGTCGTGTATTGTACACTAATTGATGCCACATGTAATGCCCAAAGTAGATTATTGGCCAGTCCTTTGAGTTTGATTCATAAGCCACACCATAAGGCCCAAAATGCTTAAGCCTACGGTACTAGTAATAACCAAAATGGTTTGTTATATATTCAAAATCATCTATGTAGACTTTCGATGTGGGATGGGGTGTTTCAATCGCCACCTACCTTCTGAGTGGACGACTAGGATCATTTCCATCCACAAGCTTTATCCATCTATAATCCTACTAAAAAATATCTTTACTTTTTCATATCTCCAAAATATTCTACAACTCACAAGTCTAGTGTGTACAATTATGGAGGATTCTAGATCTATGAAAAGTTAGGTGTTGACTCTCAACAAGCTCCCCCATAAATGTGTGCGCTATTAGAAGGCGAGTTGTAGCAGAAATCACAATGGCAAAAATGTGTGGCAGAGATATATTGGGTTGGGCTTTTTGTACACTTCGGTGAATGAAAGTCGTGCAATCTCTTCTCCGTGGATGTTGGTACCACATAAAATCGGCCTTATTTGTTTTGGGGTCTCAAAACCCCAAGGCATGGTCTCCAATAAAATCGGCCTTATTTGTATTGAACTTTATTAATATGGTTTGATCAGTTTCTTAATTTCGTGGAATTAGCATTTGATCTCTGGTCAAGATTTGGTTCGTGTAGGCAGATTCGTATATATGTTGATGATAGTGTAGTATCGGGTTTCTTTCCCTTTGGTACGTCAAGAAGGACGGTTAAGATATAGTGAAGCTAGTGAGGTATAGTGAAGCTATTGATGGGACTGATGATATTGGGCTCTTGGGTCGACCACTTCCAATTGGATAGCGATAATCGTAGTTGATCACTTCGTAATGGTTAGCGATAATCGTTGTGATAGATAGACTTTGAAGATGGAATAATAATTTCCCCCTGTATTTGTCATTGTCTTGTGTATAGGAGAAGAGATGCTCGAGTTCTGAAGTGGAGTGAAGTGCCACTCATAGATGAACATGAGCTTCATAGTGGGAATATGTTATTCGTGGAAGAGGACTTGGAATTGGAATTGGATGGTAGACCTAGTGCATTGCCCGGAGATCGGTCATGCGGAAAACCTAGCATGCCTGCTCAGTCAATTTTGCGAGCATCCCATTCCGAGCATGGAATCTCACAATCTTGATTCACATTGTCATGGAACGATTGAGCTTTTCAAGATGAACGACGTGCGGTACGTGAGTAGTTGGTCAAATTTCTCAATTTATAACTTGATCTTAGCGTAATGATTAGCTTTCCATTCTAGAGTAGGTGGTCAACTAATTCGATTTGAGGATTTTATGGTCTTACAGTGCTAGGAAATTATCATTTGTTATTAGAATTTGCTAGACAATGGTCAGGTTTATACAGTAAAACTTCTGTTGTTTGTCACATTTTGTGTCTTTTCCAAGGCCAAAGGATATCAATACCAGGATAAGAATGTTAATATCTCTCTTGTTGATGTTTTGCTTCCAATATGCTAAAGACTTTAATGGTCACATTTTTGGGATTCGGTGAAGTTCGTTAACGTAGACCTAAAACATGTCTCGTTCTCTGTAAATGGCTTTTGTCGCAAAAAATTCTGCGTAGGAATGCAACATGCTTTTCTACATTTTTTAGATAGGGAACTGTAGCCTCTTCCCTTCTACTTCTTGCTTCCCATCTCTAGTTACAGTATTGCGTTTTCCCTCACTTTAGCTGCTGGTCTTGTTTGTGTGCCAAAAATCTGGGTTTGACCTATTTTACCAAGTCAAGCTTGGGCATTAATGGTTCTTCCTTATGGCAAGTGATATTTACATTCCCCTTGTAACGGTTAAGATGAAAAAACAGAGGCTTCTAGGGTATGTGGTTGAGTTGGCCACAATGTAGATCGTATCATTTTGCGTTCGTGTGAAAATCAACATTAACTTACACATCCCAACTTTGTTCGATTTGTGTGGTGTGCAGGTTGATAAAGTTACTTGTTTAGTTGGATTTTTTTTTTTTGAACCTATGCAAAAATTATACGCATCACAATGTTGCACATGAACAGGTTTAATCTGATAACAAAATGAAAGTATTGTTCATGAATTATGAAACTTTTACCCTTATTTTTATGTAAAGGATCTAGACTTAAAAGCTTGGCTGCAGGTGGGAATATGTGCTCTACTTCTAATTCCCGAAAACATGCGATGCGTGATCTTGTCTTTAATACACTTTTCATAGAGTAGAAAGCATCCAGCATTTTTAATCTTATAGCACTGTATAAGAGTATAGTGAAAACGGTTGTATGTGTCGTCAAATTACACAAGTTCAACCCGTATTGATTCTGTTTAATTTGTGTTGTGTTGGGTTGTGTTCATCTCATCAAATAAGCAACCCTAATTCTTACCAGCAAAATTACTCCTATCCTCTCTACTTCATGTTTTTTCTCTAATAAGTCAATTGTCCAGGTCAGTATACGCGCATCTCAATTAATCTTGGGGACCAATTCTACCGTACGCTAGTGGGGGATCCCAAATAAAGTCAAAGCAAATCTATGAATTGGTTCCAAAAATAAGTTGATAGCACCTCAATTAAACGTCAATTTTACACCGCCACCAATCCCGCAATTGTTTTTTGTGAATTTGTGGATTTGGATCTTCCACAAATTAAAGTTGTGCTTTTCTCATAGTTTCTTTGATGTTACTAGCTATTCACAGTCACAAATCCAATATTCAAACACAGCCTAAGTTGTTCAAAAACCAGCAAGCAAATCCAAACAGAATAACTATAATATCCTAGATGAAAATCAG
This sequence comes from Rhododendron simsii, assembly GCA_014282245.1. Classification (NCBI taxonomy): domain Eukaryota; kingdom Viridiplantae; phylum Streptophyta; class Magnoliopsida; order Ericales; family Ericaceae; genus Rhododendron; species Rhododendron simsii. Next base: position 28,901,536 of record CM024956.1, on the reverse strand, counting down.
CTTTAAATTCCCTCTCATTGGGAAACTGCAAGGAAAACAAATTTATCCAAACAATCAAGCAAAACTCAACACACATGCTTAATCTTACATCACTGTCGTCAATGTTCACATTCGATCATATTCTGCGTCTCAAGTGTTTAAAACGCGGCTTATAGTAAAATCCAGTTGGCTCATGAACAAACAAAATAAACAAGAAAGACTTGGTACAAAAACAACAAGAAACAACTTTTCAGGGCTCGAATACGTCAGATTCATCTTCAGAGGGTAGAAGGAAATGAATTGATGAAGAGAAATTGCGTGATCTCCATGTGGAAGATGACCAGTAAGCAGAAGGTGAACCCTTGTATGGATCGCCGAGTACAGAGACATTGCCAGGACGCGAGAATACCATCTACAGTAGAAGGGAATCCAAACACTTACTTGAGTTCTAACACCAATGTTATGGATTCAGTTCATAGCATGAAACATTTAAAATATGGTACTCGCTTACAATAAAACAAGATAATATCCGCGGATAAAGCAATAAAAGCATGCAACTGATGGATCAATGGATTCTAAATAAACTATGCTTCAAAAATGAGAAAAGAAACAAAAAGGCTAGTATTGGAGGGAAATGTACTCGCTAAGATAGATGAAATGTTCCTTCTCTTCATTTTTTTTCTTATCGTTTCCTCTTGTCTTTCGACTTTTCTCGTTAGCTGCCCATCATCATTCCTGTTTTCCTCTTTAAATGGAGCCAGTTTGTGCATCCGGTCTCCTTTTTTGATCATTAAATCTGTCCTAATGTTCATTAAAAAAATAAGATTTTGGTTGGAAAATCTTCATTTCCTACCGAATCGCACTTTTGGTTCAAAATAAGAAGAAATAAACCTCCCATAAATACATTGCTGCCTAAACATTCCATCTTCAAACCATTATGGTGGGACGGGGTGTTACACCACTTACTTCCCTTCCCTTCCTCTTCACCCTCAAATGCTTAACAAAACCGAACTTATTTCTGAAGCCTATAAAACGCAAGTCGATATCTATTGTTTTGTGGCATCTTGCTTTTAACGAGTCCGATGAAACGTTAAATACTATTGTTCGCATCACACATATCATAAGCTCGTGAAAATCAAGGGATAAGACTATCTAGATAAGAGATTGTTGAAAGAACCAAGAAGGACAAGGATGGAGCACAAATGCTACACTGTGACAAGGATAGAGTAATACCTGGTAATTCCCAAGCGTACAAGTTTTGAAACCAGCTATGCAATAATCAAAATAGTACACCCACGTCCGCATGAACTTTTCATCAAATCCCAATGAGATGATTTCACTAAAACCACGAAAACAAATGTCAAGAATCTTCTCTGTTATTTATCAAGGACATGGAAATCATTCACAATGTCATAACATGAATAAAGGATTTGAATGCTTTATACCCTTCAAATCCTAGTGAGGCCTCTAACTAACAGGATGCATATTAGTGGCAGGGAGATTGAAGAGCATATAATATGACATATACCGGGGATTAAGCGACAGAATTTGAAGAAGTTTGAAGAGAACCAAAAAACTATACTTCAAGTGAACTTCAATTATGTATCATAAATCATAATGTTGGCTGTCGTAACCTGTTAACGAGGGTAAAATAGTTCCTCTTACCTCTGGTGTTTGAGGAAGTTTTCCTTCCAACAACCGAGTGTTCTGGTGTAATGTAACCCTATGTTTTCAACTTGCTCAACACTGCACTAACAGAGCTTTTTAGAGATTTTGAAGTAAAAAATAAAGGATCACTGTAGAATTACAAGAACAACATTCCCCTTTTACCAGAGTCTGGATGAAGCAGCCATTGCTGATGTTGTTCTGCTTAATGAAGGTAAACAACCACCAGGGAAAATATATTCCTTAATGAAATCTGAGCTTCGCCTGTACTCATCATACCGCTCATCTGGTATTGATGTGAACTGCAAAAAATCAACCACTCTTTACTGTCAGCAAAAGCCCTATATCCACGATATTAATTCAGTTAATATTCTCCAAAGTTAGTAAAGAACAGTTGGGAGTTTACTGCTGATCGATTGCTATTGTCAGATGAATAGGTTGATATTTGATAATATGAAATTATTTCAGTATAATATGGTTTTTTTTGGTAAGAATCATAATATGGACTTTTTTTAACCAAGTGATAAGGAAAGAAATGATTGTTGAATGACATCAAGAATGACGTAAACCCCATTTAACTGCTCTCTGTCAGTGTCTTATCGATCTTCTTTGTCCAGAATACTGTATCAGGCTACATTATACTTGGAAATATTATTTGCACCTTTTTACCAGATCGAATTGAATTATAAGTAGAGTCAGTTCATTGGGATATAGTTGATCTCTGTGAACTAGATTGGCAAATTATAGGAAATGTAATAATTGACCACTAAGTTATTCCATTGCTATCAAGAGATTGATAATAACACTAACAGTACCCATATACCGAGGGGAAGAGGAGTTTCTCTCGTAGATAATGAGCAAGATAGCCAAATGGAACAAGAAAGCGAAACACAAAGTAACAAGATTATAAACAAAATTTATTCTGATGTACAATTCTCAGTTCTTCATTTTCAACATAAACTAGCATTACCTGTAGAACAAGAAGCCCATCATCTGCCAATAGTGAATCACAACAACCAAAAAACTCCTCCATGTATTCATGGCCAACATGTTCTATCATCTCACTGCAGGTTATTAATTATCAGTAAGGTTAACACGAGTATGTTATGATATGCTGTCTTTTAAGATGAACTCACTCACCAAGAAATAATTCTATCGTATTTGCAGGTGTCAGGTAATTGGCGGAAGTGACAAAGAAGGAACTTTATGCGGTCCTGACAGGGAATTGATTTTGAAGATAAGTTAATTACTTATCAATCACAGAGATGCATGAGTTACATCTAAGAGTGTAGTTTCTCAAATAGAATAGAATAAAATAATATTTATCAATGTAGAAATGGACCATCTTCCAAGGTTCTGATGCACAAAAACTTAGGAAGTTTACATCACAAATCCTAACTACAAAGTGCAGTTAACATACCAAAGAAATACATAGAACGAGAGTTAACATACCAAAGAAATAAATAGAATTTCTGACAGTGAAATTGATTTCTAATAGTAAGCAACTTGGCTAGATAATAAGTTGAGATACAAAGCAATACTTATATCTATTGTTAATAGACCCAAGACAAATGAAGTACAGAATAGCACTCATAAAATCAATTGCCAACTTAAAGATGTGTACTAATACTTGGACAAGGACATCTGATCAGATAATAGTCCCCTTTACCCTTTGGTCTACAATATAGTTTCCGTCTCTGCCACCTTATTCAATGTTTTCTTCCCTTGAAATTTTCCAAACCTTCTGTTCGTGAAAGGGGAAGTAATTAATCTCTCGCCCATACTTAATTTTTCCAAAAATCATGAAGCTCTTTATCAAGGATGTTGATGCATTTAGCAGAAAATAGCGCACATGGTTGCTCATTCAATTTAAATAAAGAGGGGAAATTAACATGTGGGGAAGCATACAATTAACAAATAGGAAGTGCGTGAAGTTTGTCAATTGGTTTCTTCCTTTATTAGCTAGATCTGCAAGGTAGATATTGGGACTTTTGATTCCTAAGATATCAACTCCTTAAACATCCAACACAAGTAATCATCGTGGATTGTTATTGTGGATATCATGCAAATAATCCATTTTGATGCAACTCTTTGACTTCTCTCAAATTATATGGAGATTTATGCAATATCTGATAACTCACCTAGAAGGATGATAAGCAATGCAAAAGGAACCACAAGACAAAGGAGCATCAAAAACTATTTAGCATCATGTCTGTTTCCATACAAACTTGTGGCCATCATAACTTATTAAAAATTATATAAAGTGCTTATTTCATTTAGTAAAGAAACTTAATGCTTCCGAAAGCAAATATATACATTTATAACTTTACCAAAAGGGTGAGTTAGAAAAGTCTAATTACCTGAAGACCAGCTTCCTTCACTTTCATTTCTGCAAATCTTAATTGCTCCTCTGACAGAGTGATGCCAGTATAATTGCATCGAGTCCTCTTAACAACTTCAATGGCGAGGCTTCCCCAACCACTTCCAATCTCAAGAATTTCATGTTCCTCATTGATTCTTGCCTACGTTGGTCATGTATCATAGTATAAACAGTTTATGCATACAAACAAATCAATGAGGGTATTAAAGAAACTTTTGAAGACAAGCCTCACTTTTTCAATTAGGAGAGAGATTTTTCTCATCTGTGCTACTTTCAAGTCTTCGTCTTCAGACTATTACAATTTGACATCAAAATGGGACTGCAAGTTAAAAGATTAAAGAAGACAGAATCCCATTTGACGATAAAGAATAAAAATGGTAACTACCACTACCTCAAATATTGCACAGGAGTATGTCAATGTTTCATCCAGGAATAGAGCAAAGAGTTCATTACTCTGCAATATAAAAGATCAAAACATAGTAGGTCAGCGCGACGTATTTTGAACCCCTCTTTATTCTCAAATTATACAAAAAGACACATAAGTTGCACAGACAAGTAACTTGCCTTCAACTACACTAGAAACTGATTAGGTCTCTAGCAGAAATTACAAGCAAAAAATTCTCCCAGACTTCGTAATTAAATCTCTAAAAACATGCATATATCAATATCTAAATCAACTTGAACCAGTAAAAAATGGGTAGTGTTACGACTTAAGAACTGAATGTGAAAGAACCCACTGGGATCATTATGTGCTTCTCTAAGATTAAAAGGTGAAATACTCCTTCCTAGCTACTTCCTAGTACATTATGTCTGTTTAATGTCTACAAGTTCCATAAGGTAAGGCAGAAAGGGAAAACCAATGAAGACCATGCTCCACCTCAAACTCTTATTTTGCATTTGCTTTTGTTTTAGCATCCGACGACAGTCCCAATTGACAATGTTCAACGAATGCTTTCACATGCTCAGGATTCTTGAAATGTTTATGTGGACTCTTTGAATTGGAAGTTGTTATACATGCACCACACTAGAACAACAAACCCTTCCCCCCCCCGGGCGCTAGTGAACAGTAGGGTTGGTCTCCAGGGATTAGTCGAGGTGCTCGTATACAAGCAGCCCAAACAACCTGAGTTTTCAAAAAAGATACCAAATATATATACACGATTATGCATCTATATTTAAGTATCTCACACAGGTTCGTGCAGAATTGTGCCAAACTTGGCAAACTCATTTGAATATAATCCTTTTCCAGCCAAGATTCGTTAACCAATTAGTCTTCCTAACCAAGACTCATAAGGCAAGACGAATTCTTTAAGTAATTTGATTTCTTTTACCAAATCAATTACTGAAAGTCACCCATCACATGGGTGGACCAAACAATTATGTGCTATTCCTATTTACTTTTCGTATGTTGTTTTTCTTTAACACCAGAGGATTCTGCATGGCTACTTCACTCATTCTGAGATGACTATGGTAGATGGCGCATAACAACAAAGTTAAATGTACATAAAACTTTATTATGTGGATATGCTAGTTTTGTCTGTGTACCCAAACAGATAAGTTATATCCTTATCTTGTACCCTTATTCTAGTATTATGTATCTGGTACAACTACATAAAGCATTTAGAGTCCATGTGACAGAGAGATAATGATAAATCTCCTTTTAACAATTACCCTCATGGAATTTGTCGAAACATATCCATTAAAAACACTAATACACCATACCAGGTCATAATGACGAGAGATATTCCTGCGATCTTCTGTTAGAGTGTTTTGTCCTAAAACATGCTGAAAGAAATATTTCGCAGATCCAATGCAAGCAGTGAAAAGCAATGGTGTCCGCCAGCCCCTAAAGAAAAGATGGATATGCACCAAAAATACTGAAACTTAGGAGATGACTGCAATTTGCATTGCAAAACTCTATGGGACAAAATTTACCTTTTTGTTGAGACAGAAGTCTTTAAGTCTCTATTGGCAATGAAAATCTGCAGAAGAGTTCAGGAATGAGGACATCAGACTTAGAAGTTAGAAATCAAATTAATGTCCCTTGTCTTACCATGAATAAGTTTTGAAGACCTTCGTTCTCGTCAACCAGTGAAAAATCCCCATGAATATATGCATCTGCAAGTCCCAATTCACCCCGTGTAGCAACCTGCCAAAATAATTCCACCTAAGAAATATCCCCCAGAAATCTGTATAAAAAGAAGCTTATAACCTATCCTAACTCCAAGTAGTGGTTTTTCTTCTACATTTACCCTTCTTGTTCTTAAGATTGATCGGCTTCCTTATTATTTCAATGATACGTTAACCAACCCTACCAAAACAAGTTTGCAAATAGAAAGGATAATACCTTCCAATAAAACTGGGGACTGTGAACTCTCAGAGAAGTTTTAAGAAGACACTTCTTTCCGGTTCCTTCAAAGGTGATAGTTGAACCTCCTTCCTCCAATAAACTGTGGTACCATAAAGATTGATTATATCTTTTTTCATGATTGAATTCAGGCAAAACAATACAGAATTGAGACTGCCAAGTGTCTATACTAATTAGGGTAAGGAGAGTAGATTTGGATACATAGAAATGGAAGATAAATAATTGCCTAAGCCAGTACTTAAATAAGACAGATTTTGCAATTTGAAAGACAAGAAATAGGAAACCATTACTGAGATGGAACTATCTAAGCGTGAAGGACAGTACAAATGCAGAGAAGCTATTGCTTCAAAATTATGACCTGTTACTATTAGACGCAGCAAAACTAATCCATAATCTACACTCCTTATGACTGAAAAGACTTTTTCTCTGAACAACGATAATCGAGTTTGGCAAAGCCCGTACATGTATTTCTGTAGAGGCCCTTATAATGGAGGTAAACCAAGAAATAAGAGTCAAGGATATAGGTGTGTATTGAAACCAACTGCATGCTTACTTACATGAAACATCATATATGCATGCCACAAAAGCTCCAAAAGTTAGCATTGAACAAAGTATGACATACTACAGAAACAATAATTTGGATCCAAGATAGCATTTAAATTAGTTCATTAAGATGGAATGACAAGATTTCATTGGCAAGTTAACACTTGTCTCAAAAGCTTAAGCTGTTAGTAATTGGGCCCAACAATGTACATCAAGCTATTCAACACTCTACCTCACATTAAACAACCAGTAGAGATATACTATCCAAGGAACCTATTAACAAAAATGCGTGCTCCTGTTTCAATGAATGAAGGTAACATGTGTTTGGGGTTGCTCAAAACTGCACAACTTTCAATAAGAATACTATTTGCAGCAACTAGGCTAGCCTGCAAACGTGCAACCTCGTCTTGCACATTGAAATGCAAATGTTCATTAGATCGAAATAGGATACAAAGGGGAGATACAGAATCCAAACGAGGAACAAAATGCAAACGGGGAGACTTGTACCCAGTACCTCTCCTAACCTAAGCTCTGACACCATGTTAAGTTATCAATTGTCCCAAAAAACTAAGTGTTAGAAAATGGGCCCAAGAATGATACATAACCAGCATAAGGTTATCTAGATAGTTGTGTGAACTTAAGGTGCAATTGACAGAAAATGTTTGTAGCTCTGTTTTGGACATCTATGAAAGAGAAAACACCAGAAGCATTCCTTAAACTTGGGCGCACACAGATGCATCATTTCAAGAAGAGAAATTTGAAAAAAAAGAATTCGATTAGGGAACTAGAATATATAGGTAACGTGAACTCACATTAAGCTACCAGTAGAGATATACTGTCCAAGGAACCTAATAACGAAAATACGAGCTCCTGTTTCCATGAATGAAGGTAACATGTGTTTGGGGATGCTCAAAACGACACAACTTTCAGTAAGAATACTACTTGCAGCGACTAGGCTAGCCTGCAAAATGTTTACATCAATTGTCAGTTGCATAATGCCAAGTAGATAAATCATCATGCCAGAAAACTATAGAGGCAACACGTAATACTGTAGTAGATTAGCTACAATTGTTCTTGAAGGCAATAGCTTCCAGTTTCTTATTCAACATGTAAGAGCACAATAATTTGAAAGCCTTTGGAATCGTTGTCACATGTTTAAAGTTTAAACAAACATCAGTACATATAATAAAATCATGCTACCTTCACTCCATCCTCCTGAAAGCCATAGCCTGAAACAAATGCAATATGAAAAGCACAAAATGAATCAGTAAGTTCAAATCTATTTAACTAGCCTCAGAAGTACACAAGCTACTTAGTATCTACAAGTACAGGAAAAAACTAAATATCTTATGAAACAGTTCCGATGTTTTCCTTGTTGGTCTAAGTTTTGTAGTTTATTCCATAACAAACTTTTGATATACTTATCTAATCACAAATAATGCCGACTTAACATGCTAATGGGTGTTTGACACCCCATTTCCACAAGAATTTGCAAAAATGAATTCCACAGGTGAAATCAGAATAGCGAAAAATGTTGAATACCCGTAAGGCCGTAACACAAAATTAAATCCAGTTTCATCAGATTAAAAAATCTTTCCATGCACCATTCTGAAGGCCAAAAAAACCATCCTCTTAATGTGTCATTGAAACCATGGTGAAGTGATATTTGGTTGAATTGGTTCTCTTTTACGGGATCTCTATCTCGGTGGTTGATTAATTGTGTGTGCTAATTATATAAATTCCGCTTTTAATCAAGGACTTTTTATTGATTCAAGTATAATACTACTTGTACATAAATTCTGCGATGATAGACATAATGGTAATACAGAATTCATATTATGTATATATATGTGCATAATGATGCTCTGGACTATCAATGAAGGAAGTATGAAAATGTGCACATAAATTGATTTGGGTCTCTAGGCCTGCCCTCTTTGAGGTCATTTGGCTTTGATTTGGGGGCATGGTACTGCAGCAAAATATCCCTGTAGCTCCTTGGCTCTTGGAGGTTTAGGGGGGCCACTGTTTCATTGGTATTCTGAAAGCAGCCACTTTGTGCATATATTGCCAAAGGTTAGATCTGTCTCCAATCATCCCCCTCCCATACCCTCAATGATTGGGGACTAGATGGGCTATGTTATGTTGTTGTTATATTTATGTACAAAACTATGACTTTTCTCCAAATATTTTTGGCTTTTTGGGCTTTATCTTGAAGATTCCCAAAAATATTTGAGTAAAAGTAAAAAAATTTACTTTTCCGATTCCTCTTGTCGAGACGAATCAATAATCCACAAAAGTTTGTCGCAAAACTTACCAAAGCGAAAACAATTTGAATAAAGACAGCGAAAAAAGCCCAAAAATCCCCAAAAGCCCTTGGCGGAACTTATCCTTGGGACGAGGCATGCTTAGAAAAGACGGATTGTGCCTGAATCAGTTTAGCATAGACAACACTTTCTAATCAGAGATTGGTCTTGCCCGACTCATTTATACATATCATTTCTGAAGACCCAAGACCCCGTCATAGCTATACATAATAACCCCATTAATCAATTAAATCACAAGGTTTTTACAAAAACTCCAAACCCCTTGTTACAAACAACTCTCCAGACCCCTTGGTCTCAAATCCAAGTTTTATTTGCTTTCAGTCCCTAGATCGATACAAAAAAAAATCTCTTTAAGTTGATTAAAAAAGTCAAACTTTGTAGTGATAGAAATCTGTCCCATAGTCCTTGAGGTTTAACACCCATATCTTATTCCTTATAGCACTTATTTCACATTGCTACAAGTTTGATTATGACACGATGACTGGAGCAATTCAAAGTATATCGTACTGATTTGTTAACAAACCAGATCATGATTTCTCTTGCAAAATCTACTGATGAGATTGAAGAATTGTGACATAAGTTTCATTTTCTTCTTGATTCAATGTTATCCAGAGAGTTGATTTGATGACAATGTGTTCTTCGCTTTAACAAGAGCTATAGATCAAATAAATTATGATCCTTGGAAGTGTGCTATGCTTATCTTTTTCAGAATCTATTACACTCACCCCGGTATGCTCCGGCGAACCATATTCCTCTCTTTCCTTGAATATGATCAAGCTCAATTGATGCTTTTGATGCAGCAATGGACGGGATTGGATGGCCAGTTGACCACTTAAGCAGAGTATGCTCTGGGGTGTGAGGTGGATTTATGGTGACCAGATAAGGTAGCTCTGTATCACGAATATTCTGCAAAAGAGGTTATGGAACAAATGAACATGTTAATTTCAGGAAAGAGCTGATGTTTTGGTAGAAAAATTACATGGCAATTCTATTGAAGCTGTAATTAGTCACACTTTGTGCTTTTAATCAAAAGGCCCAGTCACTACAAATATTTCAGTTTCTCATATCTGTGCAAACCTAAACTAACTCGAACTTGTGAAACATCGAAGAATTGGGCATTGCTGTTTCCGGTTTAGCGCAATTCACATTAGAGAATGCATGTAAGGTTGCCCCATTTAGTTAATCATCTTACAACTTACAAGTAATTTATTTCTTGTGTTAGGAGTGGACCTTGAAGAGAGGCCCTATTTTTGGCTGTGTTGTAAACAGGATGAGCAAGAGCAGAGCCTTTTCATAGTTGAACAAAATTGGCCCCAGGCATTATTAGAAGGCTCAGAAACAAAATTTCACATGATGGCTTCATAACCATCGAGATAATGTTCGGACCTAAATGATCGAATGGAACGATCTGCAAACAAGTAAATCCCTGATGAATTTGAAGGTACTCCCCTAATTAAGTTGGGTGATTCATCATATGAAGGGAAGTAGAGTACTCAGGAATTACGCAGTTCCCGGCAAAAAGGGTCAGAATGGTTTTGCTGCCGCCACTATGTTCAAGTCTAAGAGCAAATTTGTGCCACTTAAAGTGATTTATCTGACAGGAAGTCCCTGTTCAATTTTCATGACTTCTGACCACTAAATTTGAAGGAAACTTTTTGACTTCGACCAAAATTGGGAAGTCTGTATCAAATTTTTTTCCACTACCTAATTAATAGGCCCTCGTCTTTTCTTTCTTCTCGTACTATCTTTTTTCACAAATTCTCACCTATATAACTTTTGAATTGTGCAGTTGAATTTTAATGACGGTTGAGAGATAAACATTCTTTGTCTTCGTTAATGGTTAATCCAGGTAACTGTGTACTTTTTTAAGGCAGTCGTCACACTCTAGAATAGCTTGCCCTTCCATTTTTTTTTCCGGCGGGAAGAAGATAACTGAAACTACAAATAGAATTAAATAACTATTAAGGTGGATCAGTAAAACCTAAGTACTATTGTACATAAGCTAAACGTACCAGTACAGTATTGAGGATAACGTGTTACGAACCTGTAACATGTTAAGCCAGTATGTCAAGCAAACCTTGTCATCCGCAGTTGTAAGAAAATTCCGACCACTCCATGCAGCCGTGTTTTGGGGCATGAAATTCTTATCACGATGAAGGAAAATATCACTGCCACATAGAGTTAGAACATGGTTGTGCATTAATAGATGATAAACTAAACCAGAGTCTTGCTTCGTTAATTGTCAGTGCCACTCCATAGAACCCAAAAGGAAATGAACCACAGACAATCAAAGATGTAGTCTTTGTACTCCAGTTGAAAAAAATATACATGTATATTTTCAAGTTAGTAATCACAGCACGTTACACATCAAGAAAATTAGAAACAAACATCGGTAATACAAGGAAATCCAACTCCTTTCGCATTTGCAACTCCGAAATATTTACAAGTTAGAACGCTGCATTTCGATAACAAAGTGATATCATTGTTTCCAGACTCATGAAGATATATATACGACATAATAGCTAAGGTATTAACTACATTAGTGGGAGACAGGGCTTGTTACCATCGCCAAACCTCTAACATTACCACCATTTATAGGAAATCATAACCTCTTTCTAATAATCAGAAAAAATATTGGTCGAGTGTATGCTTGCCCAATGGTTCGAAAATTGTTGTGATAAATCATACCTTATTTGCTTATGAGAAAAATAATGGTCGGCTTAAGAACTCATACTCTGGAATGTTTACAAAGGAAACCTGATACTTTCATGACCTAAGAAGCACGACAAACTTCCACAGAGGAGGCATTGTGCTGGACCACGAACACTCGTTGTTGTCCTAAAAACATGTCCACACTACTATGTGTCCTCATTAGATAAATAAATCCCTAATGTCAGATAGTTTAACAACACCTGGCGGACACTTCAACAATATCAGTTCTTCTACTTAACACGCTATACGTGAAAATCTATTCATGGTAATCCTGTTATGAATAGTTCGTATTCTCACTTATAAATGCACCCTTAATGCGGAACTCTTATGAGGTGATGTAGATATATGTAATGTTCTAAGACTTAGGGTTAACTAGTTTAATGATACTAGAAAAATAACGAGACATATTTTTCTTGACCTTGGAAAAAAAAAATAGTAATATAGACTTTTAGTTAATGTACGATAAACATAAACCTTTAACATGTTCAAGACATGTTGTGCCCCTGATTTTTTGGAAAATGAGTTGTCGGTAGGCCTGTGTCACGTGTCTGTGTCGGTGCTACTTAATCATGATATGATGATGTGATAATGAAGAATACTAAATGTTCCTTCGCATTTTGCATCAAACCAGCTGTCATATATCAATGGATGGTTGCAAATCTCCATGCAAGTGGAATTAAAGCAAACAATTTTCTAATTAGATCCAACATCTTTTTGCTGTTAACTTCAAGTGAAGTAAAGTGGCACATCATCAAAACAGATTGACAGGGATTGAAAGGAAGTAAATATAAGATATCAGTCAAAGATCCTTATGAGTAAATTATATCTAGCCCAGTTCTAATTTATGAAGCTTTGTTTTAGTTTTTCTAACCAAAAGGATGGAGTAGGGGGCAACCGGCAATGGCAACCTCCCTTGACCCCTGGGCGTGTCCACAAGAAATTCAGACCCGGCAGGCCCCGTGAAGGATCAATTCTCCATAGGTTTATACCGCTCCACAAAGGGCCAATGGATACAGTTTGGCATCGCAGGTGGGCAAGGTTCAAATGGTTGTCGACCGCAAGACAAGAGCCTTTGACCTCCTGAACATCCAAAGTCGAAACCACTTCAAAGCCGTTTGCCACTAGGCACAACCCCTGATGGTAAATTATGAAGCTGAACTATCATATTGTATTTTGTACGAGCATCCCAAAGGGAGCCTTCAAATCCCACATGGCGAAGCAACAGGCTCTTGTGAAATCAACACCAGCACCAACCCAGCAGCCATTTGAAAGGCCAAATCTCAGGTGCATTTGGCATGACCTTCACTCATGTCATTTTTGAAGGCAATGTCAAATCTTTCTTCTTCTTTTTTGTTAGAAAAAGTGATCATTTGAGGACAAAATTTAAAAAAAGAAAAAAAATGACAACTCCAAATTTGAAGCTACGATTGGAGAGGGAGAATATTGTAGATGTCAATTTGCCACATAAGCCTTCAAAAACAATTCACACCACCAAATTTGAAGTCAAAGGTGGAGATGCTCTAACATTCTTATAAGGACACTTTTCAATATTCTCCTTGAAAAATAAGTAGGGGCCCATCTTAGAAGTTTGCTTTGGGCCCATAAAAGTCCATGGGCTGGCCCTAGTTCTAACTTTACCCAAAGACCATATAAATTATGACGACACCAATAGATCTAGTGCATGAAACAAGAATAGGGATGCAATTATGATAACACCGAGCGCTGTTCGCTCCTCATACATGAAGACAAGGGGCACCAAGCACGGAGAAAGATAAAAAGATGTGACATAAGTTACTATAGTGTTTTTGAAGCTATAAGACTTTAATTGATATGAAATTAAGAAAGATGCTCTAGAAAATTGACAAGAGAGTAAACACATTACCTATAGACATACTGGAAAGCACCAAGTACTCTCGTTTCATCACATGTTGCTTGTTTCCCCAACAATTTCAGAGTATCTGGAGCATTTGTGGCCATTATGCATCCATCATAGGTTTCTTGGGAACCATCTTGACAGGTTATGAGGCAACCTGCGCAAATTCCTTCAGCATTTACATCACAACTCTGGTGGACACATTGCTTAGAACACTACCACAGCTATCTAAACCTCTTTCCTACGTTCTTACTTAACAGCTACAATACAACAATTACTTCTAGTCTCACAAATTGATCCCTTCTACTATTAGATCTCATGTTTTACAATCCATGGAAATTGAAACACTGGCTTTATGTGCTCAGCAAATACAATGAAGCCGGTAATTAATCATACAAAACTAACTTCTCCTGGTTCATCCCGCAATGTTGCTCCTATCTGCATCCTTGTTTTCTGTTTTCTTTTTGTTTGTATATTCATATATACTGCATACACATATTTTCTTGGTGAGGTGGGGGCGGAGGAAAGGTCGTGGAGTCCACTGATCAAGCTATTCACCATTGGACGTTTTAAGAGCATAACAATTTGGGGTCTTATATGGGGCTTTCATCTTCCAGAGAGTTCAGGTTTTGTTTGGAACTTCCGGATCCAGATCAAATAAGTTTGAAGAATGTTATAGACATGAGGGGTACTAGCTAGTTATCCCAGAACTATGTATTCGTAACTTATTTATGCAAACATTTCCGGATTCTGTCAATGCAATTTGTCACTCCAGGTTTGAGATTTTGTTACTACGCTGATCAGTTATTGTCACAGAACCTTCTTTAACTTCGTCCAGCCTTAATTTTTTGCTGCATCTCCAAGGTTTCAGGCAGTGTTGTACAGCCAACGCATATTCTTGCGCACCATGCTTCATCGGCTTTTTTGCCAGACTCAGTTGCAGGTAATAACGAGTTTTTTCGTTCCAGCCCTGGGGATGAGGTAGCAGGATTGACGCAGACAACTCTTTTCCCCAATATTTATCTAACTTCGTTTGCTGATTTCTGTATACTGTCTTGTTATTAATGAAGTTCTTCTTTTTCCTTAAAATTGAAAAAGGTGAGATTTCTAAGTAATCAAAGCTGAATCGACAACACACAGCTTTTGTTAAGTTAAAATTGATACACAAGGTTCACAAAATTGGCATTTCATCCAGTCATGTAAGTTTTATTCAGTGAACCAAAGAAAACAAGATCAGAACGGAAAAAATCCTAATCATTTCGTCATACTGTCACCTACTTTACTGATCGTGTGCATTTGTGTGAATACCTAAAATCACGCCAATCTCATTACTCCCTCGGCCCCCTTGGTTAGTTCACTGTTTTAAAAAATTCAACTAATAAAAGCGACATACTCATTAAACTTTTACTTTCCCATATACTCTTCAACACTTTCCCATGTCAGTATGGGCTGTTACTTTTATTTGAAAAGAGAAGGCCGGAAGAATAATATTATCAGCTAATTGACTTTTCATAGTACATGTTTTGGGTGGGACAATCAAAAGTGAAATAAGGAACCAACGAAGAGGGACTGAGGAAGTAAGTAGTATTGTCACAATTATTTCGATCCAAATAACCAAACACATCTTCTTGTAAAGTAAGAGGCACGACATAGAAAGAAAAGAAATTCAAAATCGCAAGTATGTTACTCACCATTGTCTGTTGAAACAGAAAGAACCTCACAACCACTTCTTATTCGACAACCTCTACTCTCCAACTGTTCTCTAACCTGTTTATGTTGCTTAATTAATATGAGTAATAAGCCAACATGAGCGTTTCACGTATAAGAACCTAAGCGTTTGTAGTTATCCAACTACAGATTTGAGGTGTTTTGAAAATACTGGAATCACCTTTTTGACATAATTTTGTGAACCCCATCTGAGAGTATGCCATTGGGGACGGCCAAAGAGCTGTGGGCAGAGTAAAACAATCTTAAGGAACACTTCAAAATAAACCAGACATGAAAATATCATTCAGCAGGCATTAAAACTATTTGATGCAACAATAGGAGAGGCGGTACAACTTTGACCAATGTTTGCCCAGCTTAACTAAAATGATTCATAACTAACTCCAATCATTTTCGTAATACATCCGTGGATACTGTACACCCCATTCATAACTAACCAAAGTAATACGTGAACAGATGCATGTACCTGAAGCAAATGGCGACTGCGGCAAAGTGAAAGAACGGAATATGCAGAAAAGTTGATTGATCCTTCTGAAGGGCAGGACCAGAGCGAAGCGCACATGGGAAACTGTGCAATTTATAATCACATACTGACTCTGGTGAGAACCATACGCAATCAAGGGGAAAGTCCAATTTACTTCCATGATAGAGGCCGGGCGCCGTTTATTGCGACACTTAACCTTAGCCAATAGCCACGTAACCGGGGCTCATGTGCTATATATGATTAAAATGAACCACCAATCTTAGCAGTCAGTGTAAGGGATGCGCCCAGTTGCAATGGAAAATGTGGAAGACCATTTTGCTTCTGAAATGAAGACTAAACTAAATGGAAACGCTACTATATACACCCCTATTTAGCTGGGTACGGTATGCACCCATGATACACTTTGAATTCGTAACATTTTGTGCAAAAGTTCATAAAATTGTATAAACATTCATATTTCATGACATTTGCATAGAAACTCACAGGGAAAGTCTACAATACACACCTCTCAAAAGGGTGTACCATTTGCACCTATTTTATGGTTCAATTCATAACATTTTAGTGTGTTTCGTAATTTTTGTTCTAGAATTTATAACCTTTCAACAGTACGATTCGTAACATTTTCATTATGATTCATAACATTTTGGTGTCTCTCATAACCTTTACAAGATTCGTAATTTTTTAGCAACACGATTCTCGTAACATTTTCTCTACAATTCATAATATTTTGGGAGTACATATGATACACACCCAAATAAAAGGTGTGTATTGTAGTCTTTCCCTTGTAACATTTCTTTAAAAGCTCGTAACACTACAAATGACATTATACAAAATAAATGTCATGAATCTATATACAGAAGTAATGAATTCAAGGCTAATTTTGTGAACTTTAATGTAAAAAAATATTATAAAGTCAAAGCGATTCAAGGGGTGCTTACCGTATGCACCTAAATAGGGATGTGTATTGTGAGGAAGGAAGGAAACCCACTTCACCCTATCTCTTCCTTCATCCGACGCCTCTCTCTCTCTCTCTCTCTCTCTCTCTCTCTCTCTCTCTCTCCAGAACCTGCAATCCATCCCCAATGGCTACCTCGCATTGCATACTCCTACCTTAGCTGTCATAGATAGCAATCTCGAATCCATACCAAAATCAGATCAAACCCATTTAAGCACATTCTCACCCGCAATTTCCGTTGGTTTCTCTTTCATAGAAAATGATCAAGTTTGGAATATTTTCTCAGCCAAATTTGTAGAAATAGCGAAAACGCAACCGAGTTCAAGATACAGGGTCGAAATACCAAAAGCCAAAAAACAAAAAGCACGGTCGAGTGGAATAGACTTGTACACCACCCTAGCAAAAATTTTAGCCAAAATACCTATCTAAAAAAGTCACATTTCTAATTTAGCTAGTCACTTTTTGAATGCACACGTGGATCTCATTTCTCATTAAATCTCATCATATTTTTAAGAGCCCCTATTAAAATATTTCTGAAACTCTACTCTATTAAAATATTTTTTTAAGTGTCCCTTTAAATAGTGAAATAAGAAAAAAGAGTCATTTCTCACTAAATCTCACTTCTTTTTTTTGATGAGATTGGGTGAAAAATGGAAGAAGCCAATAAAAACAATTTATTTTTGTACCTTTTCTCTCTGTTTCTCATCAAAATACTCAATCCAAATGAGTGATTTAGGTAGATACCACAACCTTTTTTTTTTCTTTTTTTCATGAAATCACTCCATGCAAAGGGACTGTAAGTGTACGGCCATACGCGAACCCACAACGATATCATTTGAACCTCTCATATCGTAGTGTCATTGAGAGTATCATTTACGAAATAAAATCATTTTAATCGGATATCGATAGGTATCAAACATCATCGTATGTTTAAACTAATTCTTTCGTTTAGACACCTATAGATGTTCGATGAAGATTATTATTTTTTAGTGAATATATAATTTATGTTTTATGATCAGGGTTAAATGTCAGGGATAAACCGCACGCGATGTATACTACCATGGTTAAGATGGACTTTCCCTTGAACAATTAACGCTAAACCCACAATTAATGAAGTTAATTAACATATAATTAATGAAGTTAATTTCTCACAAGGTAAGCTTTTTGAAATGCTTCAGAGTAACCCCGTGATTTGATAAAATGGCCCAGCGTCTCGTTGCGACTAATGTCGGGATTGTCTTCGAGATCTTCAAGGTACCTGCAACGGAGGATATGGAGATAAATCCTCAAATACGGTTTGAACACAATAGTGCTTCCGAAGAGGTCCAACTTTCTGTACCGAAAAATCTTCCGTGCCTCTTTTCCGGTGCAACCGATTTGGTGGGCTAAACGAACACGACATTAGAATTGATTTGCTAGCAAATTCAGGGAACGTGTAATGGTAGCAAATTAATTAAATTTTCCATTGTTTTTTGTTAATAATGAAATTCATTCACGGAATGCCCAAAAAGGAAAAAAGAGATTCAATCTAACTTCACACAATTGTGACAGAACTGTCCCATTTGACATCTTTTATCCTGGGGTTAATTTCAAATTTGAGTATTGTCATTTGTCACTAGTGAAGTAGTAATAGTAAACAGTTTTGGCACTAGTGTGACTTTTATCAGTATATACAAAATTAAACCTTATTTTTGAATTTTTGTGAATTGTATTTGTCTGATTTTAGTGAATTGTTTAAATTTTGTTAATTGTTTTCTCTCTATGTGGCTCTATGCAAAGTCAAAGTTGGCAAAAACATAAAAAAAAAAGTTTGGTAAAAGTTGTAAGAGAAATGGATTAAAGACAAAAGGGGATGACACCCAAAATAGTACTACCCATTGACTTATTTGAGCTGACCTCAAAATTAATAATCTATCTTTTAATTGACCGTACGTACGTACACAGCTGTGTTCGAAAATCGTTCAATGCATGTACATCGAATGATCATGAATGAAGTCATGGCCGGAAATTGTGTTTTTAAAATTGTGCAAGTAGCACCATACTTACATCAGGGCGTCGTCCTTGAACTTGGCAATATCTCGGATCATTTGCCAAAAGTATGGATTGAGAACATTCGTCTTTTGTGCAAACAAACTCGAAATTCCATTTCGACTCCCCCACTCATAGCCGCGGCCTCTGTCTAAGCTCACCGAGAAAGACATGTCGGTTTCCTCCATCTCAACTCCAAGACTTTGGAAAAACTCCATCAAGTTTGGATATGTTACCTGTCCAAGTACATACACCCAATATTAATTTTTACAAACTTGGCATTTTAGAGGTGATCTAGGCTCTATGCAAGCAATATATGTTATGTGTAGAGAGGTGGTTACCAATATCGTTTCCTTTGTACTTTCAAGAACATTTTGGGCTCCTCATATCCACTGGCGGATTGAGTGAGGAACACGTGGGGTCACGTGCCCCTACTCATTTTCACCGATTTTGTACATATAGATTTTTTGAATTTACCTTAGGTCCTATGTAAATGATCGCAATGGTTCATTTTTAGAGAATAATATTTAAGCTTTATCTAAAAAATATCCAATCCTAAAAAAACTAAACAATAACTATTAACCCCCTTCTCAAATAATCCCCCTCCAACCATATCCACCTCTTTACCCCCTCTATTATATCTCTCTTCTCCCCTCCAATACATATTCCTTTAACAAACGAGCCGTAAAGAGTAGGGGTGAGCATGGTCCGGATTGGTTCGGTTTTATAGTAAACCAAGAACCAAACCAATACCTATGGATTATAAATTTAGAGAACCAACCCACAAAAGGCATAAAACCAAACCAATCCAATCCATTAGACTACGGTTCGGTTTCGGTTTTAACCAAGGTCTGCTTTGAACTAAGCTATCATCTCCAAAAAATATTTGAAATACTTAAAATTAAGAAGATAAATTAAAAAAAAACTTATACTAAAATCAATTTCATTCAAATTAATTACCAAAACAAACTAACATCAACCAACTAATTTAAGAGTTGACATCTAACAAGAAAAGACAGAAGAAAAAAGTTAGGATCAAATAAAATATTGTTGATCTTGAAAAAAAATAGCAACACAAAAAATCAAAGCAAGAACAAGAATTGTTTTCCCTTACATTTACGAAAGCCATGCAGATTTCAGAGAGAACTATGGATGGAGAAGATAGATGGCTTGGAAAACTAAATATTGGTGGATTTAATAGGACCAATAAATTAGGAAAGTAGACTCCCATATTTATTTTGTGAATCATAATTAAAATATATATAACTATAAATATTATATATATATAATATACGGTTTGGATCGGTTTGGAACCGTAACCGTGAACATGAATCCACAAACCAAACCATATAATACGGTTTCTAATTTTTTTAAACCATGACCAAACCAAATTACTAAAAAACCGAACCAAATCTTTCGGTTTGGATTGGTTTGGACTGAATTCGCGGTTTGACGGATTTTTTGCTCACCCCTAGTAAAGAGTTTCAAATGGTAAGTGGTGGCTATTTCTTGTATTAGACTTCCTATTCGCCCGGTGTAATGGAATGGTTGTAATAGTTTTGAAAAAAAATTTGAGATTGGAATAATACGCAAAATTCATTAAATTGATTAAATAAAGTTTGTGAAACCAATTTATAAGGTAAAAATGCAAAATATAAAAAAGGGAATTTAGCGGGGGACCGGGCTCCCACTAGGCCCTCACTACCTCCGCCACTTATTATGTTGCTATTTAGTTGAAAATAACAAAATGATATGAGCCATGTGGTAATTTGAGAACATTACAGCATGTAGACATGGATTATATTACACGTCACAATATTGACTATAGTACAAAAAAAATAAATTATACATACACATACACATATATATTGGAGTATATGATATATATCGATGTCCTCAATCTTGTGATTTCAAACATAGTTAAAAAAAAAAACCTAGTATTAGGCAAAATATATGATATAGATGCCCTCAATCTTATTATTTTAAACCTACACACACACACACACACATATATTATGATATAGATGCCCTCAAATCTTATGATTTCAAACCAAGTATTACAAACAAAAAAAAAAACCTAATATTAGGCAAAATATATGATATAGATGCCCTCAATCTTATTATTTCAAACCTTCACTCTTACTCTCACTCTCACACTCGTACTTGTTGTGTTGACCTCAACAGGCCTCAAGTACGGGAGCAGTACGTACTATGGGGGCCGGCAGGGAACCACAACAACCCAAGACTTGTTTTCACAGTATAATTTGTTTAATTTTTGTTACAAGGTCAAGAGAAAATGTTCAAAATCTTATGCATAATTTTTATTATATATGGTGGTTTATTATTCCATTATTATACCACATGTCATTGATACACAAAATGAACAACATCTCGAGATTTAATTCTTCAATTTGTCAAAAACACTGTTTTTAGAAAATTTAAAAAACCATATTTAATATTTAAATTAAAATTTTCTTTTCTTATTCACCCCCTCTCAATTAATTGTCATCGCTCCGCAATTGAGAGAGAGTCAATGTACAAGTCAACCATTGATCTACAAGAAAATTGATTTTGATAATGTTGTCCAAAAAGATATTCAAACGTACATATTTGTTCCCAAGCGTTTGATAGGTGTGAGTTCTCATGCGTATATAGTGACGTCCACATGTATATTGAATAATTTTGAACGCATCTTTATCTATTTCTCTTCTTGGCATACATAGCACTAGTGCTACAACTTTCCGTAGCACTAGTGTTGCATGTGGATTATATATGGCCCCTTGCCGGCATTATATGGGGGTGTTTGGGAGCTAATTATATTTCAAATTGTGAAATGTGAATAGTGGATTGTAGATTGTTGCTAAGGCAATACGTGGGATGGCCCTGGTCCCCCAGGTTTTGAGTACTTACAATTTAGTACTCAAAATTGGAATAATCAAAGTCAACATCAATTCCGTCAGCCGATTGCATTTTGGTGACAAAACCTCAAATTTAGGTATTTCTACTAACTCTATTATGCAATTTCAAACATGAAAAAATCTCATGTATTTTTCTACAAATACCGAGATTAAAAATTGATAAGCACCTAAGTTCGCTTGATTGTGGTGCTTAAGTCCGTTATTTAGTACCATTGTTAGTTATAATTTGTCGTTTTTATTAAATATTGCTCGTAAGGTAGTTTGTTAAGTGTTTCAGGTAAAACGGCCTTAAAAGGCGTATTTTGATAGTAGTAAGCCAATCCACCAAGAGAGTTCAAGTGATTTCGCCCGGTGGAACTTCTACGTCGGATGACCCAAGATGGAAGGTGAGAGCATTGGGCAAGGCAGTGAGCCGTCGGGTGCCAAGTCTTGGAGGCTAGCTTGAAGATCTGGAGTTAGGCTACGCGTATCGATACAGATTAAGGCCATATCGATACCAATTAGTTTTCTTTGGAGTCAGAGGATATTGTATCGATAGAGCCTTAATCCGTATCGATACGAGAGCACTACGGGAGAATGGCCCTTTTTAGCTTAGGCTCGTGGTATTGATACTTTGCTTAATTCGTATCGATACCACAAGCCTTAGGGCCAGATATTTTGTTACTTTTTGGGCTTTCCAGTTATGGAATAGTTGCCTTTCTTAGTATGCTTTTCAGATATTTATAGAGAGAGAAACCCATTTTGTATAAATAAGGGCTTCATCTCTCTCTTTTGTAGTTAGCTCATTACTACTTTTAGTTTTTCCTCTATTAAAGCTTCCAAGCTTTTTCCAAGTGTAATTTCTTTAAGAACTCAAGTAAGTCTTTGTCGTTCATTGTTTTCTCATTTATTAAAGTTGTTCGCACGTGTTGGATCCTTGTTAATATCAAGTTTATTTTCTCTTCTATCGGTTAAAAGTGTTTGTCAATTCTAGCATGCTTTCTAGTCTTTTAAATATGTGTGAGTAGTCGATTAGGCTTGGCATCGGGGTGATTAACGCCTCGTGACTTAAGTTTATCTTGCCTTTCTCAACTCATGGCTTGAGGTTTTGTATGGAAAAGAGAAGAGTTCGGCCTTTATGTAACAAAACTTACCGATGTTAATCTACGGTGATCATGTGCTCGCTCACATGGTTCCGAAGCGATGTCTCCGTTCGTGTTTGCCAAAAGAACAAAAGAGCTCACTTGCTTTCCATACATAATTTCTAGTCTTTAATGGTTTCATAGCAAAGTCTTCCGGTTGATAGCCTATGCCGTGCGATTCAACCGAGTTTTCGTTGAAAATGGTTAGATGACTTAAGTTACGGGCGCTAGTCACTCCAACGCCTTGCCACTTGTTTAATCTTAGTAAAAACGCATTTCTAGTCTTTTTCGCAAGAGCAATTTTTACCTTTCAAAGCAAAACCAAAAGTTGGCCGTCTAAACGCCACAAACCCTTACATCTAAAAATCCTATCAAGCTATGAAGATTATCTCTGTGGGAACGATTCCGAACTTTCTGGTATTTATGCTATCGACGATCTAGCCCTACGCTCGGAGTAAATCAACATATTTCAACGGTTAGGTTGTGGCGAAGCAAAAATCTCATGTACTAAGATTTTGCAAAATTTCCTTGACACGTTTTCATACTTTAAGTCAAGCAGAATTAAATTGGCAAATCATCCTCTTTTTATTTTTTTTCTTCTGGCCCGTTTCTTGTTGTTATTGCCATGTTGGCAATGTGCATTAGGCCTTTACTCTTCTAATTGTAACAGCTGCTCACTTTGGCCTGTAATTAACCTTGTTATTACTGGATTTTTTACACTTCTACCCAAAAAAATCAGTGCATTAATCCCCCTAGTAATTTTTGTGAGAAAAATTGTGACCAGTAGGCCAGGGAACGTTGGTACATTTTTGGAGCTAGACATACTTTTTATTTCAGCCCTATCATTAGGATGATATGACAGTATTGTTTCGTAGTCTTGAATCTGAATTAAGATTGTTCAATCGAGCAATAGTTGGCTCACTTAGAAGAATCTTGAGTGTTACTACCAACAAAAGCTTTCGCGTAGAAGATTGATGAATCTCACACTGTAGTTGAACGTCACAACGGAGATGGATGGAGTGGTTGCATTGTGGTGCACTCAAAACTGTGGCTGGGGTTTAAGTAGGGCTGTAAATGAACTGAATCATTGGCGAACTGTTCGAGGCTCGGTTCGGTAAGAGCTCGTTCGAGTTCGATTCGTCTGCTAAACGAACTGAACTTGAACCTCAATTCTATGCTCGTTCCGTAAATGAGCCAAACCTGAGCCTAACGGTATTCGGCTCGGTTAGGTTTGCGAACTTATACTTAAATTTAATTAATAATTCAATAGAGGTCTATTTGTAAATATAAAAAATTTTAAGGTTGTATATATAATTCAATACTTATTTTTCTCCCAAATTCTATACGATCAATGAGAGAGTTTGGGTTTGCTTGAGTTTAATGAGCTGAGCCGAATCAAACCTGAGTCTTGACGAGCGCAATTCGAGCTTAGATTCTTCTTGGCTCGATTCATTTGTGTTTAACGAGCCAAACTCAAGTTAAGATGTTCAAGTTCGAATCGGATTCAAGCCAGATTAGTACCTTAACGAACCCAACCGAGCCGAACCCTAGCCGAACTCGAGCCAGACTAGTACATTAACGAACCCAACCGAGCCGAACCCGAGCCTTGAAAAATTTTAACGAGCCGAACTCGAGCCAAGTTGTTTAGGCTCGAGCCGAACTCATACCTTAACGAACCCGAGCCGAACTTATCAGGGTTCGGCTCGATTCGGTTCATTTATAGCCCTAGGTTTAAGTTATCATATCAAAGTCTGGGGTTTCTAATGTAAATGTTCCAATATAATTCAAAATAACTATTAATAGAGGTAAAAATATATATATATTTAGGATGTATCCATCCTCGGGCACGATTTTTTTTTTTTTAGGCACATCGGAAAATATGTGCATCCACCATTGCATAAAGTACTTACTCGATTGAAAAACATGAAGCCTAAGTCCAAATAAACGTCGTCGTGGACAACAGTCTTCGCATCGCCTCCCAAGTAATCCTCCTTCTCATACAACACCACCTCCACAGAGCCGCTCCTTGTCAGCGTTGTTGCCGCCACCAGCCCACTAATCCCTGTACCAATCACCGCGACTCTCATCTTCGACATTGCTCTCTTGACAACCTATTTTACTTCCTATCGGTTCTACACTCTATTGAGAAATAAGTAAAATAGCGCGATAACTAGATACATATAGAGATGAAACGAAGACTTGCAGGTGCTAACTTGTGAAGCACAAGTACTGTAAATACGAAAATCACAACGTACGAATGATATTAATGCATGCTCCTACACACTCTATAGAGAAATGAGTTAAATAACGCGATAACTGGATATACAATAGGAGTATTTTAATTAGAGCAGAGTCCCTTTCAAAACATTCGTTCCGAGGACTATGACTTCATCCAATTAAACTAAGGTTGAACCTCGATTCTATCGATGAAACGAAGAATTGGCGATAACTATGAATCACAAATACGTCAATATGAAAAAATCACAACGCATGATATTATTACTCCCTCCGTCCCAAATTATTTGTCCGGTCTGCAAAACAGAGTGTTAAAAATAATATAATATTTGCAAGAAAAAATCAAAAAAATTTCAACAACTTACTAGATATCAATGAATATTTTTAATTTGTGAAAAAAGTTTGAATTTTTTCTTGAAAATATTGCATTATTTTTAACACTCCGTTTTATGGACCGAACAAAGAATTTGGGACGGAGGGAGTAGTTTTTACACGCTCATGTATACATATCTGGAAAGAATCATAGAATAAATTTCTTTTTAATTTGCTTAGCAAAAAAAATTTACTAATCTTTATAAAAGATTACAAAGATTAAAAAGATCAAGGGCACACCGGCAAAAAGTCACCCGAGACTTAAAAGAAAGCAAGACGCCAACTGAAATACCAAAAAGAATCATAGAATATTCTTTAAGGTCAAGTAGTGAGTTCAATACTCTAGATCACGCAAATTCATACATATCAATTTTCGCATTGCTTTGTAAATTATGAGAGTAAAATGTAACAAGTTTGCCAAACATATATACTTGACTTATTTTTTAGATAGACAAATATGAGAGGAATTCTTTAAAGCATCGTGTACGTCATACATGTGAGCAATGCTTGTGCCTTGGACCTCCAATTAAATTTTTTTTTTAAATTAGGTCCCCCAAAATTTATAGGGTATCATATCAGGTGTAAAAAATAGGGATACTCAAATATTAGTTCTAAACCTAGTAATTTCTTTGAACAACCACTATATATTTTTGCCGATAAAAAAATAATGTTGTGTTTTAGTCATGAAATTTACATAAACCCAATAATACCCTTATGAAACTAAAACAGCCATGTTTCTCCTTAGCTAATTTATCACCTTCGGAATGAAAGTCCAAAATATGCACTCTCCATTATTTCTTCCTTGGCTAGGGTTCATATACTCCCTCCGACCCTTTTTTATGGTCCAGTATTTCATTTTGGACGGTCAATTAATACGTGTCATTTGAAAAAGTTAGTGGGTAAAACTTAATAAATTTTCCATTTTGTCCTTTTGAGTAGATATTCTTCTTTGAAAAGTTTACGGGAAAAAATGTAATGGTAATGTCTCAGTAAAGGATAGTTGTGAAAAGTTAGAAATTTTGAAATGTAATGATGATGTTTTAATAAAAAGTTAAATTTACGAAGTTGAACATTTAAAAAGGGATGCAGGAGTATAAGTTCCTTCTTCCATCTCCAAAATCAAATTCTCCTTGTGTGTTTTAGTGTTTGTTCAAAGATATTATTGTCATTGAAATCTATTTATTTGACATTAAATCGGTTATCCGATGATCAATAATAGTAGGCTTAAAAACAAAAACAAAAAATCATCGTAA